>JAECYW010000013.1:1200000-1800000 GCA_023014335.1 Galerina marginata | reverse complement strand
CTTTAGGGGTGTTCAACCTTCCAGGCCACCTCTACCTGGCCTATATGGGGGCGGTCATATATCCTGAACTGCATACCGTTCATCCATGAGGGCTGGTGCATACGGAGCCTCATCCTCTTCTTCTCTGTATTGGTTGGGCTGTTTTCGACGTGGACGAACTTCCTGGAGAATCTGAACGTATTTCGGAACCCATGTTAAATCGTCAAGGCTGATCAAATGCTTTTATGTGTGCTTTTCCGTCTGAGAACCTTCTTGCGTAACTTTCTTCTGAAATGTAAACCCCTGCAAGACCGATACAACTTCTAGCTTGCCTCTCGATAGATCAGATTCCAAGCAGTCTACCAAATACCGGGTATAACACAATAACGAACTCGGTCAGCCCACTGCTCCCATTCCTTCCCAAACCGCATCTTGAGTGCTTTGTCCTCCCGCGACATTCTCTCCAGTGTAAGGTACAACGGCCCGATAATTATGACTATCCCAAAGGACATAACCACGATTTTCCCAACCGCTGTATTCCAAATACCCGACTCCCTAACCCAAGACCCTTTGCCGAACTGCCACAGAAACCAGCCAGGATGAGCAATTATCAACCCGGTGTAACTTGGATGCCGAACGATAGAGTACGGGCCACTTGTGATTAAGACATGGTCTTCTTGGAGGCTGGCCTCAAAGCGGAAGAACTTTCCCAAATATCGGAAGGTCACCAGCCTGATGAGTGCTCCGATGATCATCAACCACCCTCCAATTGTGGTAAGGGGGGATAAACGAAGTTCTTCGGGGTTTCCCGTATTTAGGACGAGAAACGGAAGCACCGCCTTCGATATCGGCGATGATGGGAAGTTCCAGGCGAGTATGGTTGCTGTTTCTGCAAGCCCGGCTAGCCATTGCAGGCGCTGCCGGATTAACGCGTGTTCAGTTTTCTTCCAGGGCAGCTAGGAATTCAGTCGATTACCGTGGCGCAGAAGAGCAATTTCTGCGTATACCATGGGTTCTCCATGATGTTAAAGGAAACACGAGAGTCGCCTTGTGCCGGTGGTGGATTGGGTGAAGTTGCGCTTTTTTTGTAGGCCCAGCAGAAAGCCAGCGTGAGTGGAATTTTGGTCAACGACATTGGGGCGGCGGAGATGCTGATGGATGTCACCAAATAACCAGCTTTTATTGAGTTCGCCACGCTGATATGCATCATACATCACGCTCGAACGCCAAACATACACTCTAAACGTACACCCTTGACAAGGATGTCATTGGTCAGTCTATCCTCGTTTACTCGGTCGACAGCAAATATGGGGTTCTCAGGTGTTTTTTCGGTTCAGTTATCCAACCCCTCATCGATTCTTCCCAAGATAAGTAACTAGCTTTTAGGTGTACTTACAAGCTGAAATTAAACAGCATTCTACTGGATATCTCGAGGGCAATCAATATCGGTAACACCTAACGGCTATCAATTATCCGGAGCGGTTTACTGTCGTGCGCCGCGACCACCGTTCAGTTGGTCTCAGGCGTGATACGTCTTTTTTTGGAACGGCGCGAAAATCCATGAGTAAAAGCATCGGGTTTTAGTTCATGTCATGATTGGAAGAGTTTACATGTGAACCGGATGTTGGTGACCGACCTTGGTAATTATAGCCTTAATTTTGGGGTTCCTTTCATCTAAATTCTTTTAATTCTGGACCATACCCTAGATGAGCTGTCGAGTTTGAATTACTTGAAAATCGGGATTGTATTGACACGAAATGATTCCCATGCCAGGACTCGGCGAGCGAACGTATCCGTTGTCCCACTGAGTACTAGAAGCACTGGTCAGTAGGGTGCACTGCGCCACGGCCGCGTGCAGATTCAGGATACAATACGAACTTTCGAAACTCCCGATCCCGACCTGCTAACCTCCGATACAGATAGTATAACGGATGTCAGCAGTGAGCTTCAATCGACTTATTGTAGGAGCTTGTAGGTGTATATGCGTCGTCTGCTGTCAGAGCACTTCACAGCAGCAACAAGAAAGTGGTGAGCAATTTGAAGCGAAGTTTGGTTGGTAACCTTTGGTTGGAAATTTAATTTACAGATGGATAGCGTTCTGCTGCAGGAGACAGGAACGAAGTTGAGTTGATCGCATACATTGTCTTCATTTCTAAGTGGTGGCTAATGCTTGGACGGTGGCCTAGAAAGTAAAGTTGGTCAACGATGTCATGAGATCGGGACCGAGCGCGCCGTAGATTAGATAGCACACTGTAGATCCCATCAGTGGCTGTAATTAGCCGCTTGCTTCTTGCCATCGCGTGCGACGCGTTTCCACACTACTCGACGCGTTTCCGAGCCTCAGACGCCCAGGTCCGGATGGATTGTACTGCTCCATCGGGTACAACCTGACAGGTCCTGTTCGCCGATAATTGACCACTTAAGCAAATGGTTTTACTTTGGCGCCTTGGATTACCCTCTGGCATGCAACAGGCCTGTAGTTTTAAGTCTCAATGAGTCCCATATCAATCTTTTGCTAGTGTGTGCAGACAATGGCAACGTTTCCGGTCGACGTCTGAAGGAAACGCACATACTGGGTCTACAAGAGAGTGAACTGGCTCGTCCGGCCAGGGAAATTCGGTCGGTCAGAAGCTTGAGGTCATTGAGGCATTTCCTTATCACTAGGAACCATTAAACCTTTGGACAACACCGCTCCCGTGTGCATCACGACGACACATTGTGTATGGTACTAAAACTTAAACTGACTTTCATAACTAGGTCTTACTTTGCTTCTGTATACTTTGCGCTTTTATCATCCACGTCGGTTCAATACTGCAGTCTCGATTTCTCCAGAATCGGAACTCTAGTCGTAGAAATTCTTACTAAGTAATTTGCGAGGGCTGCACGGGAAAGTTCACATACCTGGATGGTAGTGAATTGCGTGTCGATCTTCTCATCGAGTCCTGGATTCACTTTGACTTGCCACGGCCCACCATTCACAGTATCGCCAGTGTGCAATGCACGAGCAGCAGTACCGCCAGAGCTATCCACCAAGATTACGCCGGTCATAAGACTCGCTTTCCTCCTCGCATCCAAACTGACACAATTTGTTGAGTGGAACCCGAGCGCGAAGATATTTTGAATATTCACGTACTTGGCTAGGAAAGACATTGCGTGGACTGTTTTTATTTTTGAGTAATTCTTTGAACTAGCAGGAAAATAGAGGAGAGCATGACTTACTTGCACCCATCATGTAGCTGAGGAAGACATGCGAAAAATTGAAACCCAAGGCGACAAACTAGGACGTAAAAAATCAGCAAATTCCTGCCTAAGTGACGCCTAATGATTACCGTCGTTAATTCAACCAAGAGAAGAATGCTGAGTGGTATGAAAAATTACTTCATCGTCTTGTAAGCGAAGACCAGCCATACCTAACGAGCAGCTCCGTGCTGATAAGATATAAAATGAGGGTATTCACAAATGTCTTCGTCCTGCAGAGGTTTGGGAGTAAGAAGGATCGTTCAATAATTCCAGAGAAAGGCGATGGACTGACTTTACAATATCTCCGCGACCACGATACAAAAAATAAACTTGAAAGACGGCAATGAGGAGGTCACAAGCTCCATCGACGCAGAGCCAAACCTGCATGAGCCACTAATGTCGACGGGTAGTTAGAGTTGGCAGAAATGTTGAATTAAATCGAAAAACTTGCCGACAATTCGAGAACGGTGGTGAACTTCCTATGTGAAGTTAATGTGAGGATCATGATTGCAGAACAAAACCCTGCAACATGTTTAGGCAGAGTTAAGAAACGAAAGATAGCTCTTTACCGAGTCCAGCGAGGGCTAAAACCATCTAAATAATCCAAAAAAAAATTAAATGCTAGAACTTTGTGTCACGGATGTTGACGTACAATTATCCCAGAAACGAAATAATTCCGGCGACTCACTAGAGCCCAATAAGAATTAGTTGGTCTGCATAACAACCTATTGAAAGGAGGAGATAATTACGGATAAATATACGATGGGCGTAGAACAACTGAACACTGCATGCGGCGAATGACTAGGCGAACAGCAGGCTGCTTGAGAGGGATTAAATGGTAGTTATGCAAGAGAAAACTCACGATCATGCCTATGTACAGTGACCATTCCCTGTTGGATCACAGTAAGTGAATTTTTCAATGCTATGGGCAGAATTAAATTTTACCATGTTACGATAGTCAATTTATTGTGATCGCCGAAGGACGCGACAAGGTAATGATAGACAAATGCTGTCTGGACAAACCTGTCTCCGTCCTTTCAATAGATGTAAAAGAGATCCTAGGGCCTCAATCAACTGACAAATTGAAGACCTGGAGCCCGCTATGCTTCTTTAAGTTATGGGCTGGAAGTTTTTGTTAGACGACACTTACACAACCCAAGCAACCTGAACAATCCCCATCAGTTTATCGGCAGTGTTCGACGAGCAATTAAATTACCAATAACTTAACAACCATCTTGTCGCGTGGAAAGTGGAGAAAATAATAATACCCCTGCACACAGATTATCCCTACCATCCTGTAATTTACCAAAAATGTTTATTAGCCTTTTGAACTTGACAATTGGAGGAAACAGACCAGGCATTGAAGACAACACCAATCTGGGCCGCGCCAAAGATATTTACCAGGAAGGTCATTGTACAGTTCAGAATGGATGGGGCTGTCTTTCCCTTTGACGAGGTTTGCTATTTAAGCACTGTCCTTCGATGTTGAAAATCAATTGCAAACTTTATCCCATCGTTTATTTTTGGATAGGATACCCAACTAGTAACGGTTATACTTAGAACCTTCCGTTCACTTCGCAAAGAAGAACAGAATTCTGGAATTTCTATCATGTAAAAGATGAACTTGAGATGAACACTACCAAACGAATAGTATCAGATCAAATCAGAATGTTGCCTGAATTTCTGTGTCACTACTGGGGCCAGACTATTTTGACGAGAGTCGAAATGTCTGGGCACGTCGTTTGGGTTTTACTCCCTCGTTTTGCCATCCCATGTACCCCTCAATTGCGAGAGCAACTTGAAAAAGCCGTAGCAAAATCCAAGCGCCGTGACTCACCTTTTGACCCACTGGCAAAATTTTCACACCACAGTAGTGTGCATGTGCCGTTGCTCAAACCAAAGTTTTCTTCTCATGGAAGAAATGGCAGGAGCTCAGGTCGCACTTGGCTGAACATATCCGTTGACCTCGCTCGGAGTACGACGAGCTTTCACAGGATCAACAGTCCCCTCCAGAAATGTGTTCCCGTAGATACTCCATCGGTTACAGGCACAGGGTTGTCCATCATAGAATCCGATCCGCGGCTTATGAACTGCTACATTGGAAAACGTTGAAGTTGGGAAGTGCCTCTGAATCACCTGGGTATTATTTCATTGATGGCGTAAACAAAAGGCTGAACGACCGTGATACTGTACTATTTTGACCTCATGCTCACATGCTACCCGTTACATACGTAGTCCATTTTACAACTTGTTTATAAAATAGGGCTTAATCAGGAAATTATGGGTCCATTTCGGCGGTTCTCGTTTTTAGAATTTCGTATCCTATTTTGGGCCTTGTCACACTTTACACTTTGCTCAATTGTTCAGTTCACACTCTCGCATTACGCGTACGTGGACATGAGGTCGAAATAGTGCAGGAATGGATTACCATATAAGGATCTTTCCAGAATCTTATATCACCCTAAGGAAGTCGTTTTTTCAGTCTAATAAAAGGCAAGATATCAGAATTTGATCAGTACTTTCTGCAGCCATGTGGACACCTCTGCTTCGACTGCGGTATTTCAAGTGATTCGTTTTGGCGAAGAAACTTCGTCTTTGGTTTTAAGGAAAGGCCCACCGCAAAATGTGCGGTAAAAATCAAGCGACTTGACATGACTTGTAGGCCGTCTTCAAAACATTAGTGCGAGTTTGGGGCGGGTGGCTACGAGTCTTACCTTTTGGTCCAGATACAGGTGAGTATCCTGCAATCAAAGTTGTCATAATTGCGCCAGCCACATGAGATAGCCAACAGGGCTGTTGATGGAAACGCTCTTCCCTACGCTCTGTACAATGTTTAGCTTATGTATCTTCACTTTAGAACGCAAGGATGAGCTTCTCCCCCTAGGTCCTAGCCTAGTTACCCGAACAACAACGGATCTACAGAGGCGGTACATCAATTTTGCAGATAACGGGGAGTAGGAAGGATCACTTCAAATCGGGCTCAACGGCCAGACCAAGAGTTTATCCAACGCCTCTGGTGTCTCGTACTCGTGCCTTGCCTTTCTTAGATCGGAAGAGCAGGGGGGAAGTTACGAAGCCGTTATTGATAAAGTTGTTTAGAAAGGGCGAAAACAGGAGGGATAATTGATAGAGGTCCAAAAAAAGGGAGATACATCTAACCTCTTGCTGCGTGAGGGATCAAATCTAAAACCTTCGTCGCATTGGAATTTCAGAAAGGAACTAGAAGGAGTGAAGCACCAACACGGCTAGGTGTCCACGAGGTCGACCTTGAGTGAATACATCAACCCAATTTTCAAGAGGCACAGAGAAGTTCGATGCCAAACTTGGCTGATTTCAGGCAGGAGTCATCACGGAAACCAAGCGATCAAGATTCCTGAGTCTCTCAACGTAGATTTCGTCGACAGGGTTCCTTAATGGACTCTTCCTCGCGCAGATTAACGCCTTATAATGACTCGCCTTGTAGCGAACACAGATTTTCCGAAAAAGATATAAGTAATCTCGGGAAGGCATTATTGGAACTAGATGACTTTCTGTAGTGCCCCTTAGGTATAATTCGCCCGGAGCCAGTGAACTGTAACGTGCACGCGCGCCAATGCACTCAAATTTCTCTAAGCCCATTGTTAGCGCGATGCTCTGACCAACTACGCGAGTCGGTCGTCGAGGTAGAGGTAGAGCCAGGCGTGACATTCTCCAATAATATCAAGCGCGTGTACGGCATCGTCAGAGCAGTACCAAAGGCCCATTGACAGAAAATGGCGCCCAAGGAAGCAAGAACGTCCAAGCGAATATGTACATGGCTATCACTCTCCGGGGGAGAGAAACCGAAGTCTGGTTGATCCCAAGTGTTGTCGTTATTTCAACAGTTGTGGCGTATGATTTGGATAGCCTAGAAAGTAGTCTCTCTCAGCCAGAGTGAGCTTGTAGCCGCGCGTCCAAGTGCTATCGACTTGTGTGGATGGTATTACTTATTTTGTTCTTTGAAGGCTATGGTCGAGAGGATTAAGGATCGCTTTGAACAGATATATGAGAATATTATCAATATGGTCATACCTGATTTTTATTCAACAGCTCTGGTGTCTCTGTGCCCGGGCTTGGATCGAGAATAATACAGGGAGGAAATTTTATGAACACTTTGGTTCCGCAAGGTGAAATGAGTCGCGATAATTGGTTAGAAGTCCAAAGAGAGGGAAATATCCTGGCCTACGGTGGGGAACCGAGTACAAAACCTTCTGCGCGTTGTTAGCAACCAACTAAGCCAGTTGGACCGTTGAGAGAGAGAGCGACAGCGATTAATGACATCATACGCGTCCTCCCGTGAGACAATTTCAAAGCCCAGCTCCTGAACTCTTCCAGCCAACTTCCAGCCCTTCTCAACACCGACAATGAGCTAAATCATAATAATGCACGGAAGGCTTTCTTTTCTCACCCTCGCTTCTTCAAATTGTCGTCGTTGGGCTCCGCAACATCTATCTCCTGCCAGAGATTACACGACAATATCACCGGAAAATCATGATGTCGGCTCGGAGACCCCACCGCCTTCTGGATCGAGTCTAAGGAACGAATTCCCTTATCCCAGCAATAGGAACCCGACTCCTCACCAGATATTCCACATCTCGGTAGGTGCAACGCAGGCAGAGATCAAGACGCGATGTAAGTCCCTCTCTTTCGTTTCCAGCCAACACTCATCGCCGAGTAATCCAAATCCAAATCCCGTGGGCTAGACTACGAACTGGTCAAAACACACCACCCGGACTCACACCACGCAGTCCAGCTTTCCCCCGAAATCGCGCATGCGCGGTTTCGCTCTATCCAAGCTGCTTACGACTTCCTACGCGGCCGCACGCTATCCCCCCACCCGAACGCTCGGCCTACGCCTTCGCCCAGTCCTCGGAACTTCGACCCGTACATGCATGAGATGGCGAGGCGGCGGAGGGCGTATTACGCTTCTCGTGGGGCGTATGCACGGGGGGACGAGGATGGGAGTGCGAGTGAGAGTGCGAGATGGGCGAGGCCGGGGTGGGGTGCGGGGTTTGGCGCGCCGATGAATGAGAGGACGGTGTGGCATGAGGATGGGTGGCGGGAGAGGCTGATTTTGGCGCTTGGCGTCGTGGTGCGGCTGGCTATTCCTTCCTTGACGTCACCGATGAGCTTCTGCTGACGCGCACGTTTAGACGCTGCTAGCAGGACTCTTCCCGTCAATGCCATTCACGATCGCATCTGTAATCACACCGAGCTCCTTTCTCACCGCCGCGTCGCCCTCGCCCGAGGGAGGGGCGTCCTCGATACCCGACTCGGGCTCCACCTCACAGTCAAGCTCTGCTGCGTCATCTCCTAGTCCGTCTTCGTCATTCAGCATCCCTTTCATTGATTTGGATAGGGGGCATCGCGAAGCTGTATCTGCACTCGTGCAAGCGCGCACGGAAAGGCGGGAATTGGGGGCGGAGAGGCGGGAGGGCGTACGAAAACGGGTGCAGGAGATGGTGGCGGCTGAACCGGCAGTGGAATCACGTTCGTCGTCGCTTAACACCGGAGGCGCTGCTAGAGCCGTGCCTAGGCCTCCTGATGCCGAGAAGGATCGAAAACACTAAACGCTAGCTCAGTGCCTGTGGACTCGGATCAGCCGTCTATCTCATCCCCCTGAGATCTCACTTTGTGTTTGTGTGTAAAACTAATCCTAACGTTATAACACTTCGCGCCTGTATAAAGGCCCTTGTATATTCTACTGAACTAACTGTATCACATACACCATACCACACTCAAACCCACACCCACACCCACAGCTGGACAAGGAATCATTCACTAGCTGTCTATAGCTAGTGACGACCTTGTAGTCACTCTTGGTCTACTGTAAGTATTTCGAATCTTCGACCAAAATAACAATAAGGCGCAGTTCTCTGACATTGACTTGTACTGACACTGACTCAGTATTACGCATATCCAAGTCACCACCTCCGAGTCTGAGTCTGAGGAATGCGTAACACCTTACTTGCCTTGCTCAGCAAGCCGCCCTCACCGCCCTCACCGACCGACCCAGGATACCCGCTACACGCTACAGCTTTACGCTCGGGCGGCCCGGGGGAAGGAGGGGTGGAGGACAGGATCCGAGTCACGACACCCGAAAGCGTTGCTTTGTGTACGCGTTGTTATGCCCACCAGTCTCCGATCACAACCGTTTCGGGAACCACGAACGAAATTTCAAACCGATTTCATCTTGTGAGTTGTCATCCATTTTGCCGGTAACTGTTACTGATGATGCTCCGACGAAATAGCGGCTATCAGCTAAGAGCTTGACATAAAAAACAAGACCGCTTTTTCAAATCACCTCGTTTCGCCCACCGTTTCTTGTTTTGTTTGCTGTTTGATAAAACCCATCAGACCGTCAGACGGCCAAACGAAAAACTTGTACCCACGACTTTGACACGACGCAGTTGGCCACGAGGTGTGTGTTGGTTGAACTTGTTGAACTCGAACCATTTGCATTCATACTTAACCTGCCTTGTCAGAAGGACTTCCTGGTTGAATTCGAACCACTGCCATACCTTTCCCTCCTACCTGCTCTAGATCTACCACTCGTAACCCTTCTGAAGGTCCAATGGCACAAATCACCTACTCAGGCAACCCATTCACCTCCTATTCCTCCTTCTTCTCATCCGGGCTGCTCGCTCAACATACCCCTCACTCCCATTCTCGACGACGCGGGACCATCAACTCTGACGTCTCCGAACCCTGGGACGACGATCGCGAGGTGCCCTCCTCGCCTTCGCGGGCGTCCTCGCCTGCACCGCTTCCAGACGACTCGGTCATGGACATCGACATGAGCGACTTTGCTTCTGCTTCGACCTCCACCATGAGGAGGAGCACTACGCCGACACCGCACTCGCCTACTCAGCCTAAGGAGCAGACGACCCCGGTCCAAGCTAAAGCGCAGTCCCAGTCCACGACAACCCAGTCCCCAGCGCAGGCCCCGCGACTGCGCCGTCGCCGCTCAAGCCTGACTCAAGCCACCTCACCTATAACCGCCATCCGCTCGCCCACACGCGCGGTAGGCAACGCGCTGCATCTCCAGATGCAGCTCCCAGGCAGGTCGCGGAGCGGCAGCGTCGGGGAGGACGCTTTAGGCGCGATCGGTATTGGCATCGGTATGGCGACGGAGAGCACGAGCATGGTGGGAAGGATACGACGCGGGAGTTGCTCAAGCGTGCACTCGCTCCCTGGTACGGGTACGGCTTCGGCGGCGGGGTCTGTTGTGCCTGTTGCTTTTCGGTATGTCTTTCTTCCCTTTTACTTCCTTTTTTCTTTTCTTCAGGGGCTATTTTCTAACCTTGTTACCATTTTACCTCTCCTACCTCCAGCCCCCGACGAGCAGTCCGCAAGCTCCCCATGCCCGCGCTCCGCGCACCCCCTCCCACAGCGCCCCTCCCCGCTCTGCCCCTCCCCTCCCCATCACCACTCCCCTCCGCCCCAGGTGCCTATTCCTTCAGCACCCAACAAAAACTCCGCCCCTCTAACCTCAATATCAATCTCGCATCATCAACAACAACATCATCAGCTACCCATGCCCATGCCCATACACTGAACGGGAACCCCTCAACCGGGCTCAAGTCCCCTACCACCCTCACCTCGGCGCGGGCTAGAGGTCTCTCCGTGTCGAGCAGCGCGCTTGATGGAGATGAGAACAGGATCGACGAGGAGATGAAGGAGAACTAGGCTAGGGATAGGGCTGGAACTGGGATGTGATGTGATATCTAGGACTTGATTTAGATTCTAGAAGGGAGACAGCGTGCGGGGACGTCTCTATCTCTATGGTGTGTGGCCTATTTTTGGCTGAGATGCTCATGTCTACGGCTGACTGACTTTGGGGATGGCAGAATATGTCCAGGACGACGATCTCTCGTTGTCCTTCCTTCCTGCTCACGTTCTTCGTCTTCCATGCCAGCCTATTTTTATGAACTCGTCGCGTCGCGTTGCTTGGACTCGTTGCTTTTCGTACAACCCTACTCATACTCTACTAACTAATATTAATAAGTATATACCTCAGCCTGCTAGGTTACGAACTGGTTCTGGAGATGATGTCTGGTTATGTCGTTTCTAGAGTAGACCGGTTTGGACACTTTGGCTTTCGAATTCGCATGTTCTCATATCGATCTAGATCTGCAGTATATAGAAACGTCACTATTCATAAAACTTCGTATGTCACCAGGTAATTAATTTATCAATATGTCCAGTATGTTATGTCAAATGCTCATTCTTACAAGTTGTATACGTAGACCCAAAAAAAGGAAAACTGGCTCTCAACTGGGCCCTGGCTGCGTATTTATTCGAAATCCAAGGATGTGGTTTTCGCTTTCGAGGGCTTTCTTATGTAAAAAGAAGACCTGAACAGGACTTGGAGTCTTACAGTGGCCAACGTGGGGATCGAACCCAAGACCTTCGCGTTATTAGCACGACGCTCTAACCAGCTGAGCTAGTCGGCCGACAGAAATGATTGTACACTATTTGTATGTAGGCTCAACTTGGAGAAGACCGTGAGCTCTGTCAGGAATGGCTACCAGATCAGAGTCAACTCACGTTGTTACTTTACATCTCAAAATTCATCCCTCTAGCCAATTGGTAGTTTCATCGTGTAAGATATTCGACTCAGGATCCAATCCACGGTCAATTGGTGCGTCTGATATCTACCCCACAGATCAGACTGGTGCTGTTGAACTCTCGAAATTCAGACTCGAAACTCTGAGCATTTTATCGAAGTGCTATACTCAATCGACAACCAGTATTTGTCCTTTTCATTGCAGTATCCATGTCTTTTGGGATAGTAGTATCAAAGCCAGTGATCACGAAGATCTCATCCACCGTTCTCGCGGCGACCGGGACGAATTTTGACCTTTGCGACAGGTCCCAGAAAACAAAGGGTAAACGCATCCTTTGGATCGACCTGAGCTACGTAAATTCGACTACCTCACCCGGAGCTGGCCCAGAAGATCCAGGTGTATACGATGAAGAGATGGAGGAAAGCGTCAGACAGGTCGTTGGACGGGATATGCAAGGCAACCTGGATGAACGAATTGACACCGTTCGCATTGACGTCGATTCTTCTCCCGATCCTGCCCCGGAGATGTGGCAGGCACTCGATGGACTTTCCCCAAAGCACCTGGACCTCCGCTGTGGATTTGACGAAGATATCCAATTCCTCGAGCTTAATGACCTCCGTCATCGATGGAAACGTCTCGAGAGCCTTTCACTCAACAGCTTTTGCACAAACCACTTCACCTCTACCGATGAAGTGCCTCGAGTGTTCTCCCAGATCTCATGCTTGGAGTTAGTCTACTGCAGCAACTTCAACTTCATCCCACCAGGAGGCGCCACTAAACTCTCGCAACTGCGGATTTTCGAAAACGATGCCTGCGAGATGTTCATCCGCATAATTGCTGGAAATCCTGATGTCGCCAAAACTTTGAAGAATCTTAATATTGAAAGCAAGAATGGCTGCGATTATCAGCATGAATTCGAGCCAGTGAATTTCAGGATTAGTATCCAGCAGTGTATAAACCTCCGGGTCTTGCGTTTGTCCCTAGGTTCCAAAGACGGCATGGACCTCGATTTGGCTGGCTACATTCCTCCCTCGGTTGAACAATTGGATATGGAAGTGACGCGTTCGTTTACTTTCCTCCGCAATATGGATGATTGGATACGTCGCGCCCAGGATACGACCTGGCTTCCGAATCTCAAATCATTCCGCATTTCTCTCGATACCGTGAGTGCCGTCACCGACCTTCGCCAGCCAGAGGAGGACAGTGAAACACGAGAAGAACATCTGATTCAAACGATAAAATTGACTCCTTCTCCAGCATTATCGCAATTGTTTGACCAGGAGTTTGAGAAAAAGAAGAAACATTTGAATGATTTGTTGAAAGCGAGAAATTCTTCTGTTGATATCAGCTGTTAAAATACATCTTTCTTCCGTTCGTTCGTTTGGGGTTTCCCAATTGTAATCAAGTATATCCCTCCATTCCCGACAGTCTTGCCACCAGCAAATTTAGTTTGCCGATACTAGCATGAGCTCCTCATTGTCAGTCCTCAGAACCAATGTGCTAGTGTATGCTTTCTCCTTTTCTAGAGGCTTTATCAACTTGGACTTGGTAATTTTGTTCAGTCGATATCCCGAATTATCGGCGAATGGGATTTGGAAATTGGGTGAGAAAGTGGAATTTGATTGTGACATGCGACTCCCCAAGATCAGACGCATCCATCTATCCACCTACAACTGCTCTGCCACCTTTCTGCTCAATTTCTGTCCGATACTTGTGGATATTGTACAGGCTCTCCTAACTGCCCTGCGTTTCGAGTGAAGGAGACTCAACATCTACCAAGGTATACTCACTGGCCTGCAGTCACATCGTGTAAGATATTCATCTCAGAGTCGCCGCAGTCAATTGGTGCACGTATCTAATACCCACCCCTCAGATCGCACTGGTGCTGGGCGAATTCGAACCCACGTCTTTTGGAACGATTCCAAACCTCTGACTCGGTCTCTGAGCGTTTTCTCATACGCCCTACCCGATTGATACCAGTGTTCGTCAGGCTTTTTCAGTTGTACCAGCCATGTCGTTGACCCGAGCAACATTGAAACCAGTGATCACAAGGATCTCGCGCAATTTTCCCCCTGCGACCGGGACAAATATCAATCTCGATGACAAGTCCCAAAAAACCAAGGGCGGTCGCATTCTCTGGATCGACCTGGACTACGTATGGTCGACTGATGTAATCGGAACAGCCCATTTTCATCGGCCAAACCCCCCTGTGTATTACGATGAAGAGATGGAGGAAAGTGTTAGACAGGTCGTCTTACGGGATATGCAAGGCAACCTGGATAAACGAATTGACACCGTACGCATTGACGGCTATCCCGCTCCAAAGATGTGGCAGGCACTCGATGGACTTTCCCCTAAGCACCTGGACCTCCGTTGTGGATTTAACGAAGAAATTGAATTTCTTGACCTCAATGGCCTTCGTTATCAATGGAAAGGTCTCGAAAGCTTTTCACTCAACAACTTTTGCACGAACCACTTCACCTCTTCCGATCAAGTGCCTCGAGTGTTCTCCCAGATCTCATGCTTGGAGTTGGTAT
Organism: Galerina marginata; assembly: GCA_023014335.1. Lineage (NCBI taxonomy): Eukaryota > Fungi > Basidiomycota > Agaricomycetes > Agaricales > Galerinaceae > Galerina > Galerina marginata. The sequence continues at coordinate 1,785,656 of JAECYW010000013.1, read as the reverse complement.
GGTGCTGCGACTTCAACTTCATCCCACCAGGAGGTGCCACAAAACTCTCGCAACTGCGGATTTTCGAAAACGATGCCTGCGAAATGTTCATCCGGATAATTGATGGGAATCCTGCTGTCGCCAACACTTTGATGACTCTCGATATCGAAAGCAAGAACGGGTGCGATTATCAGCGTGAATTCGACCCAGTGGATTTCAGGATTCGCATTCAGCAGTCTATAAACCTTCAGGTCTTGCGTTTATCCCTAAGTTCTGAAGATGGCATGGATCTTCATTTGGCTCGCTACATTCCTCCGTCAGTCGAACAACTGGATATGGAAGTGACACGTTCCTTCACTTTCCTCCGTGATATGGATGATTGGATATGCCGTGCCTCGGATGCAGCCTGGCTTCCGAATCTCAGGTCGTTCCGCATTTCTCTCGACACAGGGAGTGCCGTCACCGACCTAGGCCAGCCAGAGGAGCTTAGACTATCAAGAGGCGAAACTCGTGAAGAACATCCAATTCTGATCATAAAATTGACTTCTTCTCCAGCGTCTTTGCAATCGTTTGATGAAGAGTTTGCGAAAAAGAAGAAATTTTTATATGATTTGTTGAAAGAGACGAGGCCATCAGTTGATATCAGCTGTTAAAATTTTTAACATCCTTCGTTTGGGATGTTTTACTTGTAAAAACCGTAACCAACTACTCAATGAGCCTAGAATTGCAGCTCAGCCAACATTTCTTCATTTCCTGTTAAAACATCGCTGAGACTTTCAACCGAGTCCTCCTGCCTGAATTTAGCCAGTACAGACGTGTACTCTTCCAAGACCCGCCAGATCAGCTTCCCAGGTCTCCAAATTTTGGAGGTAAACCACACTGAGCTGTTCCAGATGCTGTAGCTGGTGCCTCGCCTTGAACAAGAACATAACAATCCTTGGACCTCTTTGGGTCATCCGAGGCGGTTGCAGGGGAATCTCGAGCGATCCAGCACAACGGTCGACAGAATCAAGTTCATTGAAGGCCCATCTTGACTGATCTTGACGCTTAGAGTTCTCCTTCATCACGAACGAGAGCTCCCGGACGTTGATAGTAATATGACATCTTGGTTGTAGGTCCATCAGCAATTCCGCGTGTCTGTATCATGCACACCTTGGAGGTCGTCGGGACTTAGCGCCTTTTCGTACCTGGAGAATTCCAATGCATATTGTTCCGTTATAATAAAAGAGCATAGTATGTACTAACAAAGTCCCTTGGTTATATATAGATGTGTATGTCCCAGACGTTCTTGGCCATTGTAAAGCGCCGTTATGCGGTATCAACTGAAGTCGAATCAATTACCGAAAAATATATCAGACCCATCAAGCCGTCGATGCCTCAAGTCGCAAGAGATTCGGTGATTATACTCTCCGGAATCCTTAGCCTAAATGTCATTTTGCAACGAGGGGGAAAGCTGGAGTGGTCCAGTGTCAAAAGAGGGTAAAATGATCAATAGACGTCGGTACACACCTGACCATTGCGTTCGCGTATTCTAGACTACTCTCGGACATAAGCTTCTTTCCTGTCATGTCCACAGGGTCTATGATTTCGTAGGCCGTTAAAATGTGAGCTGCCAGGATCCAAAGAGTATCGCGTGCCAGTACTGGTCCGGATTAATCGTATGATGAGTGCTCGAGAGGTTCAACGATTAGAAGTCTACACTCACGCTTTCCAGGACAAGTACGCCGACCGAAACCGAAAGCCAGATCAATGGCGGACATATCTGGATTCAGGCTCCCATCCGGTTTCAAGAACCGCTCGGGTTCAAATTTGTCGGTATTCGCGCCAAAAAGACTTTCGTCTTGCATGATTCCCCACATATTTGGAATCATCATAGAGCCTTTGGCGATGTGATATCCATCATACGTATTATCCTCCGTACAGAGGTGGTAGATGGCGAACGGAGTAACGGGGTGCCAGCGCAGAATTTCGTTTACGATCGCGGATATGTATGGCAGGTGGGGAACGTCGCTAAACTCTGGGAGTCTGTGTCCGCCGAGGAGATCGTCAAGGGCTTTGTGGGCTTTTTTTTGAACTTCGGGATGGAGAGCCATGGCGAGGACGAAATTGTACAGAGCACAAACTGACTAATAGACTTGTTAAGGGGTGCCAGTAGGGGAGTTGACTTAAGACGAACTGTGTCTGCTCCGCCTGTGATTCTTATAAGAAGTCCGATTATTAAAGATAGATAGAAAGAAAAACTTACCTAGGTACGCATTTCCAAGTACATTGCGCATTATCTCAATTTCTCCAGGAGAGCTGACCGATCCATCCTGGACTTCGTAAAGAAATTTAGAAGCTACGGATGGAACTGCCGTTCCATTTTGCTGTGTGATATTAGTGAGTTGTCGATGGTGTAGGAATAGACCCACTTACCACTTGCGATTTGACCTCCTCGTAAGGGGCCAGAAGGAGAGCAAGTGCGAGATCTCGTCCCTTCGCTCCAACTTTATGAAATTTAGTTCCAGGGAACCAGGTTGGGAGATGTTTCAACAAAGGAAACATATCAACTAGAATGCGTTTGAGAAACCAAAGTAATGGGTAGGAAAAATAAAACTCTACGAACCCAAATAGCCTCCCTTTGCAACGTCTGCAAAAATCGCGTTGAGCCCTTCCGGTGTTCTGATGAACGGGTGGTCGAAGTTCTTTGGCGTTATACCGTAGGTGATCGATAGGATCGTATCCACCGCGGCTCTAAAATGTACACATTACTCCTTGTGATTATGCTCGGCTCTGAAATGACCGTACAATCTGACATCGCCTTCATAATCCTGAGTAGTCGTAAGGCGACGAAGAAGCCGCCGTGCTGCTTGAATTTCATGGCCTTTGTTCACAATACTTGCAGCCGGCGTGTCGAATTCTTGTCTAAAGAGACGACGGTGCTCTGATCGGGGGCAATTCTGCTTCAGGACAATCGATAAGGATTTAAAAAATACCGACCTCTCCACTGATCAGTGTTATTCATGAATGGAATGAGCCAGGCTGTTCCGATACTAGATATCATCAGCCATGGTGCTCTATTCCTGAATAGAAGGAAATCTGTAGTACGTACAGGTCGTTCAACAACGTCGAGTTCGGCCTGACATACTCAACCTATCAGCAATGAACCGGCCAGCGACAAAACTCACCTGTCCGAGTAAATATTCGCCCGCTTTACCAGCAGATCCTGAACAGCTCTTGCCGAGTTCAGGATGTGCAATCGCGTTCCAGGGACTTTTAAGCTAATTATTTCGCTATCTGTTAAATGTTCCCTCCATTTGACTTGCAACCCTCTCTAAAAAACGGAAAAACATACTGAACTGCCTTCCCCACTCAAGGTAAACCTTCCAGGACTCTTTCTGCGGAAGATCGAACATGTTGCCTAGGATTGGAAGAGGAGACGGTCCTGGAGGAACAGGTAGCCCCTTCTTGCGAAAGGCTACAAAGACCGTAATGGTCGCTAGGAGGGCCAGCGCCATCAAGTTTAGGTCGACGGGCGGCATTAGGAGGTAGTGCTGTATACGGGGAGGAGCCTATGGTCTGTGTTCAGTTCAAAGTTCAAGGATACCGCAACTCTGCTGCAACCCGCGCAAAGCGCGCTCTGAAGCCGCATTGCCGCGAGAGATCAAATTGAAGGAAGGTTTGTGTTTGACCACGTGTCGATTGATCGATGACGATCAATCGACGCTCTAGATCTCGTGTGCTCTTCTCCAGAGTCCACAACGTTCGAAATGGCGGTATACCGTCCATCGCCTTCTTTTACTCAGGTATATGTCAACCCTCAGGACTCAGAAGGCATCAAGGCCGCCGGTATTGAGCTGAAGACTGCAGCTGGTTGTTCAAAGTGCCAACGACCCGAGTCGGATTCGGTCAAGCTGAGGAAATGCGCCAGAGTATGTGCTTTATACACATTTTAAATGCAATCTCCCAAAACCATAAGTACACTCAATCTTATGCCATTCTTTTAAGTGCAAAATCACTCTCTATTGCTCCAAAGAAGTGAGCTCCGCCTTTCTGACCGTCCGTCAATATTTCATTCACAAAATTCCGCTATTCGATGTTCTGGCGCTCAGTGCCAAACTAGGGACTGGTAAGCCCCTTGAACTTTTGCACTTTCCCATTTGCTCTGATAGAAAAGACAACAGGCCTACACACAAATCTCAATGCGAGATAACAGCCGATCAGAAACTGCATGCAATCATGGATCTTCTCAACCTCTTCCTCGCCAATAAATCCCTCCACGAGTATCTCGAACTCGCATTGATACTTGAGCTAGGTTTAAAGCCCTTGACTGACAGGACTTCGCTAAACCGACTCTTTACTGCTCAATTTTACGTCGGTATTGAGCCCTGTGATATCGATAATTTCCAGCGGCTTTGGAGTCCCGAGTTCCACTTCGATCCCTCAGAGAAAGTCATGATGAAGGGGATGTTCCAGCTTCTTGGTCTTACGACGTCTTCTGCACACCCCCGCGATGTTCCAAGTACGCGTTCACAACGCCCAACTGACTTTGCCGATATCCGAAGGGAAACCAACCAAATGGGCCACGAAAATGACCCTCTTGTCCAGTGCGAATTTATCGCTATGACAGACGGAATTGTCTATACTCAGTCCACTGTTCTCTCCATCGGTTTGGGGGCATGTGTATTAGCAGGGCAGCTGAAGATGATTACTATATCAACAGGGGTCGACAAACCGTTGACAGTCGCCACATGTCTCGAGTGCGTGAACCGCCAGATTTATTTACGTTTACTTTACAGGCTGATACTGCACTTGATATTGTTAGATTTATCAATATGCGCATACGGCAGGACTCCGAAAACCAGTTCCGCCTGCGCACACGGATGGAAGTGCAAGATGTCAGGGTGATACACTACACAGGGAACATAAACAAACACATTTCCACGAAAGGATCTTGGATAGACGTATACAAGAAAACGTTGAGGAAAAAAGTCGACCGTGAATCGGTATACTCCGCTGATATTCCACTTAACCCTACAGATAATTCCCCCGTCCGATTTTGATCGTGTAGGAATGAAGGAGCCTTGGTCAAACATGTAATCATATTTGTTTTAACAGGGGAGGCTAATTGTAGTTTGCTCTAAGCGTCTCACTGCGTCTGTTCAAGCATTCTAAATTCAACCGGAGTGTCTACTGACATCTCTTACCAAACTAGTTTCTTGCTTCTCATATCCTCAGTGATTGAATTCGAATTTAGATCTGTGAGTACTTCTCACCGTTTTGTATCCACCGGCAACCAAAGATACGATAGCAGGGTAGCGTACTGTCGCGGACCTAGGGTCCTACTAAGGTGATGATAAGTAACGGCGCCCGAACACGCATTATCAATTACTTATTATGCGATGGTCTGGCCATCGTGATCCTGTGAAACTCAGATATGACGGTCCACGGATCGATCAAAGAGCTCAGCGCTCAGTTTCAGAGTTCATCAACGTTCATCAATCTATTTTCCTAGGAAACATGAAAGAGCAGGAAGACCCGCTACAACACACCCACAATGAGGCGATCGATCCAGGACCGCAAACCCCAGCTGACATTTCATCGATTCCTGCCGAAATCTTGCTGAAAGTCTTCTTTCTCCTCCTGCCAGATATCACCATCACCAGTTCATATAACCGTAGCCTTTGCCTGGATCCAGCCAGATCGGTCTCTCAGGTATCTAAATTTTGGAGGGATACCGCGCTGAGCTCCTCCAATTTCTGGAGCCAGGTTATCGACTGGAACAAGTGCCCCGAGAAATGGTTCAAGGTTCTCTTAGAACGTTCTGGCTCTCAGGACCTTCACGTTGTGGCCGACCTTACAAACCTCGGATACGGTACTGACCTACCAAGTCCGTTGTGGAAGAATATCGAGGCGATCCAGCACCACACATACCGCGTCAAATCACTCCAAATTCGTCTTGCGGTCGGCTTTTGGTTGCCAGGCCATTATGACCATGTCTTCTCACTCAGAAATTCTACTCTTCTTAGAGAAAATCTCCCCGCTCTCGAAAGGGTAGAGCTCTTTAACCAGCAACAAATAGATATCAATTTCTGCCGGCTCCTTGTCGACGGTCGATTTTTGACCGAGGTTGAATCTGCAAACCTGCGCGTCATGCGGGTCACCGGCCTTTCCATTAATTTTGATCTACCTTATGGCAACCTTCAAATCTTTTCCGCTGTTGATCTCGCGCGGGAGAGGAGCCCTCACGTTACGAAATGGTTGCACATTTTGCAGGGGATGCCCAACCTGGTGGAACTTACCATAAAAGGGTCATTTGGGGACGATGTGCAGGGCGCAAGAGGGCTCATCAATGTTCGCCTGCCCAAATTAACCTCTCTAAGCCTCGCAGGACGGGTTTTGGAACAAGGTGGAATGGAGATACTTCTATCTCATATCGTACCTTCACAAGGGTGCAACATCTATTTCGCAGGGTCGTTCGGATACGTCAGCCCACAGAATGCTGCAACCCAGGTGAACATGACCACTTTCTCGGATGCATTCAGCAAGTGGTTCGGACAATGGAGGTGTGAAGACTACAAAAGCACCGAGCTTCATACTTGCCTCGATGCCAAACGGTTTATCATACATAACCAATCAGGAGAGAAGCCATGGCCTGGTTCCTACTTTCGTATCTCCATAGGTTTGGATCACCCAACGATGCGCCAATTGACCCAGGCGGACGTCTCTGTAATTTCAGTTATTGCCCAGTCGCTGGTGTCAACTTTGGACTATGCTATAGCTCGAACACGCAAGCTTACGGTGTGGTCGAGCCCTAGGATCTTTGTGATGTCGTGGAAGGATTTTCTTTCCCGGTGTTCATCCGTCACGACTATGCAAATTACAGAACGGAATGAAAGACGATGCCAATCAGATCACGGAGGAGGAGTACGTACGATCATCTCAATCTTTTCTGTGTTGACGTCCTCCTTGCAAACGAACGAGGGTAGGTTTTCGAATTGTCAGGATTCAAGCTTTACTAAGTCAATATCCATTATGTTTCCCAGACAAAGTTGCAGAAAGCCCTTTGCCGTCTCTCCGCAACGTTATTATTGTCAAGTTAGGCGGGCAGATCATGGCCTTCAATTACTCCGACTTTCTTGAGCACTTCCAGGCCGAAGCCGTTCAACCTGGAGATCCGATCACCGCCGTTTATCGAGCTATTGCACGCAGCGTCCCCATGCAGCGTTCTTCTCATCGCGATTAAGTAGTGTGTTTCCAGCAGAGACTGTACTACCATTAGTACATGTACGATTCAATCATTTTCACATCTTAACACCAGGCCTTTCAAATGTACATATCGTACCTAATGGGTGGTTATTTTCGAAGAGCAGTCGTTAGCCATGCATTTGGGCGTTGTTAAATTTCAGTGCGTTTCTTACTTATTAAATTATCTGACAATTGATGGAGGGGCTTGGCCGAGTGCCGGTTGAGACAGAGAACCCGTCGTTTATTGCGGATTATATTGAAGGAATCACCTATGTATTAAAAGTATACCACGGCAAGCGTCAAGCTTCCGAAAAGACGTCTTTAGGGGTTGTGAAACTTTCCGGCAGAGCATTGAGGGGAAGGGGGGGGGGTGTGATGTCGCAGTCAATCGGGTAGGTGGGCGCTGTCCGCCGTTTCCTCGAGTCTGACGAATCATGCGTTACACCAGGGCGGAAGACGTTGAGTTGCATTCGTGACCCAGGTATTGTGACGGTGCTTTCTCGTTTTCGATCGACAAGTGTTTAGCGATTATGCCATGCATTGCAAACCTAAAATTCGATACATCGCCATTGCTTCTCTAGCGAGGTAATGCGTCAGCGTCAAACGATTATAATTGCCATGGGAAGGACTTACGACAGGCTAAGCGAGGTTGTATTCCAATTCCTCGTCTCTTTTTGCCTGTTTGATAGCGAAACGTCTGCGGCCCGAACCAGAGATCAGGAGAATCGCGCCTAGAAAAACGAGCTCCACGCCGAGAGCGGCGGTCTACCCAAACTGGATTTTGATATTCCATTTATGGCCGATGCGCTCAATGGGAGGGTGCTGTCACGGATGATACCGTCGTGTGTGGTGATGTCGATCATAATGCTGAACGCAATGATGTTTATAATCGTGAGGAATGAAATGGAGGCAAGGTTTGCCATGTGGAAGGCTCGGCCGCCGCTCGGGGGCTGAGAACATACTGAACTGCTTTGCCTACTCAAGATAAACCTTCCACGACTCCTTCTGTGGAGGATCGAACATGTTACATAAGATAGGGAGAGGAGACAGTCCTGAAAGTACGTAGGCTTTCCGAGCTTTGCTTCAGAGTAAGGGCACGCCAGCGTCAGTTTTCTATTTTCTGATTCTCAGCCATCTTCAGCCAAATCTCCAGATTTGGCAATAACAGGGTCGGCGACTCAACCCGAACTACTGGTGCCGAACTATTTTGAGAGTCAAAAGGTCTGAGCACGGCGCTTAAGTTTTGCTATCTCATTTTGCCGTCTCGTGTACCCCTCAATTACGAGAGCAAAATGGCTTAGCAACTTCCAGGCACTGTGACTCACCTTTCGACCACCGAAAATTTTTCCCACCTCAGTACTACTTATAGTAGTGATGCATGATTTACTGAACTTTTTTTTTTTGCAAGACCTTGCTGTATTTTAAATCCATCGAAGCGTCTACTTACCAAATTAGTCCTGGCTCAATAATTTGGTGCCCTAATATAAGTTTGGATTCTTATTTGGATCTGTGAGTTCTCCTCACAGTTTTTTTTTCCACTACTAAGCAAAGAAGGGATGGCAGAGTCGCGTACTGTCGCGAAATTGGATAGTAGCGTCGGCACCCGACGCGACGACGCGACGTGCATACTCTGCCATATTGATGGGCCATCGTGATAGATCGTGATCCTGTGAAACTCAGATAATCGATGGCCATCTTTAAATTTTTTCGAGTACAAACGTTCGTTTAACATTTTCAACGTCCAACTTGCGTTCAACATTCATCGTTCGATTTCACTAGGAAATATGAAAGAATCGGAAGACCCTCCACAGCACACTCACCATAAGGCGATGGATCCAGGACCGCAAACCCCAGCTGGCATTTCCTCGATGATTCCTGCTGAAATCTTGCTGAAGATCTTCTTTCTCCTCCTGCCCGAAATTGCCAGCTCCAGTCCATATAGCCGTATTCTTTGCCAAGACCCCGCCAGATCGGTTTCTCAAGTATCCAAATTTTGGAGAGACACTGCGCTGAGCTCCTCCAATTTCTGGAGCCGGGGTCTCGACTGGAACAATTACCCCGAGAAATGGTTCAAGGTTCTCTTAGAACGTTCTGGCTCTCAGGACCTTCACGTTGTGGCCGACCTTACAAAGCTCGGACGTGGAACTAAACTACCGAGTCCATTGCGGAAGAACATCGAGGCGACCCAGCACCACACAGACCGCGTCAAATCCCTCCAAATTCAAGTTAAGGTCGGCTTTTGGTTACCAGACCATGTCTTCTCACTCAGAAATTCTACTCTTCTTGGCAACCTCCCCGCTCTCGAAAAGCTGGAGCTCTTTAACCAGCAGAGAGATATCCATCTCGCTTGGCTCCATGTAGACCGTCGATTTTTGACTGATGTGGAATCCGAAAAACTGCGCGTCATGCGGGTCACCGGCCTCTCCATTAATTTTGATCTGCCTTACGGCAACCTTCAAATCCTTTCCGCTGTCGACCTGGCGCCGGACGGGCGCCCACATGTCACGAAATGGCTACACATCTTGCAAGGGATGCCTAACCTCGTGGAACTTACCATAAAAGGGTCATCTAGAGACGGTGTACAAGGCGCAGGAAGGCTCATCCACGTTCGCCTTCCGAAACTAACCTCTCTAAGCCTCGCTGGACAAGTTTTGGACCAAGGTGGAATTGAAACACTTTTATCTCATATCGTACCTTCACAAGGGTGCAACCTGTATTTCGCAGGCTCTTTCGGATACGTCGACCCCCAGAGTCCTGCAACCATGGCGCACATGTCCACATTCTCGGATGCGTTCAGCAAGTGGTTCGGACGGTGGAGGTGCGAAGACTACAAGAGCACCGAGCTCCATACTTGCCTGGACGCCAAACGGTTTATCATTCATAATCAATCAGGGGAAAAACCTTGGCCCGGATCCTACTTTCGCATCTCCGTAGGTTTGGGTACCCCACTGACTCGCCAGTTGACCGAGGCGGATGTCTCCGTAATTTCTGTTATTGCTCAGTCGCTGGTGTCAACTTTGGCCGATGCTATAACTCGAACACGCAAGCTTACGGTGTGGTCCAGCCCTAGGACCTTCGTGATGCCGTGGAAGGATTTTCTTTTCCGGTTCCCATCCCTCACGACTCTGCAAATTACAGAGCGGAGGGAGAAACGATGCCAATCAGATCACGGAGGAGGAGAACGTACGATCAATTCAATCTTTTCTGTATTGTCCTCCTTGCAAACGAATGAGGGTAGGTTTTTCGTTTTTAATATTGCCAAGATTCACGGTTTACTAAGTCAATGTCCACCATGTTTCCTGGCAGACAAGCTTGCAGAAAACCCTTTGCCATCTCTCCGCAAGGTCATTATTGTCAAGTTAGGCGGGCAGATTATAACCTTCGATTATGCGGAAACCCCCTCGCCGTCTCTCCGCAAGGTCACGATTGTCAAGTTAGGCGGGCAGGTCGTGACCTTCGATTATTCCGACTTTCTTGACCACTTCCAGGCCGAAGCGCTTCAACCTGGGGATCGACTCACCGCCGTTTGTCGAGCCATCGCACGCAGTGTTTCTACTCATAGCGATTAAGTAGTGTATCTGGTGTATGCACTGTATGATTCAATCATTTCCACATCTTGCCACTAGACCTTTCAGATGTACGTATGGCACCCAATGGGTGGCTAATTTCGACCAAAGTTGTTGGCCCTGATCATGAAATAGCACATATCGCGCTCTATGCGTTTGGACGTCAGGTTTCAGCACGTTTCTTACTCATTGATTATTGGACAACTAATGGAGGAACTTGGCCGAGTGCCAGTTGAGACAGAGAACCCATCGTTTATTGCAGATTATGGTGAAGGGATTACTTATCAAAAGTATACTACGGGAAGCGTCAAGCTTTAGGAAAGAGTTGTTTAGAGATCGTGAAACTGTCCGGCAGAATATTGGGGCGGGCGGGAGGTCAATGGTAATCGGGTAGGTAGGCGCTATCCGGCGCTTCCTTGAAGGAGAGCGGTCTGACGAATCATGCGGTACACCAGGGCAAAAGATGCCGGGTAGCATTCGTGACCCTGGCATTGGCATTGACAAACGGTGCCTTCTCGTCTTCGACCGACAAGAGTTGAGCAGTTATGCCCGGCATTGCAAGGCTAAAAAGTCGATACATCGCCATTGCTTCTCTAGCGGGCAATGCGTCAGCGTCAAGCGATTATAATAGCCATGGTAAAGGACTTACCACAGGCTAAGCGAGGTTGTATTCCACTTCCTCATCTCTTTCTTCCTGTTCGATAGCGAAACGTCTGCGGCCGAGGCCAGAGATCAGGAGAATGGCGCCTAGCAAAACGAGCTCCACGCCGAGAACGGCGGTCTGCCCAATCTGGATTTTGATATTCCATTTATGGCCGATGCGCTCAATGGGAAGAGTACTGTTGATACCCCCGCGCGTAGTGATGTCGACCATAATGCTGAACGCAATGATGTTGATGATCGTGAGGAATGAAAGGAAGGCGAGGTTTGCCATGTGGATAGCAATGGAAGGCTCGGGGGCTAGGTGCAATGAATCGTCGTCGTCTTCGTTGGTAATGTCTTTCGGCGTCTCCTTTTTCCTGGTAACCCACGCTACTGCGATGAAGCTGATGTGGTGGATGAGGATGAGGAATGCCACGGTCGCATTCAACCAGATTGAAAGCATGCCAAAGTTGACGACGGAGAGCGCAAACATCGGGAGGCATACAAGTATCGAGGCGGCGGTCAGATAAAGGATAGATTTGGGGACCATAACTCCGGCTGCAGGCTGCATATTGGTTGATATCTGTCAAATAAGGGACGGAAATTGAAGAGTGAAGAACGAAATTGGAGAACGAAAGCAAAAGAGATAAGAGGGTCTGCAACGAAGTGGTGGGCTCTGCCGGTACGAAGGAAAGGAATTCTGGGTGGAGGCGCTGATTTAAATACCCATCGATTCATCATGATAGCTGTGCTCAGGGCATACTTGATTGACGGGTTGTCAAAATCTTTATACTAATGGAGTGCGGTAATGTCTGGTAATGTCGAACGTTTCGGATTCATCACGGAAAGGTTTGATGGACGATGCGATTGGGTAGTTTGCGGTTTCAATGACCCAATGGCATTCCGAGTTTGACACAGGGCATCTGGAGCTATCTGGAGTCGTCTAACCACAGGACGCAGGCCGTGAGTGGTAAGATACTATGAAGACAATCGTCCTGTAGGTTCAGAAAATATCTCAGTGATAATTGGAAGGTTAGAATTCTCACCAAACTTGAATCACGGCTGATTGGGTGGAGCTTTTATAGCGGGTGTGAGGCAGTATCGCAGCGGCCCGCAAGCACCGAGTAAAAGATGCGCGCTAAATTCGGCGAACTATTTTTGGAACACTCCTGAACAAATGCGACATGTTGACCACTGGTCAAAGACAATCAATAAATATGAAGCGCTTGCAGTTCAGAATGTGCCATGCTAAACAGGATTCCGAATGGTTCAATCGAATACATTTAGGGAGTTAAGCGCCGAAGCGCCCATAATCACTTTCTCCTCTCTCGTCCCAAGCATTCTTCCTTCCTGCTGTTTTGCCGTCCAATGTTTTCTCGGAAAAAGGGCCCTCCGTCAAATTGCAATGCAAGTGGTAGAATTATCAATTAGTCAGACTTCTCAATCAACCGGCGGTTCACCCCTTCTCTCCTCTTGACATCGAATTCTCCATCGCCAGCAACAGGTTTCTTTGAGAAGGCGACAGGCGGTGTCATACCAGAGTAGATAACAGCCCCGCTGGTTTGATGCAGTTACATTTGGTTCAGGCCGTTGGCCAGAGTTGTGATCGACATTACTTGGTCCCAAGAAGCTCCCATGCCTGGTCGATGATGTCCTGGTAAGCTTCGTAACTCGTTCCGTTCTACGGCCTTTGGCGGTTCGTTGTCGCAAGATAAATCGAGATAAGGATGAAAATTTTGTCTGGGCGTTTATTTGCCATAATATTGTTTCTATAGCCAGGATGTGGGCAGCTGTCCAATGTCTCATGAGAGCAGGAAAGTAAGAACTTCAAGTTGAAGACAAGAAAGTCTAAATACCTTACGGAAATCATTTTTGTACTTTTCAAGAGCTCAGCACAACCGCTTCTCCATCTCCTTTGGAGCATGTTCTCGTCCTTTCTAGCACCCTCGTCGTCCCATCTAGTCCAATTGACATTCATCCTACTTTCTATCTCGTTTCTCGTCCTTTCTCGCCCATTCATTGGACTTTCTATTTCGCTTGTTCCTTCCTGTCCAATTCCTTGTCCCTCCTATCCCACCCCTCCTTCCTAATCAACTCCTCGGAACCCCTCTTCAGGACCTCAATACATTCTTCTATCTTCGCATTGAAATCCTGAAGAGCTAGGTCCAGACCATCAAGGGGAGAAGAAGAAACAACCACAAACCTGAAGAGCTACTAGTATATGTGAAAGATCAATATTGCTACTGCAGGGTTCGATATGCTGAGTAGAGAGGGACATAGAACGAAGCCTTTCGGCGATGACTTCCTCATCGGATGGAGGATTTCCAACTGCGTCGGCGTCGTGCATTTCAGGACAAAGTGGCTTATGCATCTACTTTTGCGTAAATTGGATTGCTGCTGTGGTTGAACGTTGAGGCTAATTTTTTTTTTTTTGAATCCATTTATTGTCCATTGGGGCCGAGCCCTATGTCAGACGTATACTACAGTGGTTCTATCTGGTGGTGTGTTCTATCTATGTCTCCAATACTAGATCGACGATGTGAGCCTCCTCTGGAAGTCTACGGCGTTACTGGTAACGCAAATATGGGGTTGCTGTGGTGTAGGATAGGGAGTTAGATGTAAGTAAGGACGTTGAGGCTTAGCAGTGGAAGGTTTGAAGGTGGATTGAACTGAAACAGAACCGTGGTTTAGACGCCCGTGTTTCGGCTAGTGGAAGTACCCGTTCAACATCCGATCCGATACTCGAAATCCAAAACCCGCCTTCAAGTTCACTCTTAACAACTCGTTTGGGCCGTTTATGTTGCCCTTAGGAACGTGAGGTCAACCATATTTAAACGTTCAGTTCCATGAAAGTACGATTTCTGCCTGCCCCTAAAAACTTGGCGCCAAAAGAACCTGAATCAAACCGGCCGCTATCATTTCGCTCCGAATGCGCATCCACGAGAAACACATAAAATTCGTAGAGCGCAAATAGCCGCGGCTCCAAGTAAAGAATACAACACGGGTTAACTACTGATTATAACAAGATAAATGTGAAAGAGTCCAGATTATGGCTACAATTGTTCGATGAAAGTAAAATACAAAATGACAAAATAGAATACAAAAATGTCCCCGCTGCCCCTAGAAGAACTACAATAAAGAGAGAAAGCAGATTGTCAATTCCATAACGCATTAACAGACACTATTGAGCGGAAGGACGACGAAAGAGGCGTTTTGGGCAGGTCTGGGGTTATGAAATCCCAGTTTGGCGTGGTGGTGGTGGTGCTAGTGGGTTTGCTAAATTTGCACTTTGCGCGAGAGGGCAGCTGTACCGTCTGAGGAGCGACAGAGCTGGAGAAGTATGAGTTAGTTCGGGTTTTGAGATGGAGGAATAGGTGAAAAGGGCGGCTCACTCTTTCGAGTCGAGGGAGATATCCTTGAAGTCAGCGCCGTATTCTAGATCTTTCTCTGCTGATAAAGGTATCGGCTAAAGGGGAAATCCCGTCTTCAATCAGCACATGATAAAACGAAGAACCAACAAGAAAAACATACAATACGACACAGCGGATGCAAAATACCCTCATCATACCTCATCCTCTCTATCATGCACATCCGGAGGTACACAACCATCACGACAAACTCAAGACCATCCAAACACGCGATGGCGATTTGTATCCCGCCGTTCCACAACCCCGCATGTGGGAGGGGCTTCGTCGACGCTAGTGGGCCCTGGATCGCGAGCTGCGTGGACACGACGAAGGCTACGATCCACGCTGCGCAGACGAAGGCGCAGAGCACAGTGGCTTTCAACGAGAAGGAGGTCGACAGTTTCCTCCTTGCAATGCCGTTTATACTCGGAAAATGGTGCGAACGCTGACGCGCCTCGAGAAAGTTGTTGATCCCGATGATGGTGTGATACGCAAGAGCCAGTCCAGTAGCTGCTGCGTTGAGGAAGAGGGCGAGCATGCTGTAATTCAGCAGGGAGAGGGCGAAGATGGAGAGGGAGAAGATGACGGAGAGGAGGGAGAGGAAGGAGGCGGGGTGTGGGTATGGTGCGTAGGCGCGTGCGTGAGCGTGGGTGGTCGGCGGCATCCTATCCTGTCCTATCCTGTCCGTCCGGTGAGAAGGAGAAAATGTGATAGTTTGATAGAGGGGTCAACCAGGGAGGAGGGTCTCCGCGCACCTCGTTATATAGATGCACGGACGCCCTGCATTAAGCCAGGCATAAATGTTCCTCCCGAGATAACGCACGAAGGCTGCTACGCATTCGCTGATTGTCGGTGATTGTCACAGGGCGTAGCACTCGACCGTGGCACGGAAATGCCATCCCGTCGACTAATCGAGCATTATCGAAGGGTTCGGAGGGCTGAGAAGGCCTCAGAAAGGGAGGCTGGGCGAACGGTTTAGGAAGGCGTCGGAGACGGTGCGGGTATGTGTGCTGACCTGCGGGGTATGTTGTCCTGGATATCTCGACATCTGGGTGTGGGGGTGCGCTTCCGTGGCTTGATTCTTGAGTTTTGACGTATCTGCATCTGCAGCCTTGGTAACGGGATGTTCTGGTTCTGCGTATACGCGAGATGGCACTGCGGACTTGTCGTGCTGAATGACTAATTAGTTTGTTGGGTGTTAAAGTAAGTAGTACTAGACGAGATCTTGAGCATGGATATCGTACGTTCGCTGAAATATGAAAATGGTCCTACAGTGATTTTGAAGTTCTTGCCGAATATGGTGTGGGTGAAAAAACCGTGGTGTCGGTCTTCTGATCATGACAATATGCTTCGGCAACCATACTTCCGTTATGCAATATCTCACGACGAAACATTTATAATGCTACCAGAGTGGATTGAGAGGGATTCCGTCGCTATCCTCCAGCATAATGCCCTGGCCTAGGCCAGGTCGATGACGAGCGGAAGTCTGTACTTGAGGTGGGTCAACCTGGTCAGGCGTATTGTTGAGGCGAGATACATCAGGCACTCACGAAAATGACTACTTAACGTGGGTTACTGAGAACTCTTGCCGCGATTCGAGAAACTGGGTCTATGTAAGCAAAAACATGACCATGAGATGAGATCATCGTCGTCGGATTACTCACCGCAGTTCGCGGGAAGTAGAGGGCTTCGCTATCATACATAGATGATCTTTTATCTCCTCACTGAATGCACAACAGAAATATAATATTAGCCTAAAGCGGACGAGAAGTGAGTCGGTGAATAAAATTTTGAATTGATGATCATGTTGCCCAATGAGTTGTACTTGCACAAGCGAAACGGTGTACGATGTAACGGAAGAAGTTCGAAGCCAGAGACCGAGATCATTCGAAAGCTGAGAACTCCTCCAAAATTTGTTGTGAGCCCTGCGTATTCGTGAAGGGTCGACTGGAGGGCAATGGTTCTAACCGAAGTTTCGCCTGCAAACCAACTTGAGCCAAGCCAAGGGACACGGAAAGACCAACGCACCAGAAGTACTCTTAGCGATTTTCCTTTTCCTTCTTTTTCTTTTTGCGCTCCTCCTTCAACGCGTCCGCCAAATTTTGCAGTTGAACAGTGACTGCAGTATTGCCGCCTGTCGCTGAGGTGCTTCTTGATTGAAAATCCTCCAAAAAGGCGTCTATGTCCTTTTGCGCCACCTTTGTCGTGATCGGCGAGGACGACAGCGCCTGAATGCGGACTGGAGGTGCCAACGGAGGGTCCATGATGATGGTGGTGCTCGACCAAGGAGTTCGACCCGAGAAAACCGGCCGGCCCGGCAAAAATGTGGACACGCCGAAAAGGGAAATTTTTATTTTAAAACTCGCCAATGTGGGGTGACGGAAAATCGTACGAGGCTGTTTATAAAAAGTGTTGCAACAAAATACGGCCCCTTTCCTTCATTTTTTTCCACTCCTCCACCAATGGGCGCGGTTAACTGGCTCGCTCTGCTCCTCACACACCCTCTGGAGTTCAGGACTCTGGTGCAGTTCTACATTTACCATGAGCAAAAACGCGACATTGCCGCCTTAAAGGAGCACCCCACGTCGGGGTGGGACCGCCAGTCGATGAGGAGATGCTGGGAGTTTCTGGACATGACGAGCAGGAGTTTTTCGGCGGTTATCAAGGAACTGGAGGGGGACCTTGCGAGGACGGTGAGTCAGGACGCGTCTTATAGCATGTTCGTTTCGTATATGGGGATTGCGAAGCTCTCGTGGGTATGAACATCGTCGGAAATTGTCTCTGCGGTGTCCCCTGTGGATCTCCCATCTTGTCTTCTCCCGCGAGCTCATGCCCATCGTTCTTTGGCTGGATGTGGGGAGCAACTTCCCCCTTCGAACAAATTTCATCTTACCGTTATGGAACCCAGGTGATTCATGATGGAAAAACATATCCTTCCACATAAATCCTCGCGTGTTTTCACTCTGGGAGGGTTTACCCCCTGTGGTTTTTCGATATCTAAGCCATACCACGCCTACCTTGCCCTCTATCTGACACTGTTCTACTTAGATTGCCCTCTTTTACCTCGTTCTCCGTGGTCTTGATACCATCGAAGATGACATGACCATTCCCGATGCTGTCAAGCAGCCAATCTTGCGGTCATTCCATATACACACCGTAACGCCCGGATGGAAATTCGAAGACTCCGGCCCCAACGAGAAGGACCGACAACTTCTCGTCGAATACGCGACCGTCGTCGACGAGGTCAACCTGTTGAACCCCGAGTACGTCTCTTCCTTGTCCGTCTAACTTCTCTTAACCTGTGGGTTTAGTTACAAAAACATCATCATCGATATTGCGCAGAAAATGGAGACCGGCATGGCAGACTACGCGCACAAAGCCGCCACAACCGGCTCCATCTACCTCGAGACAGTGGCCGAATACGACCTATACTGCCACTACGTCGCCGGGCTCGTCGGCGAAGGCCTCTCCCGAATATTCTCCGCCTCCCGCAAAGAGTTGCCTTCACTGGGCAGCCAACTCGAATTAAGCAACTCGATGGGTCTGCTCCTCCAAAAAACAAATATTATCCGTGACTACAGGGAGGACGTGGACGAGCACCGGTATTTCTGGCCGCGCGAGATTTGGGGACAGTATGGGTTTGAGGAGATGAAGGAGATGAAGCCCACGGATGCGGACACGGTCCGACGCGCCACGTATGCGCAGAGCGGGATGATTCTGGACGCGCTCAGACATTCGACGGACTCTCTGGATTATCTGAGGATGCTGCGGAACCAGAGCGTGTTCAATTTCTGCGCTATACCTGCTACGATGGCGATCGCTACACTTGAGTTGTGTTTCATGAACAAGGAGATGTTCCAGCGGAATATCAAAATTCGCAAGGCGGAGGCAGCGAACGTAAGTGGTCTCTTTTTGCACTTCTTACCATGAAGTTATGACTGACGTGTAATTTCAGCTCATCATGCGTTCAACAAATCCAAGAGAGGTCGGGCTCATCTTCCGCGAATTCGCACGCAAAATCCACGCCAAGGCCATCCCCTCTGACCCCAATTTCATCCGCATCTCCGTCGCCTGCGGCAAAGTAAGCCCACTTCTTTATCGTCTGTTCAAAAAATTGACCCCCTCACTCTCTCCTAGATCGAAGCATGGTGCGAACACAACTACCCCTCCTTCGTGCACTACTCCGCCGAGACAGGGAAACAAATGCTCAACCCCTCCGACCCACGCACAGCCGTCATCATGCGCGAAAAGGAGCTCGACGCGGAGCTCGCGAAGAAGAAGCGCATCGAGGACATCCGCAACGGGCTCGCCAACACTGCCGGTGCGAATGGGGCACAGCGGTACCAGACGAAGGACGTGTCGTTGCCGGAGCTGATGATGTATGTGGGCGGCGCGTTTATGCTGATTATGCTGGTGAGCGGGAGCGTGCTGTGGGCGGTGTTGAAGTATACGGGTGATATTTGAGTGTGGGGTTGTTGTTGTTGGTTCTCTGTCCTCTGCATTTTAGTTTCTAGTTTATTTTCTTTTGCTTGCATGCCCGTTTCATGGACGCTTATGGATATCCCCTTCTTACTTACTTATCATAGTGTTCTTTTCCCGTTTTCATCTTTTTATCTGCAGTATTACAGTTCAATTTCTGTTTCGTCGCGTCCTACTACGGAAACAAAAATACTTTCATTATGTATATATAATCTTATTACAGAATAACCTCCTGTTTCCTTCACGTCTCCCGTCTTGCGGTTCTGTTCTTTTTTCACCGAAGTCTAGACGGAAAGGTCTGCTCGCATCCACTCCTTTATCCAGGAAAATATATAGGCACTTCTTAGCGCCCACCAAGTGGCAGCCCCGCCACGAGTTGAGACATTAAAGGCAACAAGTAAGTGAGTCGACCCAGGCTCGAACTGAGGACCTTCTGTGTGTTAGACAGATGCGATAACCAACTACGCCATCGACCCTATAAGCGCCGCGTCATTGATATCCCACTGCTACCACTGTTACAAGCGTCCCATAACAAGTTTGCCAGATGGTCGAAAGTTACTGGCAGGAGAGTGCGATGAGGTTAATGGCTATGAACTCATAGATGTTAACGACATCTGGACATTATCATGTCGATCCGTTATTATTATTCCCTGTTATTGGCTCCCAGTACGAAGAACATCGATCGAAGCCTCTACTTTCAACTCTACTGTATCCGATGCAGACAGCCGGGGAAGCGCTTCTTGAAGGCGGACTGGCATGGTGTCGATGAACACTTGCCGGTCGAATGTGTTTCTATGATCATGGAGGTAGACGTCAGATTCGATTTGAACATTGACCTTGCGAAGGGCTGGATACTTGTCCCCCGCCAGAACGGCATCGATCGCTTGCCAGTGACTGTTCGGCACGGGATAAAGAAAGTCTTCTCGGACGTTCATGTCGCTGAAGTGGAGTTTTAGTGTTAGTTCTGCGAGATTACGGAGCGGAGTGCGGGCGTCTAGCATTTGGCAGATGCTGTCCATGCTTGAATCGCCACGTTGTTCGTAAGCGTCCATGTATGAGCGATAGTTGTAGAGGCTAAGAGTCCGCAGCTGCGGCATGCCTCCAAAGTCCACTGTTCCGGCAGGAAAGGAAAGTTCACCTGCGAGGAATGAAGATAAAAATAATGCGAATGGCATGGAAGTCTGAAACTAGACTTACCACCGAAATTCAATGAAATGTCTTCCAGTGTATTCTGTGCAAGGAGCAGAATTTTCTGGCTCGAATCATAAAGACCTGGAAGAATTCCGTCGACCCGAAGTTGCTTCAACTCCGTGAACGCTGAAGTTGCTGCACCGAGATAGAGGCAGGCGATGGACCGAGAGTCGGTCTGCACTGACTCGAGCTTAGGGTAGGGCTGGCTGTCTTCACCAGGTTCCTCCACTGGAGGGGGGTCACCGAATTCTAGCAAGTCACTCTGTTCTAAGCGCAAATGCTTTAAACTGCTGTCACGAAGAAGAGCGGGTGGTAGACAAGTGATTTGGACGAGGTGAAGTAATTCCAGATGAGGAGACCGAATCAAAGCTAGTAAGGACGACGAAAGGCGGTGTGGCAGGTCCGGCCATTTCACGCTGCGGGATGTGACTAGATCGATAGTAAGTTCGCGAATTCCGTAATTCTCGTCGTGGAGATCGTCGAAAAGCGCTGAAGTCTCTGTGTCAGCGAATATATCACCGACCCATTTGTCGTATTCGTCCTCAGCCTGTTCGTCCGGTGTTGCCACCTGGTGCGATAAGACAGGCTCGCGCTGTTTGAGCAAGGACATCACGCATTTTCGGATACACGACTTGACGGGGCGCAATGTGCTACCAGGAGTGGGGTTCAGGATTTGCCGTAGCGTCGTAATACGTTGCATGAGATCTGGTCGATCGTCCAGTTGCACTTGGCTAAATAGTGGTGTGATGGCCCGATCATGAAAGGATCGCGATACAGACAGAAAGGAGAGCAGTGTTCTTTGCGATATCAGATCGCCGTATCCCTGGTAGAAAGAATCGACATATTCTTGTCCAATTTCGTCGACGACTTGGTCAAGCAGCTCTTGGGGGAGGGCTCGTTCCGTTTTTTCCATGCGCTAAATCTGGTGGTTGATAGAGCTTAGATTCTTAATATGGAGATGGAAAACAGAGTTGTGACAAACCTAGAAATGACTTTGGGGAACTTTGTAAAACTTCGAGCGCTTTATAGTGCGCCAATGAGAGGTGGCGTCACGATTGTCATGAAATGACGGTCAGCCAGTGGCCCAGACCAGTGGCGGTGTTGGTCTAATTTAGAGAAAATCATTTGTTGTAAGTTACGCGTATACGCCTATGAATGAGTGCTGTAACAAACCACAGGCAAACCTAGCTTTAGTAGTTGTGGCTTGACAAACTTCGTGGGTGAGATGTAGCTCAACGATTGTTGGAATGACGAGGCCCGAGGGAAAGATCAGTGGCGGTGAAATTGATCACGACCCAAATAGGGATCGGTTGCTAACGCTCGTCGGCTACCATTAACCAACATGGGCGGAAGACGACCTGGTGTGAGCCTGTGAGAGCTGATGGGACTTGTCACTTCGCGGCGACTCAAATCCGAGCAGCGGCGGCCAGCGAATGCGACGACTTCACTAAATCGGTTTCTATGCGTTTTTTACTGTTACTGTAGCGATGAGGCTTTTGCGCTACTTAAACGCGTCCTCTGGGATATTGCTGGGCTATTCTCCTTGTTCTCCGCCCTTGCTTGCTATTTCATTTCATTCACTCTCCTTTCGTCGCGCAGGTCGTTATTCTTCTGTTTTCTATTCCAGCTAGTCGGTTATCATGCAGTTTTTCGCCGTCATCGTTTCAGTACTCTCCGCCGCTCTCATCGTGGCAGCGTCACCCGTACCCCGCGCTGCCATCTCTGCGAAAGACGTCGCCGCTCAGGTTAAGAGCATCATCATTCAAGATGCTCTAACTATCCCGGCCAATGCCCTTGCCGCCATAGATGCCGTTGCAACAGGCGCCAAGCTGAGCGCAGCTCAGACCAAAGCCCTACAAGACTGCAGAAACGCCGCCGGTGCCAATAACAATGCTGCAAAGGCAAATTTGGGCAAGAACTTGGCTGGGAACATCGTGTTTGATATGTTCGCCTGAGTTTTCTTCCTTCTGTGACTCAGAAACTGATAGGTATTGTTATATGTAGAAACAAGGTCGCACTGCATGCGTGTGGTGGTGCGCTCGGCAACGGTGGTGACCTGACGACTCTCCCCAACGCGGTCAAGAATACGAATGTATGTTGTGTCAAGGACATTATGTTTCCTTTCACTCACTTATTTCTTGCAGACCGAACTCGGCAGGTTAAATGGCGCTGCTCCACCGAATCTCAAAACGCTGGCATAGATTACTTTTGGGTCGGCAGGTAGATCGAGGAAACCAGGCAGTTCTTAGGTTTCTTCCATATAATTTTCCAACGAAATGCCTTGACGGTACCTCGTTTGAAAAACAACTCTGTCGTACTTTCAATGAAATTGAATATTTTGGAGAATGAATTCATAGAGAGTGTTGGCAATGAAGGCCCCCTACCCCTTCGGGATCCCGGTCAACTTTTGGTCTGCGTCGGTTAGGTTGCGCACAAGGCGATCCTTATTCTTGGAAGTTCACATCGTTGAAGCGAATCCGTAGAGTCAGCCTTGCGAGACCAGAATGCGAGTATGGGGTTCTAGCCTTTCGCGGATATGATCCATGCTTAGATCGTTGATCTTTCGGTATGCATTTTGCCATGCTAAATACGCGATAATCTCAGCATTATGTTTATCAGTTGCAGCATATTGGGAGTGCAATCCGGCACTATGTAGGTTATTCGAGAACGTAGTATATTAGTAATATGGGCGCTTAATTAGTAATTGACTTAGTAATCATTTAGTACTGTAGATAACTCTAGAATAATGTAGATACATTGTAGATACATATATAAAGGCTCTGTAGGAGCTCGTAAATAATATCAGTTCACCTAAATATTCTCAACAGGTTATGGGCCCCGGCCACCCAGTAAAGAGACTCACAGCTTTTATTGGACCACTGCTTATTATCTAATCTCGCCCTCGTCATCTTCACCTTTGCCGCCGATCTTATCTTATCACCACGTTCATTTATCCTATCACCCCGTAATGTCGTCCGACTTCCGAACACATCCCGACGTCACGTCTTCTGTTGCTACTCCAAAAGAAGACCCTACCGCACCATCCGACCATCGTAAATTGCTTCATGCATATGCGCATTCCGATGTCGATCCCCCATTGACCCGACGACAACGACGCCGCCTTCAATTACCATTCCATCGCTTATGTTATCAATGCCGAAGACCTGGACACAACGCGAAAGATTGCCGCGCGTTTATTGTACAATGATCGAGCACACGAAATATCAGCAAGATATTTGCGGACCAATTGGAAACTTGCAGAATAGTTTACACGACGAAGAACTCATAATTTTGGATACATTATTTTTGGATTTACTCTATGGACTTTCCGGAGGCTATCAGCCAGTACGCAGTCGAGGTGCTCCTGCCGAAACGGAGAAATATTATTTTGGATGCCTATCAGGCAATATTTTCGGAGACTGTGGATGCAAGACGTGCCCGCAGAAGATTTTAGGTTGATGCATTACGTGGCCGACCCAGTGGTATAGTCGATGCAGTACGTGCCGACATTTTGGAAAAACCTTAGTGGAAATTTTGGATGACGCTTAGTGCGTGCCTTAGTGGCGAAACAGAATCTTATTTTTGGATCTCTCCGGAATGCCGAATTGAGGAGGAGTATTGGGAGTGCAATCCGGCACTATGTAGGTTATTCGAGAACGTAGTATATTAGTAATATGGGCGCTTAATTAGTAATTGACTTAGTAATCATTTAGTACTGTAGATAACTCTAGAATAATGTAGATACATTGTAGATACATATATAAAGGCTCTGTAGGAGCTCATAAATAATATCAGTTCACCTAAATATTCTCAACACAGCATACTGCTAGAATCTACTCGTATTTCTTTTCCGGAATCAAGGTTTTCGTCTGACCGAAGGAGAGAAATGAACCGGATGGACAGGGATTTCTAAAGGTACTGGAAACTTACCAAGGAATCCAAACTAAGGGCTTCAAGTGTGTTCCGTGCGAGCAATACTTACGACCTGACCATCTGCTTAAACTCCACCTGTATAAGCTGACGTTATATATGAACCTTAGGGAACTGCCCAACAATGTGATACAGATTTAACGGCAGATTGCCCAAGGCCTTTTGGCCTACAAATGCCTATAGAGCTCGGGGAGCCCGGGCATAGGTAAAAAAAATGTTTTGGGTGCTGCTCGTCGTCGGACGCGCTTCTCAGGGTCGGGAAAGCGCCCATAGGCTTATATTTAGGTGTAGATGCCATCTGGGATGTTTTTACGCGTCGGGATGCCGCCCGTCGCGTCAAAATGAATCCGACAACGGGTCCCATGAGTCCCGCCACGCCAAATCCGGATATTACGCTTATTCGGGACGACGCGTCAAATCCATCAAAAACGGATAAATTTAGAACAACGCGACACACGCGTCATTTCCGTGCCTGCCTTTCTCGGAACCGGCTGGGTACATAAATAGCTCAATTGATCGCATCATTTGGGACAATGCGAAATTGATGGGATCACATTGGCATTCCCAAATCGGCCTTGGGGTTCGTTTTGCGCTTTGCTTGCCGCTACCGTCGTATATTCGTAACATTAAATACATGCATGTAATCTAGAGACCTTTCCGAATCTAACAGTGCACTTTTTATGCCAAAATTCGTACGGGAAAGGATGGATGCGACTTCATCCATTCGGATGACGCTCGGCGTCAATTGTGGTTGTAGATAAAAATAGATTTATTTCATTCTTGACACATTACCTTGCTATTTTGTCCTCATTTTGTCTGTCCCCTCGGAATTAAATGCACAGCTGTAATCCTCTCATCAATCCAAATCTAACGGTCTAATTTTTATTGCAAAAATCGCGCGTGAACCGGTCAAAACGGGTTGATGCCCTCAGATGCCGGCTAAAAATAGATACTTTGGAATTACCTACCGTTTGTAAAAATATATTCCTGTTGTTTTCAACACATTTCTAACCGCTCGCAAATGAGAAAAACAGACAAAAAAAGGCCGGGTATATTTATATGACAAGAGTACATTTCATCTATGTAAGAAAAGGGGGCGGGGGCACGACGAACTATGATTTTACTTACGACGGAGGTGGGTTAAGGCGGTGGTGCAGTCCTTGACTGCCGTGATCCACTCCGTCTGGTCCTCGCCGATCTTCTGCGCGGCTACGCCCCAGTAGAACAGAGCTGCCATTACACTAAGCAGCCCATTGACTCCGGGCCTCCTCAACACATCCCAATCCCCATCAACTGCTCTAAAGTCGGTGGTGCCGTCCCCGGAAACACGCCATTTGGGCTGCAACGAGGCCCACCACTTGATGAAATCGGCGCCGTATTTCGAGACATCCGGGATGGTAGGCCTCCACTTGGGTGCTCGAGCCCGCGCAATCCATTCCGCGACGGCGAGTGGGCGATGGTTCGCCCCTAGCCTGGCGTACTCTTTGTAGTCTTCGTCGGACTCGAAATCGGCCCAGGCCCGCAGCAACTTCGTCCAGTTTGAATCCAGAGTCGCGGATTCAAACATCGAGAGCGCGTTCTTGAACCATTTAGGCGAGTCGCTCGGGGCCTGGACGGGCACGAGAGGTTCGACTGTGGATGGCAACGGGGCTGGTACGGCAGTCGTGGCTTTTCGAGTCTGCCGGCGTTTAGCGGGTGGAAGCGGTTCGGCAGCAGGTGATGGAGCAGACGCTCCTTTGGATGAGGAGGTACGTTTGGCGGCGCCACCCTTCCGAGTCTGCAAGCGCTTTGCGGGTGGGTCCTCCCTAGCTCGAGCCATCGAAAGAGTCCGTCTACGCTTAGACCCTTTCTTCTCCCCAGCACCTTCTGCCATGGCTTCCCCGACGACCCTGGGCGTATGATCGACAGAGGTAGGAGGTTCGGCCACCGGGACATCAGGGGCAGTAGGAGCAGGTGAGGCAGCTGGCGAATTCGTGAGGGAAGGGACGGGGGACGGGCCGCGGGACACAGCTGGCGAATTCATGAGGGAAGGGACGGGGGACGGACCTCGGGACACAGGAGGGGTAGGTCCAGGTGAGTGTTGAATGTCGTGTGGGAAGGGATTGGACATTTCGTCGTCTTCTGGAGAATTCGAAACGGAGGGAGCTGACACCGCAGTATGGGCTGTAAGCGTATCGATGGTGGCGGAGGCGGGGTTGATCTCAGGAGGTACAACAGCAGGCGGGGCACTGGGAACAGCACGGGGCGCGGGTCCCAGCGAAGCGGTTGCAGCTTGACGAGTGGGAGGGATACGAGCAGCCCGAGTTCGAGCAGTCGGACCAGGGGGGCGTGTACTAGCTGCAGGCTGGGTGGATGGGCGGTCCGACTGTGCAGGACGAGTAGAGGGGCGGTTGGAAGTCGCTGTCTGAGTAGATGCAGCCGGACGAGAAGGGCGAGCGCCAACCGCAGTCGCGGATTGAGCAGTAAGGGCGGGGGGTCGATTGGCAGCTGTGCTCTGAGCGGGAAGCGGGGATGGACGGCTGCTAGACACAGACTGGGTGGCCGGCTCAGTTGACGGGTCGTATGTGTCGAAATTAGTCGCGTCGTCGTTGTCCTCGTCCAGAGACTTCATCGGCATGAACCCCTCTGCGTCGGGCAGTGCACAAGCACGGCAATCTTCTGGAGCTGGAAACAAAAGTTCACAAAGGGTAACACAAAGCAGAAAAAGAAATCACTTACTATAGCATTTCTGAAGAAAGCTTCCGTACATAGGGATGAGATATTTCTTGTACCGCAAGTGCTCCGCACGCCCAAATGTCATCTTGATGTCGCCCGACGTAGTGCCAGAGTGGATGCTAGAGAAGACCGTCATAAGAAATTATTCTGAAGAGAGGGGCAACAAATACATACCTTATAATGTTCAAACGTCCGCCGTGTGCAGGCTCAGGTCCTCCCGCAATCAAAGACGCCTTCCAGCCGGTAACTTCAC
Source organism: Galerina marginata (assembly GCA_023014335.1). NCBI lineage: Eukaryota > Fungi > Basidiomycota > Agaricomycetes > Agaricales > Galerinaceae > Galerina > Galerina marginata. The sequence continues at coordinate 1,758,267 of JAECYW010000013.1, read as the reverse complement.
AGATCATATCCAAAATGGGCTGGGAAAAGCGTACGAGCCCTTGGATACACCTAAGCCAAAGAAATGGTATCATCAGTTCGAGGAAAAGGAGGTTATCGTGTATTTTCAACGTACCTCTGGCGCTCCGCTGGGTCGTTTGACGGAGCGTACTCCGTTTCCTTCTTCCAAGCCTTCAACGCCACCTCATGCTCTTCCACTGCCATCTTTCCCCAATGCTGCTTCTCCTCGTCGTCCAACGCTTGGAACATCTCCCGGGCGATCTTGTCGCGCTCTGCAGCGAGCTTCGTCTTCTTGCCGGTAAGATCCCCCATTCTCTTCTTGAGCTCTTCCTCGATTGCCTCGCGCTGAGTCTTTCGCCAGACGTTCGTATGCGACTTGCAACGCGGACGGTTCCCATCCTTCCCCGTAAGCTTGGCAAGAAGGGCCCTATATGGGTTATGCGCGCCGGATTCCTTGGGGTCGAGGTCCTGGTCCTTCATGTGTTGGTAAGCGAGCCAACGCCGAATTTGCTAGAGAGAGATCAGTGAGGTTCACGAGCACGTCACAACAGTCACAACGTACCGCTTTCCGAAACTCGAGAAGCTTCTGCCTCTCTTCTCGTTCTGCCATCGCCTTAAGATACTCCTCGAAGGGCAGCTCAGTGGGGTCTGGTACATTGGGTTCGGGGTCGGGTTCATCGTCGTTGATGGCTGCCAGGTGCTCGGCAGAGGGCTCGTCGTCATGAGGTAAGTCGAGTGGGTATCTTTTGAAATAACGACGCTGAATCAACATCAGCGCATCTTTGGCATAACCGCCAGTGACCGCCTCGCTGTAGGCTGCCTTTTCGCCCATCAAGAACTCCTTTCGTGACCCACGGAAAGCATCAGGGTTGACCATGGCTAGGAGCTGCTTGAGCGCGGTGAGCACCGTCTCCTCCCTTTCAAAGAATCGAACTTACATTAGATTCAATATTAGGAAAGCGAAATCTGTGGACCAATACGCATACGCGACGCGTCAGTCAACACGACATCATCACGAACTTAACGAAAGCACGCACCTTCAGTGTAGGAACAAGCGAGGACGCGCCAAATGAGCAAATTCAAGACACGTTGAGAGTAGGATCGAGGTAGGAGAACGCCAGGATTTAGACGCGAGCAGTAGGTGCTTTCTTCCCCTTATTTCTAAGGTGACTGAGATCCTTTTTCAGATATATTGAGAGAAAAACCAAATATATGGCGCCGACCCAACCCGACTAATTCAAATCTGAAATATTATGGTAATATCCGTTTTTTATTCTTAAGTCATCAACGGCTCATTCAATCCCAGCCCACCGCCAGTGATAGATAAACAACCTGTAACGACGACGGAGCTCACAAACAAGCCAGGGATGTGGGGTGCCGATGTTTGTCCCACAAGGGTACGACAAATACCGACACCGCCACCAGTCCGAGTTGTGGACTTGACGAAGTAATCCTCACGGCGGGCGTCCATTTGAACCTAGGTTACTAGTTTCCTTACAAACGTCAAATTCTACGAGTAACTCTTACCTCTGGCCAATTCCTCTCTTTATCCCTTAGCTCGAACGTGGACGGCGTAACAAAGTACTATTTCTTCCCTGAGGGCTAATTGAACATGGACTCCGAAAAGCGGTTCCTTCCCCAAGAACTTCTCGACAACTTTGTGGACGAAATCGGGCGCGAATACATTGCGTCCTTCGCCCATGGATATGGGAACGAAATCTGTCAAATGACCTTGATATCTCTCCTCTCCGTATCGCGATCTTTCCATGATCGAGCCATCGGTGCACTGTTCAGGCAGGTAGGCCTAACGGATAGGCCTGAACGAGATATCAATCATATCATCAAACGTGTTGGAGATCAATCCGGCACTTGATAGAAAGGACTAGCATTCATATTAGTAATCCGGGCGCTTAATTAGTAATCGACTTAGTAGTCTCGCTAGATAGCTCAAGAACATTGTAGATACATACTTTACATGTATATAAAGGCTCTGTAAGAGCCAGTACAATAATATCTTATATTCTACTTTAATTCCCCTAAATATTCCCAACTAGCCGATACCCGTGCGTTCGCACGGGTGTACTTGGTCAATAGGGAATTATCCATAGATACACTCGTACAGGTGTTGGGCCAAATAAATTGATACTACTTAAGTATTTAAAAAAACAACCAAAAGGACTATACCCGAGGAGAAGTTGCCTTCTTCGCTCTTGGTGTTGCCTGACTGAAATCAAACTGGAGCTCTTTGCGCTTCCGTGGAGTCATCATACCTTCAAAGTTACAGTTGAGATTAGTCAGAAATAGAGTAGAAAGAACATCCATACATAAGTACTGGTTCCCGCAAATTGATTAGTGGTGACAGGCACAGCTGTCTTCCCCAAGATATTGACTTGTTCGGCATCGACCTCAAGAAGTGAACCTTTCCGTCCTGCTGACGAACACGCAAGACAAACCCAGAAACTGAGATGATATGCCCAACTTGAAGCTTCGGCATTGTGGTCCATCGAGGAGATCTTTGATGTTACAATGAAGCGGGATTCATGTGCTGAGTCTGCTGACAGCTAGTGTTTGGAAGTCCAGTCTCAAGACTGGGAAAAGACCGCAACCAGACCGGACTGGACCGGAAAAAGACCGGACCAGCAGTCCGGTCTTTTGGTTTTTGAGATTGAAAGACCGCAAAAAGACCGGTCTTGGAGGACCGGTCTCATCGGTTAAGACCGGTCTTTTGTACCCCAATATATACGCTTTAAAACGCGCCCAAGAACGTCTCATTCAGTTGAAAACTGACAAGGTTATGGTAGAAACCGTAAAATTCTTCGAAAAACAGTAGATAGTTTCTAATTATTTTATTTCTTTGTCAATTCTGCACGGATTTTCACGTTCTTGGGCTTGTTTTAAAGCTAACTAGTATTCAATTAAGTCTACCGAGTGATATATTTAATATTTTTCATGTAAATACGGCTCACAACCTGTTTTAAATAATTATTACCAAGACCGGTCTTAGGACTGCAAAAGACCGCGGTCTTGGTCTTTTCCGGTTTTGTGCGGTCTTTTGCAGTCTTAGGACCGATGCAGACCGGTCCCGGTCTCGGTCCAGGCCTCTGGGGGGTCAAAGACCGGACCGGACCGGACTTCCAAACACTACTGACAGCTGGTAATTTTTTGAACCCGGTTAGCAGTTGTTGGTCGAACTGTAAGTGCTTCACGGGTTGGAGAAGGAGTTAGTGATTGATTATTGCATTGCACCGCTGTCTCGCACCTTCAATGCACGTCAAGTACCCTGGAATGCAACTTGTGGAAGTAAGTAAAGTTTTATAAAGGAAAATAGAATCACTCACTGCATGCCCAGCATTGCTTACAGGAGTGGAAGGGGCAACTGGATGAGGTTTACATGTCCTCAATCCTCGAGTATCTTCCTATCTGCCTGTTCTGGTTATCAGCATGTAAATAAGCACCCGAATACGTGATCTGATATACCCTGGTCAATTTGACGCCTCACTTTACGTTGTTCTAGTTGTTCTTGCCTTTCACGCTTGCAGCAGTGACACTGAGCTAGAGAGTGGGCATTAAGAGGGTGGAGTTGCGATGATGTGATAAAAACCTTGGCTGCCAGTTGGTGTTCTGCGGTGGGTTGAACTTGGGTAGCAAGTCTTCCGGCGGTATATCTGAGCCTCGAACCAGAGTCTGTTCAGTGGCCTGTGAAGCTTGTTCGCGCTAAAGGCATGCCTGCAGGTGGGGATGTCATGAGCCGCAGACCTTCTACTTGAGGCAATTGCACCTGCTGGCTGGGTGAAATGATTTGATGATTGGCGCCAACGGCGATTTTGGGTAGAAGGAGGGCTTGGCAAGGAGAGGTGGTTCGAAATAGCAGCAACTGCTATCTAGAAGAAGGAAGATGAGATCAAGTATCACATAAGTTGGTTCAATATGACATACTCTACGTCATGAACCATGCCTCATTACTGAGCCTCCACTGCTAGAAAGGCTGAGAGGTTGGTTTTCATATTGGGTTTCACGGGGACGGCGCGTTCTGGGACTGTCCTCAAAGTCATTGTCCCGAATGTCATATGTGATTGTTGTGCCTGAGTCCTAGCCCTTTCAGCAGCCCCAGGTGGTGGAGTAGGTGTTTCGGCTCTTGTGGTTGGAGTTAGACGGCGGGGAGTGCTTTCATCGATACGTTGACGAAGTGCTTCGCGGACCCGGCTTTGATGCCGTTGAGCGTATTGAGCTTTTTGTAAGGCCTATTGAAAGGCATGTGAACTTATAGAGGAGAATAGAAGTGAAATACTCACATAGCGTTGGTGGTAGAGCTGTTTTCGGAGGTGTTCAAATTGTTTGCAATGCGGAAAGGCGCCGCCAGGCGCCGTTGAAACGGTTGAACATTCCAGGAAGCAAACCCGCCCAAAACAGAAACCTATCGGGTGATGGTTTTATTGAACAACAACTGCCAGTGGATTGAATACATGAAGATACAACGACACAGGATGGCAGCCTCTTGCTGAAACACAAAATAGTTCACACATACGAAAGAGAAAATTCCAATTAACAAATGATATAATTTCTTTCTATGTTAGGGTAGACAGTCCAGGTGAGGGAGAGGAGGCTCGCACTGGAAGAAAAGAAGGGTGGAAGGATGCACAGTGAGGAAGAGATTCGAAGCGACAATGTGGCATTGATTTCTCAACCGAATGCAGTTTCCCATGACGTCATCAAACCCAACAACCAATGAGAATGTCTCTTTTAGACCCGTGAGCAACATCAATTCCAGTTTTGTGCCAGGACAGAGAAACAGCTTTTAAGACCCATCGAGCCTCCAGGTACCATGAACCTGTGGGTTCGCAAGCAGAGGTTTTCTTAGATATTGAGCAACAGGGCGTTTTCGACAGAGAGCTTATTTATACTCGAGTATAGGAGTGCACGAGAATGTTCTAGAACATTTGCGAGATTTTTTTGACCAGGCGTTTCCTTCAGAAAATTCTGGAAAATCTCCCATTTCACGAACGCGAGTCTGATGCGAGTGTGAGCGCTTGCCAGTGGCGCCAGCCAATCAGAATGTCTCTTTGTCCCCCGTGAGAAACACCATTCCCAATTGTTATAATAGATAGGTTATGGGCCCTGGCCACCAGTAAAGAGTCTAACAGCTTTTACTGCCCACTGCTTATCTGCTTATCTCGCTCTCACCAGCCTTATCTTATCTCATCAGTATGTCGGAACGATACTTCAGCCTCTCGGCAATACCCCGACTTAATGGCGAAAATTATCACGACTGGAAATTTGCAGTCAGTCTAGTGCTTCGCGCAAGAGGATGCTGGGAAGTAGTAGAAGGAACATTGGAAAAGCCCAAAGGGGATGAAGGATCAGACTGCGACAAGAAAGCGGAGGATGGATTAACAATTATTGGACTCACCGTCCATTCGAGCCAATATACGTATAGTGTTTGGAAGTCCGGTTACGAAACCGCAAAAAGACCGTAACCGAACCGGACTAGGACCGACTAGGACCGTAAATCTCGAGGACCGATGAAGACCGTTGACCGCGGTCCGGTTAACGGTCTTCCGTATTCTCGAAATTCTAAGGACCGACGCGAAACCGGTTTTAACCGGTTACAACCGGTCGTTCGGGCTGTAATTTTATACATAGATAGCGCCAATAAATACCTTTTCGTCGACTCCAAGATCATAATTTTAAACGGAAAACTGACAAAGTTACAGTCAAATTCGTGAAATTTATCGAATTCAAACACATTCATATCTAACTTCACTAATTGTCAACCAATTCTCGTGTTTTTGACCTTGTTTTGAAGGATAAAATAGTTTCATTTTGACTACCTAACTTAAATTCAATCTAGTGGTCTTTAAGTCTACTAATTTTACTGATTACACGCATCTCAGGTTGTAAAAGGAGGAAAAGACCGGTTTGTAACCAGTCTTGAGCCGGTTTTAACTGTAACTGGTTAAGACCGGTCCATAGACCGACAAAAAACCGCTCTTAACCGGTCTACTGCGGTTCGGTTCGGTTTTTTTCACTTTTTGAATAATGATAGACCGGTCCCGGTCTGCGGTTAAGGCTCTCGACGCCAAAAAACCGGACCGGACCGGACTTTCAAACACTATATACGTATTCCTGTTAATGGCCCTGCGGGCAATGCCTGGACTCTAAAGAATAATAAAATAGCGAGTATTCTGGCATACTGGATTGGGTAATGTATAAGTAGCCTGCTGCCTGCAAGCCAGGATTTCATGGAAATAAACAAACGTGCACACTCGACGGACCAGGTCCGTCGAGCGTGCACGCGGATGTCTGGGCGCCTACCCGCACCAGTACCCGCCGCAATCACCTACAAACCAACGCTGTTTGTCTGTATAATATTTACTGTTCACGTATAATAAGTTCGAAAGCCGCTCCTTTGATTTCTGTCTCGAAAAGCCGTTCATTGACAGGATCAAACGGGCCGCAACTATCAAAAAGACATAAATCGGGCCGGTCAAATTGACCTTTTATCTCCTTTTTTGGACGTCACATGACCATTCCTCGAGACATGATAAAACCTGGACTTTAAGTCCAGGCACATCCGAGATTGCAAGACCGGACCGGAAGCATGGAAGGCTCTCAAGGATGCTTACGAGAAAAATAGCCGCGCGACTCGTATTTCACTAAAACAGCAATTTTACGGATTCAAACATGACACCGAGGCGCCGATAGGCTATAGCCGCCTATGTAAACGGCATCACTGATCTCGCTGCCAAACTCAAGGGAATCGGAATTACACTAACCGCCGAAGATATCACCGATGTCCTTATCTTTAATCTAGCCGACGGATATTCGAATATCGCTGCCTCGCTTATGGCAGCCAAAGGAGATCTCATGGTCACTGATGTTACCGGGACTATTTTAGAAGAAGCACGCTGAAGGGGCGACCCGAGCACGGAAATTGATGCAGCAATAGCCTTACATAGCAGGGATAAATACGGACAAGGACCCAGAGGACGTCGCGGACCCCACCGAGCACATCAAGAAAAAGATAAAAAATGTTACTGATGCGACCGATACGGGCATATTGCACCATTTTGCAAGTTTGATACAGATCTCGGAGGAAGGAAAATTACAGCAACTTGCGGTACTTAGGGCGCGGCCTGAATTTTTTTCCAAAAACGGCTGATTTTGATGAGGGGGTTGATTTTCGGTTTGGTGGCCCAGTATTTCGTACATAGCTCAATAAATACTGCACCGTTCAGAATAAAATTAGGTGCATTGGAATTGGAAAAATCAGACGAACAGAACGGTGTATAATTTTGCTTGGAAAGCCAAGGTAAATGCAGCTCCTGCAGTTTAGAGAGTTTGACCACTCAATTGTTGACGGCACTGACATCACCCTTGCTTCATCTCTACACCATGACAATCATGGCACGTAAAAAGCCAGCAGTGCCTCTACGCAGACACTATTCTCGCGATCTCAAATGTCGGGTAATCTATCAAACATCAGTGCTTGCAATGTCTTCGACGGCAATTGCAATCAGTCTTGACATTCCTGTTTAGTGTTTGGAAGTCTGGTCCGGTCCGGTCTTTGACCCCCCAGAGGCCTGGACCGAGACCGGGACCGGTCTGCATCGGTCCTAAGACTGCAAAAGACCGCACAAAACCGGAAAAGACCAAGACCGCGGTCTTTTGCAGTCCTAAGACCGGTCTTGGTAATAATTATTTAAAACAGGTTGTGAGCCGTATTTACATGAAAAATATTAAATATATCACTCGGTAGACTTAATTGAATACTAGTTAGCTTTAAAACAAGCCCAAGAACGTGAAAATCCGTGCAGAATTGACAAAGAAATAAAATAATTAGAAACTATCTACTGTTTTTCGAAGAATTTTACGGTTTCTACCATAACCTTGTCAGTTTTCAACTGAATGAGACGTTCTTGGGCGCGTTTTAAAGCGTATATATTGGGGTACAAAAGACCGGTCTTAACCGATGAGACCGGTCCTCCAAGACCGGTCTTTTTGCGGTCTTTCAATCTCAAAAACCAAAAGACCGGACTGCTGGTCCGGTCTTTTTCCGGTCCAGTCCGGTCTGGTTGCGGTCTTTTCCCAGTCTTGAGACTGGACTTCCAAACACTAGCTGTCAGCAGACTCAGCACATGAATCCCGCTTCATTGTAACATCAAAGATCTCCTCGATGGACCACAATGCCGAAGCTTCAAGTTGGGCATATCATCTCAGTTTCTGGGTTTGTCTTGCGTGTTCGTCAGCAGGACGGAAAGGTTCACTTCTTGAGGTCGATGCCGAACAAGTCAATATCTTGGGGAAGACAGCTGTGCCTGTCACCACTAATCAATTTGCGGGAACCAGTACTTATGTATGGATGTTCTTTCTACTCTATTTCTGACTAATCTCAACTGTAACTTTGAAGGTATGATGACTCCACGGAAGCGCAAAGAGCTCCAGTTTGATTTCAGTCAGGCAACACCAAGAGCGAAGAAGGCAACTTCTCCTCGGGTATAGTCCTTTTGGTTGTTTTTTTAAATACTTAAGTAGTATCAATTTATTTGGCCCAACACCTGTACGAGTGTATCTATGGATAATTCCCTATTGACCAAGTACACCCGTGCGAACGCACGGGTATCGGCTAGTTGGGAATATTTAGGGGAATTAAAGTAGAATATAAGATATTATTGTACTGGCTCTTACAGAGCCTTTATATACATGTAAAGTATGTATCTACAATGTTCTTGAGCTATCTAGCGAGACTACTAAGTCGATTACTAATTAAGCGCCCGGATTACTAATATGAATGCTAGTCCTTTCTATCAAGTGCCGGATTGATCTCCAACACGTTTGATGATATGATTGATATCTCGTTCAGGCCTATCCGTTAGGCCTACCTGCCTGAACAGTGCACCGATGGCTCGATCATGGAAAGATCGCGATACGGAGAGGAGAGATATCAAGGTCATTTGACAGATTTCGTTCCCATATCCATGGGCGAAGGACGCAATGTATTCGCGCCCGATTTCGTCCACAAAGTTGTCGAGAAGTTCTTGGGGAAGGAACCGCTTTTCGGAGTCCATGTTCAATTAGCCCTCAGGGAAGAAATAGTACTTTGTTACGCCGTCCACGTTCGAGCTAAGGGATAAAGAGAGGAATTAGCCAGAGGTAAGAGTTACTCGTAGAATTTGAAGGTTGTAAGGAAACTAGTAACCTAGGATCAAATGGACGCCCGCTGTGAGGATTTCTTCGTCAAGTTCACAACTCGGACTGGTGGCGGTGTCGGTATTTGTCGCACTCTTGTGGGACAAACATCGGCACAACAAGCCTCATTGCAGACCTGAAATTTAAATGCATCTTGTTCTCGGACTTCCATCGCCTCAAATTTCAAGCACCTTTCTTCCATTGAAAGTTCCCTCTGATTCCCTGAGCTTTCCTACCTATGACTTAACAGTATGTCCTCAGATTCAAAGCAATCTGTGAACCTGGAATCACTGGCAACCAACTGGCAACACCAAGCCTTGAAGAGTTCAAACTGGGTCGCATCTCGTCCTCTTGTTATGATATGAGCCTTGAGTGCACGCGATACCGCATTACTCTAAAAAAGTAAGGTCTTTGTGTTGGTCATCTCAGATGAATGAAACGACAGCATGGTCAAATTCTTGTTTTAACTCCCGACATCGCACAACCTTAGCCACTCATACCCACCTGGTCTCTGTGATAAGTACCTGGCTCAGGGGATTCGGTGTGCGTTCCCAAATGCGAATTTTTTCACGCAAATATATTGACGTCCGGGAAGTTCACTAGGGAACGAACGCACCGCATATATGCGCGCTTCTAGCCGCTTTGAGCGACATGAATCAGGACTTACTGACTCAAGGAACTCATGCATCAGCCAAAGTTGGCCGGCACCTGCATGCAAGCTGGACCACGCCATTTTTTTTTCTTTCCTCACTACTAAATTCATCTGACAGCATCACGCACGTGCAATCTTTCGCTTGGTTCATGAATTCGCAATCTATCTGGGCAACAGGCCTTAAGAAACCAAACGACCTTGTTCCAAGAGATAAGGAGATATTTTGTTCTTGTAACAAAGTCCTTCAATCCCCCAATGGAATTTTCTCGGGCGTAGACCCTGCTTATGCCACATGAAATACTGTAACTTTGGTTGGTCATTTTAAAATACTCGCTCTTTAATTTTATACTCAACATCTCAGTCGCCTTCTATCTTCTATGTGCAGCTAAGATATACTTGATTTCATGAATTACTTGTGCAATACTAATGAACTTGACATAAAGGAAAGCGCGGTCGATGCGTGAAATGTCTACCCGCAAGCTAAATACAAGCTCACGAAGCTCGACTTTAGATAAAGGAGCTTATTCTCTTCCTCTTTTCAAACTGGTGCCTTCCTTTCTACTCAATGGAAATTCTTCGGATGCTAGATCGTGTTCAGTTACTACACATTTGCCACTGCTGTCACCAAAATAAACGAAGCCGATGCAATACCTATTTTAAGGCGAGGTTTTAGTCTATAGTTGATCTTTGACATTCAGGTTTTCCAGGTTTTCTAATCGTCCGTCATTATCTAGATAGATCTTTCCCTGGCTTTTGAATTTTCCGTGACGCCGTCGGCGGTACCGCCACGATATCCAAATATAGGTATGGCACGTTTGTCAGCAGCGGAGTCAAGAATCCGTTTGGATGGGCTCGTGACTTTGTGAACGTTCCACCGAACCAACTCTTATCTGCAAGCTTCTCAAGTCTGCACGGCGCACAACGACCCTCTCTTCCCTCATCTCCAAGTCTCTGCACCATATCCACCAGCTTCAAACCACCAGCTGCCCAAGAGTTTTTTATTGCTGAATTTTACGGTTCCAACGAACCCACCTCGGACGCTCGACCTCATCCGAAGGAGTCTTTCCAAAGTCTCCTTCACTGGGTCGTACGGTCTGACCGCTGCACATCTGCATGACCTTGCTCCATGATTACTTCAACACACGAAACTTGCAGGGCTTCCAGCGCCTGCTCGACGGCGGAAATGAACGGGGATTCTCCACCTCCGTTGCGCCGTCGTCGTCCTCTGGGGCACCGGGATCTAGCCATTCTGGCGGAGGAGGGGGAAAGTCATGGAATCGCGCCGTAGTAATTGGCAACAACACTGCTACTCACAGCTGCGACGTTAATGCCAGAGATTGGCTTGGAAGGAGCGTGCTACACCTCGTTTGCACCTCTCTGGAAGGCATCGAGTACGCCAGGGCCCTACTGAAGCACTCGAACATCGATATCAACCTATCGGATACAGAGAGCATGTGGACGCCATTACACCGAGCACTTTATTCCGCGAATCTTCCTGTCGCGTGCGTGTTTCGTTTGCTTAACTTTATATACCCTTATTGCGCTGGCAATGCGCTGACGTCATGCTTTATTTTCAGGTTATTGCTATTGCAGCACCCGGGTATAGACCCGGCCCTGAAGGACCTCGAGGGATACACGGCGTTCGATTTGTATAATTCTACGGTGAACGGGACGAAGCCGAATGCAGGAGAGGTCAACGCGGAACTTTTTACTTGGGGGGCCAATAGGTGAGTAACACTTAGAATCTGTCAAAACGTTATCTTCATGCTTTCATCCCAGAAACGCAGCTCTTGGACTCTCTGACGGCAATGACAGAACATATCCAGACCATGTTGTCATTGCGTCCAAGGAGGATCCAACGACGCTTTCCAAGGAAGATTTGGCCGTCCGGTTCTCCCCGATCCACGTTCGTCAGATCCAGATGTCGAAATTACACACAGGTGCGAGGATATTCGTCCAATCGTCCTCGAACTAGTTCTCAATCTTTATTTCACCAGCTGTTGTCACCGAGGAAAACGAGGGAAATCTCCGACTTTGCGGATTCGGAAGCGGCGGGCGGTAGCTATCTTTTTCTCTAATTTATTGGTTTCTTTCTAATGCAACTTTGGTAGGCTCGGACCTGCTCAACACACACAATACAGCCTCAAACCTCTTCCAAGCCTCAACCTGCCAATCCAGCGGGTAGCACTGGGCCAAGACCATACCCTTGCCCTTACAACGTCGGGCGAGGTATATTCATGGGGTCTCAACCGGTTTTCGCAGCTTGGATATATCGTCGAACTTTCAAGCACGGCCACTGGACGTCACGAGGAGCCAATACAGAGCGTTCCAAAAAGAGTGGTCGGACTCTTAAGGCGAGAGGTTGTCATCGGTGTTGCTGCAAGCAAGAACGCGTCTGCTTGTTGGACGAAGGACACCGTATTTACATGGGGCACAAACACCGGCCATCTTGGTATGTTGTCGTCCTTATATTTTTGTAGAAGACTAATCATTTTTTGGCTTCTAGGATACGATAAAAATGCACATCCCGTTCAGATCGCCCCACGGCCTGTGACTAAATTTTCGAACACCGTCATTGACCTTGCCATGAGTGTACGGTCATTATCTCGCCATGTGACGCGAACTCTGACGAGACACTCATAATAGGACACCGTTCTGGTTGCCTTGATTGTTACTCGTCATGTGGAATGCATTTGGAACGATAGGCAGTCCCGTATCAGGTACGGCCTCTCTTACTTTATCCACCCATAGTCTAGCTTCATGTTATTAACTCTTTGACAGTTTTCCGATGCATGCCTTTCCAACTGGTATCGAACCCTACCGTCCACCGCAATCTATCAAAGATTCGTGTATATCCAAAGTGACATGCTGTGACGACACCTTTGCTGCCCTTTCCTCGAACGGAGAGGTGTTCACGTTTTCGCCACCAAGTTCAAGCACTGATACGGCACCTGGGGAGGGGAAGGGCTTCAAACCTCAGAGGGTCTGGGCACTGCGAAAAAAATTCAGTGCTGTCAAGGTTAGTCTGTACTCTTGTTTTTCTCCTGAGCTCCTCTGAAAATATTGTTTCTCGTTAGGACGTCGCTCTCGGTTCCGATGGCTCCATCATCATTTGCACCGAATCTGGACACGTTTTTATACGCACTAGAAACGCTAAAAGTGCTTCCGGAAAGGCATTCAAGTTCGAGCGTGTTCCGTTCTTGCAGCGCGTCACCCAAGTGTGCGCTAATAGCACGGGGTCCTTCGGGGCTTTGAGGGTCGACTATGAGCCTAAACCAATCCAAGTGGTCGGGAACTCGATCGCTCAGGACCTCAAAACCATCCAACCGTATCTCTCTTTCTACCGAGAGCACGGTCCTGACGATGGGAAACACCCGTCGTCATCTTCATCATTCGGCCGACACGGATGGACAAATCGCTCAAGGAACCGTCAGCGAACCAGGTCACATTCGGTTGGCGACCTCGCCTCGTCTCTACAGTTCGACGACGAACCGGAAGACGCAGGCATCGAGATCGACATCCTCTACGCGCTCGACCTGTGCGACGTCCTCGCATGCGAGCAGCGGATGCGCAAGTCGGAGGGAGGAAGGGTCAACTATGATGGCGTCCGTCTCCCGCATGGGGCTGATACGATGGTGCACGTCCAATCAGGCGCTGCCTTCCCTGTACATCGCGCAATTCTCGGCGCCCGCTCGCACGTTCTTGCGAAGTTGTTGGCTGGGTCAGGCCCTATCAATGATCGGCAAACCAACCTGGCGATAACACTCATGCCTCCCAAGCCCGGTCCCGGGTTAGGCGTATTCAAGGTTGCGAGACTGTCATTCTCCGGTGTGCATCCCCTGTCGGTGTTGATCCTTTTGCAGTATTTTTATTCGGACCAGCTGCTTGCTCTGTGGGACCGGCGGGTCAGCACTGCTGTCGAGAGGCAGCTGGCGGCGATCCATGTGAATCCGCTTCAAGTCAAGGCTGACCTACAGGCTCTGGCGAAGTTTCTCGACTTGCCCGCTCTAACGAACGCTTTGGATGCGCCAGTCAAGCGAGAGCCCATTCCATCAATGTGCAAAGACATGAAAGAGCTGTTCGAGACTGTCCAGACCCAGACCATCTCCAGGAATTGGCCGCTTGCTCCTGATGTCATTCTGCTGCTTCAGGATAAAGAAGTGTACTGCCATTCTGCTGTACTGCGCGCACGGTCGCCGCTCTTTGCGAGCTTCTTCGACTTGGAGGACTGGACGGCTCAGAGATGGGATGCGGATGGAATGATTCGGGTCAATTTGAGGCACTTGAATTGGCATGTTATGCGCTTTGTGTTGGCGTTCATGTGTTATGGTGCCGATGGAGAGATGTTTCGTGTTCTTGGTAAGAATCGCAATATCAAATCTGTTGGTTAAACCTATCGTTGACCGAATCGTTTTATAGACTTTGTGAATTCGGTTGAGAATCTGCTTCAGTTTATGTTTGATGTCTTAGCAGCAGCAGTAAGTTGCTTTTTGATAGTTTTCCAGCAGTGTTTTTGACCCAGGTTCATTCAAGAACGAACTGCTTCTAGACCGACTCGTCCTTCTATGCTCCTCCGTTATTTTGATTCATTCCAACATCAGCAACGCATGTTACGTCCTCGCAGACGCAACTCATTATCACGTCCTGCCCCTCATCGAGAAACTCCAAGAGTACATCTCCGCCAACATGGAATCCTTCCTTGAAAGCCATATCCTCGATGAAATCCCATACTCTTTGGTCAAGCAGCTTGCCAAATTCGTTATGCAACGGCAAATCGAGAAATCACCATTCTCGAGGAGCGATGCGTTCGTGAAATATGCGTTGGCAAAGCATGCTGAGTGGTTGGCGTCGGAGGATATTCCGGAGCCCATTGTGAGGAGTGCGGGTAAAGGTGGTCTTGGATCGTCGCGGAAGGACTTTTCTGGGGTTAAGCTTTCCCCGCCGACTCCAAGCAAGAAGGCGGCTCAGAACTCGCCTCTATCTGGCATTTCGAGGCAGGCTCAGATTTTGTCTCCACAGCGTATGCTCCGCCGCCCTCCTTCTGGAGATGAGATCTTCATTATGGACGTCAACGATGCTCCGAGCACCTCAATGCCTGCGCCAGATGTACCAACGACGTTTTCCTTGCCTCCCGTATCGTCGCCTCCGGTTTGGAAGGCCCATGGAGTTCCTCGGTTAGTCCGGCTGTGACACATTTTTGACAATTTATTCAACAAGTTCTTCCTGTAGGGTCGATATGAAAGCCGTTATGGCTGAAGCAGCTAGTCAAAGTCAGCCTGTGTCAACACGCAACCCAGCTACATACGGCCTTTCTCACTCTCCTCGAGCTACCGGTGCAAGAAACCTTCAATCTACACCTCTTATCAACGAAGCTCCTAGCGTAATTGCACCTTCAAGATCCTCGTCCAAGTCAGGAGTCACTATGAGCTGGCGAGTCAATACAGAACTAGCGGATACCCGGACTCTGGCTCCGTCTACACCACCAACCCCCACCCCTTTGGCGAGCTCCAGTTTACCGAAGGACGGCCCTCGCCCCCCTCTAGCAACTGCGAGCGCGAGCAAGGCACAACCTCAACAGCCGACAACGCCTGGCCGTAGTCAGGCTCCTGGTCTCGGACCAGTTATCACTCCATCACGCCAGACGCCTTCCAAGTCTGGACCGTCAACTGTCCGCAGTGCATCGTAAGTCCTTCCTAGTCTGATACTTTCCGAACTCGCGCTGAATCGTTCTTCCTTTTCCCAGTGGTGGTAAAGTATGGAACCAGCCTCCTGCGCAACCGGTTGCAGCCCCGTCTCCGCCGACGAGAGGGATGTCATTCGTGGCCATTCAACATTCTCAGCAGGAACAAGTGATCCCGGTCAAGGACAAGAGATCGCTGCGCGAGATCCAGGAGGAGGAACGGGCCTTGCAAGCTGAAGCCGACTTCCTCAAATGGTGGACTGCGGAAGAAGAGCGTGTCCAACAAGAAGCTCAGGCGCTCGCCCAGTTCGAGAGTACTCTCAACACTGAAAACAAAAACACGCCGAATAGAAAACCTAGACATTCGAAACCTAAAACGCAGACGAGGGACAAGACAGGCTCTGCTGCTGCCCCTGGAGTTCCAGAACCTGCTGGACAATCTGCCACACACGTGGAAGCAAATCCAACTCATACACCTAGAAAGCACCGAAAGCCACGTCAAAAAGCGAACACTGACTCTTGATAATATACCTCCAGGCGTATAATTTTTTCGTTAGAAGTTACTTATGATTATGCATTAGACCTCTATGCTACTTTTTCGTACTTTTCCGGTAGTACATACGTTTTCATTATATACTCGAGTAGTTAGTTTTTATGAATATCTAATTGCTACAATGTTGCCAAATGGCCATGGATTGACTTGGATTGGTGTGAGTGGGGATGCGATGAAAAATACAGTGTGTGCATAGTAAAAACCATTCGAATTATGTAGTGCCTGGCGGCGGAGGTGGGGTTTCGTCAGGGTTGACCTCGGAATCTGGACGTGCAAGAGTCGGATCCGGGGCATGGTTGTCCAAAATATCCAGAGCGTCGTTTACGACACGAATCTTGACAATATCACCATCCCTATTAACCAGCCAAACGTTAGATGACCGAGAGACAAAGCCAGCGAGGTAACACAAACCTGATTGTTCCTCTCAAAATCTTCTGAGCCAACGGAAACAGCACGTCCGTTCGGACAACACGGGCAATTGCTCTCGCTCCATAGACATTGGAATATCCACGATTGGCCAGCCATTCGCGGGCTGCATCGTCGACGTCCAGGTTGATCCTGCGGTGCTGCAGCCTGTTGGCGACATCGTTAAGGCGTAACGATACAACTTTAAGGATGGAGCCTCGAGATAACTTGTTGAAGACAAGCATAGAGTCGAGCCGGTTGAGGAGCTCTGGCGGGAAGTACTCGGATGTTCGTTCTAGAACATCGGCCGTCGCTTCTTTGTTGATAACGCCTGTTTCGGGATCACTTGCTGATGCATGTGCTAGGATATCACTTCCAAGGTTGCTCGTTAAGCAGATGATAGTGTTCTACAGTAAATCTATCAGATGGGGCCCATGAAATGAGAATATACAGACTTACCTTGAAATCTACCTTACGACCTTGACTATCGGTTACTGTGCCCTCGTCAAGGATTTGCAGCAAAATCATGGCAACATCCTGTAAAACGATCATTAGCAAAATGTGATAAGCAGAAATTCAAAAAAAACTGACCTTGTGCGCTTTCTCCAGTTCGTCGAGCAACACAACAGCTAAATAAAATCATGAGACCAAGTCAGGAACGAAAATGTACAACGCACCATAGGGCTTCCGACGAACAGCTTCAGTAAGTTGACCTCCCTCCTCAAAACCAACATAGCCAGGAGCGGCACCAATCAAACGCGAGATCGTGTGACGGTCATGATACTGCAGACAAACAATTAGAAAGAAAACACACAATGTCACATCAAGCACCGTACCTCAGACATGTTGATGGTAATCAAACCTCTTTGTTCATCGTCGTACAGGAATGCCGCGAGCGCCTTGCACAGTTCCGTCTGAAAAAGTCAAAAGGTGATTATCAGGAATGTTCACAAGGAAAACCAGACGAAAATTGAATAGCCGTACCTTTCCGACACCAGTCGGTCCCAAGAATAAGAACGAGGCGACAGGCCGGTTGGGTGCTTGTAATCCTGCACGCGAAATGCGCACTGCATCGCTGATAGCAGTAACGACGTGGTCCTGCCCAACAACCCGCTGACGAAGAGCATCTTCCATCTAAAAAATGTTCTAACAGTCAACCTTTCTCTTCCTAACCAACAAACAAAACACGTACGTGCACGAGCTTATCCCTTTCTCCTTTCAACAAATTCTGCACCGGAATACCAGTTGCCTTCGCAACAACCCGCGCGATATCGTTAGACGTCACTCGGTCATGCAGCATCGCCAAAGGCGAATCTTCCTCCGGCTCCTTCTCTGTTGGGAGTTGCTTCTCTAGGTCCGGGATGGTGGAAAACCGGAGTCGCGAGGCGAGCTCGAACTCCCCTTGGCGTTGGGCGACCTCCAGCTGGTATTTCGCGTCCTCCAACTTTTTCTTGATGTCTTTGATCTTCTGCAGCCGCGCACGTTCTGAAAGAAGGGGGAAAATTTAACACAAGTTGTTTCAAAAGACATTAAAGTGGCAAGACATACCAGCTAGCCAGAGGGAAGTCAAAGCCTCTGCCTCCTGCCGCCTGATAAGCAAGTCCGCTTCGACCTTGGTTCGCCTCTCTACGCTGGTGATGTCCGTCTCCTTTTTCAAGCTTTCCAGTTCGATCTGAAGTGTCATAATTTCCCGCTCCAGTGCCTCTAGTTCGTCCGGTTTTGACTCTTGTGCAAGCCGTAGAGACGAGGCGGCTTCGTCCACCAAATCGATAGCCTTGTCAGGGAGATACCGGTCTGAAATGTAGCGAGCAGAATACACCGCAGCTAAAAGGGTATGGTCAATTCAGGTGATGGATGTCATAGGGGAATTCAGAGAAAAACGAACCAGTGACCAAAGCGCTGTCGGAAATCTCGACACCGTGATGGACTTCATATCTGGGCTTCAGACCTCGTAAAATGGAAATGGTTGAAGCTAATGTGGGTTCGTCAATAGTGACAGGCTGGAAACGGCGTTCGAGGGCTGCATCTTTGCCAATGGTTTTCCGATATTCGTCGGCTATCAAATTAAAATTAAAATCGACGTTTTGAGAGCGATAGAAAAAAACGAACGTGTCGTCGCGCCGACTAATTGTAGGCCTCTTGCTAATGCCGGCTTGATCATTTGTCCAGCGTCGATACTACCTTCGGCCTTTCCCAGATTGAAAAGTGTGTCTGCAAGACAATGGTGTGAAGTCAACTCCCAGTCCATCAAAGAGCAAAGTGAATCGACTTACGGACTTCATCAATGAAGCAGATGACTTTTCCGCCCTGTGATGAGGATCAGCTGAGGCTCTAGGTAAATCAAACAGTGCCACATACCTCTTCTTCGATATCTCGTATCAGAGCTTTGAATTTCTCCTCGAACTGGCCCCGAATCCCGGACCCTGCCATAATTGCAGATAAGTCGAGCGAAAGCACACGTTTATCTTGTAAAGACTAAAAATATTGTTAATAAAGACAGTAGCATTGTCAACTCCAGTAATTGTAGACATACTTCTGGGACTTCTTTGGATACAATACGACTCGCTAACCCTTCCAATATGGCGGTTTTCCCGACTCCAGGAGGTCCAATGAGCTGGTTACGACTCGTAAAGATAAATGTATGGAGAGTATAAGGTTAGACGTACGACTGGATTTGACTTCGTTCTTCTCGATAAAACTGCGGAGAGACATACATCAGACCTGATAGAAACCCACAAAATAGTTAAGTCTGGCTCACTTTGGATAGTTCGTCGAATTTCTGAAATATAGCCAGTCAATGGATGTTTTAGTTGGTGCTAGGCATTCACTCACCATCGTCTCTTCCAATAACTGGATCCAACTTTCCGTCTTTAGCCATTTGAGTCAAATCGACACTCTACTCGTAGAAGGTTCAGCGAAGGTACCACAGCAGTTTAAGGCTGAAAAGAGCGACGCACGTATTCCTTCAAGGCCTCTCCTTTCCCCTGCGGCGCCATACTGAAGCTAGGAAACCCGCCACCAGGACCACCTCCCGGGCCAGCGGCATAATGCCTCAAATTCTGGAACGCACTTCCACGGGCGATGGAAGCAGAGGGAACGAGCAGGAGCGGGCCTGGTCGTGTTCGAGTTCGGACATAGAGTTGGGCTCCTGAGGACCGTATTGTCGATAAGGATAGTGAGGAAAACGGCTTCGAGCGCGTAACATGGTGCTTGGGCAGCTGCAAGAGCGGATTGGTTGGGGAGAGAACGCGAGACATGTCTGGGATGTCTGGTCTTAGGCGACCTTTAGCAACAAGAAAATGGCAGAGGATAGAAGTAGAAGAGTGTCGTCGATGTAGATGTCGGCTTTTAATGGCGAGAAGACATGGTTGTTGAACGCACAGGGTGTGCCTGGACTCTAAAGTCCAGGTTTACAAAGAGTGCAAATACCTATAGTAGGACATATATCCGGACAGGCACTGCCTTGGTAACATAGCCCCGACCTCTTGAGTCGTGACTTTACATAGCCTCGAATTTTGTTACACGTGATATGCTTTATTCACGTGTTCTGACGATGCTGAATCTATATTTAGATACGACGGCGTCAGTTTTTTTTTTTTTTTTTGGCGCTTAAATGTAACTTAAGAATGATTAGGTGATTTAGATGAATAACGGGTTTGAAGTTATTGACACTCGACCTCTGAGAGTTTCATTCTGTAGACTTGGAATTCGTATCTTGGATATCTTTTTCAATCTTTCAATTCTTTTAGTTAACAATATACGATTAGAGGAGGCGTCAAACCCTCAATTACATCGACGTAAATAGAGCACGATATTCACAGCTATTATTCGTTTAATAACTACATATTTAATCGTCCGAATCCATGAAAACCGCTAAAGCTTCTGTTTGTTGCATTGGCCGCAGGATTTGCTAAGTGATATCAATGAGTATCGAGCAATAAGTTAAAATAAGTTAAAAGATCAAGACTCACTGAAGGGGGAAAGTGTTTCCAATCTCAACGTGAACCAAATCTCCGGCAACACGGACGGTGTGACCGATGACCGTCTGAAATCCGAGGTATTTGTCAAGCGTCGAAGACATACGAAGTAAAACTCACTGGCTTTCCCTTTAGGACGATCCACGCGACGCCCTTGTACCACGCAAGCCTCTTCACAGTCTTTCCATTTACCCTGAACTTCACGAGGCACGGTGCATGACGACAGAGTCGCGGGAAGTCTGCGACGCGGTTGGCGAAGGCTCTGGTTATTTTCGGGTTCTCGGACATTCTAATAGTCAAAGTTCAAGGTAAGCGAAGCTATTACACAGGGATAGAAATGTCAACTTACTTTGTTGTGTTTGAGCTTCCGGAGGATTGGAACGAACGCGATGGGTGGTTGTGGTGAAGTGCAAGGTGTGAGTGAGAAGAGCGTTACGATGAGGTTGCGATTTATAAGTCACGAATCAGCGTTGATAGTCGCGGGAGTGGGTGGGTTATTTTTAGAATGAAGTCATTTGCGATAGACGCTGGTTGTAGGTGGCGGTGCAGAAATTAATGCTATATACGCTCGGCAATTTGAGTGTACGGACGATATAGAACAATAAAATTTGCTTTCAGAATCTTATTTTCATTATTGTGGCGATTTCCCTTTTGGAGCTCGCGGAGGTGTGACTGGGATATCCTGGGGAGATGTCGAGTTACGGAATCGAGTTGCGGATACTTCAACTCATTCTGAGGCGCAGTCGAGGAGGTCTGAATCCCCGGTCCCTGGTTTCTCTAGTCCTCCACCACGCCTCCTTTTCCACTTTCAGATTTGGCCTCATAGAATCAACGGTGGTTAAGGCATATGAATCTTTTGCCGTTCGAGGAATACGGCAAACACAAAATATCTTTAAGTCGCGTTAACTGTGTGTATAGAATGTCATAAAGCTCTTCCATGTCTCCCCACTGCCAGCGCTGCTTAATATAAACGAGGTTAGAGCTGCCTCACACCTATCAAACTGTCCAAAGACGCACCGGTTCCCTAATGATCGAGAGAAAGGAGCCCCCGAAGAGCAAAAAGAACTCATTGCATTCCCCCTCTCTACGCGCCCATGCGTGAGCAACCTCCGTGTTCGGAAACTCTCTTATATCTTGGCGAATCTGAGGCGTCTGCGCGGCCATTCCGAGATGGTGGATGAGAGGCTGAAAGACGAGCACATGTATTTTATCTGTGGCTACGGTCAAGTCAACTTCCTTCAAGATCGAGTCTGCTTGAATGGAAGAGAGCAGGTTACACGGTCTGAAGATATGTTTGAAACACAGGTGTGCGTACTCTGCATGCCTCAGCGCCGGGTTGAGATGGAGTTCGTTCGAGCGCGATTCGTCAAGGAGAAAAGCGGGGAGGGAGGGATCGAGGAGTTCGATTCGCGGGGAGCTTCTATCAACTCTGTGGAGGGGTAGTTTCCTAGAATAGCCTACCCTAAGATGTGGATGACGGCGTCAATATCATCGACGGTGGAAAGGATGTGAGTGTATAATGCATCAACATCAGGAAATAGGGAATGTCGTCGAGGACGGTGTAAGCTTAGGAGGAACCCCAGCCGAGTCGTTGAATTGTGAGATTCGGAAGAAACATACCAGATAACTGTTAGCGTGTAGATGAACTGGCCCGAAGTCCTTTTAACTAGTTCCTCTACATCACGGTTTGTAGGCCATCCGGGGTGGATGTCAGCGCGTTTTGGATGATCGACAGTGATATTTTGCAACCGTTTGCGAAGGAACAGACGGATATCTTCGTCACGGTGGTATGCGCCGGTGAACATCAAGCAAGTCGGCGCGTCGCTCAACAGTTGAGAGCTGATGATGGTCCTGATGTCCGAAGTCGGTTGGATTGTAAGCAGGAATTGAACTTTTGGTGGCAGTGAACCCTCTCGACGTGCCCGGACGGACAACAAGAAGTCTATGTAGATGAAGTCGCGAAATTATAAATACTGTCCGGTGTGACGCGCGTCACGGGTTATTCCGAAGCTCAAGCTCAATAAGCGCTCGTAATAGACGCGCGGTACTATACACGTATTGTCCACGCCATAACCGTGCACGCTGGTCTTGGTTTAAATTTGCACCGGCATGCAAAGTTAAATCCCCTTGTAATAGGGTTTAGGACAACAGCGTCATGGACGACTAATGTGAACCTCCAGAATATTGAATCGACGTTGATTCATTTCTCTTAAACGTGTCTGTTATTAAGTAGTCTTATGTATATCCATACTTCGGTATTTACTTAACAACTGATTAAAGCCAATGACGAACCGTGTATATCAGCGCGTAGCCAGAAACTAACATGTCTTCTGTGTGAATTTTCCTTTTCGTAGTAGTAAAAACAGAAAGTAATATTAGAGCATACTTCGTCCTTTTCTGATTCAAGGCCAACGATAATACATCAAGAAGATCAAAGAAGATGCCGATTTTCCTGCCATCTCAAAAAATATCTGTTGTAGTTATACTCGCCTCTTGCGCTAAAATTATTGCTTTTACATCCCCATCAACTTGGTGTCTGAGGTATAATCTATTTGAAGCCGTCTCGAGGTTTTGTCAGCCCACGCGACTCAGTAACATGTCAATGTGCTTACTGGTTTGGCGGCATTGTAATATTTGTTATATCCTAGTGAAGAAAGTAGCAAATCGCCCATAAATTTGATATAATGGTGTATCGATTCGAGTGTTATGTCAATGAAGCAAATTGAGAAAATGTCTAAGAATGGGTTAGACCAGGTTTCTTGATAATTTGATGAAATATTTTGTTTACCGGAAGCGAATGCCTTCTCAATGTCAACGGCTTCAGTTACTATATTTCTGACGAGGTCCGGTGATGGCCTGTTTCGAATATGATGGAATAAGAGGCAAACAAAGTCGAAAAACAACTCGTCGTTCCATCTAATCCTCGTCAGTCCGTGATCCAGATCACATAACAGGCCTTGTTCTTCCGTCCAAGAGAGAATACACGTAGCCGATATTGAAAATATACACTTGATAGCGGCTAGTCGGATAAGAAGATGTGAAATATCCTTGTTGGAATTAGCGGATGGAAATGACGACCATTCAACTTTGTCTTGTAGTGCCTTCGACGTATTGATATAGAAGGACGTCCACGCTCCTCCCGTGCCGGCCTCGTCATATATGAAATTGTATGCGAATTTTGATATTGTTTCCGAGTGAATATTATCCCTTTTAAGTATTAGTCCTTTGTGCCTGCAATGGTCGACGTCAAGGACCTACATCACTGACTGTAATCCGATAAAGCATTGGACTTCTTGTACGGTAACGATATTTGCAACGGTATGCAGAGTCGCCTGATGAAGGCTGTGAGTCCTCCAGAAAAAATGGAGCGCAAGGGATGTTGTATGTTTTTCTTCTTCGGTGAGGTTGTTATTCCATTCCTTGATGTCCGAGGACATCTTGAGTGTATCAGAAATCCAAATTGACTTCATGAGCATTTTGTAAAGTCTCCAGATCTTTATTAGCGACGATTTAGCATAAAACTGACGTTGGTATAATGGATAATTAACCCCATCAAATTTTATTGGGAACATCGCGTTCTTTCGCCCATTTTCTTCAGTCAATAAGGGTTCTAAATTTCTAAGTCCTTCCATTTACGATTGTACTGGGATGCGCAGGCTTAGAGTGAAAGGGTTAAATAGTGATTCTTAGTTACTCGATCTCGTATATTTACTGCTTTGAGATGATATAACAAGAACAAAGGGTAGCAAACCGCTTTTGAGATTTCGCATCAGGCAATCTGGATTTGAAACGAGCTAAAAATAATCAGTCGGGCTCGCCACTTTTCTTTACTGATGTTTGCGTGAGTCCGCCTGTCATGTGATGATTTGAATTCGGGACGCGTACAGGCGTCGGCCCCTGTATACTTTCTATGTCTGAGAATTATCAGGAGTGAGAAGCCGAGTCAAATAATCAACAAAGATGGGAAATTGGGTGGCTAATTTCCCATAAGAAATAAGATTCGAATCGAAATACGAGTAACTTTAGCAAACATGGTACTTATTCCAGGAACATTTACAACTGCAAATAAAATACGCGTCGACCCACGAGCAGGTATTACCTAATCGACACTTCTCATCTGCGCGTTAGATAGGAGCTTTCTGCAGGCCCGTGGTTTTTACATGGCGTGAATCATCGGCTTAGCTTGATTTTTAGTAGGGATTAGTTCCCTTCAGCTTATAAAGTGGCATATACCTTACCTTGTAAGTCGAGCGAAGGCGTCGTACCATGGCCAAAAACGTGTGAGTGAAATGTCGACAAAGCGCCGAAAACGTTGTCTTGGTCCGGTGCAGCAGTTTGGGTGTTTGCTTGGTTGGAGGGTCGTGGGTAATTGATAGTTTTCGGTGGGAAGCAATGCTCGCGGTAGTATTCCGGACGCGCAGTAGAGAGATCCTCGGGTTGGCCGGCAACCGAATTATTCTATCCGATCATGCGTGAGTTTCTAATGACGTAGTGGAAACAGGTGGTTACTCAACTCTATCTACGGCTTGGTGGTCGTGGACGTCTTGATTCTCCTGGAAATTGTCGGGTTAATCATCGTCAGGGGTGTTGCTGATACCATTTACCATAGAAGGCATGTCATAGACCGTGAAATTTGGCATGGCGTCTGGGGTGTTTCCGCGTTCTTTATGAGCTCCGTGACTGCGGTTTTGGAATATTTGGGTTATGTTAACGGCCTTTGGGCGATCAGTATAGAAAGACGTGAGAATCATTAGCGCGAACATACTGGGAGGTGACGGTTCAGGGAATTATGAATCGTGATGTCAACTTTCGAGTTATTGGCGAGTCGCGTCAGTAGGATTATGTCTTGCTGTGTCTGTGTATCGACTTCATCGACCTTGAGCAGCCGGAACGAGTGGAGTGGACGACTGGAATTACAGTTTAGTGAAACGGGAGTGGTTGAAGGCGGTGAGCACCTACGTGTACATGTCGTTGGGTGGATGAGTAGGGTTTGGGTTGGTATTCTGTCTGAGGGTTTTTATAATTATTTCTCGACAGTCTAATCCGGTTGCCGCAGGATGGTTTCTCGTCTCGGTTGTTGTATTACTCGGTACTACCCGTGTCCATATGGAATACTTCTTAATCTGATGGCGCTTACATTGCTTCCAAATAATTAGGACGGTTGAATGACTCTCTCAAACCATTGTGTTGACTTAACGGAGTTGTTGTTTTCGACTTTCATCCCATGGACACTTTTAATTCTCTTCACGGTGTTGAAGACGCTGGAAATCCGGAACGTAGGGGAGCCTCCGTCTGCTTTCCGTCTTGTATTCTTTTCCCGAGAAGGAAGGACGGGAGAATTGTTTTGCCTCGTCCTGTTGCAATGGCTGATATTGGACGTTAGTTTTTTTTTTTTTTTTTTCTTTCTTTTTTAGTTGGTCTTTCTAATTTAGGTGCTACGTTCAAATATCGCGATCTAGATTCGGGTTCAGTCGGCGTAGAAAATGGTTGCGCCTGTGGAGGACGTTTTAGAAGGATCCAAGCGTCGCTCAGAGAGTGTGGTCGGCAGCCATCGCGTGAGTTTCAACACTGATTCGGCGACACAGAGTAGCTGAGTTGTCATTTAATTGTACCTAGCTCGACAAGTTGTGCAGGAGATCGGGATAGGTCCCCACGAGGTTGATTCGCGTCTTCGAGGTTTTGCATCTGATAAGAACTTTGTGGGATACAAGGCGCAAAAGAAATTTGTTAGCCGAAAAAAGCGGCAGGTCTATATCGTCGATGATGTTTCACCCACTCCATTCAGGCTTTACGTTAGAAAATAAAGGTTGCATTTGATTATGAGTCTTGTACATATGAGAATGTATCGAACATTTTATCTTTTAAAGCATATTCTGCAGATATACGTTTATGAGGGTCTGGAACAGTACATAATCTGATAAATTCTTCAACAACAGGTTTGGAGATCGAGCGCTAGTACGCGGTTGATTAGTTATTAATCCGCAGTTTTATAAGACGTTATTACCCATTGTTCGCGTGAAATAGAAACAAATCTTCTGATATGACGCCTGATTCTATTCCTGGACTGTGAATCCTGGATCATGGGTTTTTTTTTCCTGAGGGAGAAGATACCCGCATGATGACGGCGAATATCATTTGCGAAACTTGTGGTAAACTTTCCAATAATTCTTTCGATGGAGAAGAAGTATTCGCGGATGTTGTTTGTCTTTGGGAGCAACTGCGCTCCAGTGTACAATTCAAAAGTGATGCACCCGAGAGCGAAAACGTCAATGGGGAAACTCCATCCCGCGGCTATCGAATACAGATTAATATTGACCAATGTGGACAATATTTCGGGTTTACCGGTATAAATTTCAGGCGCGCGATATCCTTGAGTTCCAGAAATATAGCCCAGTTGTCGGGGGTTAGAACGAGAGTCTTCCAGGTCAATGATCTTGATCTCAAATCTCCGGAGAACGCACTGTCGTGGGTTTAACCTTGACATTGGAAGAGTGGAGGAAATCTGACCTTGTCGTAGAACTTTCCATTGGAGTCAATATCCTGAATATGAGTTGTCGTATCGTCTACTAACACGATGTTTTCCGGTTTCAGGTCAGTGTGAACGACATCGATACTGTGGAGGACTTGTTGCTAGGTCAGGAAATCGTCTGTAACTTGGATCGGGCAGACTTACATGCTATTCCTTTGACTAGCTGCCAAACTATTGCGCGGCTCTGGTGCGAAGGCAATGGTAGCATCTTGGGTCGGTTCAAGAGGTTTCGGAGTGTCATGCCGTATAGTTGAAAAATCAAGCATTGGTGTCGCAAGTGGCTAGTACTTCCAATAACTTCAGCGAAAATACTGCCGTGATTTAAGTGGCAGATGGAGGAATCGAAAAGTATTGATTTACCTTGTGTCAGGAGAAGGCGACATTTGGAGTAGCTCCGTCATGTAACGGGCGCGACATGCTCGCGTGCTCTGTCCAATCGCGTACATGAATTTTATCGCAATTACATTTCCTGTTGATTCATCTTCGGCGGACCATACTTGGCCAGATGCACCGGACGCTATGTACTCTAATAATTTATCTGAGAACAAATAAGGCGTGGTAGTCGACTTGTGCGATTATTCTATGTATTCTTACAGTCAGGGTGGATAGCTTCGTTGGTCTGAAGATACAGCGGCCTGGCGGTTCTGTATAATTTAGAAAATTTAATGAGTCCCGAATTTGGGAAGCGCTTACGCTGCACGCTCTGAACCCTCAGTAACTGGCTCGGGAGGTTGTCCGCCCATCAAAGAGAAAGGAACAGGAAATATGTGTCGCTGAGACTGTGCATCTTCGGCGTGATTTTATCTGAGAGTATCTGAGAGTGGGCAACAAGATCATGCGGTGAGTTGTATACATTTATTTGGGATCGTGTGGATGTCTTTGGAGTCCGAAAATGGGCGGTGAGTGTGTTAATGTTTACCTGCGCTTTGCGTTCCGTGAGAGTCGAAAAGCATATTGAAGCGGCTTCATTCGACTCAGGACTTTGAATCTGGTCAGATATGTTAAAAAGGGAGAGATAGTCTTTTTGGTCTTTCTTAAAATTCAAAATTTCATCATTCGTTTCACTTTTTATTTTCTGTCCGACTCTTTGTGTATCATGCCACAACCGTTGTGGTCGGTATGTGCACCCCCGAGGTTCGTGTTTTGTTTCTCGCCGTGAAGCAAATCTAATTTTATCTATAAACGAGATTCGATGTTGGGGACTTTCTCTCGGGCAGGTGTAAGGCATCACTCGCTTACCGTTGTGGCTACATGACCATTTCTTCTTTCAGATATTGTGAAACGAGTCATAAGAGAAGGAAAGCACTTCCAATTGTTGGATGTAAGCGACAGAAGTGTAGGAAGTCCGAGAGTTGTCCGTGTTTTGAATCGCTCGCAAGTGACCGATCATGAGGTCTTGAAAGAAGTTCACTGGCTAAAGCATCCACGAACGGATGATGGAAGGTAAATAGTAGCAAATTTCGTTTCGTCGGAGGTTTTTTTTTTCTGATCGAGCCTCCTTGCAATTACAAGGCACTCCGAATTCTTGGAAGAAACGAGAGATTTTCTTTATTTTTATCTTGCTTTTAATGCACCCAAGAGAACACTCAAGGACGTTCTTTCTGATTCTGGATTGTATATTTCGAAGCGCCATGCACGGGAAATTGGGCATCAGCTCGTTCACATTGTTTGTGGTAAGTGGTCCTCTTTTATCAGCGTAAAGGACGTATTTTTATTATACATTATCAGACCTTCATGCTGAATTTGTCACTCATATGGATATATGTCCCGAGAATATTGAGATGATGGACACAGAGACCGTATCAGAACTGTGGCTTGATAACAGCGGCTCTTTTTTGTCTCGGGTACGGCGGTTCTCTCTGCATTGAGATTCCCTCAGCTTACAAGGGTCAGAATGTTCTCATGTCCACCCGACTCCGAATCGTGTTCTATGGGCGCGTTGGGGGTGTCGAGGATAGTAGCCGGATGGGTACCGATCAGTACCGTTCTCCGGAAATTGTTTATGGTGTGTCTGCAGGTTTTCCTCTGTATATCATCTGCCGTTGAAACACCTGGGCATAGATATGCGCATCAGAGAATTTAGTGATATCTTTTCCATCGGTTGTGTAATCTTTGAGGTCCTGGAAGGTCGACCTCTGTTCCCCGCTTGCAAACCGGGCCCTATATATCGAAGAGAGAAATTGATTGCTTTCGACGCGGTTCTCGGGCCTTTTCCCGACGCTTTGATCAAAGATATTCGTCGTTCCTATCCCGGAATATTTAAATATTCAAATTCGGACTTCCCAGAAAGAGACTCGAGAGTTTCCAGAGAAGTACGAGATTACGCGGATTCGGTACTTCCTTTGAGAGTGAGTCGCTTGTAACTCTAAATGTAATATGTGCCCAATTTTATTAGGGGTTGATCGTGGATGAAGATGCTCTCGATCTTTTAGAATCCATGGTCAATTTAGACCGTCGCAGAAGAGTTAGGCTCATAGATCTCATTAGGCATCCGTTCTTCTATGCACGAGAGTAAGTAGGCTTTCGGTAGTAGTAATATGCATATTGTTTCTTGCGAAAAATTCCGTATTTTCTTTAAATTGGACGTGATCTGCAATTCAGATTTGCGAACTTGAAGTTGCGCTCCACGAGAATCTTTAAAAATGATGGTGCTGTTATCTCACAGTGGGATTTCCTTGCGATCTCTACTAAAACGGATAGAACGGATGAATACACTCGATCATAGGAGTAGATTCTGCTACGTGGTGGTGTAACGAGCACATGGGACGCGTGTGGCAATTGGAGAATGTGAGAACGAATATTTAACACCGCTTCGATGTTAAAAATTTATGTAGACTGTATGTTGTGAAGGTAGAATAGCGATATACAATAAGTTAGATAGATAAATAAATCAATAGGCAGAGCGTATACAAACTATATATATCTACGAGGTGGGTAGGCTTGTGTTCGTGTTCTTCGTGATACATACATATCCGTTCACGTTCCAATTTTGGCATGCGTGTTGATGATGGTGGCGATGATGCGGTGCGGGGATGACGGTGGACGCGTGGACGTGTGATTTGATCTCGTTTGCCTGACCAACTTCCCATTCCCTGGAATGGGAAGTTGGTCAGGCAAATGAAAAAAAAAATTTAAAAAAATTTGGAAATGATTGTCCGTATGTGAGGAGAGGAGGGGATACAAAGTGGATTGAGGGAAATAAAAAACAATTGATACATTTGGATGTAGGTTGAGATTGATTGACTAGAGACAAAATAATTACTTGAGGAGAGAGACGGAGGTTTATGTTGGTTTTGATGGTCGCAGGATAAAGCTTCTGCATCGAGTAGCAAAACGGACGATGTAGGAGGAGAGAGGAAAAACAACGAACCTAATAGAAATGATGAAAACAACGAAGCGATGCAGAAAAAGAGAATAATTCATTACTACAGTCGACTCTCTCATAATCCATACCCTTCGGTGGACGGTACAGACTATGGATTATGATAGGTTATGGGTTATGAGGGAGCACTTTTGGTGTAAAATAGTGTTTTGGTAGCCGTCCAAAATCATGGGGAATGGGAGAGTATGGCTCGCGGGAGGTATGGGTTATGAGGGAGTCGACTGTATCGACAAAACAAAAATGAACGAAAACGTACCGAGAATGGAAAAGGAAGGGATAATGATTGTTGCAACAGCGATAATGAAGCCAAAGTCGACGACAACGACGACAACGGATTGCCTTCGCCCGATGTGC
This sequence comes from Galerina marginata, assembly GCA_023014335.1. Taxonomy (NCBI): domain Eukaryota; kingdom Fungi; phylum Basidiomycota; class Agaricomycetes; order Agaricales; family Galerinaceae; genus Galerina; species Galerina marginata. Next base: position 1,727,550 of record JAECYW010000013.1, on the reverse strand, counting down.
CTACTAACTTGATGAGCGCCCATAACCTTCCCCACCCCCCTGCATCCCAAATACCAACCCACACCCTAGCCTAATATCCACCTGCACGCTCGATCGCATTCTTACTAGGAACATACCTAAACATCGTCAAAGTCGCGCTCAAGACGCACGAGCCATCCTCATCTCTCGCTCATCCACCAGCATGTGTTGCTCTTCGAAGTCCCTCCGCTGTTGCTCGAATTAATATCGCGCGAGCTGGGTAGCGCCGGACAGGCAGCGAGCCTCTTGGGACTTGGAGGGATGCGATATATGTTGAAATTGGGAGGGAGGGTGGGGTGGTGTTGGGACGATGCATGATGGGCGGCTTGATGGCCATGGCCATGGCCATCGCCGTTACGAGTTTCGTAGGAGGGCCTAGGTCCAGGACCGGCGGCGGGAAGATTTGAAGAAGGAAGATAAAGTATGCCCTCCGTTGAACGTTGAACCGTGAACCAGTTTTCAGCCGAAGTCGGAAGGTGAGAATGTGTTACCGCTTATATAATTTTCTCGTGGGAGTTGCGCCCAAAAAAATACCCGCTTTGGGGAACCATAAAGGGCGTAGTTTGTCGACAAGTGCGGTGAACACAGGAACAGTATCAGAGTTATGCAGAGAGTATTGCGCAGTAATCCGTTTTGGCGAGAGTTCTAGGATTGTAATAGTTGTTGTTCTCAACAAGACTTCGAATCAAAGCGTTATCTTCCCGCCTGTCAAAAAGCGTAGATACGGGTGAATGTTCAATGGGCGCTTTTCGAACGCGCTTAGGGTTCTGCAATTAGATTAAAACAACCGCTTCACCAGATTTGGCTAGCACAGTATATACATTCGTCGGACTAGTAGATTTATTAAACAGAGATCAGAGAGCAGGTCCGTACCCTTCGTCGTATAATGCGTCTTGATAGGCATTCGTATTATAGGGACGGCTTGCTTCTCGAGTGATACCACAGTAAATGTTCGTATTCGTTGATTAAAACCAGTACACTACGCTCAAGTATATCGAATATCAGAAATACGAAGGTTTGCAAATCTGTGGGAGTGTGAGTTATCTGCATACTTAGTGCAAATTTAGCGCACATATCAAGGATTCTGGGGTGGATGCCAATGCTGTCAGATCTGGTGGATAATGTACGAGGACATGATATCATCTCCTGAGAAAATAATGTCGCTTTCACATCCCCTGGTGAGTGATGCATCCAAGAGAACTTGCGAAGATATTAAGCACTGAGTTGAGATTTCAAGAGGGAGACTTACAGGATTTGATGAGTGATAGTGTTTTCTGTATCCCATCGAAGACAGGATCATGTCACCGATAAATTCGATATATTGATTGAGGGTAGTCCTTTTTATCTCGACTAAGTATATTGAAAAGGCAGATAAGATTTCTTCGATAGACTTAAATGTAAATGTGGACAATTCAATGGGACTTAGTACTTACCGTTCGCAAATTCCTTCTCGAGGTCGACAGCTTCTGCTACGATGGCCCATGCATGCTCCTCCGAAGGCTTTTTCTTTAAGTGATGGAAGAGTAGGCAAACGAAGTCAAGATATGTTTCGTTATCGAACTTGATTTGAGAATAGGCGTTGTCTAAACCAATAAGAAGCCCGTCTATTATGATTGACGAAAGTATGCAGGAGATAGAGGCCGTAAAAAGACCATGCACTGCGGCGAGCGCAATTACCAGTTCAGCCAACGGTACCTCATGCTTGTCCAACCATACAGACGACCAATCGACCTTCCTCTGTAGAGACCTGGACCCTGTTACATGTGCCAATGCCATGGTATGGTCGTTATCGTTAGCGACGAGGCTCGAAGCGAACTTGGAAAGCGCTTCAGTGTGTGTAGTCCTTTCCCTGTCAGAAATGCTTCAGCCTTTCCACGGACGCGGACATCGTAGAACTTTGACCCCCACATCATGGATTGAAAGTCGAAAAAGAAACGCGCTTCGGGTATAGGAACCTTATCTGAGACAACAACGAAAAGTTTTTCGTGAAGTGTGCGAGTCTTGTAGAGGAAACTGAGTGCGAGGGTTATGCTCTGTTTCTCCTCGTCCATGAGAGTATTATTCCAATCTTCGACGTCGACAAATGTATCTAAAGTATCTGCCATCCAAAATGTATTCATGGACTCCTTGTAAGCTTTCCAGATCTTTTGATATGAGGTATTTAGGATCGTTTATCAATAATCTGACCGAATTACTCAACTGCTTGGTGTTTTACGAGGAACGGTGCACGTTCTCGTCTGGTGTCGAGTAAAACTGTGTCTGAAGAGTCGTTCATTTTTTATTCAAGATGCTGTGGTAATTCTGGAAGGAAAGTTCCTCCAGACTATCGCGGAGTCCACTTTGCGCGTTCAAAGGGGTACCTTGTGGGTTAAATAACTCGTCGACTTGCTAGATTGATTGACTTGTGAGATACCCAGATAGCCGATAGATACTTCGATTCATCGAGTCCAAAATACGGCCAAATAATGAGGTTTATACTTGTTTGATTGAAATGTGACCGACTTTCTACCTTAGGCGACATTTCCCCGTGTTCTGGTCTTGGTAGGGGAATTCGGTTGCAATTCGGTCAATTATACTGTACCATTGCTGGCTCAGGTTGATAGGGAGAATTCAATGACAAACATTTTATGTTATGCTGGAAAATTTACATGAGAAATCGACTACATATTTACAACTCGTCAAAACGCGGAAAGTCGTGTATGTCCGATGGGTTACAGTCATTATCTTTCATAGGTGGTGTGAGGGACACGGTGGTCGAGTTTGCTGGTAATGAGAGGGGGGTGGGGGAAGATAGTAAGTAAGTTAGAATATACCCCACGATCTCAGCGTTTATTCTCTTTGTTTCCCTTGCCTCGAGTCTTAACATTGCCTACATTCCTAGTCGTAACTTCCTGAGGAACGTCTTCTTCTTGATCAACCATGTCGAAGTCAACCTCTATCGCCTGTCTCTTGTTCGGACCCAGGATCCTGTCTGGTATCTCCTCCGACGGTCGCTTCAATGGCCTGGAGGGCCCTGGTATCCGGGTTAACGTTGTGTTCCGAGCATCAGAAGTGACTCACCGTCTATAAAAGTAATAGGCCCTCCAGCTTCAAGGGATGGAAGGGTTTCGTCATGAGGGGGGTACATTGCCGGGTCGGATTTTGAGTTGAGGTGTTCCGGGACCTTACCCACGCATATAAGTTCGATCGGTATGATTTCCGATGTCCATCCGTCCCGGGCAACAGAAAACCCTATCTTGCAAGACATCCACACTATGTCGTTTCGTTCAAAAGTGGGATTATTAGTATCTTCTAACTTCTTTAATACACCGCCAGTAGCGTCGTAGTATCTAGGCCTGTCGGGATTCGGAATTTGAAGTGTGTCGGCTTGATTCTCCATGGCATGCTGTATCCATGGATGCAAATCGTAAGGTACATCAAACTCTCCGCCTTCTTTAGTGTTGTACAGCGTTCGTCTGGTAAATACCTTGGCCGGGACGACATACTTTTGTCGAGCTGAGGCAACTTTACCATTTTGCCAAGCTTTTCGATTTCGTTTCCCTTTGTTAAATCCTGGCTGTGCGCTAACGTGGTCTTCCAAGACCTGACAATTCGTAAATACGACTCGTGACGGAATGATATGCATTTACCTGTAAGTAGTCCCAGATGGAGCTGTCTACGGTCGTGTCAAATGCGTACGAAAACTCGCACTTGTACGAAGGGGTGTCTTGGCTAGTTCACGGAGAAATTGAGATCAAAATATTCAAGGGTAATACAGAGCTTACATTCGGTTCTCTGGAAGGCCTTCCGGTGCCTCGAAACCTTCTGGCACGTAATTTCCCGTTTCCAGATCGCATTTCCATTGCCAAATTCCGGCATGAACGAGTACGGCCACTTTCTTAGTGTCCTTGGTGTATAACTGTACGGAAAAAAAAAAAAATCGTAAAAGATAATTTATATTAGTAATAGCAGTAAATAATAAAATATCCTTACTATCCAGCGCGAATTGGAGACACCAGGAGCCACCTCGACAAGGGGGTCATCTGATTCAAGTGATGCTACGGCATCGGTGAGAGTTATCTCATTCTCCCGGAAGCGTTTTCCTTGCCATTCGCTAACGAGATCTAGTATCTCTTGTGTGTGTGACATATTGGTGTGAAGGCAAACGTCAAAGTGGATACGGATCAAGTTTACGAAGAGTCGAGGCGGGAGTCGGGATCCAAACGACGGAACTCGACCTGTTTTTATAGCACTTGAAAATGCAAGCTCTCTTCTGCGGAAATCGAGTCTGTTTTCCCTAAGTTGAACGTGAGATGTCGTCCATGGAACGGGGAGGGAAGAAAAGACTACTTTTATCCACAGGACGGTAACACGAGCAATCAAACCGCTACATTATGCGATGTTCTGATTCACGTGGGTTGGTGAGGACAGAAAAAGCTAATTTTATCTATGGGAACACAACCAATCAACTTGCTACATTATGCGAAGATCTGATTTACATGGGTCAATAACGTGATACAATGACGTCAAGTCGATCGAGTACAGTTCGCTTCAGTTTCAATCTGGTACTTTCATCTTGAGCGTAGTGCCTGAAATATTAAATGTACTTGTGCAGAACGAATTTTTTCCTTACCGCTCATCCGATGCACGCCCCCCTCGACAATTCTTTTTTCACGTCCATATTATGCATGCCTGATCATCTCATCCTTCGCATACTCTCCTTTTGTTCGCTCGAACAACTTTTGGCCATGTCCAAGGCTTCCTGGACAACCAGACTTTGCGCTAGGTTCTATATGGCACGCGCGTGGAGCTTTGAAGTGCGATTCCGACCGTGGTTTTCCGATCCAAGTGGCTTTCAGGATTTGCTACATCAGTGCCATGCAATAATTTCCGGATCACAGGCCTTACAATTTTTCGACCGGACAAATTACCCTGAAAGTGACATGGACATATATTCGCATCATTCTCAAGTGAAATGTATAGCTGCCTGGGTTAGAAATGAGGGATATGAGCTCGTTGGCGGAGGTGCTCGCAAGGATGTCAAGGAGGCTATCCTGCGCTATATGTCCTCGAAAGCTCGTGATACTGTTTCAAAATCCCAGCCTTCTCCTATGTCGCAACCGCCAAGGCGCTCCAAGCGCAGCGCTATTACGATTATTATGAACTTTACCAAGACGGAAACGCTATGGGATGGAAACCTTCGCGTTAGAAAAGTGCAGATCATCGGGGTAGAGGTCGCTCCTATATATCATCTTTTGAACGAATTCCATTCTAGTGAGTGTTTCTTCGCTGGAGTTCCATTACATATTTTGACCGGTCGATCCGGATAGCCGCCGTCCTCAATTATATATCCGCTACTACGGCAGTTTCGCTCTTTCCGAAAGCCACTTTCATAGAGAGGAAGTCTTATATTCTTCGGGATCAACCTAACGGCTCGTCTAAACCCGTCTGGATGACGAAATACGAAGCTCGAGGTTTTAAACTCGTCGATGTCGAAACGGATTCGTACAAACTGGAAGATTTTTGTAGGAAGCGAAGTACTAAGGATCAATTTTGTTGGAAGATACCGTTGGCAGGTGAGTATCCAACCTGATCTCCTTATTCCCGATTAACATTCCATTTCACAACAATAGACCCTCAAGACTCTGATCGAGTTCACGAGGAGCGAAAGTACCTCTCTGCTCCGTTTAAAGTAATTCAAGTACCACAGGAAGGGTGTAGCGCTGGTTCTAAGCTCAGAGTAATCAAGCCATTGCGACGTATGTGAGTTGTATCCGGTGCCTGCTGCTCCATTAATCAAACTCTGTTATGTAGACGAGGTAATCCAAAAGTTAACCCGTGCCAGAAATCGGTTAGCGGCGATAATCAAAGCATTTAGAAACCAATTGTAGCGGTTAGGTAGTTCGCCTTGAAATGTTGATTAATTTATTGTGATAAATCATGATGGCCGACCGTTCGTTCTGCGAGTTTCTTCTGAAGTGTGTTCAAGATCTCAGTGACCGCCCAATGGGGAAAGTGTCAATAGAGCCAAAGTCGTCCTGTTGACATGTATTTGAAAACCTGACGCGCGACCTATCCATCGAGATTAATCTCATTCGTATGAGTCGAGTACTTAATGGCGCAACGTTAAGAAAAACGATGCGCTCTTCCTCCTCCTTCAAGAGTTGTAAGCATATCTTAATCTCTCTGTTTTGGTTTGCAGCAAGAGTGAGATGGACCATGACGGTTCGGTGGAGTCTATATTGTTCGACGATAGGATCGTTTCCCTCTTCCCCATCAGATACCCAGCAGTAGAGTGGTTTTCTCCTGTCGTCATTGCTTAGCCGCTAAAATATTGGTAGATATGGAGGGCCTACAAGAGGTCGATGAAGAAGTTTTGGATAGCTGACTGCCTTAAACTGTCAGGGGATACCGACGACTGGGCCGCGTTGACGGAGGACGAGAGGCTGAATATTTTATTTTGTCTTTTATTCCTGGGAGAGACTAACCGGCTGCATCATGCCGTGCTGAACAATGTCGCCTGTGAGATTGCGGCTCCTGAAGCCCGTTATTTTTTCGATTTCCAATGTATAATGTATGTCTTCTGCATCTATTTCACCGTTAATAAGTTTGACGCACTACTTTCAGGGAGAATATCCACGCGGAGGCAATATCTAAGTTATTGTCAAGCTTCGTCACCGGAGATGTCGATAGATCCTGGCCTTTCATTTACGAAACTGGATTGAAAGCTTTGGCAACAAAGGCCATCTGGTCGTCTAAGTGGTCGAGAAACCGGGACGTGCCATTCGGAGATCTTCTCATTGCGCTTGCAGCAATTAAAGGAGTTTTCCTTTCTTCAGTCTCGTGCATGCTTTCATGGATCTCAGAACAAGGCTTATTAGAGGGCTTGGAATATGCACATACACTTATCAAGAGCGACAATGACTCCCATGTCGAGTTTGTTGCCCTTCTAGTGCATCATTTACAGACGAAGCCATCGGAAGAACGCGCCATGGATATTATAACGGAAGCGGTTGACCTAGAGAGAGCGTTTGCGACGGGTACGCCTAAAGATGGATTGGGAGCTTCATTTTATTACGTACTGACTTGGATTACTGCACAGATATGATGTCCGTCTGCTCGTTGGACATGCAATTGGATACGATTCATCAGTATACCGAATTCACGGCGGATACAATTCTGTCGTCGATGGGATATCGGAGGTTTTACGATTCTCCGCAGCCGTCTGGGACGTTCTTAGTATGAGTTTTTGAAAAAAAATGATTCGTATTTCCTATGATTTACGGCAACATAACGCAGATTCATTATTTTCATTGTCTACCTGGAGAGGAGAGGGCCAAGAGAATTGCTTTTGAGATGAGGACAGCTTACTCCATCGACAATGAAGAGTATGCAAGTGGGGTGTTTAAACCTTTGATATACGATATGTAAGTTTCATTCGCTCACTCGCTGCCTGGTGTGATTAACCGATACCTCTACGTGACAGATTTACCGAGGAACGTATCTTTTGAGATGTTAAAGTCAGGCACGGTACATAGACAATGCGATATCTGTTCTTTTGATAGTCACGAATCATGCTGTTGACCTTCCGAGATATGGTGACATTGTTTAGAATATTCTTCTCATGTTCGGCCTTCTTTTCTTTGTTTATTTCAAGACCAGAATTTACTTCAGATTGTGTGATCATCGAGATTCAAACAATGTTTTAGACTCGGGCTGAACGCCAATAGAAGTTAATCATACACCGCTTTGAGGATATTAGAGTTGAACGTTGAACGTGTAGATTGTCTCGACAAACTTCGATCTAATCAATGTGATGTTTCTTAGGACGCTGTTTACTTGTTTTCTGAGCTTTTCGGGACGTTAGGAGGCTGAAGGTTCTGATTCTATTACCAGTATCCAAGTACCCCTATGTATGTTTAATGGTTGTTAATATCCAATAAATCTGATCTGTTCGAAGTCTTCCTTACTTTCTCTCTTTTACCTCCCAACACCTATCCAGGCGGCTAAAGTCTAGCAAGTTTCAGGAAGCGCGTCGAGCAGGCGCGCGCCAGTGATTGCGGCGTCTACATTCAGACGGGTTGTGCTACATACCGATTGAAGTCTGATCTTTCCAATCTAATCTGATTTCGGCTACCTCTGACCAGAGCGCAACGGTGGTTGAAACTTAGAAATCGTGGCTGGAGACTTCGAGTTGTTCTTCAGTTTAGAATGTTCCGTTATTAGTGAGGATATAATTAGTGATCGCACGAGGCTATAGAGGAGAAATATTCAAGAAACGCATGAAACTGAACGAGAAAGGGGAGAAGAGGAAAGGTTGTGGTAGATCGAGCAATTCTGGGTTTAGATTGTTAACCTTCCGATCGAAGTTGTGTAGTAGACAGGTTTAGTCCGTGACCGACATTGTTCGCTGTGCTAAGGGAGTTGATTACGACTGCATTCTATGAGGCGGGAAGTGCCTAAGAATGAAGTTTGGACAGTCTGCAAAATCTGCACTGTAAAAGGATTAAAGCATTTTATTGAATGATATAAGACAAGGAGAACATTGGATAGAGTATAATAACGAGGCTTACTTTAGGGTATGGTGATGGCGCTGCAGTTCGTACCGCCAGGCATTGTCATTAGCCCTATTGCGAAGTGGGATCGAAGAAGAATCACATGGCATGTGTTCGTATTGCGAAACGATTGAATACACGTACCGTCTTGCATTCAAACGAGAGTCAGCGGCAGCGGTACTCGTATCGGGCTGGACCAGTGTGGTTGCTGGGTGACGCGCGTACAGCTCATAAAGTAGGTTCCCGGGTCGTCGACGCGATGCGTGGTACGGTGATTTGTTGTTGCTGTGACACAGTCAAGGACGGGGGCAGGGGGAGGTTGCTGAAGCGGCGGAGTGCCAGCTTCCTGACCAATGACGCAATTGCATAGTCGTTCACGGTAAAGCTGAATTCCTACATGCTAAAGGAGTAGCGGAGCGTAGGGTATGTTACATACCTGGAAAATTCACTTTAATCCTGCCTCGGGTTCAGCTTGAAGCGATTTTGACGTCGTGGGGGCTCAATGAAGACGGATTGCCAAAGCACTAAGAAGGTGGCAGGGATTGTAATTGTTGGGTCTGACATGGTCACGTACGTGAATTCGGGATTTCCGAGTGAGAAAGGGACTGTAAGCTATCGGTAAAATTTGTTAGGATGAACGGGCAACGAACCTTCTGCCACAGCAATGGCCCGCGCCTTGACATTTCTCGAATTGGGAGCTCAGAAACTCTATAGATAGTGCTAGAAACATACCTCGTGCCTTGCCTCCCAGCTGCTATGCTTCCATTCACTATAAGCACCCAGACACAACACTTGGAACGCGAGTACCAATAAAATGAAGAGGTGCGGAGTGACTCGGATGAGCGCAACAAGAACACTGCCCAAAGGAGTCCAAAGTGAACACTTACATAATCCCATCAAGGGAGTTACCGGTGTCCTAAACGTTCAGCTCGCTAAAAGTTGGCTGGGTCGGAGATTATATAAACGACTCCTCCTTTATCGGGTTCGTTAGTTCAGCTTAGGCGGTCGATAGTTATACAATGTTTCATTCTCTGATTTGAACTCTTTGAACTCTGTGCTATCATATTGTTTTCCCAAGTAGTGGAACTCCATGTGAATGTAAAGCGATGGATTCCCAGACCCTCGCCTAGATACATTAGGTACATGTCTGTAATGGGTAATGCCTATTTAAGAATACGAATCTCAGGCTAACTACCCACGCTGGTCGATTGCCGTTCGTAAGTTTTGCATATTGATCAACCACCTGAAATTCCTTGAGTCGCGTTTCCAAAGATGTCGAATCGATACTTACGACTTCAGTAGCATGACTATGAACGTAGTGCTTTCGTAAGGAATGTCCACCGCCTCCCCCGACTGTCCGTATTTGGCCATCACAATGTTACCAGACCAGTTGACGCCGAAAAGGATTCTGGCAGCGGCGTTGGGTGGGGCGTTTGGGTTTCCATTCGAAACAATAATTCGATAATCTTCCTCCAGCTTAAACGACGTCCCTGGGACACATGTGATACATGCGCTTAATGCTCCGTTCGGGAAGATACGGGCGACGTCGAGGACATCGTTGGAGGACTGGGACGGTGCGAGGTGTATAAAATCAACAGACCCGCCTGTCGTAAAAGCCAGGCATAATGTTCGTTGTGAATGAATCTGTAGTCAAATGAAGATGAGATCCCTGGAATAATTAAATGGTATGTCACTGACAGAAGCTATGTTATCCGAAATGAGGCGAAGTGAGCGTGAGTTCATGGTATCCTCATTGGCGATGTAAGCTGTTCCAAGGCCTGGGTGCTAGAATACGAGGAACACATGAGCCTTTAATCGAAGTATTTGAAAACGGATATACCTCTAGCAGCCATGTCTTTTGGCTGCCGTCTTGGGCATCGGGTCGCGAATTCATGTCGAGAAGTGATTTGAGACCGAAGGGATTGCACAGAGGGGGCGACGACTGTCTCAACTCGAGGTTTAAATGGATTGTCCGCTCGTTATCTGGAACTTGATCATGAGAATTTTCTAGCCTTTTTTGTTTGCCACAGCTGGGCCAATAAACGATTCAATGAGTGCCTACCGTTCTGCTAGAGAATAGCATGGGAATCGGTATCTGTACCAGTATACTTTTCTTTTTCTTTTTTTTTTTTTTTTTTTCCCTTGGGTAGGTACCAATGATTTTTCTGATGCGACGAACTCGTTCTAGCCTCCTACCAAGGGTGGATTGGATATGCGTGAATACATCCAAAAAGGGGAAGCCGGGATCAAAACTCCCGTTCCCTTCTGGGAAAATTGATTGTCGCCTTGAAGTGATGCCTAAAGCGCTTATGTACCCCGGCCCGAAATATCGCGTGTCGTCATCTTTGGTCAGGCGTAGCACATCATAATCTGCCGGTACCAGTTCTGTCCGTGTTCACTTCACACATGCCATATGCACCGACGGGTGTTAACAGGGCATAAGTTCTTAATGGAGGAAAATATGGATAAAAGTTCGTTCTGCTATTTAAAATATCGAATACAGGACCATTATTTAGACACTCGAAGGGTAACTATTTGCAGATCATCTTCACCTCTTTTTAGGCGAGATCATCTTTAAAACTAGTGCCTGTGAGGTTTAATCAAAAGAAGAGAACTTAACGAACTCACAAATCATACACCTGGGGTCTGATCTCCAGTCCCTTCATGGACTTTGAACTGCCGAGAGAATAAGCGGTTTCCATCTGCTGAGCAATGTACCCGGCTTTAATCTCTCCCGTTAGGTGTTGCATGAAGGAAATCTTTCGTTGATGGGATTAGTAGAGTCCAAGTCAATGAGATACTAAATAAATTACGGGATTTGAAGCCTTGTAATAGCTTTCATAGCCTAAGGAGTGCAATAAAATGTCTGCGAGAAATTCAACATATCCGTTTAATTGTTCCGGGGTCACGTCGATATTGATACACCAGAGTACATCTGGTCAAATTGTATGGATTGAATGGCGAAGTTGGGAAATAGCTGATGCTTACCGGTTGCGAACTCTTTTTCGAGATCCACGGCCTCGGCAACTATTTCGAACACGCGGTCCTGCGACGGCTTCTTTTCGAGGTGATGGAATAGAAGGCATACGAAATCCACGTGTGACTCGCTGTCAAGTATAATCATAGAATTGGTAAAGCTCAGACTGCGGAGCACGTCTTGTTCTGAAATCCACGAGAGTACACAGAACAAAGAAGAAGAAAAAAGTCCCTTGATGGCTGCCAATGCAACCAAACGTTCGGCGAAGGATATATCATCCTGTTCGGTCCAAGTAGAAGCCCATCGAAACTTTTCCTCGAGTGACTGTAGTTGAAATTCGGAAGTTGACCTATCCTGATCTTCGATTAACTGCGACATGAATTTGGAAAGTACTTCGGAGTGTATATTCTCCCTAGTGGGAAATGATTAAGTATATGTAAGTAGAGTCTGATAATAAGAAGAAATGCTCTTCACTAACGTCATTGTCTGGAAACTGAGAAAGCATCGTACTTCGGGGGCCGTGACTTCAGTGGATATTGCGTTCAGAAGTTTCTCGTGCATGGCCTTGTGGGTCGCCGCCAGGAAACTAAGTCCGAATGTGGTCGTCTGCTTCACTGCGTGGGTAAGTACATTTTTCCATTCCTGCGCGTCTTCGGATGTCTGGACGGTGTCGGCTATCCAAAACGTGGTGACTGCTTTTTTGTACATCCTCCAGATCTTGAACGGAAAGTTACTAAGTTATACTAGAAATTCCGGTACAGTAGACTCACCGCCAGATATTTTATTGGGAAAAGCACAAACCTTCGTGGATTCTCTTCTAAAAGTGGCTCGGACATGGCTGTTCTGGCCTGATATGTTAGCGGAATGAAGGCTAGTGATGGGCGCTATGTATTTACGATTTAAGGGTGTTCACCAAGACTTTGGTAGGGGACTCAAGTCTTGTTATGAAGTTTTATAGTGTAATCGGCGCAAGTAGATAGCCGCTTCTCTAACGTGATAGTTGTTAGATTCGAAATTACATACAAATAATCCAAAAGAGGTAAGTACGGAGTCATTTGTTCGCGTCGCTTTATTTTGCATGGCATTGTTTGGGTATATGTGGTCAAGAAGATCGACGTGGAATGGGGTAAAAATAGGATGATATGGCACGTATGGTTTGAAATGGACAGGTTTGTCTGTTTCTAGTAATAGAAAGCTATAAGAGCGACGCAAAGTTAGCATGCTAGCTATCTCGATAGTCTCTTTTGGCGACGCTTTCTAGTCATGACGCCAGTTCGTAACGTTATTTTCTCTTGCTTGCTGCATGCTGATAGTCCGCTACCGGAATAATAGCCCGAGCCTACGTCACGGAATTCAATACCAGATAACATAGCGTTAACATCAGGTAAGAAGTCGATTGCTGCGTTTCAGGGATTCGGACTCACTCTCTTCGTTTGTCTTTTTCGCCTCACTTAATTGAAACAAAACAAAAACAAAAAAAAAACATACATATATTCACATACTCTTACTTATTTGTTGTGTTGTCGACATCACCGGAATCAGGTCTTCCCGTATACCGCTATGTTGATTTGCCGGTCTACGGTGTCGAAGAAATAGTAGATGTCCTACGTTTAAACAGATTCTTTCGGTTTTATGATGTTTGCGTCGACCCTCGGGATGCTAAAGTTCATATAAAGGATCCAAACTGCCTTGTCTTCAGCGCGAATATTAATATTCTTGTCTTTTGGTTTCGATTTTTTAACCAGAAAAATTTGCGTCTGTTGTGTCTGTCTCATGGAATGCCCCACGGAAGAGCGGCGAAGCCGGCGATGTGTCAGATGTTATATCATCATGTGTGTCTAAGGAGATGCTGTCGTCTTGTTTACATTTTTAAGGCTCGGACCATGGCACGTAGGGATGTAGAAGTAATGTTCGGATTAGTGGTCACCAAAACGCTTCCGATTTCTGCCCCAAGTGTTGTTCATGAGACAGTGACTTCTACAGATATTCCTCAGCATGTTATAACCAATGTGGCGGAAAATTCCGACCACTCGAGTAATTTTGATCATCTGTGCCCGCCCGATGAATTAAAAAAAATATCAATTATTCGAGAATGGGAAGCCGAGATGAGCACCAACAAACTGAGGATCGTAGTATGTGCGGTATGTAGTAAACGAGTTTCTCAGTCGGAATCTAGCTGGGTAGATGGAAGTACCATTGATTTGACTTTACTTCGCAACAATTTTCTGCCGGAGCGTATATTACCAACGTCCTATGACCGTGTCCTATACAAAAATGCTATACTGAACCCTAAAGGCTTGGAATTTACGGAGAAAGTTGGACGTATGAGGTTTTGTAGTAGGTGTCATACCTCCCTTCTCTCGTCGGCTATGCCTAAATTTGCCTTGAGTAACTGGCTTTATTATGGACTTGAGTCACTTCCGGCTGTTATCAGAGCGGATTTTGAACAAGCTACATTGTTCGATAAGAAGCTGATTTGTCGAGCAAGAACTAACTCTATTACCTGCCGATTTAATTCAGGTGACATCGATGATTCGGGGCCATCAAGAGAAAGTGTCTTGTCTCAGGCACGAAAAGGTATCAGGGGGAATATAATTGTCGCTCCATTAGATGTTGTAAGAATGAATCGGATTATTCCTCCAGCTTCAGATTCCATCCGAGACACCATGTGTGCGATATTCGTGGGTGATAGGCTCCCTAACCGTTCAACAATCCGTAAATACTCCCCAATACTGGTGAGGAAATCCAGAGTTAAACGAATGATTAAGTTTTTGTTGAGGTATAATCGACATTATAAGCCCTCGGACGAGTTTAACTTCAGCGAAGATAATTTGAATGGGCTATTCGACAAGGACTTTGATGACGGTGTACCTTCTTCAGTTCACCTTGGATTTATTCCTAACAATGATGCTATTGATGCTTCAGTTTCCGATTACACACCGAGAAATATCGACACTGAGTCTAGCGATGAACCCGTCGACGAACTTCTTATGGAAAATGTTGGATATACGCTTGGAGACGACTCTCCGCTGAGTTACCAAACCATGAAGAATATAGCGCTCGAGCGCTGTCTACAAGGAAAACCGTTCATTGTCTCTGGAAAAGGTTCGACAACTGTGCCGGATTTTTACAACCCCTCTATTTTAACTTGGTTATTTCCTCATCTCGACCCTTGGGGAATAGGAGGATTTTATCACCCTGGTAGATCGGTAAAAATAAGCATGGAGGAGCAGCTCCGTCATTTACTTATGATTGACGACAGTCCGTTTGAAAAAGACTCAGAATTTGCATTCGTCTTTTATAATATCTGTCGGAAATCTTTAGTTTCCCAGAGCTTGCGATTCAGCGTTTCTCAAAAAGTGCATCGACAGGTGGTCGAGAATTTGCTCAAAATTGATCCCGAATTATTGATCAAATTGAGTCACGACTGCCAGAAAGATCCACAATACAAGCCAACCGACGAACGGGAAATTCAAATATTTAAATTGCTAGGCTCACTCCGACTTATTGCAAAACATGTCCCCGGAAGCGACGGGTATAAGACCATGCTGAGGAACGAAATACGGTCTCTGATTAATTATAGAGGTGCACCCACTTTATTCATCACTTTAAACCCATCCGACGTAGACCATCCGATCGTACGCTTGTTTGCTGGAGAAAATATTGAACTTGAAGACATAGCGAGAGGTGAAGATATGTCGGAATGGAAAAGGAAGCTATTTGCCGCTCGAAACCCTTCTGCCTGCGCGAAATTTTTTGATCTTATGATTTCAAAATTTATACAGATAATCCTTCGCTACGGTAGCAAGAGTGGCGGATTATATGGAAATTGTATCGCTTACTACGGGACTGTTGAGGCTCAAGGAAAGGGTACTCTCCATTGTCATATGCTCATCTGGTTGAAAGGCCATCCGTCTCCACAGCAGTTGCGGAATCAAATGGCAGGCTCGGATGAATATTCTGAAAAAGTCTTTCACTGGTTAGAATCTGTAATTAAGTGTGAATTCCCTGCAGTTCCAACTCCGGGAGCTCAAAAGATGTATTATCCTCGAAGAATTTTGCACAAGGAAAGGGGAGAACCTCATCCCGGTGTAATACCTACCCCGTCCGCCCATGTACATGACAACGAGCTTCCAAACTTTTGGAGGGAGTTTAACGAGTCTCTAAGTCGACTGTTATATCAATACTCTTGGCATGAGCATCAAACTACTTGTTGGAAATATCTTTCACGCGGTCAAGAAAAAAGCGATCAGAATTGTAGAATGGGCATGGACGGGAAAATACACGAGACAAGTCACCTAGATGAAGATTCACAATCTATTATTTTGAGGCGTCATCATCCACGTCTAGCTCCATACACGGATGTAGTAGTTTACCTTCTACGGTGCAATATGGATATTAAATTTGTTGGGTCAGGTGAAGCAGCTAAAGCTTTCTTATACTATGTAACAGACTATATAACCAAGCCATCTTTACCTGTACATGTCGGAATGGCAGCTCTGTCATATGCTGTTAAGAAAGTTTACAGTAGAATCCCCGAAGGATTGACTGGTAGTTCCAGTGGTCAAGTAACGGGTGCAGTGATCAGCGCCGTGAATGGTATGATGGGCCGATTGGAAATTTCACATCCTCAAGTCATGAGCTATCTCGTGGGGGGGGGTGATCATTACACTTCCGATAAATTTTCAGTCTTGCAATGGAACGCGTTCCGAAGATTTGCGCAAAATGAACTCGCGGAATCCAACGATGTAGACGTAACCAACCCGCAATCAACGGAAAGCACCGTAGCTTTGGCCCTTGCCCCAAAGTCAATCACAGCGTCAAATCAGCAGCTCGACTACGTATACAGGGGGGGGCATCCGACATATTCCTCAATGTGCCTATACGACTTCGTGGCCTTAACATCCAAGTCCAGATATGGGAAAAATGTTGATACTGCGGTCGGACTTCCCGGCTCTTTTATAAGTTCTCAACACCCTCAGCGGCATACGCATTATCTCGTTCTTCGACGAGAGAGGCACATTCCGGTAATTCTCGGGCCAGGCATACCTAACCCAAATAAATCGACAGAGGTCAGAGAAGAATGGGCAAGGGACATGCTAGTATTATTCAAGCCCTGGCGGCGTCTGTCTGATCTCAAGGATCAAAACGAATTGTGGTTGGATGCATTTCGCCGACATGAACCAGACTTGACAGAAAGACATAGGAATATCATTGCCAATATGCAAGTTCTAACAGAGTGTAGTGAAGCGAGAGACAATCACCGGAAGGGAAGACTAAGGAGAGAACAAGACGAACTCACACTCGAGGAGGACCAGACCGCATATCTGCAAGATAACGAAGGACGTGAGCACATTGCGAATTTTGCTGAAATTTATAATTTCGATCCATTTCGAGAACTTGATGGAACGATAGGAGACGAACAAATTGATGTTTCTGACGGGAGTGAAATACTTAGCGATGATGTGTCAAGATTGTTGGACATGTGTTTGCCTATTAGCATGGATGATCTTGTTGATTCTGCTCGAGACACTCTTAATTCACCGTCCCAGGTAGTAGAAAGTGAACAGGAAGTGTTAGCCTGTCAGTTGGCTGTTATGACAGGAAAGCGGAAGAGGTTACACAACGTCGCGGATGAAGATGAGCAGAACGCTGACTGGGATTCCTCAGCTAGACGTCCCATACGACCTGAAATTCCAATTGTCATTCGGACTGTATTGCGAGGTGACAGTGACAATCGTTCGAATAGAGAAAGGGAAATAAGGGTTTCAGATCAGGTAATCCTCGATATGGGTCTGCATAATAATCGAGAACAATTGAGAGCTTACAATTTGGTCGCACATCATCTAATTGAAAGAAGAGATGAACAGTTACTGATGCATGTAGCCGGTGTCGGAGGGACAGGGAAATCTCATGTAATCAAGTCAATCGTCCTACTTTTCGAGAGATTGGACAGGCGTCGAGAATTGCTTCTCGGAGCGCCGACAGGCATTGCTGCGGTTCTTATACGAGGTCAGACACTTCACTCTCTGATACTTGCCACTCCGAATGGCAAATCTAAGAATGTGGCGCCACTTTCCCGGATTTGGAAGTATGTCAAATTTCTAATAATAGACGAAGTTTCGATGGTAGGCGCGAGATTTTTGAGTCAGCTATCGAGCAGAATTCGTCAGGCCAAAGGCGACGATATAATTAATCATGGTAAACCATTTGGAGGAGTTAATGTGATATTCATGGGAGACTTTGGACAGTTAAAACCCCCAAAACAATACGCTTTATACTCAAATGAATTAGTGAAAAACCCGTCTTTTGCTGAGTCGCGTAATGAGTATGGCATTAGTGCCATGAATGGGGCAGTCCTCTGGCGGCAGGTCAATGCAGTAATCGAATTGGTAAAGAATCAGCGTCAGAATGACGACCCGGTCTATGCTAGTTTCCTTCTTAGGCTACGGTTGGGGCAATGCAGAAATGATGCCGTGCCACCTCTCAGCATTTCTGATTCAGATTACCTCCGGAGTCGCTTAATGGAAAATCAAGCATCTAATCCATCAGTACTAGAGGCATTTAAGGATGCGCCTATTATTGTTGGAAGTAAATCGTTACGAGATATTTTGAATGTAAAACTAGTTAAGTATCATTCAAGAAGATCAGGTTCGGAGTTGCGAATCTATTACTCGAAGGATTTTTTCAACAAGAAGTCAGCTAGCGGTCAAATACAGAAAAAATTATGGGATCTACCTTCTGCAGTGAATCGGGAGGCATTTGGACGATTACCTCTTTTTGTGGGAATGAAAGTAATGGTTACCGAGAATCTTGCCTTTGATGATGGCATCGTAAACGGATCAGAGGGTACAATTGTAGATATCAAATTCGAGGAAGATTCAAACAGCCGAAGATACGCTACGGTCGTTTATGTTAATATTCCAGGTTGTGGCATTCGTGTCGACGGTCTAGATGAAGACGTAGTGCCTATTTTCCCAGTTGTAACCCGGATTGAGCACAAGCCGTTGACATTGACCGCGGTCAAGAGTAAATCTTTTACAAGAAAGCAATTACCTCTTGTTCCCGCTTATGTTTATACTGATTTTAAAAGTCAAGGGCGTACCCTAGAGAGGGCAATAGTTGACCTCGCTACCGCTAGAGGTCAAGGTGTTTATGTGATGCTATCGAGGGTTAAGTCACTTTCTGGTTTGCTGATCCTGAGGTGGTTCCCGCCTACAAAGATATATCGAAGGCTTCCAGAAGAGTTAAGAAGTGAGTTAGCTCGCTTAAACAGCCTTGCTGTAGCGTCCTTGTGAGGGCACTGACATATTGGGTGGACGCCCAATGCGTTGTATTTAGTCGTTTTAACTGTAACTCGAGATCTGTAGTTATATTTCTTCCTTTTCGGAGGGTGACTCTGGGAGGGGGGGGGGGGGGGGGGGGAGGGCAGGTGTTTCTTATTTTTTTTTTCTTAACTCCCTTTTTTAAGGGATGAGTTAGCATTATACACTTTGCTGTTATTGTAACTGAACGAATTTACATCGCTGTGCCTTGAAGCACAGTATTATACTCCGTGGGCCCGTAATTCGTGTCATTTAATTAAGCTAGATGCATACACGTTGGTTGAGCTGGTTCTACGGCTAAAATTCTAATACAGCGCTTGTTAAATTGCCCGTTGCAACACCTAGAAGTTACACTGAAATTCATTCCGCAGCACACATTACCTCCTAGCAATGGAATCAGTAGAGCTACTCGTGAATAAACGGCGTCTAGGATTTATATCGGTCTAAACCGACCACGGTACATATGTAACTCAAGTAATTAAAATAGCTACATCGTAAGTCTGGGACACAAATAAAGCAAAAGCAAACGCGGTGCAGAGACGCGTTCTTGTTCACGTGCCTCGAAGCCCAGGTTAGTCGATGTGAAATGTTGAGATGCCATCTATTTTTAAATTCCGTTCCCGTCGGCTGATTTGGCTTCCGAACTGCACTGCTAAGTCTGTCGTTTGATCCAAATCTCCCCTGCCCTGGTGAGTTTCATATGCTTTGAGTAACTGGAACTCACTTGGTGCTATGTAAGAAACGGTCACAATACAAGGCGATACACCTTGCGAATTTGGGAGGGTATTCAATCGACGGGGATGAGAAATTCTCTGAGAATCCTATTTTTAATCAGAATGACAAATCACGCCATACATGGCAACGACGTCCGAACGGACTACCAACTCAGCTGAAGAGGTTTGAAGGAGGTGCAATACTTTGGCAATACCACTGCTCGGAAAGCAGTCGAAAATCTCACCTATGACCGAAAGTGAACAGGTGGAAGCGAGCCGCGCAACACCATGCTCCAAGCTAGGAAAATTGTGCTTCAGCTTTGTGGTTGAACGACCGTCAGCAATTGGTCGGCAACTCGCCGAATCACCGATCGCAACTGATTGTTAGAACATGGATAAACATTCGCGTTACTAATGAGAATGAAGCGGATGCTAAAGAAGATAGCGACGACGAGATATAAAGGTCGTCGACATCTAGTGGCCGACCATTGACCAGTCAGCGCTTGGGTACACTGGCAGAGCGCGGGGCGGAGCAAAGGCAGGCGCGCCGCGGCAGGCGGGAGCGACCTACTTAAATGGAAGGGCGGCATCCGGCGAGCAATGATGCGATCCGCATGGTGGGCACCGGAATTGCCCGATTCTCTCTCAGAAAGATTCTCGCCCGCGCGTATTGAAAGCTCTGCGAATTTCTAAGGGTATGTAGTCGGAAGACTTAAGTAGATCGGCGCTCAACCATCCGAAAATAAATATATATAATCCTCGTCGATAAATCACTTCCGTACAGCTATTTACTGAGAAAGAAAAAAAAAAGAACACTCCCTGTAGCAAGGCATAGCCGCTGCACGGGGTAAGCGGAGTTAATACACTCGCTGTCACATTCTGGGGCTATGCAGTCTTGTCACGAGCCACCCATAATTTGTTGAGGAGTTTGAAAATAAATAGAATTCGTCGACTTTGCTTGTGACGCCAACCACGTACTAGAAGAGGCTACCGAGTTGTCGCTGTTCTCTGTGCGACCTACCATACATGGCCCAATTCCTGTAACTCAAGACAGGATTTCCAGATCTAATGAAGAAATTGCCTGTGGTTTTTTGTACACGACATCCCAGAACAGAGGGTGGTCGTTACTCCCATAGTCGGCTTCTCCAAAGTCGTCGTCTGGTATCGGTTCGAGGTGCTTTTCCCATCTGTTTTGATAGGGGGGCTCCTTTAACCAATGGACTATGCCGAAACTCATGGCCTCCAATTTCTGGCGCATCCTACCCACTTTGATAATGTGAGTCTTCTGTAATTCCATGCTTTCCTTTTCGACCAGAGAATATACAGGTCGGAGGATCGTCCAGTCGTTGAGACTGAACTTCTGTAAAGCAGGGAATATAGGCGGTTTGATCGTGAAGATCTGTGATGCCTCCTTCATGGAATGTCAGTATCTAGCTTGATTCCACGATACTATGCTTACCAGAGCATTCGCGGTTGGGGTCCTAATAAGAAGAGATGTGAGGTTTGGGAAGGAGAAATCCAGTCGCCATAGGGTCAAGGCAATCTGATTGCCCATTTTATGATCGACAGTCAGGACTAATTCTTGTAAACAGAAATTCCGATTCGTTCCGTTCGTCATGGTGTCGATAAAAAACGTGAATTCCGATTCCTCCAACATTTCGGTGATACATAAACTGGTGAGCGAGCGCGTTTGTACTATCTTCAAGAGGTTTAGGTCGCCGTTAATATTTAATCGTGAAAGGTTGGCGAGGTGTCCATCAGAGTTTTCTATCAATTCGTGTCGACGAACCTTCGGGGAGACGAAGAGTGGAGGAAGAGACGGTATGATTGATCGCTGATGCAGCAGGTACACAAGAAATGCAGAGATTTGCGGGCG
This sequence comes from Galerina marginata, assembly GCA_023014335.1. Taxonomy (NCBI): domain Eukaryota; kingdom Fungi; phylum Basidiomycota; class Agaricomycetes; order Agaricales; family Galerinaceae; genus Galerina; species Galerina marginata. The sequence goes on along the minus strand of JAECYW010000013.1, from coordinate 1,706,107 downwards.
AACCGTAACCGAAAGGTTGCGTACGAATTTCATGCGGGGGATTGCATCACATAGGAGGATGTAAGTGCAGTAAATATCCGTGTTCGATACTGCGGTGTACTTTAAAGATCTGACGTGCTCCGCATACACTTCCTTAGATTCCGCTAAGGTCTTGAATAAGCGTCGTGCTTTGTACTGGGAGACCGTCTCTATATCTCGGTATAAGAGTCTTGCTCCGACGTCGTGTAGGCTCCAGCAGGTGTGAATCATCGACAGACGATCCGACTTTGAAAGATACAATGCTATATTGTCTAGAATTTCATTTGCGATGACGGGTAATGTTATTTTGAAGGTATAAGACCTAGAAGATACGCACGCGTAAGGTCAGTTGTCGGTCTTTCACTGTCTACAAGCTCTTACATGGTTGATTGATTCCAGGAATAACCTGTGAGTCGATGCTGCGAACGTCGACCACTGTACTCGTGTCTTAATATCAAAATTTGCTTTATTCGAACCTGGGGACCACTCGAAGCCGTTATTGTACGATCTAGGGACGGGGTTTGTATGTCGTGCGATCTGATCTTTCGCGTATCAAAAGTTGTTCGTCGTCTTTTCGCTTACAGTGAAATGTGGCATTGCAATGGTTTATTTGACTCTCTTTACCCGGCTGGTAGGCAGCACCATGTGGATATCCTACTACCTCCGCGAGTTTGGATAGGGATCGTTTGCTAGTGCTGATTGCTTGTGGGTGGGATTTGGTATTATTTTGTTACGGTTCTTACAACGCGACGTCCGTCTATATCTACAGGATATTATGACTTGATCTACCTCTGTCAGGCTTTACTCAGCTTTATCGAGCGTAAAGTATAAGAAATCGGTAAATTATGGTTCTGTTTCTTTGTTATGGCCGATATAGCGACTTACATCCCCTCCTCGTTTGAAGACAGGCTCGTGGGTCGGCAGGTGAACGCTACGAACCTCACAAGTTTCGAGGTTTACCCATTCCCCTCAAGACTGGTTGAAGTTCAATAGTAAACTCGTACCTTACACTTTTTTTCATTTTAGTATCTGACGCACTTTTTAGTCCATTAGATTCTAAAGGATGTCTTCTGCCTCCGGAACTCTTGGAAATGCATTCGAGAAGCCATAATTTCAATATGCCGAATTGCTTTCATGGTCGCAAATCCTGTTTAGTCACGGCGAACAACTTCTACGGTGATGCTCAGAACTCAATACATCTCGTATGTGGCGCCCCCGAGACGGAATCGCCGTGTCGCTTCCATGGTAAGTTGCCGATTTCATTTGTATATGACACGGACGTTTACCCATTCCATAGTTGACGTGAAGAAGCTTCTACGTGAAAATGTCATTATGTTCTGCGCGCGATACACAATCAGAACCGGTAAGAGTATCTCAGAGTCTAGTATCATTTTTGCGCTCTGATTTGATACCTAATTAGTGGGAACGCCCGACTCTTCCGTCTATGTATCTACGCCAGTTTCGATGCCCTCTTTCGAGTCGCTTCAAGACAAGGGTCGAATGCCTGACGGCATAGATTCTGTCGACTATTCGATGATTACCTTATCCTCTAACCGTACCGATGGAGAAAATACAGTTGCTGACGATTCGTCCTCATCTGAACCTGTTTTATTTATGTCACAAACAGAGGAAGATGGCCTCTCCCGTTGTCCTTGGGATCGTACACCGGACGGTAGTTACATTTCTGACGGAATCAAGATCACGAAGGATGCTTTCGACCTTTCCGCATCAAATGAGCGCGCAGGAGGTGGAAAATATCCTACCAGATCGAAGTCATTGGTTGGATATCGTGTTGGTCGTGCCCGACCAATAATCAAAAGGCCCAAATCATTGAATTGTCGGTGACTTTCAAATAAATTTACCTGTCTCGAAACTGATTTCTGTGGCCTGCAGCACTATACGACGAGGACGCATATCCCTTACTTGCCCGTCGTGATGGAATTTCGTCAATTGTTTCATGTCTTGACCCTTTGACTTGCGATTTCAGCAACGACCGTTTTATTTCGCAGATAGTCAAGGATGCAAATTCTATTAGCCAGGACATAGCGTACTAGTGTGATTTCTTGCTTTCATTTTTCTTTTGGAACGCAAAATTTTGACTCGAATTGGAAGTTATATACATGTATCAAATTCAACTGAATATAAACAAATCTGCGCGATTATTCATCTGACTATATACATGCATCAAAAGAAAAAGTAATAACAGGAAAAAATAATGAAACGTTACTGTCGATAAAGATGGAGATGGAGGGGAGGGAAGTTGAATAAGCAGACCGTAATCAGTTACAAGGGTTGCGGCAATGGAAAAACATAGAAAATAACGTCGATTCACATGGTAAGAAGGCCCCAAAAAGTTCCTCCTCTTCCTGCTGGAACTCCGTACTTGTGGGCTCTGTAACGATCTGCCTTTCAGTCATCAAAACGGCCGTAGCGGGAAGTTCCACGACGATGGGCGGCCAAGTCGCGCTGGTTTCTGGGTGAGACTGCCCATCGTTAGTAAAGGCCACGAGTTCGACGTCGGCCACGTCCCCGTGGAATTTTCGGACCCTGTTGACGTGGTAGTTGACGTCAACGCCTACAACACCTTCAAAAATAACTTGTATGCCCCTACGGACATGGCGGCGAGCAACTACTGAGGGATTGACAGTGTAAGCCCGTCGTGTCCCGAAATATTGAGGAGGATAGTAAGATGTTACGATACTGGATCGAGGAATAGATATAGGAGGTGTTTCGATTGATCTTGTTTTCTGGCGGGAGGTAAGGGGAGGCGGTGGGATCGAACGGCAGCTTGCTGGCAGGGTTGCGTAGTTAGGCGGGATGAGCCGATACTCTTCCGGAAATCTAGAAAAGCGGCCCGCTGCAGCGCCGGTATATGGGACTTGGTCAAAGGTTCCGGCGACAGATTCTGTAGAACAGGACCGCGTATCAACAGTGCTTGACTTTGGCCGTATTGTTGCAAGAGGATCAAACTTGGTTTGGGTGATTTCTCCGGGACCCGAGGCATCCGAGGCACGCGTGAACAGAGAAGCAAACGACTCATTGCTTGCCGGTATTATGATGGTAGGAGGAGACAGGAAGGAGACAGGATTGGGAGGAGGATATGTGGGTAACGCTGGGATGGCAACACCTTGATCTGGTTGTAATAATTATTAGACAGTCCATACAAAGTCCATAGCAAACGCAAAAGAATTATTTACCCTTAACTGTAACAGCAAGACTGTCGTCCTTGTGTGTAGGAGTTTGACATTGGGAAAGATCCAGAGAAGGTGAAGCAGGGATTATATCGCTGTCTACAGACATTGCGTTTGAGAAGAGAAAGGTGGGGGGAAAAAAAAAAAACGATTTTTCCCTGCCTTTAAAGCCCTGAGCGGAAGTCAAATTTGATCTCAGTATTCGATCTTCCAGTCCCTAGATTTGCAAAGCTATAGATTTACTAATGCCGATTCTTCCGGTTGGACTATACTCAAAACAGATTCGTTCAAGTGATACCCCAGGGCTTCTGGAATCATATAGCATCGCTCTATATTTTCGTTATTTTTAAAAAAATTAGACTTTCTCTAGTGTCCACTGTCATGCACATTGAATATTTCTTAGCGTATCAGTTTAATTCTTTACTAAATGGCCTTGGAACATAAGTAAGCAGTTTGGTAAATCGATGTTTTTTTTTTATTACCATATAAAAAGATACAAAATTTTTTTTTTGAGCGTAGAATGACAGAAGCTTGAACAATGTCCCTATTTTTGGCATTAATTCGATCAGCGATTAAAAGCGATCAATATCACACTTCCACGTATTCCAGAAGCCCAGGGATATCACTATAAAAGACGCTGCTCTCCCAGACACCTCAGAGTGCCTACAAGAATGATGACATGATAGTGATAACCAAGAACTTCTGGTATGTAGCAAATGCATAAATTGGTGTCTTTATCTGCTAATCAGAGAAGAGGGATTGGCCGAATTCTCGGAGTTTGTAGGAAAACGGGAGTTATAAAATATGTTGCCTTTTGCGGTGACAAAGTAATGCTGGTCTTATTGTGGTCTGAAAGCCAGGTATGAGCCCCTATATCTAAGTCCTCTTTGAAGAGTATAGGTTGTTGGATGACTGAGCATCTAAGAATATAGCAGACAGACAGAAGAGATGAGGATGAAAAGAGTACAACATGTGAATCAATTCATTCCTAAGAGTTTTGTGACTTGTCACATCACATATTGCCACCTGATCGACAGACTAAATTCTTCCGTGTGTTTTGCGTGGGAAGTCCAGGCGCCGCCCGGAGGGGCCATTTCAAGGGAATTCGAGAATTGCCCAGAATATTCAGGGACCACCTATCGGAGTTTGAGCCAAATTTGGCGCAGTAGCCGACGGTTTTTGCGGCCCGGCTTTCCGCTTCCTCCTCCCTCCAAAGCGACAACTCATCCTTGACTCACATCCTGATTTTGACGACTTCCGGGCCAAATATGAGCGACCGTACAGACGACGAATGGTCGACCTTTATTAATTCGAAGATATTGGAGATGATTTCCCAGGAAACCTCCAATGACGAACCATCGCCATTGGCCTCGATAACGAGTCCAAGTGACCCGCGTTTCCCACTGGCCATCGACCATACCCTGCTCAAGCAGGACGCGACTCCAACGCAGATAGATTCACTCTGTGATGAAGCGATTGAGTACGGTTTCAAGGTCTGCCATTTGATTTCATGCTCAAAAACCACTGAAAGCTTACAATCTTCGTGGATGACGAATTGTTCAGTCCTGTTGCGTGAACGGAATCTATGTCAAACAGGTTGCAGACCGCTTAAATGCTGCTAGGGGCTCGCCAACCATCGCATGCTGCGTCGTCGGATTTCCTCTCGGCGCAGGCTCTGCTGAAGCGAAGGCCTAGTTAGTACAAAACCCCATTCGTCGTCTGAGAAAACTCAAAAAACGAACCAGAACGACTTTTCCTATAGCGAAGCCCAACAAGCAATCAAAGATGGCGCCCTCGAAATTGACACGGTGATCCCTCTCGGGCTCCTCCTTTCGAAACCACCGCAGTACGAACAGATTTTCAAGCACCTGCAGACAATCGTCTCAGCGTCCGCTCCGGTGCCTACGAAAGTGATCATCGAGACGAGCCTCATACCGACGCCAGAGCTCAAGATAACTGCGTGTATACTCGCTGCTGAGGCTGGAGCGGCTTTCGTCAAGACTTCCACTGGGTTTGCGGCTGGAGGCGGCGCGACGAAGGAGGATGTGCAGCTTATGTATAGGACGGTGAGATACAAGAAGACTGTCAAGGTTAAAGCATCTGGAGGGGTCCGTTCTTTTGAAGCCTGCAGAGATATGTTTTTAGCTGGGGCAGAAAGGATTGGAACGTACGTATATTTTATTTAGTTTGAGGGCCGTTGATTGTCCTAATTGTTTTCATAGGTCTTCTGGCGTTAACTTAGTGAAGCATCTTGGAATGTCTGCAGTTGGTTATTGATTCGTCGCTGAAGGGTATGTTAGAATCATTGAAGTCCAGATTGAATCGTAAGAGGTTGTCTTCCTAAAAATGTTGATATATACTTCTTATCCAGAAAGAAACTGAAATCGATTTACGAGAAGGAAATAAAACAAGAGTACATTACAATTATGTTTGAATTAACGCGGGCACATGGACAGCGTCTAGGGCGAATTTCGGCTTACTCCCACTTGACGCGCGAGACGATCCCATAGAAGGCTTTGCCTTGGCGCTGAGCCATTTCCAATTCGCGCGCGGATGCATGACGCGACCCGTCAGGAGCAGCGAATGTCCCCGCTCCCCATGGCGAACCTAGAAGACAAAGGTCATGATACATTCACCAAAACCTACAATGCAGCTTACCTCCATGCACTTCATCCAACGAGCTCAGCTCCCTGAATCCCGTCGCGTATCCAAAAGGTACAAATACAAAACCGTGGTGGACCAGAGTCGACATGAAGGTGATCGCGGTGGTCTCTTGACCGCCTCCAAGACCGCCTGTGGAAACGAAGACCCCGGCGTACTTTCCGGCCAGCTTACCCTCGGCCCATAGCTTGCCAGTCGCATCCCAGAACGCCTGTTATAGAAAAAGGTGAATATATGCGCCAAAAAAATGTGAAATGGGATTCGTACCTTGATTTGAGCGGGCATATTGCCATACCGAGTTGGGATTCCAAAAAGGAACGCATCAAACTCGGTCAGCGTCGTTGGCGTCGCAACTTGGTATGTAAAGTCGGTTTTATTGACGTGCATTTTTACGAGAACTTCGTCGGACAACGTCTCGGGGACCCTGCATACGTTATGTGTAAGCTTAAATCCGGAATATGCGCCACACAACTTCTGCACTCACTGGAAGATTGTCGCTTGTCCGCCAGCGTCCTCTATCCCTTTCTTGAGGCTCTTTGCCACTGCGTGGCTCGTTCAGTTTCTCTTTCACAGAGTCATAGAGCCTAAAGTGCTTACAGTCGTTGATGTGGCCGTACATAGTATAGATGATGATGGCGATTCTGGGAGCCATGACTATTTTTGCAGTAGTTAACGATTCGGTGTTAAATTTCTGAGAGTAGTCTTTAGGAGAGGGGGAAGGAGCGAGTCCAGCTCATATACCCTCAGGAGCGTCATACTGAAACTTGACGCAGTTGCACCCGACTTCAGACTCATGACGCCAAGGATGGCTGGCGACGAGGAAATAATCAGCCAGCAAGCCAAAAAGAATCGAACATTGGAGACGTTTTACTTTGGTTTTATATCCCCTCCATTCTCTGCACGTTGGACTGCAGTTGCACGCAGCCGCCACCACAGGCGTCCTGAGTGCAAGGCCTACACGAACTCATATGGATGGGTGGAGGGGTCAAACATCGCGGATGTGCTCAAGCAGGAAATTGTGATCGGTAAATTATGATTTAATTTGGGTTATAAATAGTTTTCATCCGCGTCTAAGTCTATCTATTAGTATCTACAGTCAATCTACAGTTTGACCTTCGACAAAATATTGTAGAAGCTCTTTCCCTGAATATTGGCGATTTCGAGCTCCAGTGCGGAGGGCTGGCGGGCACCAGTAGCCCCGGCGACGGTCCCAGCTCCCCAAGGAGATCCTGCACGTCAAAAAAAAATTAATCTACCAAATCGGAAAAGGGAAAAGATGCACACACCTCCATGGACCTCCTCGAGGTTTGACAGCTGGGAAAAGGTGTTGGAGTATCCCAGAGGGACGTAGAGAATTCCGTGGTGGGAGAGGGTGGAAAGTGTGTTCATCGCGGTGGTTTCCTGCCCTCCGCCGAGCCCACCGGTTGAGACGAAAATGCCAGCGTATTTTCCAGCAAGAGCACCCTGAGCCCAAAGAGAGCCAGTGGCGTCCCAGAAGGCCTGATAAAATTATGTTTATATCCACTCCTCGTGCGTAGACATAAGCGTGTAATAACGTACCTTGAACTGAGCTGGCATGTTTCCGTATCTGGTGGGGATACCGAAGAGGTATCCGTCGTGCTGGGTGAGGGTTTCGGGCGTGGCGATGGGGTATGCAGGCTTTTCAGGTGCATGCATCAAGGTGAGCACGTTCTGAGGCAGAGTTTCTGGAACCCTACAAAATTTAAACGAGGTCACGAACCGGCATAAACGGAAGAATACAAAAACAGCGCACTGGTAGATGGTAGCCTTTCCGCCAGCAGACTCGACACCGGCCTTGACAGACTCAGCCACTAGTAGAACCATTAAATAAGTAATAGAGGGGTCGAATTAAGGAGGGCCCTCACTCTTGGCGATGTGTCCGTACATGGTGTAAATGATGATAGCGATTCTGGGAGCGGGAGCAGACATTTTTGAAAATGTGGTTAACAGGCGGAGCGGATTAGTTGTTGAATGGGTTAATTATCATGAAGGTTGGCGCAGAGCCTTTATATACATCGCACATTGGCGTAGCGTAATCCATAAAACGAGAATATTTCCTGCTTAGAAGGTTGCTGACCGTGTGGTGGACTTCCTGCGAAAGGTTGTCCAAATAAGGAAGGCGCCCACACAGTTTAAGCGAGTCCGAGCAGTTGAAATTAGCCGCATCACTGTGTCGGGTCATGATCGCTAGGCATGAAATGGCTTCCAGTGTGATCGTCCACGTACAAGCTCCGTGGCTGCTGATTGAGGCGTGATTTTTTGACAAACATCTAAAGTGTCATTAATTCATTATAGAGTCGTGCAGGTGATAAAGTTGATAATGCTTATAAAATTTCACTGATTCCATATCCATAATTATAACTTGCTTGCTTAGTTTTCACAAACCCCTTTCACGTCTCAACTTATGTCCATCAGCATATATACGACGAAGTTCAATGACCATATCCCTCTGTAACGGGTTGGAGGTATTGCGAAATATCAATCAAGGGCGAAATTTTTTATTCTCGCTGTGAGAATCACCAAAAATGTTGTGATCTGCGTATTACTAGCTATAGGAAAATAGGAATAGCTTCAGTGTCATCTTGCTGACAAGATCAGTGAAAAAGCTTACTCGATCGGTTACCAATCTGATTCCGTTCCATCGAGCATTTACTGTGCCAATATCGCTCTACGACTCTGCTCGTTTGCGCTTGAGTTATTACTTCCCGAATCTATGTATATGAATATCCAAATTTATGAGGCAGAGTGCCGGCGCTAATCAATTATTCTTCTAAGTTAGACACGCTAATCAGGGGCTGAAACGCACGCGTTTTGGAGGGTGGCAGTGCACCATCAGTCGTCCATTTTGGGCGAAGTTGTCGGTTCATTTTCATTCCACCATGAGTTCCTTGACTCGTTGGCCTCATGATTCCCTTCTGTTTATATGCTCTGTATAGGAGACTACGGATTCTCCAGTATCCTCACACAAATGAGATAAAAGTCGTCTTCGCCCGATCGAGGTAGCGCAAGGTAACTTGAAGGTTCGAACAAACCCGTATCAGTCGATGCTGGTTCTTGTGTTGATCTGGCATTTATCGAAGAGTTTCCAGCAGTTTCTGCGCATCGAGATTGGGTGTGATAGCAGATGAGCGATATCAGGTTGTCCGGAAGCCGGTATGGGGCATGAATTCGAGCATTTGGGGGGCTTTCGACAACAAGTGCGTGACGGCGTCTGGTGTAATGTTCGTGCATTGTTACAAACTAATTTATCTCCGTACAGAGAAAATATATGTCGATATTAACACACTAACAAATGCGCTACCAATTTGGTTGGTCATTCATGGGAGCTCCCCGCCCTGCAGCGTATTGCCTCTATACCCTCATCATCAGGTCTAAAATGTACCCATGCCTTCGTCTGCTCGTCCATTTTATCCATCCTCGAAAAGGCGGGGACGGTAAAATCTCTGCCTTGTAGCGGATCTTTTGGGTAGAGACGCAAAAGGCTGCAACTCAATGGCGTCAGTCGACATGGTGTCCCTGCGCCAGGATTCCTTGTGGGCCAGCTCAGGATGAACCGCGACAGAATTGATATGTAGAAACAAATAGAAACGTTGAATTTTTCTGAACATAAGTACACCTTCAAAATTAGCATCAGGAGCAAATACCTCGTATCAGCTCATATCTCACCTTGTACGAAGCTTGGCGTGACATTGTAGGTCCACGTAAAATCTATCCGAATTTAACAGTGCGCCTGGGCACATCAAGATCCGGTTTTGGCAATCATCCAGGTTAATCCCGGACTATCACCAGTCGTCACGAAAAGGGAGCCACTCGCCCTAATCTCTCATGGAAAACATCCCAGCGCTTGTAAGTTTCCAGCCAGTTGTCTTCGTCATTTGTATCTGTATACCAACTCATTCGTACAAAGAGCCTTCCGGTCGAACTTAAATGCCACATATTCAAGTTTTGCTCGACCAGCAGCTTGGCTTCTCTGGCCCTGGTACACACATCGTACCGGGTCGAAGCGGAGCGCGAGATCTACCGCGCAGTCACTCTTTCCCTCGCCCAGCCTAAAATCGACCCAAAAGTCTTAGGGTGTCTTGAAGCGCTCACCATAAATCGGAAGAAAACTGCGATGGTCCAGTTTTTGGCCGTTACTTACCCTGGTGAAGGTAGATGGACACAGGAGAGCTTCGATTTCGTGGATTTGCTTGCGAAAAGAGTTAGTCTTATGAAGTCATTGTTGGACTTGCGCATGTATATCGACTTCCGGCAGCACGGGAAGCAGCCTGACCTCAGGGACTACATTCGCAAAGTTTTGAGGTCAGTGCGTCGTTAATTCCTCCAGGACCCCTAAAATCTAACGGGTTACGTTCATAGGGACGATAGATTCCTGCTACATACTCTATGCTGCGACCCTGAGATCGATATTCCTGCAATCATTACACACCAACCGGACCTCAAAATCATTGGAGTATACGACAACCTTTATCAATTTTTCACACACAACAACTTCATGAAACTAAGAGCTACTGGTTCACCGTTCCCGATCATATTCGCATTATACCGTGAAGGCGAGACAAACCCAGGTTACCTCAATCGAGTTTGCATATTTCCCGTCTTCTATCCAGATAACCCCCTTTTATGTCGGGCTGTTGCCGAGTCGCTTGATCAAGACCAGTCTTATCCTCGGGCCACAGCGTCAGAGAAAGTCGACTCCTTTAGGATATATCTAAAGGAACTCTCTGATATTCCCCGCATTCGGGAGATTGTAAAGGACATGGTTCAGCATTTCCCAAACGTCAAATACCTCAGATTCTACACTATTCATCCTCATAAGATTGTGAGTTTCCTGGAATCCTCATTGTCGATGAATACTCGCCGACGTATTCCATCTACGTGCAGGAATATCCAGAATTCAAAGATATACTTTCTCTGGTTCCCCAGTTGAAACAGGTGAATTTTTGTTCGTGGTATGACAACGAAGATGAAGAGTTGGCAGAACTTCCCGAAGAAGTAAAGGTCAGACAAGCGAAGGAGTGGGCGAGCGGTTGTCCTCACCTCCGCGGGGTTGTATTTCTTGACAACTTCTCGTTAACGCAAACTGATGATGGTCATTGGCATTTATTTATTTGGTCCTGGAACGACATTATTTTGATTCGTGACTTTGGGATGTGAGTAATTTGATTCCTAGGGTAATATTATTGTCAATAATGGCGAATCTGATGTTTTTATCCATTGAGCCTGTTAAAAGTATGCTCATAAACTGACATACAACAACACATACAACGACATGGCTCTGCACAATGCAAACCCAAACCAGTGTTGATAATTCAGATAAAGGCGATCTTTGTCCTTCTTGGAAGCCTGTGTGGTCGAAACGCACCACATTAACTCTTCAACCTGGGATAGTTTCGAAGCATAGGTCAAATACAAGTCCCAAGATATTAAATCAACTACTACGTCACTACAGCGGCTGATAACCGTGCTATAAACACAAGATACTACCCCGCGTACTCTTCTGGTGGTTGGTATTACACCAGGCAAAGCACAAATTCAAAAAATCATTGGTTCAACAGCGCTTCAGCAGCTCTTCGCGAATTAGCTCGGATGGTCTCCACTTGGAGTTCGAGATTCCTGATTTTCTCGCGGGCTTCACGAAGCTCGCTTTCTAGCCGGGCGTTCTCTGCTTGCAATTCGGCCTCCTAAAAGCGTTGAAGCGTAATAAGTAACAGGTCTTATGTCGACATCAATCCAATGGGTTACCTTAGAAGAAGAATCTTTGGTCTGCGAGCGAACTGGAGTCCTGGTTTCAACCACAGGTGAAGGAGACGGTGCCCAGCTCTTCGGCGGCGTGGCCGAGGGAGGCTCAGAAACGGAGAGAGCGACCGGAGAGGGCGCCGCAGCTGGCGATGGCGCCGAGGCGCTGAAAGTCCGGGTCGGTGGCGAATGCACAGAAGCGGAAGAGGGGGTGGGTGGCGCTGCCGATGGCGATGGGATGGCGCCTGGCTGGGGCCCGGAGATGGAGGAACCATCAGCCAGACTGACAAGTTTGCGGGGTGCGACTTTTCCGCTGAAGAACTCTGAGGCGCTCAAGGACGGTTCGATTGATGGAGCCGGGGGGAAGATGTCAGATTGGAATGAATCAGCCTGTGAGATGAGATTAGCTCCCCGTGCGAATGTATGGACGGGGTTTAAGTTACCTTGCGGGGTACGATGAAGCCGATGGGTTCGATTGAGTTGCCGTAGACTTTGTAGGCGCGCGCGATTTCGCAGTCTGAGACGCTCAGGGCCCGTCTAGGGAGGAAGCACATGCCACGTTGAGGTTCTGACGACTTGTGTTCATCCAGGGCAAACAATGAGTCTGACTCGTACTCGTAGTACCGGATGTTACCGTCACTGGAGAAATGTCAAAGTGAATATAGAATCTATGATGTATTGCCTAAGGCGTACCCTTTACCAGCTGTAAAGAAATAAATTTAGATAGGAGAACAACCTCGAGGGAGTTACGTGCATACCAAGGAACAAAATGTTGTTATCCGTCCAGAAAGGCATCACAACTCCAGCAGATTGATCCAATGAAATCGTCTTGACATTGCTTAAACCTCCAGTTTCCCAAATCGCGACTTGGCGATCGGACATCTTGCTGAAGCCAGTCGTAGCGATCTTGTCCATATCGCCCATCCAAGTGACACGGGATCCTTTGATACCGCTGTGCCCATCATTGGTCCTCACTGCTTCGCCGCCCACACGGGGATCGAAAAGACGCAGCTTCCTGTCTCTGGAGGTTGTCACAAGGAGAGTACCAGTGGTGTTGAATGCAAGGCTCTGAACGATGTCGCCATGGCCGCTGAGAACGGATCGTGGCTCTTCTGGATTGGCAAGGTCCCAAAGCTTGACAGTGTACTCCCCAGAAGAACTGGCCAGGACATTGGATGCAGTAGGATGGAACAGAACCTGCCCGATCTTACGAGGGGACCCATCGATGCGCAGAACGGGGTCGAAGTCCTGAGGTACCCAACCCTCTTGACCCCAGCCTTCAAACATGGAAGGTTCCACCTTCCAGATCATCACTTTTCCATCTTCGCCACCCGAGGCTACGATTGAATCGTTGTGAGGCGACCAGTCGGTATCTAGAACCGCGGCAGTATGGCTACGCGCCAGCGGAATTGTGTCCGGTAGTTTGTGTGGGAGGCCAGGAGTCCCTTTGAAAGGAGATGGCAGGGGTAGAATTGCGAAAGCGCCGCCACCAGACGCGTTCCAGTTGACACTGATATATTCCTATTAGGACTGTAAGTCAGCGAACAGATAGCTTGTCCGATGGTGCTCACTCCAGAGGCCGATATTATGTTGGTATCCCAGGCACTGTTCGTCACTTTTATATTCTCGAGCCCATACTCCTTTTTAGTTGCTTGTCCAAAGACATGGCTGGACGATAAGAACCAAGATTAGCATTTCTCCTATCGTTAAGATTAGTCTTTTGGTGGTTTCTCACCGGTATTTTGAAGCACGAACAAAGCGAGACATGGTTGAAAGGAATCAAACGAGATATAAGGCCTAGCTGAGACGAAAAAAGGTGCTGGAGGTTGATCTCGACGATGAGCTCGATAGGAGATGATGTTCAGGGCCAAGCTGTGATTGCTGGGTTAGGGTCATCAGCACAAATTTCGTCGCTTTCCTGCACAGGGCATGCAGCCCTCTCTTGACTTCTCTCCACCACCTCGGTGGTCAAAATGACTGTCTCGCGCGTTCTTTCAGTTCTGAGAGGCAGAAACCCTTCATTGTGGGGTACTGGGTCGATCAACCGACTTCGCGGTTATGCAAGCTCTTCGGAAGCGGTAATTCTACCTGTCGTCTTTCATTACTTCCTGGCGCTGACAATTTTTTTTGACAGTTGAGACGGACAGGTCTCTATGATTTTCACATAGAACACGGTGCTAAAATGGTTCCTTTTGCTGGGTACTCGATGCCTCTGTCGTACGGCGACGTCGGACAGAGTGAGTTTCGCACGATGTCTACGATCGAGGTCTTCATTCATCTTGTCTAGTCGCAAGTCACAACCATGTTCGAAAAAGCGTTGGAATTTTCGATGTTGGGCATATGGTTCAGTCAAAGTGATTGTTATTCTCTTCCATTCTAAAGGCATTCACCGATTCCAATATTAGTTTCCGGGGAAAGACCGCAACCGAATTTCTGGAGTGGCTGACACCGTCGTCTCTTTCTTCACTGAAACCGTACTCTTCGACCCTTTCCGTCCTGCTGAATGAGAAGGGTGGCATTATTGATGACACGATTGTAACCAAGCATGCATCGGATGCCTTCTACGTTGTCACAAATGCAGGTCGCCGGGATGAGGACTTGGCATGGTTTACGGAGAAAATCAAGGAGTGGAATAGCCAACAAGGGAAAGATGGACCCGTAGAGCACGAAGTGCTGGAAAACTGGGGCCTTCTGGCATTGCAAGGTGAGATCCTCGGCGACCATAGGCTGACATTCAGACTCACAATTACGAGGCAGGGCCGGAAGCAGCGTCTTATCTGCAAGGCTTGACATCGTTCGACCTCCGTCAACTAACCTTCGGGAATTCAGCCTTCGTTCCTATCGAGGGATTCAATCTCCATGTTGCTCGTGGTGGGTACACTGGTGAAGATGGTTTTGAGGTCCGTCAACCACTCAATGCAGGACGACATACCTCGTATTAATGTCTGTCATAGATCTCGGTTCCACCATCGCAAACAGTGGACGTTGCCAAACTCCTCTCCAAAGGTCCCGTCCAATTAATTGGTCTTGGGGCTCGGGATTCTCTTCGCCTTGAGGCTGGCATGTGTCTTTATGGCAACGATTTAGATGAAACCACAACTCCAGTCGAAGCTGGGCTTTCTTGGGTAATTGGTAGGCCTACCAAACCTCGCAGCGTACCTCTGCCGATATAATATTTCCCTGCAGGGAAGGAACGGAAGGAGAAGGGGGGTTTTATCGGGGCTGACGTAGTCCAGAAACAATTGAAGGATGGGCCCACAAGGCGACGCGTGGGCTTGGTCGTGGATGGTGCCCCAGCGCGTCGTGAGTCGCGTTTTGTCAGGCCTGTTGGATGATCGGAATCTAATGAATAATCATCAATTATCTCAGACGGTGCCAAAATATTCGCTCCACTTGGACGTGAAGAACTCGGTACGTTGCATCACCCCAATAACGCGCGCCGTCCCTCATCTGACCTTGTTCTGCCTCATTCTTTCCAGGCGTCGTGACTTCTGGCATTCCATCTCCCACTCTCGGGAAAAATATCGCCATGGGTTACGTCCAGTCTGGGTGGCACAAGAAAGGGACGGAGGTTGAGGTTGAGGTTCGCAAGCAGCTGCGTAAGGCCGTGCTTACCCCCATGCCATTCCATAAGCCCAATTATTGGAGAGGATAAACTTTCTTATTTACCATTTGCTGCGCTGCATCTTCATTCACATAACCTAGATGTTTCAGGCCCTGACAATGGATTTTTTTTGCCTCCTACAGCTTTCGCCCAACTTTCACTTCCCCAATTGATGGTACTCATTCTCCTTGAGCTCGGCACAATAAATATCCAATAACCGATAATCTCCGGGTCTTCGGTTGGATCAAGGTTGGATCAGCAGATGGCTTCCTCATCGTCGGCTCCCGCCGACAGAAGCTCATTCCAAAACAAATTGAAGAGGTGAGTGTCACTCCAGAGTGATAAATGCAAGCCTAACCTTTTCCAGAGCCGACAGACTTGGAACGATCAATTTAGCGGTGTGGCCTGGGCCTGAATTCGGCTATTGGTCGATGTTTCAAAGAGGCTGTACTTACCGATTTCTGACTTCTATTACTGAAGATGGTTAGCTCGAAGGTCAATGTTCACCGCCTTGAATGACTTCTGAAAGATCTAGTGCCCAGAGATGATCTTCCGAGGGCCTTGGCCCAGCCTCGCCCTTGCCCTCATGGAACGCCCCGTTTGCCACACCTTCGCAGGCCTTTGAGTTCGCAAAGGACAATGCTTTCTCATGTGGAGCATCATTCTTGTAGGTTTTTAATATTCTGCTTTCCAGACTTTGATTTTGATTTTGGTGAGCAAATTCTGGCTAATGGATGTTCCGCTCGTTTCCTGATTAATTTGCGTGCAAGGTTCCGACGACTCTCCAGCGTTCAACCCAGTCGTTTGAACTTTTTTTTATCTCTTATCTTTTCTTCTAGGCACCCGAATAGCTATGGCCGCTTGAGCGGCGGCACGGGGTGGAGGTTGAGTGTGAGGTGAACCTGAGGACGATAATCAAATATGCCGCCATGTACGCTGTGCCCGCCGCGGAAGCCGATGGAAAGTTACGTTGCTATTTATGTTTTACCTCCGGAGCTCACTAAAATTCAATGCAAATATAGACCTCGGGTGTATAGCCTTTTCGGTACGAGGGTTGTGAGAGAAAGAAGGCTAAGCTTTAATGACCCATAATAAATCTCTAGACCGCGGAATAGGTTCGGCGATATTAAATTGTTTTTTTGCACCCGTTAATTGATTCCAACATTCAGAGAACTTGGATGCGGGTGATTTTTCAGGCTATATCGCCTTGATTTTGAGCGGTGAAAACACATTCTGTCCACCGTGTTGTCGGGAACTCGTATTCGAGACCCAAACTTGAGATATTTTTACTCTTCCGATGGACTTTCGAGACCTTATTACCCAATAATAAAACCTCCAGACGGGTCCATGTCAGAGTTGGTGATGACCTCGCTAACTCGGATCAGTTTTTTCCCCATACCGCCTCTCAAACCGGACCTGGGAGCCAGTAAGAAGTCTCTTCTTCTCTCATTGGTCTCGATTCACTGGCTAGAGTTGGTAGCCAGGTGCTCTCTTGACATCCGCTCTCGTGAATCTATGGATCTCCGCGTGGTACGCTGCCGTACGCGAAAGAGAAAAAAAACTGATGAAGATCATTTCTTACAAGACTGGGATGCGATTCCATGAGTATTCTCGAACATTCTGCGGGCATCTGATTACGGTGAGATTTGTTTTTTGGACTTGACTCTAAAGGCTAAAGGCATCCTGGCAAAGCGCGTAGCCGACATCGACATTGTTTCGAGTAGTCTCGTAACAGCCAGCTATTCTTCGAATCGGCGACCTCGTTTCCTCTTCCGTCGGTGATAGGCTGCATGCCCAGGTTTTGACCAGAGGTTTTGCTTTATTTCTTCGGGTATGCTGGCAACTCCCGAACGCCAAGTTTTTAACCTATCCCAATCAATGAATGTAAGTGCAGTGTTCTGTCCGCTGATTTGAATTTCGCCTTTGTGAACTGGACCTTCAGATTTGGCTGTGTGAAAGGACCTTTGACATATGTCTTGGAAGTGGTTTACCTGCATTACGGATCAAACCCTCATTGCCTACTCATTTGTGCGTCCGAATACCACCACAAGTATCTAATTTGATTTTCTGTAGAATAACCTACAGTACGCACGACAAGCCGTTCAAGACAAATCTTCTTCTGCATTTGAAAAACTCGTTCTTCTTTCCACGCTTCGGGATGCCAGGTTTCTGCCACATTCATGCCTGTTTTCTGCATGTCAAGAGATCTGACGTATTAAATAAGGGAACGAACGTTGTGGGGATGGCCCCGGAAATAATTATAATTGGCACCACCAATTGCAAAATATCGAAAATACATGTTCATGCTGCACCTGCGGGTGCAGAACGGCCAGTGAAAACAAGTAAACCGATTGTATCTCAACCCATGACAGTCGGAATCTAAATCCACCATCACGGCGCGTGCAGAGACGCGCCTGACAGCTTGTGACACCGACAGCCCAGCCTCATCATCATTTACAAACGAAACCGATTTACGTTCCGAACTCTTTTGAGTATGCAGGAGAGGATTTTGAGGGCCGTGTCAGATCTGGAAATTCTATAAAAGCAGCAATCTTTGAGGTAGATTCTTCAGTCGAACAAGCACCCAGTTCTACTAATCCAACCTCTTCTCTCAAAGCAAACTCAAAATGTTCGCCCGTGCATCCTCTGTCTTCGTGCTCGCTCTCCCAGTCCTTGCAGCTGCCAATGCTATCCCCCGCACCGACGGACCTTCCAACCAGTGCAACACCGGTACCATTCAGTGCTGCAACTCTGTCCAATCCGTCAGTATTGTTCGTAAATGGATGATGAATTTACTAACCGCCCTTGAAGTCATCCTCCTCCGTCGTCACTCTCCTTGCTGGCCTTCTTGGCGTCGTCCTCGGCTCTGTCACTGGCCAAGTCGGTGGTAAGCAGAATACATTTTTGTTATAATAATCACTTCACAATTTTGCCTACAATAGTCACTTGCTCCCCAATCACAGTCATTGGCGCTGGTGGAAACTCCTGCACTGCTCAGCCAGTCTGCTGCACTGGAAACAGCTTCGTAAGTTGGCTTCATGATAAAAACCTGACCATTCTGATAACAAAACTCATCAGAGTGGTCTCCTCGTCCTCGGATGCAGCCCTATCAACCTCAACCTTTGAGCAGAAGGAGAATTTCCATCAAGCTTTGGTTTCCTCGTCTCAGTTCTGATGTAGCAATTTCGTCAATACACCTTGAAATTTGAGCCCCTAAAATCTAAGAATGGGACTGATTCCGATACTTTAACAAATTTGCGATACTTTTGATATCGCCAAGCGCCGAGCTTTAGAAAAGTATCTTGAGGGCGGAGGATGAGTGAATCTATTTTTGGTTTTCTCTCTAATGCGACCCTGTACCTGGGTCAGATTTGAACGGATCTACTCTTAAAGGTGGAGCAAGCGACTCAGCGGAAAATAATCAATTCTCAAAGACGCCGAGGAGGCAGTGATCGGTTGGTGGGTCCCAATTTTTCAGGAGGGCCGCACGATGAACTATCGCTCGCCTGCAAAAGTCGCGGCAAGTAGCTTATACGCATTTAAACAGCCCTACTGAAAATTCGCAGGTCAAAAGTACATAGAGCCAGTGGCCAGAACATTCTGTCGTATTAGCCTCGTCGCCCAGTTATCATTTATGATCCGCTTGGTTTTGTGTACTTTTCCATACATTATTGGTACATTAGTGTTTGCTCACCAACGGATACAACATGTGTCGACGATAGTCACGCAAAGCCGCGACCATACTTTATAAATGATCGAAGGTCATATGTGGGATTGTGGAGCGGTTTGAAGTCCGAGGGAGTTGGAAGCTAGAAAGTAAAAGATGTTCGTGAGCTTTTCTTAGGCCGCTGATTTGCACATCCGAAGCACAAAAAGATTCTATATAATTCGGGACAGGCAACACCTGATATTCACCACCAAAACCTGAACTTGGGCCCTGGATTCAAAGATTCGCTGCATCTCACTCGTTGGTGCTTGGATTTCTTCTTAGGTGTAAATAGTTAGATATCAAGGTTTTTTTTGTAGATGCGCTTCGTTCAACTGGAATTTTCCGAATGAAGACATTTGGACTGCATATCTCTGATTCGGATGTGTGACCCGTACAGTTAAAGGGCACTTAATTTTAGGTGCAGGATGTTCTTCCGCGAAGGCGGTACACTCGGGTTTGCAATATGTCCATAAATTGGATTTCCGCCTCATTATGCGACTGCCTTTAGGCGACGTTTGGGTCGCGGGATAAAAAGCTTAATATGAGCCACTAAGTGCGTCAAAGAGTTGATATGCGGAGTCCGTGAACGGATACCATGGATTGGAGTATCTTGACATCGTGGGGATCGCCCAGCTACCAAGAATAAACTACGGCACACGGTTAGGCAGTTAAGCGGCCAGAAATTTATCCCAGAAATATACCAATCATATCTTGAGCGGGCGTGAGTGAGGGTAGAATCAGAATCGCCGATCACCATCACGGCGATTGAACATGACGTGCTTCAGATTATGTTTTGTACAGCTTGACTCAAATGTCAGCTCCTTACTTGTTCTTTCCTTTCAAAAATATCTATTCCATGAGTAAGGGCACCCGGATGTTTTTTCTCTTGCTTCGTTGTGATGTACACAATGCATTGTATTCTACTTGGGTGAAATCCTATAAAAGGAGGTGGAAAAACGCCTCAATTCCTCAGTCGAACACCCAGTTCTACCTCTCAGTCACCTTATTCTCAAACCAAGCTCATTATGTTTGTTCGCGCTTCTACCGCCATTGTCCTCGCTCTCCCCATCCTTGCGGTTGCCAATGTCCTCCCACAAGCACGTAACGATGGCCCATCCAACCAATGCAACACCGGTACTCTTCAGTGCTGCAACTCCGTCCAATCCGTAAGCAACGTTGAAAAAAGAAAAAAGAAACTGTTGACCTTTTCTTCACTATCAGTCATCCTCCAGCCTCGTCGCTGTTCTTCTCGGTCTCCTTGGAGTTGCCGCTGGCAGTATCACTGGCCAAGTTGGCGGTGAGTGAAATGCACGGAGTTTGTTCTTAACAGCTTTACAATTCCGTCAAAAATAGTCACCTGCTCCCCAATTACCGTCGTTGGTGCATCTGGCAACTCCTGCTCTGAACAGCCAGTTTGCTGCACTGACAACTCCTTTGTAAGTCGTTTGATAATCCAACACCATTCTCAGTCTAAGCCAGTGCTTGAAGAACGGTGTAATTGCTACTGGATGCAGTCCCGTCAACATCAACCTCTAAGCTGCTTTCAATTGTGTGCGACATAGCCGAGTCATTCTGGGACTCCCCTTATGACTGATACATTCAATATAAAAATTTATATGACCATGGAATTTATTATCTGAGCGTCGTGTTAGTTGTTACCCGTGAAGTCTTCCGATTGTCCAAGATTTTGGTTGACCTGATGCGGATTCTAAGGACTTTTAGCTGGTCGTCGCCTTTTTCGATGAGAGCGCCTATCTATTTTTAGTTCAATCGGAAATCCGGCCGAATAGCGCTGATCAGGGGAGCGTCTGCTTTTGGAGATTTGGAAAGAGCCAAATTTGGACAATACCCCTGGTGGCCGTGAATTAAGTATTGCCTCATATTGGTTTCATGTACGGACTGCTGAGGTTTTTACCTGTTGAGGGAGTATATCACAAGTAAATCCAAATCTGTTGTGTTCAAATCAAGTTCATCTCACGGCCCAAACAAGTTTGAATATACTAGGTGCCCTTCCATGCGGCCCATTCTTAGCACATGTCCTGACAGACGCCTATCCGTTAGATCGCGGCAATGTCTGCCAATGTCAACGAGTACCTAGGTTCTCTGATCCTCCACTATTCGGCCTGGGAAGAATGGCCTACCTTACGGCCAACAGATATTATTTTGAAAACGCCGCCGATGCTTGACAATTCTCTTGGAGAAGAAACATTACAGCAAGGATGTCTGCACAGAAGTCCGTAGGTGCTAATTAATATAGGGTGAAATGAAACTCCTGGACTCCAGGAAACGTTTGGACTTCCGTCGCACTTCTAACATACAGAACGATGTCATCAGTCAGCATGTAACATTTTGACATCGTGAGATGACTCGCGGATGACATAGAAATATTCAAACAGCGTAGCGTGAATGCACTTGGTATCAAAATTGTCACTATACGCCGCCGCGACTGGCCACCCATGCCAGAAGTCTCGCCACTAGACGCGAATTATTGACAATATTGGGCAGCCGTCTTCTGAAATGAGGCTAGTAAGACGCAGGAAGCATAGAAATTGTCTATAATGTTATGTTCTAGAATAATTTGAACAGTATAAAGGTGAAGGGATATAAAGTAGATTATACGGCCAAGGAAACACAAAAAACTCAACGACTGGTAAAATTTCAGTCAGCGACCCCAAACAACCCATCAAAAATGTCCTTCCGTGCACCAATTTTGTTTGTCCTCGCTCTTTCGGCTCTTGCCACAGCTGGTGTGCTCCCCAGGCATGATGGCCATTCCAGTCAATGCAACACCGGTACATCTCACTGCTGCGACTCTACTCACGAGGTAAGCAAAATTGATAGACCGCTATTGGACCGGGGTCTAGTATTTTTACTCATTGTTCCCAAATATCAGCCATCCTCAAATGCTGTCAGTCACCTTCTTGGCCTTTTGGGTATCCCAATCGACCCGCTCTCAGGGCTCGTTGGTCGTAAGTCCGGTTCAGCATCCCGTCGTGTAATATAGAATCTGACATTTAGTCAACAGTCAAGTGTTCTCCTGGCGGCGTTGTTGGTGTTGGTGGAACGTCTTGCTCTGCCCAACCAGTCTGTTGCACAAACAACGAATTTGTGAGTGACTTGATGACCCTCAATCAGTCGATAATAAAGAGAGTCATTATAGAATGGCCTTGTTGCTCTTGGATGCACCCCAATCAACGTCAACATTTAATTCAAGTTTCTCTGGAACTGAGGGCATATAAGTAGTGTTCTGGCTGTCGGAAGATACTATAATTTTCCAATAATTTTCTGCCTTCGAAGTTCGAAAGGGTCGCGACCACCCGTCTATTTTTAAGTCGTTACAATAATTTGACCCGTGATCGTGATTCGAACACGACAGTCACACTGCGCAACCGCGATTGTGACACTACAAACCTTGGACCACCATGTTCTCTGCGACCACAATACCTTGCTGAAGGTTGAAGTGAGATACCCAACTCAAAGTGCAATGCCAACAGGGACACCCTACAACTCGTTTATTCTGCCTTATCGAATTCGTGTTGATGACTTCGCATCGTCGACATCCTTGGATCCTGAGGATTCACCACTGCTACATCTCTTGACGCACACGCATTCAGACCATATTAACGGACTATCTGCAAAATCATTTGGCCTCAAAGTTTACTGCTCACACGATGCCAAGGAGATGCTCCTAAGGCACGAGGTTTATGCCGAACGAGAACTTCTGGCCTTGGAATTGCGAGCAGATAAGATACGGACCTACTCACATCTCAAGGTCGATCCTCTAGTGCAACCAGACGGGAGAAGGTACTACAATGGATCGAGGGACTTGTTGGTAAGCATTTTGACTTTTTCTGTGCTACGTTTTGTTGATCTTTTGTCGCCAGCATCCCTTACCATTGCATACACCAACTCGAATTGAATTGAATGGTACTGAGTCGGTGGTGGTTACGCTTTTGGACGCCAATCATTGTCCTGGTGCAGTCATGTAAGGAGCCACTGGTTATTAATGTCCAACAATTTATATTTCTCATGTCAGGTTTCTTGTAGAAGGCGATCGTGGCGCCGTCCTTCATACTGGCGACTTCCGTGCGGAACCTTGGTTTTTAGAAACTATTACTCGTAATCCGTTTCTTCAGCCTTACCTTTCACCCAAACTTGAAGACCATATGGCCGATGATTCGAAGAAAAATGTAACACCTGCTCTTAGCAAAACCCTAGAGGCAATTTACCTTGATACTGCATCTGTCATGTCGCCACTGGAGATTCCGACAAAAGTAAGAACACTTTTCTCTCAACCACCATCATTCCTAAGCGCCCTGCATACTCTAGGAATCTGCGACTTCTGGGCTGATTGAGCTCATGAAGCTCTTCCCAGAGTCGGTGTATTTCTTCATTAACTCGTGGACCTGGGGTTATGAAGACATATTGAAGGCGATTGCTCGCGCCTTTCAATCTCGGGTAACTTCATTGTGCATTTTATTTTTTTCGGTGCTCAAGGCTGGGTTCTTAGATACATGTTGACCGTTATAAGCATTCAATCTACCACCACATGTCTGATCCATTCCTCAGCCTCATTACCACGCAGGACCCATCATCAACGCGCTTTCATGCCTGCGAACGCTTTCACCGCTGTTCTTTTGTGGCAGTGGAAAACGATTCCACGTATTCAAACGCTATAAGCACAATGGGCAAACGCGTCATTTACGTAAATCCAGTCACAATGGGTACCGCAACCTGGTCTACTTATCTTGAAGATACACAATCTCGCCTACGATCTGGCGAGCAAATCAATAATTTGGTAAAGCTACCTTTGTCCGTAGTTGAATTGTCTCTTAATCGTATCATTCAGCTTATACCGCTATCGCGGCATTCTACGCTCCCTGAACTCCGGGAGTTCGTCAAACTCTTCCGCCCGAAACGCGTTGTGCCCAATACCCTTGATCCGAGGCTCATGCACCTCGATTGGGCTTGCATTGATCAGATGTTTTCATCTTGCCTTCATCATTCTGCTCAGCACTCGGCATCCTCCTCTTCCTCATTCCTCCTTCGACTTGGAATATTACCCAAGGACCAGCTTGCAACAGATATTCAAAACGATGGTGACGTGGCGTTGAAGAACCTTGTCGGTGATGGTGCTGCAGCTGTTGCCGAGCGCTGGGCTGATCATGGAAAGTTGCTGAAAAGGCTATCCATTATCAGAGAATACCTAGGGGAGGAGGAAAATGCGATCATTGATACCCTACTAGGAATAAAGAAGCCGCGAAAACGGCGGGAGTTTGAAGAACCCTCCTCTGATCCTCCTGAACTCCATACAGCAGATAAAGGCAAAGGAAAAGAAGTGCAAACGTCTCGTTATTATGGAAGAGAGAGCGAAGATGAGTCCGACAACGACAGCGACGACGAGCGCGGGAAGACTGCACACAAACTCTTCGCGAGCTTAGCTGGAATTGACCCGGACGACAAAGAGAACAGCTGGTGGGCTTCCTCACAGCCATCGGAGGAATTACTTGAGCAGGAGGTTAGCTCGAACATCTTGGAGGAGATTGCATCAGAAAAGCGCGGAGCACCTATCAGCGACGGTGCGTGGAGGGTCAATCGCCTTACACCTCAGTCATCTCCAGTCCGACCAAAGCGACGAACACCCAAACCACAACCGACCCCCACTCCACTTCCTCCCAGAAGTAAAATTAACGTAATACCTAATGCTGCCTCTACATCTCATCAATCCCGATTTCCGACGCGGTCTCCCTCTAAGACGACGAACTCGACTTCAAGATCTGGTCATAGCCTAGCTTCACCCATCTGCCTGCTCTCCTCGTCCCCAGGTATACCAGCCAATCCGAGGGCTAGCGAAAAGAAGGCGCCTCGCTTATCAAGGACAAGTGGTCAGCCAACACGTGACAAGACCTTGATCCTTTCAAAGCCTCGTGGATTGGTTTTCTCGACAATTACTCCGAAACCATCATCTAGCAAAGTACCAGAAGAACAAGGGAAACTGGCATCGACGTCAACTTGTGGATCGTCTTCGAAGCCCCGTCTAAAATCTGTCAGGGTGGCTTCTTGCGACACGTCCACGCGACAAGGTTCCTTTGACTTCGATGAGGCGACTCCCTTTAGAAAGCGCCACAGACCAGAAGAGCTCTCGCCTACACCTTTGCCGTCAAAGAAACGGTGCCTAGAGCCGACTAAGACCGAGCCACCTCAGGCTGCGCTCCTCTCCACAACGTCGGCCAACGGCGTCGTGTCCATTCCGATTCCCAGCTCAGTGGCACCAGCGCAACCGGGCCAGCCTGCGTCATCTTTTACCTACGTTCCTTCTGAAAGAGAACAACTGCACTTGCGACGTATGGAAATGGCCCAACAGCTGGCCGCGACCTATCCGCACCTAGTGCACCCTTCGTATTACAAGAAGCGTGAAAGGCAGCTGGCGAGGCTAGAAAGGAAGCGCAAGGAACGTGAAGCTGCCTACTATGCGGCGCAGGCTGCTGCTGGCATGTCATCGGTTCCTGCGGCTCTAACAACGCCTTCAGCAGGACCTTCTAATGGGCCATTGGTTCTGACGAGGACCATCGAGTCTTTTACACCCGTCGAAGACGACGACGGTGGGATGGACTGGAATCGGAGCAGACAGTTGGCTGAGGCCTTACGCGAAGATATCGCGAACGGACGAAAGCCAGTTCTTCCACCACTCTTATGTGCTCAATCCCAGTCGCAAAGTTTGGACGATGACTGAAATTCATCACGTTGGGGGATGTATTCCTCGTATCATTATCAACTATTTAAAACTTACGATACAAGTATACGAATTATTATGATACTAAGAGTTGTACTTGCAGAAATATACAACAAAGACTAAAGATTTACCACAAGGGATCCTGGTCTGGTGCCCGGTCGATACAAATCTCAAATTGATATGGTCCTGTTCGTTTCAACCACCTAAAAAATTTGAGTTTACTGCCAATCATTCTCGTCGCTTCGTCGAATAGGACAGGATCAGAGCTCCGTTTCCAAACCACACGAATACTCCTCTGTCTGTCGTACACCAGCATATCTCCCGGTCCACTCGAGTCGGACGAGAGAGATACCTGGAATTTGGCAAGGAACATTTTGCCGTTGTGGACATCGGGTGGAGGCTCATCTGTAGGAGTGGTACTAACGGCATGCGATGAGTCGAGGCGGTTCATTATCGTGAGGAAGGGTAACATGGTTGGTTGTGCCATCGTAATGGTGTGCCATTTACCGCCTTTGAGGGACTTGCAGGCTTGCTTGTGGCTTGGCCAGTCGGCCCTTTGGCATTCTAAAGAAGAGGTGTAAATAACTGGGCAACAGGGATGAAAGAGAAATGCATGAGCGAACCTTTGCTGCAATACAGGACCGACAGGCACTGCAGGCAGCGACTATTGGTTCCCTTTCCGCAAACATCACACCCAGGATCGGCGGTCAGCTTTCCAAGATTACGCATTCCAATTGGGCACAGGGGAAGGACAAATGACCTTGAGAGTCCAAGGTCTTTAATGCCCTTCTTCTTGTGCGGTTCATGGTATTTTGGGTCGAGTCGCTTACCATTCTTCTGGAAGAGCCGCAGTAAGGTGCGCCGTTCGAGGTCGCTGACTTTAGACGTTACGTATAGCCCATCCGAGAGTCGGATTTGCCGTTTTAGAGCTTTCATGGGTAAGTTTGGGGAAGGTAAGAGCTCTTTGTAGACGAAGTAGAAGAGAGGTACGCCATTCTTCAGGGCGTAGACATCTAGGATCTATCATTGAGGAAAATATCATTGATCACAGGCAGTATGAGATAAAAATAACCGACGAACCCGGACAAATATCCCCCATTTTTCCTCCGCACCCATAAAGAAAATTTCGAATATCCTTTGGTCGCAGGCATAGGCTAGGCTTAGAACACTCTGTCGCATCTCTTTGAATGTATCCTCCTTGGACGACAAGTCTCCCTTCTTCGGCTGAGACATCGACCCCATTAGTGATTCGGTCATATTTCCGCGCTTCGTGGCCTCGTACAACGATTTCTCGGTCGGCCAGAGAGGGAAAGCCCAGGGATCCACTAACGCTGTCTCAATGTGGTCCGAATATTCCTGCGATGTGTCCAACGCTTGTCCGAGCCGCTTGTTCAGTTCTTCAATGGGCAACTTGGTGTCCATGGGGAGAACAACGCCCATTGATGCGAGTAAAATCAGGGTGTCCTCTCGAGAGATGTCTTTATGCGACATTTTCCTGAGGTGGAGGTGTAGAAGATACTTAGTTACAAGTTATAAATGCTTCCGCTCACCGTTGTCCCGACCAATCATGTGGGGAATTGAATCTCCGGCTACACTTTATCCATCCCACATACCGAAGCTCATTTATAAGTCGTAGGGGATGTTGGTGCAGGGTATAAGCAGGAAAAATCGGTGTTTGAGGATTGTCGTATTTCTTTGGAAATTAAAATTTATATGAATTACTAACAATCGGACAGGACAAACTTCTTTTGGTTTCCAAAAACAGTAAGGAGTTTTGCATTGAGGAATCAATTAAATATCAGATTGTCGACTTGAATTCAGCAAACTTACCATCAAGTCCTCCGAAAACGATACCAACAAGGGTCCACTGTTGTTCCTAGTACAGTTGAATCCTTTGGCGGGGTCAAGGTTGCGCAGCCCATTGTCACGGCTAAACATGTCCCCTGAAAGTAAATGCTAATGGGAGACAGATGAGAGGCAGCGGCACTCCTGAACGATGGGTACACACAATGTATAAGTAGGTGTTTGGAATACTTAGTTAAAGTATGGTTATCTGAAACAGAAACCTTGGCCCCGTCCCTGAGCCCAATGGTTTGTAGAATTTTAGCATGTAGGCATTGGCTTTCTCTTGAAGACTCTCGCGGTCTAACTCCTCGTCAACCTTTCTTCCAAGCCTCGAGTCGATTTCTACTTCCAAGTAGATGTGCTTCACCTGGAGAAACCGAGGGCTACTAAAATAGCGGGCCAAAAGATCGAAGTTAAACTGAGATATAATGTCTTTAACGATGGCCATCCCACGAGGGAGCTTGATATTTTCGCATGCTGATACCACAAACCTGATGTCGGATAGGGAAGGCGGGACATCGGAGACCAGTTGGTCAATCAGAACCCGAGATATTCCGTTGGGGTCATGTTCTTCCGGGGGTCCATAATAAGTAATAACGAGGGTATCCAGTTTGGATAGGTGGCTAAATTCAAAAGGAGCCTGGCTGCTTGGAGCCTACGAGCATTCATAAATTCATTTGAAAAAGGTGAGAACAATTTTACGTCAAAAACAATTGGGTCAAAGTACCTCGTCATAGTAATTCAACTCGAGGTATTCCAAGGATTCGGCAACTGCTAATATTGCCGCTGTCCCGATAAACGACTTTGGATCATGCCACAAATCTGATTGCAGTCTCTTGAGCCGCGAGCATGCCAATCTCGGGGATAAGGGTGGGTCATTCAAGATTTCGAAGAAGGAGAAAACATGGTCTGTGGTTAGCGATTCGATGAGGAGGGGTCCTTCGTCGCACACCTCACTGGGCCGACTCTTTCCGGGGTTTACAGGCGGCTCTAGATACTGATAGGTAAGGTCTTTAATAGTCGATCCCTTCAATAGACCCCTTGGAATATTGCGTATATTTTCAAGCTCCAATGTCGTCAGCGCGGAATTTCGGCAGAGATTGTGAAATGCAGACGTGAAATCTGAATCTATATTGTGCCATTCCAGGGTGTGATCTTCGTCGACGTATGAAAATGCGAACCTTCGGCTGCTGTCAGACGGACGACCCAGTCGGTTAGTGGGTGACCGGAATAGATTCCTCATGATAATGGCCAGGGAGGCATAGAGCTCAGCGGAGGCAAATATGTGGATGTCGACATCCAAGTAGATAATGAAGGAAGTGACCCGTACATTGTGCATTGTTGGTATAGACATTTCCAAGTCGATAAGTTTGCGTAAAGAAATGATCTTGCTTTCGTCTGATTTGAGAAAAATCGCGGAAAATCTGTAGCTGTTGGCATACATGCGGAAGGAGTGGGAAACCAAAGCAAGAGAGGATATTGTTGCAATATCTGTAGTTTCCAATGTCGTCTCTAAGATGAGGCCCATGAGTTCCGCGGGGAGCAGTGGGGGCGGGGCGCATGGGATGGGCGTACGCCCACAGGAAGGCAACATGGTGGTTGGAATCAAAAGCCGGCCCGGGGAAGGGACCGAGCGAAGGCGTGACGTTATGCCACTATGACACGGCGGACAATCAACTGTCAATTCCTTTCGGAAGTCGTCCTGTTAAGTCATGCAGAAGTTAACCTGTGCCGGTCACAACATCTGGCGTCACACTGGCTGGATTCTACAAAATATGGGACTTTGCTTGGTTAAACAGGTGCCAAAAATTAAGCAGAAGATTGGCTGTATACAAATAAGTGTCTCATATTGATATTTGCATTAACAACTGAGGTCTGACCTACAAAACCTCTATGGTGTAGCAAGGGGGTGGCGGAACGTGGATCCCGAACATAGGGTGGGAGGGGGGGGGTCCGGCCGCAGGCCGAAAAAAAAATAGTGACCCTCTCAATTCTTGTCTTAAAATTAGTTGCTTGGGGCTCGCTGCTTCGCCGGAAGATGGGATTGGCACGAAAAGAGGGTTTAAGAGTCAGAAAAGGCAAAAAGGATGTCGGTAAAACATTTAATACGACCTTCAACTATGTCGATGATGAGCAGAAAGGGGGAAAAAATAAACAGCTTCAACTTGCAATGGCACGGGATGTTTTTAATGGGAAGGAATGGAGGATATTGCACAGGATTTACCACTTGAGCAACCAAAACCATGGAGGGAACCAACTTTTTTCTGGAAAACATCAGAAAAAAACATATTTTCACGGAAAACATACCTTTTTGGGGGGGAGGGGGAGGGGGGGGGTCACCCGCCAGCCTGAAAAAAATTTAGTGAGTGTTGGTACATTTTCCACATTCCGCCACCCCCTTGTGGTGTAGAGCAAGTCTAGGAGCCAGTCCAAACGGACTCCTACTAAGAATTTCAGGCTCATCTAGATTGCTTCTTAGACTAAAACTGCCTGTATATGTCTTTGCAGGCTCAGAATAAGTAAATATAATCTAGAAAGTCTGTATAAGAAGCAAGGAATAAGGGAAATGGGTGGAACGTGACACATGCCGCTGTGACCGGCTAGCACTTAACAATAAACCTTCCATTAGTTTATGCATGACTTAACAGGACGAGCAACGGCACGATTTAACAGTTGATTGTCCGCCGTGTGATCGCGGCGGCTGAAAAGAGAAAGGGACATGTTGAAATTCTCGTTCACGCGGCAAGTCTATCATCCACCTGGTATGCTTTCTTAGAACGAAACAGCTGTAACGATTTTCAATTCTGAAATGTAACTAAGCCGGACCTCCCCACCCGCCAACTCAAGGGCAGAACAAATTTTCAACAATGCAGAACGGCCCGCACTTCCTTGGGCACGGCAGAACAACCACGATTCATAACCGTTCTTCCAGTATTCACAACATAACCGGAAGAAGGCACTTCGTGTAACCTATGCCAAATTTCTTCAATATCTCTACTGTATCGTGCTAACCATTACGGCTTATTAGGTTTGCACCAACGTGATCTTTAGCCAACCGGGTGAACTGGGGGGCTGCAACAACGACATAAAGGATATTGAATGGCTCGCACAGTGCCTGGCAGATCGATTTACTATCACTACGCGCAAAAGGTGCTTTTCGAACTCTAAAAATATGATTCTCATTCATTAGAAAATTATGACTGTTTGAAACTCAAAAATACATTACCTTATGGAGCACCGACGGTACTCCATATATTTTTTCGGTACTCCATATGGTAATACATTTATGGAATTCAGTCAGTCATAATTTTTTAATAGATGAGAATCGTATTTTTCACCTCCGAAAAATCGTTTTTGCGCCCAGTGTATTCTTCCAATGTGCGTGCCCCTTTTTCCTTGTTGGTTGGACAAATTCATGTCAAATATCTCTTGTTAAGTAGATTCCGGCCATGGTCATACGAATGATCAAGTTATTTATCTCGTCAGCCCTAGTGCGTTCGATAGGATTGTGGCATCAAGACAAGTTCGCTAACTGAAGTTGCAGTGTTATTTATCAGGTGTACCATGCAGCCAATTGCTTTATTATTGACGGTGAAGGTCTTCTTGTTCCGGAATTTCGATTTGACCTGACAAATTCGGTTTACTTTTTAAATTTGCAGCTCATTCATGGTCTCTTCAAGAAATCCCGCCTGGTGTTCATCTGACCGCCATTTCGATGTGAGTGCCACTCCTCTTGTTTTTGCTAAAATATCTGATGTACAGTTTTTGTAGTCCTGTCCATGATAAGCCTGTTTGACCAATTGACATGCCTATAAAAATGCCCATTAACTCGATTAAATACGCCCATGCTTGCCCTACATCGTAAGCCTCCCGATCCTAATGAAGACACTTTTGTCATTGTAATTTTCTCCTTTATTTTTAGTATTCGACGGAATGCAACATCAAAGAGCCCAACATTGCCGCCAAAGCTGGGCAGGCCTGCTCTCTGCTGTCACCTGCTACGAGCACCCCGATATGGTGGTGTCATAATGTCGGCTATATGGCTCGTCAAGCTTGCGACAGGTCACCCACATAAACATAAGGCAGAGAAGCTGACCAAAGCGACTCGCACAAGCCCAGCGGACGTCATCGCCTGGAGCGGTGTAAGAATCCCAGACGTGTGCGGATTCGGGCAAACAAGATCACAAGGCTGGATGTGTATGAACTGAGTAAGTTTTATATTTCGTGATGTCAATCATTTACTTACCGAGACTGGAAGTAGCCAGGACCGCCGTCTGTCAAGAGTCAGCTCGACACAGCGGGAAGAGCTGGCGGGCTGTGTGTCCGTACGTGTGGTGGAGAGGGAGAATGAGATGTCAGTGCTTACCTTCCTTCGGCCCAGGTGGGCTCTCGCCGGAGCACTCCCTGCACGGGGGGCGGCAGGTCGAGAAGTTGCCTTGGAATAGCTCCATTGCATGCCGATCTTTTGGCACTTTCACAAATGAGAGCGCTACAAGGTAGTCTTTTCACAATGTTGAGAATATATACCCTTTCCGCATTCTGAGCTAGGAACTCGAAAGATAACTACAGGCACTTTGGGTAACAGTCTTTGTATTAGGTTCTGTCAGAACCTCCTCATCAACAGCCCAGCACCCAAATTGGCATTAGCACGTCATGATCAAAACCAAAGGTTGAGATAAGCATTGCCATTGATCGTCTGGATCCATGACAAAAATAGCTACAAGCATAACGGTACGTCGCGCTGCAGTCGGGATATGGGCGAGTTTTGGAAGAGGAAAAAGTGATCTATTGGTACAAAAGTCTGACGATTGACGCCCACACACGTTTACAATATGATAGAACAAATCCAAGTATTTGATTGGAAATTACTCGCTTGATCATTTTCGACGAGTACTCCCTGACGTCGACGGCCATTGCGAAAGGGACCGCGATCGTCCAACTGATAAGTTCTTGTTGGCCATTTCGCCTGTGTCGATGTCCAGCTCGTCATTGTCTGCTGATGCTGAATCTTGCAACTGATCTCGACGCGGAGCCCAATGCACACTGCCCTCAGACGGTGATAGATTCGACCTGTACGATGGTGGTACTGTTCGAGAAGTGGACTGAACTCTGGACAATCTTCTGTCATTCTCTTCATCAAAATGTCCACCCGGCCCATCGAAAGAGGATACAACCAGTGGTGGAGAATGATTGCGGGAGTACTGGCGGCGATGTCCTATTGACTGTCTACTGGCAGGTGAGATATAATCATCGTCCGGCTCCTCTTCCTCAACAGGAGTGTGCTGTGAAGAGACTGGAAAATCTGGGTCTTCCTCCACGGCTCGAAGCTGTCCAAACTGCGGTCGAATAACAGGTCGGTTTGGTGTGCTCATTGATCGGGAGTGATGGAGACGTCTCGGCCTGCTCTTCTCTGGTTCCTCTGTTTGGCTATCGGACAGTGGAGTACTGAAACTGGGCACGGCTTGAGACTCTGAGACGGTTCTTCGCCCCTAAATGAATGAAATTTATTATTTCACTGAAATTCGCAAGATTAAATGTTCTTACCCAATTACCATTTGCGCGTCGCTCCGGCTGAGCGACGCCCTCCGCAGATGGGGCTCGACGATCAGCACCAAGGTTAGCTGTAGACCGAGTTCGGCTTAGCGATGGGGTTTGCGAAAGCTGATTGACTTCTTGTTTCCTGAAGGCACATTAGCGATGAAGAAAGGGTCAGAAGTATTGGATTTTTTTACTTTGAACTTTTGAGCATTTCAAGAGCTTCCTTAGCCGCGGCTTGCGCACGGCTCTTGTCTTCCTTTGATTGCAGAGTCGATTTTCGGAATGGACTGTTAACTCGTCAGAAAGTTGCGAAAAGTATCCAAAGATCCTTACCTCGTGATATTCTCCATGGAAGTCTTGAGCCCGGCAGAGACAATATCGTGTGTGAAAACACGGGTGTGCGCCAAGGCTTTGAGAATATTACAGGCATTAATGACTTCAAGTGCCATTCGGCTGCTAGCTAGAGACGATAGCTCAGGGAGGATACCGGCCTCGATTAACGCTCGACGCCCAGTGTCCGATTTTTGAGCAATACCCTGGCAGATTTGAAAGACATATGTTTTGCATTCAATGTCTGTTATGCTGTACTTGGGGCTATAATATTTGTTATTAAGGAGAAGGTGGCAGGTAGAGAAAATTATAAGAACCTTAACCATTTGACCATGTGAAGGACTATCCCGCTTTTGATGATAGGAGGATGCGGTGACTTTTTAACAATCTCATCTAGCAAATGGAGTGACTCGGTATACACCTCGATAACTAGGCCTTCCCTTTCCAGAATATCGCAAAGTGCCGGCAAGGAATCCGTAACAAGGCGTTCGGCATGGTCTGGCGCCGCCAGGAACAGAGTGCACAGAGCGTGAAGGCTCTCTTGCTGAGTTCCCCTCCCACCATGACTAAAAAAATGTATCGATGAGCTACACCTTGCGGACAAAATGAAGAATTTTTACACTGCAAGCCAGGATAGATAGCTTCCAATCCCCTCGTCCATGATCTTTCCAGAGCGTAAGCTAGAGTCCGAAGAAAGTAGTCCAACAATGGTCGAAGAATGACGCCGCATTGTCGGGTCGCGACCCTTTAAATGCTTTCCAATTGCAGAAACAAATGACGGTTGGGCTACAAACCACCCTTTCTCCTTCTCATTACTTTCTTCAATCACAAGACAAGTCTCATGTAAGTATGCTCGGACAACATTTGCATCCTTTATCCTATATTGGGTCTGTTGAGGACGCCGCGTTAGAAATGAACGGAGATGAGACTTACATCAATGCATCAACGAGTATATCGAGTCTTCGTCGTGACAGAAGCTTGTTGACGACGGTAGGAGCCAACTCGCGAAGCAGCGCTGCGACAGACGGATTTCGGACTTTGCTCTCCTCAAACAGGAGTGGAAGTAACTCAGGCAACATGTCATTTTCGAGCACCATGGGATTACTCGACCAGGATTGATAAAGCGCATTGGAAAGGCCGGTATCAGGGTCACTGAAAGATGGGATTAGCCATCATGTTAGAGAGTGTAAACTTAATGCTCAGTCACTTACTCGAACAATGAAAACATGTCCCTGGCAAGTTTTGCGTCATGTAAGAGTTCATGGCTAAGGTGAGTAACGATACTTTGAAGCAACTTGAGTGAATGCTGCCGCTGAGATGGGCGAAGATTGTGTAATTTTAAGGCGACAGTCAAAACATCCGGAGTTGCCGTCATAAGTTTCTGATGCTCGAAAGAACCGCCTTTGGAGAGTGATTGTATGGTGGCATCGACGGCAGCTATTCTAATGTCAATATATTTATCGTCCCTAGTAATGATTCAGCGTTGAATTCCAGAGGATAATTACAAGATCGGCAGAAACTCACAGTATGTGGTAAAGTAGTTCAACTTCCTTGCCATTCGAGACGAAAGTCATTCCTGACAAAGAAATGGCTACAAAAATATAAATTGAGGAACAGTCGAAATACCCTTCGCGTACCTTCTGCAATCGAAGGAATGGAGGTTGGAGATGGGTTCTCTAGGTTATGCAGCAACGTTGGGAGCATGCAACTGCGGGATATTTCTGATGTTTTCGCCAAAACTGAAATCGCTTTGGAAGCCGCCTCACGCACATCTCCCCGTGGATCACTAAAATTTATAAAATCAGCCACGGTCACCGAGCCAAGAATCCACTTACTTCAGACTTCCAAACAATATATCGATCTCAGCGCGATTCGTAAGATATGGAGCGGCTTTGGGAAGGATGCGACACCATAGTTCCACAATAGCATTATCAAGAGTAATCCGTTGATGTAAGATTACAACAATGGAAGCTTTTGCCATCTTTTCCATGCTTCCGTAGCGTGAATCGATCGCATTTTTTAGCGCCTGGATCGCCGAAGAACGGAGCCGATGTTCATCGTTATCGAGTAGCGGAAAGAGCGCTGCTCCACCATCGTCCTGAGTGAAAGAGGGGCCTAGCACCGGAAGGAGACAGTTCGACATGAAATCTAACAGGTCATCCTTAGCTGGAGTGTATGCGTCCAGAATTTGTGGTAAGATCTTTGCATCTACGAGCAGCCGGCGTGCGGTTTCGTCGGAATCCTGAATATAGGTCCGAAGCTGACTAATGATTGGTTCCCGCACGCGGATATCTTCGCTACGTAACGTACGGAACACCTGCATGAAGTTACCGTCGTTAATAAGGTCGTGCGCCAGGGATCGAGTAAGGCAGTTCCCTGCAACTTCACGCAGCAATGGAGACGCATGATCGAGCCGCGGTAGAAGAGCGTTCCTCAAGCTGGCTTTCTGTTCTGGGGTCCCGCTTGCCATATGTAGGACTGATTTACTTGCTGCGCTACGAATCTGCTGTTGTGGATGGCTAAATCCACAGCATATTCAGTATACTGATATCCATAAAATGACATAACTCACTCTACCAAGCCAAAAATTAAGTCGGTCTTGCCCGCTTCAAGGTAGTCAAGAGCGAGTATCGGAATGATCGAGGCCAAAAGGTCTGTTTGCGTCTGTTCCAAATTTTCCCCGTGGCCCACCAGTCTCTCGATGATATCTTCGTCAAGCAGGCACTTTCGATCTCGCACAGATCCCTTGGAGATGTCTTCAAGAGCCCTAGCCGCACCGTCGCGCACCTTTGGTTCCTTGTTCACCAATAGGTCCATGATGCTACTGGCATGGCCATTCCTGGCCAGCGACAACGCTAACGCCTTCAATGCCACAGTAACGAAGGTCAGAGCCTCCGGATTGTCGCTGTTAGCCAGCGAACGAAGCGTGGAAATTATATTGGCCTTTTCCAATGAATGCTGATAACCAGCATCCGATAAGCGTTGCTTTAAAGAAATTAAAGCTGCGCTTTGTAGGCGCCTGTCGGAATGTTCGACGAGAGCGAAGAATTTGGGGAAATCATTCAGTTGTGCGAGGTCGGGCCCGATCCATTCCTGGATCGCTTTAACCGCATAATCAACCAAAGGCTCAGTCGGGAGTTCAAGACTATCCAGAACGACAGTTCGTAGGATGTCTCGGTTACTGAGAGTGGTATTAGAAATTTTTGTCAACGCATTGCGTGCTGCGCGCTGAACCGTTGGCGAGCCGGATCTTAAATTATATGGTTAGTTGGTTCTGTCGTTTTAGAAGAATCTGGATGCTTACTCTAGAAGTTGAACAAGCCCACTGCACGCCTCGCGAGATGTGCGTAGAAAAGGGGATAAACGGGCGAGAACCTTGTGGGCGTTCTCGAGAACTTCTTTTGGATAGGTTTCGAAAAACAATTGCAATGCTTTGAATACATCCGCCTTCAGAAGTACTTGGCAATTTCCATCGGAGCTCTCTAAAGCAAGCTGAACTGCTAGCAAGGCGGCCTGTCGTAAATGCACGTTTGGGTGGTTCAGTAGCTCGACAAGCTTTCTGGCGGACGTGACGCCCGCTTTGGTGATCTCAATCGCCAGTGGGGTGCAACATTTAGCGCCGAGGCTGACGGCGTCCTCATACTGCGACTCGCAAAGCTCGAAAATAGTATCGAGAAGACCATCGCGGACGATCTTAGAACGGGCGGTAGACGAATTGCATACGACATCCCGCCAAACTTGCTGAGCTGGAAGCCGGATTCGCTGCTCGGGGTTTTGGATGTAATGCACAATTGCAAGGTAGTCGTCTGCTGCAGCCCAATCTTTACAGAACGCTGGCATTGCACGGTCGTAGATTTGTAATGTGCTCTCCTTAGCATGATTGAGCTTCAAAACGACAGTTCGGAGATGGGTACGGTCCTCCAAGGTGGATTCTACGATCCTCATGCAGGCAGATAGGCATGCTGAAGCGACGGTAGGGTCACTATGGTCCAAAAATCTTACAATTCCTTCTGCAGCTTTCGCACGTGCGTAGGGAATGGCCAACACTGAAAGCCCCTGACAAATGAGCTTCATGATTGCGGACGATTGCTGGACGGAGGGTGAATCAAGATGTAGCAGCAGCTCCACCTTCGTGAACACCTGGAAGACCGTGGGGTCATGATTCACCATACACGTCCGAAATGCGTCAATCGCAGCGCTATTTATTCCTGCATTTGGGTCACTCAAACGCTTCAAAAGCCACTGAACGGCTGCAGGACGGCGCGACAACTTGTCTGTTACCAAGGGTAACAGTTCCACCAAGAAGTCGACCACGTCGGGAGGTGGTGATGAAGATTGGTAATACATGTCTAATACCTCCAAAATGCTCGCTTCAACGATGCCATGGCGGTTCCGATCAGATTGTCGAGCTAAAAGAATAACCTGTCGCAACACGATCTGCCGTATGGAGGTGATGCGATGGCCGACGAGAGGCGCAACGGCTAACCAGAGGCCATTGTTGAAGCAATCCTCGACAATTTTGGGGGCGACTTCTCTTATGAAATCGATGGAGGGGTGCTGCGGCTCGTCCGGTGCCGGCACTGGTATTTGGGGTATGACCAAGGCCATCGCTTCATACGCATGTTTGACGACCAAAGTCTCCATTCCGACCATCCGGCGAAGGCAGGAAATAGCCAATCGGCTAGAAAAGTGATTTTCCCCTATCAAATAGTCGGCCAATCGCCCACACTGTCCAGCGAGCGCTAATGCCTTCGCCATCGCTGTAGTAGTGACCACACTCTCCGCGAATACCACTACAGAGTCTATCGGTGTTGAGGAGGAAACAAGCTGATGAAGCTTGGGAAGAATATCTGGAGCAATGTCTCGAGCAGTAAAGCGCGCAAAAGTAGGCGAGAGGTTCTGGTCGCCACCAATACACGCGGAAATATTCTCCATAGCATGCGTTCGCTCCCGTAAGCTGGGACTCCTGTTTCAAAATGCATGGTAAGCCTCGAGAAATCGGATATATCGTCAGATAGTCCAGTCACGCACGTTAATTTCTCAACAACAGCTCTAGGGCCAATTGACGCAAAGGTATCTTCAATGAATGCCTCCGACCTTGTGCTGAGATCATTGTAGTCAGTGTTAAACATTCAGACGTTATTGCTTGAGCAATATATCAATACGACGAACCGATTTCTGCGGCGCTGATCCTCTAAGGCCTCAATCTGCCGCTCTCTATTTGCAAGTGACTCCTTGTCTCTCTTTACCATGGCCGTTTCATTTTCGAGATTTGCCTGCTCAGACCTTATACCAGTCCGGTCGACCCAATTTTTGGCTTCATCTTCTTGCACACGTCTTTTCTCGGCCTCAAGAGCGCGTTCCCTTTCAGCAAAAATGCGTTGCTGTTCTAGCACTGCTGCTTTGAATATGGTCACTTGCTGCTCGTGTCGCCTACCAGAAAGTTTGAATTCTGTCTTATTGTCAACCTTAAAAGGACATCTTACCGGCGGGCAAGAACAATTTGTTCGTCACCGGTTTGCGGAGAGTATATGTTCTCGTGTGACTGCTATGGAACATCAATAGCCTTCACGAGCAATCGATAACAATCATACTTACACTAGACATCGAGCTGGGCGTTGAGGAGGGTCCTTCGAATTGACAGCCTACTTATAGCAGAATCAACGCTGAGTTCCGCAATTCCGATTCCTACAGGAATCTTCTCTTTTATGTCAGCATTGACATGGGATGGAGATTGATGTGTTGCCAGTCAGATATCGAATACAGATATACCCAGCATCTGTACTGGCTTTTGTCCACATTCTCTATTTTGGCTTCGTCCACAAGATCTGGGGTGGGTTTTCTCCCGCTGCCCATCAGTCGAACCTTCCCAGACAGATCGCTCGGTTTATCTAGCGCGCATCCTACCACGTTCGTCGATGGGACTGAACCTTATATTTACGACAAGATTATAAATCAGACATCTGCTAGAAATTGTTATCTCATACCGAAAAAATTCTCTTCGGCATTGACATCTGAAAGGTGGATAGCTCGTCAAGGAGGGGGCTAGAATTCGAGGCGATGATGTGCCCTGGCCTCATTGGGAGAATTTCGGGTACCGTCGTTCATCTGTGGACAATTCGGGTTAAAACTAAGTTTACTTCATGTGTTGCCACAAACCTATGCTGTGAGAAGGACTACATATCACGAATTCTTCGGCAATCGGTACCAACGGTGACAAACACGCCATGGGTATCAGGTGGAGGCCCAACGGCATGCGACGAGTCGAGGCGGTTCATTGACATGAGGAAGGGCATCGCGATGATGTGCTAATTAACGACTTCCAGGGATTTGCGGGCTGGCGGGTGGCTTGACCTGTCAGTGCTTTGTCATTCTAAAAAAGAGGGTAAGAAAGGCATCAAAAACAACTACATCAGCGAACCTCTGTTGCAATATACAACCGACAGGCACTGCAAGCATGCGCAGCGACTATCGGTTCACTTTCCGCAAACATCACACCCAGCATCGGCGGTCAGCTTTCCAAGATGACGCATTCCAATTGGGCACAGCGGAAGAACAAATGACGTTGAAAGTCCAAGATCTTTGATGCATTTCTTCTTATGTGCTTTTGCGGTATTTTGGGTCGAGTCGCTTGCCATTCTTCTGGAAGAGCCGCAGTAAGGTGCGCCGTTCGAAGTCGCTGACTTCAGATATTACGTATGGCCAACCCAAGAGTTGGTTTTGCCGTTTTAGAGCTTTCATGGGTAACTTGGGGGAAGGTAAGAGCTCCTGTAGACGAAGCAGAAGAGAGATACGCCATTCTTCAGGGTGTAGACATATAGGATCCATCATTGACGGAAAAACCATTGATCAATACTAGTTGGGAGTATGAGATAGAAATAGCGATGAACTGTGCCATGAGATCTCGAGATTCTGTCCTGATATGAACATGTCAATTGAATGCATACCGATTGGCAGCCCCTCCGGCCGACTGTTATGCGTCCAGAGTTTGTCGTAGAGGGGACACCACTCGCCGCCACCCGCTCAAGGGAAGTTTTATGTTTGGCCTTGTATTCTATAGGCACCGCCTATCTAATCTTCTACCTCTCAACTCTCACTGCATTTGCGATGTGCCTTGTTGTTCGAACTCTTGCTTCAAACCGCCAAGCGCCCTATATCAGCGGATCTTATTATTGGAATGTGGACTCCACGATGAACGAAACCAGTGTAGTCCTTTTGACTCACTTTACTTGTTACTCTGCCGACATCGGCTGCTTTCACAGTGACAGTTTCACTGCAGTTCGACCTCGAACCACAAAATCATCTGTTCCACACGGCTTCTTTGCAAAGGACTGCGGGCGCTTCTACCTACGGGAAGGACTTTTCTTTAATATTCTAATCTGCTATGCTGGCGCCTTGCCTCGAGGTTTGGTCTTATGTAACGCTGTCGCATCAAATGCTGCCGACTGTTGGCGAGGAAGTTGTTGCGTGTTGATCGTGTATAACGCTTGCTGGTACTAACCCATTGGGTAGAGGAGTGATGACTCTCCGCCGAGGTGACTAAGGCGACTGGCGTGTTCCTGGTGGTTTGTTCAGCACTTCCTTCTCTTCCTCTTAGCGTCGTGGCTATCGATTCGGCCACATTTCCTTACAGAGGCGAGGTACGACTGCTCTTTCTCTCACTGGCACTTGCAACCCAGCTGCACCGCTCATTTATGGGTAATCACACATTTGTTATAACTCTAGTATGACTCACCTCCCGCCTGGAGAAGCCGTGCAGTTCCGGAGACTGATTCCACTGTTGGCCCTATACATGTGCTTCCCATTGAACTTAAGACGAGTCTTGGGAAGCCGGTCTCTTGTGGCGTGACGATTGCCACCTCCGACGGACCCAATGATAACTCAATCTTACTACTGTACAATCTGCAAATTGACTTCTCTCGCTTGAAACTACCGGGCGTCATACAGAGCCCTCATCACAAAAACAAGGTCTCTCGTCCTTTTGGGCTGGACTACGTCCCGAGCAACAGAATGAGTGCATTGGATAGCTGTCAACAAAAATCACAGACGATACCTGGTTTATTTGGTGCAAGTCTGGTTTTGTTCTTACTATCTGCAAGCCTTGTCGTGGGACTTAATCATTAGGCTTCTCAAACTGGGTTTAACCGCCATGTGGTCCCAGTTTTGTCGGCCACGAACGGAGTGTACCCTTTTCGTTGGTCGAGCGCATTTCCAAAACCGGTGCACCCGGTACCTTAGTATACTGATATCTATCTCGCTATCCCAGAACTTCATGCTGAATGGCGCTGGTCAAGTCCGACTTCGGAAGTCGCTTCCATTTCATTACGGCTTCAGCTGGATTACAGAGACTGTGCCCCGACTGTTCTGTTTTTGGACCGGAAACCGGCCCCTTGATGTCTTCCGCTATAGCGTCGGGAACGGCGGGAAGTTTATTTCAGAAGGCTTTGCTTACGACATTTCTTCATCCTATCAGACTTGTCGTCCTCGAAAGGACGCGGGGAACTCGAAGTTATCCCATTGGTAAAGTGCTTGCGGCACTTTTGCGAATCGGAAGAGACAGAGCTCCCCATCCGGAAGTTTTTTAACTTTTTTCCATCATCATGAAACGTGCTACCTCGTCCCATTTCGT
Source organism: Galerina marginata (assembly GCA_023014335.1). Taxonomy (NCBI): domain Eukaryota; kingdom Fungi; phylum Basidiomycota; class Agaricomycetes; order Agaricales; family Galerinaceae; genus Galerina; species Galerina marginata. The sequence continues at coordinate 1,664,089 of JAECYW010000013.1, read as the reverse complement.
GTTCACAAGGATAACTGACTTGGACGAACGCTACGGGACATTTGTAAACGGCGGATGCTCACGACGACCGATTTCGTGTGCAGTTCCACTAAAAACCACCGATGCAATTTAAAATGGGCGTATAAAAGCATTGGTATTGCTTGAGGGTATAGATTCATCCTCACCCTTTGTTGCAGGCCTTATTCTACCTGGACAATCATGCTTTTTATTTCAAGCATCATTGGGCTGTCGTACGTTGGGGGCACCCTCGCTGCGATAGGTCCTTCAACAAACCTGGTAATAGGGAACAAGAACATTAAACCAGATGGTTTTAATCGCTCGTATGTTTCTCCGCTGTTCCTCTTACCTCACAAAAATAATTTTCAATCACGTCTAGTACTGTCTTGGCCGGTGCTAGCCAAAATTCACTCACATTTCCTGGACCACTCATTACTGGCATCAAAGTACGTATTCACTCAATTCGATGTCGGCTTTCCTTGATTGACAAGATCGATCCCAGGGAAATACCTTCCGCTTAAATGTGATAGACCAGTTAACCGACACGTCTATGTTGACAACCACTAGCATCGTGAGGTTACTTCTCCTCCTTACCCCAAACACCTGGCTCATCACGGTACTATTGCTTCTCCAGCATTGGCATGGGTTCTTCCAAGAAGGAACCAGCTGGGCCGATGGTCCAGCAGGAGTCACTCAATGCCCTATTTCTCCTGGACACTCATTCCAATATCAGTTCTCGGTTCCAGACCAGGCAGGAACCTACTGGTATCACTCTCACCATCGTAACTATCTTGCTTTTATTCAAAGGCTGCCGGCTGACTCGTTAACAGAGACACAGTACTGCGATGGTCTCCGGGGACCGATGGTCGTATACGATCCATTCGACCCTTATAAATCAAAGTGAGTCAACCAGCTTTGATTCAAGCGAACAGTTTTAATTTCGGTTTTTTACCAGATATGATTTTGATGACGGTAGGATCATGAGTGTTCGAAGCGTATTCTTGATGACTGATTTTGATCCATCCAGAGTCCACTGTTATCACTCTTGCCGATTGGTATGGTTTAGACTTCTTTGGCACCGAAAGCCGACGGCTTACATGAATAATTTTAGGTATCACTTCCCTGCTCCTCAAGCCGGACAGGGCGTCCCCACCGCGAATGCGACTCTGATCAATGGCTTAGGCCGCTACCTTAATGGAACTACTGCCTCTGATGCCCCTCTTGCTGTCATTAAGGTTCTGCAGAACAAACGCTACCGTTTCCGTCTGGTCTCCATTTCGTGCGATCCTAACTTCACGTTCTCCATTGATGGTCATAATCTGGTATTTCTCTTCCTTTCTGTCTTCGCTGCGGCAGCCGTTGATGTTTTTGTATTTCAGACAATTATTGAAGCCGATGGAGTTGCCACTAAGCCACTCGTGGTCGACTCTCTTCAGATCTTCGCTGGCCAGCGGTATTCATTCATCTTGAACACCAATCAAAATGTTTCAAATTATTGGGTTCGGGCCCTTCCAAATGTCGGTCCCAAGGGTTTCGATGGCGGTCTCAATTCTGCTATCCTCCGGTATATTGGAGCAACTAGTGACGATCCTACCACAACCTTGTCTCAAGTCAATCCTCTGGTAGAGACAAACCTCCACCCTCTTGTGAATACTAAAGTGCCTGGGGTACCCAAACTCGGTGCAGCCGACGTGAATCTTAATTTAGACATTGTATTCAATTTGACGACTCGCCACTTCACGGTCAACAATGCGACGTTTGAACAACCGACAGTACCGGTGCTGCTCCAAATTTTGAGCGGCGCCCGTAAACCTCAGGACCTTCTACCATCGGGATCTGTCTACAGTCTGCCTCCTAATAAAGTCATAGAAATTTCCATGCCCGGTGGATCTATAGGTAGCCCGGTAAGATTTATTACCCCCCAGTTATACTTCTCGAAACTCATGACACGGTTCCCAAGCACCCAATCCATTTACATGGCGTGCGTCTAGTTCAATTAGCTTTGCCTTCGCCACTGTTTCTAATTTTATTTTTTTCAGCATAATTTCGCTGTCGTGCGCAGTGCAGGAAACGATAGCTACAACTACGACGATCCCATCAGGCGCGATGTCGTGAGCATTGGAGGCGTCAACGACAACGTGACGATACGCTTCCAAACCGATAATTCTGGACCATGGATTCTTCACTGGTCAGTCTTCATCGTATACTGTCTTCTGTTTATTGCTCACCTTATTTCTCAGTCACATCGATTGGCATCTGGGACTGTAAGTACCTCGTATTTCTGTGAAGATGCCTTGTTGACCGTGATACACCACTATACAGAGGTCTTGCAGTTGTTCTCGCTGAGAATATTCCAGGCATCGCTGCAAGCCACCATCCACGTAAGTAATGTGATTAGCTTGGGAATGTCGATATTTACATGTTTTTTTGCAGCCGCTTGGGACCAACTTTGCCCAATCTACAACGCTTTACCACCTCAAACTTTCTGATTGAAAGATGAATTTTACAGTCTGGTTTGTGAGGACTCGGTCTACGTTATTCTCTATTATTGCATTTACGAATTTGCTGTTTGTAATGTGCGACTAGATTATTGAATGTTTATATGATTTACTATGTATTCAACGAATAATGTTCTACTTGAGATGACCCGGGCATGGCCAGGTCCGACAATTCGAAATCTCCAAGTATACGAGGGACCGTTGTTGGCGACGACGCTCTAACGAAAAATGAACCTGCCGCCTCTCTCGGCTCTAGAGCAGAGATTCGCCTGGAGATCGGTTTCCGGTATAAAAACAAAAACTGAAGGCTCAAAGTTGTGCAGCAGCCAAGCTGAAAACAAAAAGACAGTGACTTAGGTGGGATTTGATGACACGATTTTTGGCTTACGGACTTGTCGGACCTTGTCATAAGCGGTCAGTCTGCGAGGGGTAGTTGCCCTTGGATCACCGACCTATAGCGCTTTCCCAAAGCTTGGCGCGCCGCGCACGGAGTCGGAGAGCCCAATGGAATTATTTGAGGGAAACTTGCCAAAAAGGACACTGGTGCATGATTGGCCGATGAAAAAGCTATTGAGCACGGCGCGGATTTTTCTACCAAACCGTACAGAGAAGATTGCAGCTGATGATCTGCTTCATTCGAGTATTGTTCTGTAGACCGCTGACGTTAGATAGCGCTAAGCGGTTGGATAGGGGCGGAGTATGTTGTATTGGATTGTTTGGATTAGACGGTCCTGCTGTGATCGGCGCTAATTTTTTTTAAGCCACCTACTATTACCTTCAGCCGCGCCAAAAATCACCTTGATTAATTGCTCAACCTTTTCAGTCTGGCTACCTCTATGTGGTATGCCTTCCTGGCTTCCACATACCTCGGGAACGTCAACATGACACTCGACAGTGACCCCATTCTGCTCAGCCTATTTCTTTTGCATCCGAGTCCATCTATGCCGCGCATATACTCGCAGATCCTTATGCAATGTAAACAAAAGTGCGCGTGATCCAATCCTCGTACGCTATTCCGACCTTGTCCAAGTCATGGTCACCGCCAGGAGTGTTGGGTTGCTTTGTCCTCAAGTTTACTCTTCCGATCCGAACAGGCCCTTCATTCGCAAATTCAATGGCTAGTCCGAGCCCCGTCCCAATTCCAGCAATTACGTTTCTCTCAAGGAATATAGGGCAGCATAAAGGGTTTCTGCAGAACCACACCAGGTTACCCCGAACACTATTGTCAGCTTCATTCGGTTTGGTTTATCTCGCTCCGAAGCTCTTTGTACAGTAAGATAAGCCCTGCAGGCTGGACATATTGCAGAGGGCTACTTTGCGACGCAGTCTCGTAATCATAACGGCCCTTGCGCTGTATGAACGTTGATTAACTCGAAAACTGCCTAATGTGGATTATCTGGAATCACGACGACCTTCAAATCAAGCCGTAAGGATTCTTGTTCTCTGAGTTGACTTGACTAGATCCTTACAATTACGGCTGCAGAAACCCTCCCAGAATCATGTAAAACCATCAAACTTTGTTGACCTCCGACTTGTTAGGTTCATCCGTGGCATTGGAAACCAATTGGAAACGGAATACCTAACCTAGCGTTACCGCCTTCGGAATTGACATGGTGCATACTTACTCTCTTGCGTCAACGATTTATTGTTCGGTTTTCGCTGCAGCTACGTCTCCGTGCCTCGAGGAAGAAATCAGGTTTCTTGACTTAGAAGCATCCACAATTACGACTTGATCAACGTCTACCCAGCCGTAATGCTAGCCACCTGGAATATTAAACATTAGGTTTGCATTACCCTACGAACGTGCATGTGCCTTTGCTGACGTTTTTGTCCGTCTTGCAGCGGAAATGCGTGAGCCAATGCCATGGCCAATTCCCGGGGACCGGGCTGAGCGTCGATGACGTTGAAAGGGGTTCCACGTGATGCAAGCAAAACGTCCAGCTTGATAAGCGGAGGCTCTCCATCATCATGCATCTTACAGCCGACTGGTTGCAGACTGTCAGCCCAAGGTTACTTATATGTATGGGAACCCCGGAGCCTCTCATCGCTCTCACCTGCCTCCCCGGTTATGTGCTAACGATTAACAGGCCATTGATAGCCTGGTTCAAGTGAAATTCCTATATCCTACCTCCACTCCTGTATCGCATTCCAGGATGTCGTCCACGTCGAAGGCCAGTGTAGAGGGGGATATCGTCATATCTCCCAAGCCCAGTTTCGTCCAACCCTCTTCGCTGTTGCCGGAAATCTGGCTTCTCGTCTTTCCCCACCTCGCACCGCCGGATTTACACTCGATTTCCTTGACATGTTCGACATTCCGATACATAGCCCAACCACTGCTCTTCAGCGTGCTCGATGTGTCCCCATTTCTCCTATCCTACAACGCCGACCAACCGACTCTACGGCCACGCAAGTACCTCACAAGGTTTCTCGAACGGTTGGAGTATTACAAGCTCCCGCATATCGCGCATGGGGTTCGCCATTGTTGGATATCGCCTTACACTCGGTTTGGATTCCCGATGCGGAACCAGGACGATGATACGGACCCGAACCAGATCATCGACGCCGCCGTGGATGCGCTGCCCAGTTTCCCGAACCTGTCGACGCTGTCCTGGCATTGTATCGACATTGCGCCTGAGTGGTGGGATGTGATCCAGTCGTTGCAGATCACAAACTTATGGCTGAACTCATCTTCCATCCCTCATCCCGTCGTCTCGCCGCTCCTAACTATCCGACATCTAGACCTCGACCAATGGCCTTGGGAGGGGAGGATCACGAACCACGTTTCAGTACACGAAGAGCGATCCCGTGGTGTCAGCACCCTCGCTCTGCAGCATGTCATCCAGCCCGACGTCATCCAGTCAATCTCGGTCCCACGGACCGACACAGCTGTCCACCTCTTCACCATCCTTTCGGAAGAGACATACCACCTTACCTCGTTGAAGGTCCCTTTTTCCTCCATCTCCGACCCCAGTTTCATCAACGCGCTCGAACACTGCCCGAGTCTAGTTTCCCTAGGCATATTTCCACCCACATCCGACGAGAGATCGCGCGACGTCCAGCTCGGCACGTTCGCGCCATCCACCCTGCCGTCCCTCACAAACTACGAAGGACCAGACACACACGTTCTGCAGTTCTGCCATCAGCCGCTGCAGCGCATCTCATTGTGGGGATTCGATAATCGACCGGCTCTGTGCGATCCAGACGCGTTGACGAAGACGTTGACGAAGCTCGCGGAGACTGCTACTGCGAACAGCCTGAAATGTGTGGCGTTGATGGTTATTGGGATCACCCATGATCTTTTGGACGTCTTTTCTTCGTTCAACCAGTTAGAGCGGATTATCGTTCAGTCTCAGGAGAGTTCGACTGGGGAGTTGTCTCACCTGAAAGCGAATGCACCCGTCACGGTACGAATCCCCAAAAAATTCATTTTTAATTAAAACTAAAAATCGCCTTTCAGTCATTATACGACAAAATGTCCACGATCACTCTTCCCCCGCGAATCAAACATCTCAAATTCTCCACCCGCCTTACTAGACACAAACTAGACCTCTCCTCGCAGGAACACGAAGCGGCAACTTTCATGGAGTCGTTCGCCAGCCGACACCCGTCCATCCAGCGTATCGAGGTGGATTATGGGATATACTGGACGGGCACATATAGCGTCATATGGGGTAGGATTCGGGAGAACAGCGACTCCCCTACCACCAGCACACCTAGCACCCCCACCAACGCCGGACTTCCTGTGCACGCCAAAGACAAAGATGCGCTGAACGCAGATGCTGGATATTCCTCCAAGTCGTCGTCGAAAGAATACATACTCTCAACAGTAGTATCGACTGTCCATCCACTGCCGCTAGGCAAGCTGACATTCACGGAGCACAGACGGAGGATCTTGTTCCCTCAGGACACGGTCAGCATCTCGCCGGTGGATGAGGGCAAGGGGGATAAGCGATTTTGGACAGTTATTTGGGATGGGTTTAGACGGATTTTTGGGAGGGTTGGTTCTTGAGCTGTTTGGTTGGACGAATGCCTTTGCGTTCGTGTTTGCTTGTATGTATATTGGACGTTGATCTAGAAGTTTATATAATGATTAGATGACTATTACATGTTGTACTTTGTTAATGTATTCTTACTGTGTACCACCAGCTCAATCCATGCTACCACACCGGCTCTTGTGCTGGTGCCCTGTCCAAGCATACGCTCAGCTGATAATCACCAACGCGTCTTGCCCATCGGTACATCTTCAACTCGTCCGCCAAAGCTTCCTCCGCCTCGTCAAACAGATCTCGATCGTCTTTCCTCCACCACATAACTTGAAAACTCCGTTGTCGGTCATACAGTAAGAAATTGGCTTCATCTTTAAATTGGAACAGCGATATCTGGAACTTGACAAGAAAAATCTTCCCCTCGTGGACATCGGGCGGGACGCCTGTCTTGATAGGCGCGATCTGGCCTTTGGCTTTCACCTCGTCGATGATGTCGTGGCGGTTCATTATGACGACGCCGGCACCGTGTGGGGTTTCTGGTGTGTCGAAGGTGAGGGTGTGCCAGGTGCCGCCTTTGAGAGAGCGGCAGGTGGGTTTGTGGTTTGGCCAGTCGTGTTTCTGACATTCTAGGTTGAGATTTTATGAGAACATGAACACTGAGAAGAATAAGACGGGCTTTACCGGGACTACAGTAGGCAACTGACAAGCACTGCAGACAGCGACTGATGTTTTTCTTTCCGCAGACTTCGCAACCCGTGTCCGTGGTCAGTTTTCCCATCTCGCGCATGGTAAGAGGTCCCAGCGGAAGCAAGAATGAGGGCTTTAGGCCTTGACTGCGGGCTTTCGAGTCTTCGGGATAAAAATCGCCAGCTAGTCGTTTCGCGTTCATACGGAATAGCTTTAACATCGCCAGCCGCTCGAGTTCGGTTGTTTGGATCCCAGTGAGAACGCCAGTGTTTGTACTCGTAAGAAGACATTCTACAGCGTCTTGAATAGAAGAGCCAGCAACGGGATGTACTTCTTTGTATAGGAGAACGAACAGAGGTATGTTTTTCAAGTCGTGAACCTGGGTCACCTACAAAGAGATAAACACGTTTTCTGAGAGAAACGTAGAAGAAAGACACGTACACGAACGTATATCCCCCAACCATTATCATTAAACTGCCCCAGCTGGTCAGTCAACCAGAACTCGCGCTGTCCAGCCTGTATTCCATGCGCGAACGACATCACAGCCGTCCGGATCTCCTTGAACGTGTCCTTCTTATCCGCAGAGACCCTTGGTGCATGGGATAGCTTCATTTTGAGCCCGTCCATGAGCCCTACTCGTACTGTTGCATCTGGTAAATTGGTTTCTGTGGGCCATGTTGGGAAAGTGGATGGGTTGAAGGGTGGTGATTCTATGACAATGCGGAATTGTTGGGCTGCGTCGAGAGCTTGGGTGAGGCGTTTGTTGAGGTCTTCTTCGGAGATTTTGGTGTTTGTAGGTAAAGAGACGCCGATTGAGGCCAATAGAACTAGAAGATCTTCCCGGCAAATTTTGGATGACATGTAGTCAGAGTGATAGGCGATAGACGTAAATAGACCTGGCTAGCACTCTGTAAATAATACGAACAAATTACTGTTCGGGTTACTTGTGTAGGACTGAGGTCTTGACACGCCAGTGCGTGGTCCTCAGTGTCGGAAACCTGAAGAAAGATGACAGCTATGAATTTACCTAGACACGCCAGTGCGTGCTAGGAGATGAGTTAGCTACATAATAAGTGTAGATACAGAATTAAAAGCACTTACATCCCTAATGTTGGAAAGAAAGATGACAGTTGAGGAAGAAGACGCAGAGCGCGGAGTACAAGCGGAATAAATAGGGAGCGCGACCGCACGTGATGAGAAAAGCCAACCAGCCTTCCCATTGCCAACAACTGGAAGCTTTTTTTTCTTTCTGAAATCAATTAAAGCTTCCTCAAAGCTTCCTGGTACTCCACTGGCATCGAGCTTCGGTTGCGCGCCTCAATGCTTTTCCCATCTAAGATCGTGCGGACGCATTTCAGCAAGCAAGATCGTTCAGCTGATTTTGTGTTCGTGTCCGGCTGAATGTTCTCGCGACTCTCGGCGAATTTAATCACCCCACTGACGCCAATATTAGTGTTACGGTCTTTCCTACTTATAGCCAAATTCCTAGCAGGACTACAGACGTACACGCCTCTATGATCTCGCAGTGTCAATAGAATGGGCCTGCACAACTTTTCGGAGCACGTGCGGTGGTGTCCAATTGAGGATTCCCGATACACTCAGGCTGCAACTTGCCTGCAAGCATATGAATCCGAGCAGGGAATGTTCAAGTTCGTCGGCTTTTTTTCGAGGCTTGGTATCTTCGTGAATCAGGTTTACCCGAGGACAGCTTCTCAAATATACACCGTGCCGATTGTATTGTCTCCATAGGCTACGAAGATGAAGATCTTTTGGTCATCTGTTGTGGCCGTCTGGTCGGTGGACGACAGCCTTCTGTCGATAATATGACGGAACGGCTACCTCAGTTACAGGCCATTGGCGATAAATTTCCGGACAAGGTCTATAAAACGGCCTTCAAAACACTTTGCAACTTAGGTTCAACATGAGGCTCCATTCTCTCATCGTTTTTACTTCGATATTGATTGCTGGTGCGGTTGGTTACGAAGAACTCGCCGCTCGCGCCGACGTTCCACTCTACGGTCAATGCGGTGGAGTGAGTCGTCTCTCTGACTGAGTTAGAATAATTTACTTACAACCTCCTCTTCGCAGATTGGTTTTACGTAGGGCTCTCTGCATCCCGCCCAGCTCGATAGGAACTGACTGACCTGCAGAGGCTCAACAACATGCGCACAAGGAATATGCCATTATCAAAATGGTGAGCAGAGCCAGTTGTATAAGTGGACGATGAATTTGAGTGACGTTCATAACCGCCTCCAGATTATTATTCGCAGTGTATCCCCGGGTCCGTGACTTCGAGTTCTACATCGACGCCAACCACCACTCGTCCCGCATCGACATCTTCCACCCCACCCCCCACTACGACCTCCAGCACTCCAGTTCCCACCAAAGGTTTGCCCAGCAGCTTCCAATGGAGTTCTAGCGGCGTGCTGGTCTCTCCTAAAAACGATTCCCGCAACCTCGCCGGCATCAAAGACCCGTCCATCGTCTTCTACAACGGCGTCTACCACGTCTTCGCGAGCACAGCACAGGAATCAGGATACAGCCTCGTCTACCTCAATTTCACCGATTTTTCGTTGGCCGCATCTGCCAATCAGTACTACCTCGACCAGTCTGGGATCGGTACCGGATATCGCGCTGCCCCCGAGATCTTCTACTTCGCCCCCCAAAAGACTTGGTATCTCATCTTCCAGAACGGCAACGCAGCTTATTCCACAAATCCTGATATCAGCAATCCGAAAGGATGGACAGCGCCGAAAACTTTCTACAGCGCTATGCCGGCGACCGTCACAAACAACATTGGTGCCGGCTATTGGGTAGACATGTGGGTTATCTGCGACTCTGCAAATTGTTTCCTCTTTTCCTCCGACGACAATGGCCATTTGTATCGCTCACAAACCTCTCTCACCAACTTCCCAAATGGCATGACAGAACCGGTCATGGCGATGCAAGACGCGAACAGTCATAATCTATTCGAGGCGTCGAACGTTTATAATTTCGGCAGTGGCTACCTCCTACTCGTCGAGGCGATAGGAAGCGACGGTCGCCGGTACTTCCGCTCTTGGACTTCATCCAGCATTGGTGGCACATGGAATGCGCTCGCCAACTCCGAGGCCAATCCTTTCGCTCGTGCCAGCAACGTCGTTTTCAGCGGCACGGCCTGGACGAAAGATATCAGTCATGGAGAGATGATCCGAAGCAGCTACGACCAGACCTTGACTATCAGCCCATGCAACCTCCGCTATCTCTACCAGGGTGTTGACCCTAACTCTACCGTCGATTACAATTCACTTCCCTGGCGGCTAGGCTTGATTACGCAGACAAATTCGGCTTGCTGAAGGGGGCATCATGGTTTGGGGATCCATGCGTTTCAAGTGATAGATCCAGAGTTTGGATAAGTGCGACTTACTGGAGAGTCTTCGTGCTAACTCGATGGCATCCCACTTTAAAAACCCAATAACCCTGTTAAATTGCAACGAAATATTATGATGTAAGTAGATTTAAACGAGTGTGGTGATTAGGGAATGACGTGCGGTCTGCAGGTAACAAGGAAAGTACTGGTTGGATGGTCCATAAGGCGCTTCACCTTCAGGAGAAAAACCTTCGTGCCCATATCCTCATTCTGCATTTGCTGAAACCGAGACAGACCCTCTCTCTTCCTTCCTATTCTCAACTTCCGCTCGTTCCAAATCCATTCCTTTCCCTTGCTGCTGCTGCGTCAACAACCTCTCCTGTCTTTTCCACAGCCCGTAAAATATCCTCGTCCCGTGAAACTGCGCCGCGGAAAACGCGATGTGCAGTATAGGCGTGAGGATCTTGAACGATAGAGGCCACCGATTCCAGAGCGTTCCAAACACGTACATTGTGAGTACCGTTTCTGAAATTGTGCCGATGAAGGTGGTGATGCATGCAAATTTAAAGACGTTGGCGAGGAAATAATGTGATGTAGGATAGACGCGGTAGAGAATTATCGCGAAGTGAGGGAGGGATTCGGCGATAATATCAAAGGCGCCTATAAACCACCGAAGGAAAATATTGCTGGTTAAAGAAAGTACAGTCGGAAGGATGAAGGCTTACCCCAGATGGTGCAAAGCATGAATTCTATACTTGATTCTGGGTCCATCTTGATACTTATTGTAATCGCAGCTTGAGCTACAAGAATGCTTCCAATGTGATGCAGGACCGAGACTGGCGAGATTTTAACGCGGTAAATCAACTCGAAGATGAACATCCCAGTGAGCATCTGCGCCGCGACGAGCAGAAGGTCGCCCATCTGCACCCTGGACCCCTTGACGAACGGCGTATGAAAATTGGAATTCCCAAACGCCACGCAGGCGAATGGGTAGGCGGCCACGATGAGGATGGTAATTTTTGTTGCGCCGGCAATATGGTGGTTCAAAAAGCCACGACGGTTGATATCATCCAGGTCGGTATATTTGGACCCGTATATTTTGGGCAGGAGATCCTGCAAGATGTAGAATCGGATTAAGAAAAAAATAACCAGGACGACGGAGAGAATAAGGCCGCTGTAGGGCGCTAGAAATGATATGGATGATACTGGAAAATGCCTGGCGTGTTGGCCGATGTCGAAGTGCTCGTGCGTCGTAGGCATGGTGGGTGGAATTAAAGTCGGAGGTAAAGGTAGAGCGAGATGTTATAACTGGTGGGTGTTTGCCATGGCCTAGTTGTGGGCTTAAAGAAGGAGAAACTGGACAGCCTACGGACGCTGCGGAGGGTTCACCACGGTTGTTACTGACCGCGAACCGCATGGTGATCTGATTCTCTTAAGCCCGATGAGTATTAACCGTCGACCTCGTCCATGAATCCAGTGCCCAAGCCATTTCATTCAGTCATTTGACCATACTTCTGAATCCTTTACTACCATATCCTTTCTTCTAGCCACATTCGAGGGCCTTATTGGTGCAAGGAGTTTGACTGGCTACATATATAGCTCGTCCAAAAATAAATCACAGAAGATTGTCCGGAGGAAACCTAAAAATAAAGCATGATCCCGAGGGACTTTAAAATTAGATCACGACGACGAGAGGGGATTATGTATCATAGCTGGGAGTTATGGACCTGTAACAGCCTGTAACTCAGCGTTATTATGACAGGGATAAATCAACTCGGAGCCAACTCGGACTCTCGGAGTTGAAGGGTATTTGTATTCGTTGGAAAGCGAAACTCGAATAAATATCCACCAGAAAAGATAGTTTTTCCGAGTTACCAATTGCAAAAGGCTGTTGGTGAAAAGCGAAACTTCGCCCACTCTGAGGAAACCAGGTTGACCTTGGGTTGACCCTACCACCAACAGAAACCCAAATACTTAATGGGCTAATGGGCAAGTTATTTCCGGAAATGGGAGGATCCCTGGTAAATACAAGGGAAATACGAGGGAAACAAGTCCGCAGTCCAGGCATTGACATGGACCCTGTTGGTACTCCTTTTGAAAATGAGTGGAATGAGTTGAAAGGGAATGCCATCCGGTTACTCTTGCCAGTGGGTCTTTAAATCACCGAGGCAAGTCATCGGACTGTAGAAATTATGTATCCGCAATCTGCGGGGGCGCTCGCTTCGCCATCCGAGGCGTGTGGCAATTGTACATAAGTAAAGCAGTTATCGGGGAGAGAAATACCCTGTCTAGGGGAAGGGGTCTGCGGTACATGATCGGGGTGATCAGGATGTCGGAGTCGGGTCGACTCGGTTGCAATCATGCGGGATCTTTCTTTCAGCATAAAAGCTACAATAACAACGAAAATTCCCAGTTGTTTTTGCAGAATATTGTACATGGTATGGTTCTATATCTAATGCTACACTTTCAAGAGGGATGGAGGAAAGCATGGAGAGATATAGGGCATTCAAGGAAGTTACTGATAGAATTTGCGCGCTCAAAGTTTGTGTTTGTTTGTCCGGGCCTTTCACCCTTAGTCAAAGATTGCTCGCTGCGCTCGCAATAATACGACCAAACTGCGGCGTCCTTCAACGTTTCATCTTCACAGTCAACTTCAACAGCGCTGCTGTTGAACTCATAGTCGTCGTTCAACCTGTCCTGCTAGGCTGCAACCGAATTTTCTGCTCAAATTATGTTTCTTCGGAAGGCTCGGCTGTCTACCTTCTCTTCGCCGAATTAACGTCACCGTTTTCCTCGGCCGGGCTGATCCCTGTTCCTAGTCTCTCGTAGACAGCCAACGATATATGTGATGTGCCCTACAGATCACGATATATGTACCCCGCTCCCCGACGCCCATCTCTAACTTGCTCCAGCTCGTTTATTCAACCGACTCGAAGGTGTCGTTGTACTGGAAATGCATTATAATGGACGACAACTTTGAAACATGGCAGAGCTATTGAATGCTGGACGAGATAATGGAAGGCCAAACTACGCTGCGGTACGAACTCGTACTTTAAAGCTGAAGATTAGGCTTATGTCTTGCAACAGTTCGAAAGTCATTTATTCGCTGCTGGACAGCCAAAGTAGCCTCCCTACTGATCCACCCCAAGGATGTCATTAAATGTTTACATCAAGCTATGCCAAAGCGCAGAGTGACCATGATGATTTATGCAGATCACGTCCCTCCCTCTCATCGCTAATTACTAATTACCTCTCTACCTGCTAGCTACTCCGTCGATTTGCTCTGCAATCAGAGACTTGGCACCACAATTCACGCTCAACGTTAATTCTGCTCAACCCCGCCCCGGATGTACCAATAAGACGATCGGCATGCTTGACAGACTCACCACATCCCAAAAAATGATCAAAATATGCCGCATGAGCTCGCGAAGGGATTTGCTGGTGCCGACACGTAAGGCAATCATCCGTAGTTGCGCAAAGAGCATCGTCAGCCCCCGGCATCGGGGCAGCACGCACCCGCCGAAATGAGGCTTCCCTGTCATGATTCCATATCCGGTGAGATTCTTCTTGCTCCGCGAATGGTCACTCCACCTCCACTTAGCGCAACCCATCCAGGCTTCACAAGTCCTTCTTGTGTAATGAACACTTACGTAGGTGGGGGATGTTCGACTGTCTGTGCGTTCCTCCAAACTCCTATTCTGTTTTACCAAATTTTTCCCACCTGAACTTCGCCAAGGGCTACGATCATTGTCGATGAGAGTTTTCTAGAGTCCTCGCACGCGCACTGCTAGCCTGCTGATCCTTCCTGCTCGCCTTCATTGAGCTTCTGGTTTGCCGATGTTGATCGCTTCCCTCCGACGCTCGGGTTTGGGATGACCTCCTAGTCAATTATGTAACCGCTTCGCTGCTATAAGAGTCTACAACCTTGCCAAGCTTGCAATTAATTGCGTCATTGGACCATAGCCTCAAATCCCCAAAATATCTGGCCTCCAAACTACCCCTGCCTTCTTATACCCCCAGGACTTTCACTTAGTTCTCCTGACGGTAGACTTTCGATGTCAAGCACTCCATACTTCATTAAAGGTTGGGTCGGAACCTCAATCACAGGCACAATATCCTCGTATCTACTTCCTTCAATGAAAATTCCACCTCTCCCGCAAGAAATTATCGAACTCATTATAGATGAACTAGGTCAACACAACGACGACATGCGGAGTCGTATGTCCCTCTATAACTGCTCTTTAGCATGCCATTATTTCCGCTCAAGGGCAGTTGTGCACATTTTTGGGACCGTCACAATTGGTCAAGGATCGACAGGCAACGCCATGCATCGGCGTCTGACAGGACTGCATGATATCCTGGAGAAGAATCCAGCAATCGGACATGTAATTCACGGTCTGGAGATCGAAGGCAACTCCAATCTCTTTGAGGTCGACCCTGGTGCATCAAAGCCTTTCTGGGAACGGGAGAATGCCACACTACCTCTCCTCGTTAAGTACCTCCCTTCGATTCGGCGATTTACGCTCGGAGAAAAATATGCTTCGGTCTCCTGGATGGCACTGCCCAAGAATATGTCGGCGTCATTCGAGGCTATAATCCAATTACCGTCACTTCGACGACTAGAAATCCGTAATATCAAGCACGTCCCAATTAACCTCCTCCCATACTGTCCCAACCTCATGGAAATCTCGTTTACCTGGGTCGAATGTCACTTGGACGTGAGTGATTCCAAACCCTGCTCCCCACCATTATATCCCTCCACCCCTGTGCAGAACCAAATCCAATCTTCACCGCCTTCGACTTCGTGGCTCGAATCTATCATGGCTTCTTCTTCACCATCCGTTGTCGAATTTCTTCTCTCACTCCCCACAGAAGTGGCGATTTTCTCCCGGCTGCGTCGTCTTCAAATTGGGGTTACTCAGCTCAAGGATATCGATTCAGCGTGGTCCGTTATGCTCGCAGCAGCCCAAACCCTTGAGGACCTCGAAATTACGTCTTCTGTCGCTGGTAAGCGCCTTAAAATCCATTGTATAACATAAATCGGTCTGAACTAGTTCGCGACGACAGACACACGAAACTTTCCTGATATATTTGATCTTGGCCTTTTGCCTTCTCTGCGCCATCTTGGCCTGAGGTGTATGATCGACCCGTCTGAATCCGATTCGCGATTTCCGACTATTTTGCTCAACTGGCTCAAGCTGCGGGAATCACCAAGCGATCTCGAAACCCTTACCGTAAACATCGACTGGGAGGCCATTCCGCTTGGCGACGAAGAGCATCTGCTTCATCCCAGCCAAGGATGGGCGTTACTGGATGAGCTGTTGGCCGATAGAAAATACGTCGCGTTGCGCGATGTCAAATTTACACTGGAGTTCGGCTTCATGTGGTGGCTTCCTTCCCTTTGCACGTCGACGCTGATAAATAAACGGATTCGCCCACTAACCGACCTGCTATTTCCGAGTATTAGGACTTCAGAACGGACCATGTTAGATATTGAAATCAGACCCTATGGAATTGCAGAGAGCCCCTGGTAGATTGATTCTGTAGATCTTTCCCGTGATCAAGGCCCTTCATACTGTCATAAAATTGTCGTGAAGGTGTACTTGAGTAACAGTAGGACTGTCTCGAATGCGTTCGGCCTCCTGGTTGATGTAGCTGAGTTTCTACGGCTTACGCCAAAGGTTGCAGAAAGCAAGCTCCGAATCTAAATTTTTATCATGAATGGCAAAAATGATCTTCTGGGATAAGTACCGGTATTATCTTGTTATTATCTCTCCGTTGCATTTAATCAGAAACCATAGGACTATTACACTTGACATAGTTGAATGCTTCGCCAGGTAGTGAACACATTGAACCGACATTGAACCTGCCGTGAACGCGACACCAACGCGAGTTACGCGACACTTGCGCGACACTTTCGAGGAAACTTAGGAAAGGGAATGGCTGACCTAATTTAGTACACCAGATTAGTAATGATTTGGTCATGATCATTAGCTCGTGCGAACTACGTATCACGTGGTGTTTTTTTGTGTGTGTCACTGTGGGCTCCGACTCTCGGGCAACCTTTGAACAAACCTTGATTCGTGCTATGTCGAGTTTCGCTGCAATGGGTCGACTCATGGTCCATCATGGAGCATTTCGGTAGCCACCGATTGTCCTAGGTGCTGGTATTTAACCCTGAACCTATCGAGTGCACTACGAGCCTAGATAATAACAAAGTAAGAGGATGGTGATGTCCGGCAAAAAATAGTAAATACGGCGCCCGACGCAGCTTTGACAGTTCGACATGCCTGCAGGATACTCGGAATCTCCTGCCCTCCTGTTCTACGAGAATTGGAAGGCAGCCCAGTCTTGTCCTTGCTCCATCGCCGCAGTTAACTCTCCAGGCATTATTACGCTCTCAGGTGAAGATTTATATTCAGCAAATGATATGTTCTTGGACTAACAAGTCGTAAAAAATTCATAGTGTCTCGTTCCTTGATCTCCATCGATCCCTCGCATCTTTGTGCCCTACTGCACGATCGGCACCTCCCATCCTCTCGATCGGTACCATGGACCCGTTACAAATTTCATGCATCGAGTCCAATCCTGACATCGCTGGGATCGGTGTCCTATACGCAGTGTATGCACAGGCGGTGCTCAGCTTTGTCGCTTCCGGGCTGTCGATGACCGATGGAATTATTACCGCCCAAGAAAGAGAAAGAAACTCGGTGCTGCCACAGGGGAATTTGTTTCTCTCGATCTCGATCACTTCCATCGCATTGATTCAACACACCAAACTAAGTGTTTACCACAGTTTGATTGTTCTGAACTTTGGCTGGATCCTAGAGGGTCCGCTTTTGTTGACCAGCAGTTCTACCCTTGTCCGTGCTGCGGCTGCTAGGATTGCCACCGACGACAATATCGCGTTTGACGCGGTTCAACAGGGAACAGGGACGTCCTGGTGGATGTTCCTATCTCGGGTTTTGCAGGCGATATTCGGCATCGTAGTTTGGAGTAATATCACCACCTACGGCGGCGAGTTAGCGAAGTGCACTGACAGGACCTCTTTATTTCTTCTGGGAGGTATCTGGACTGTTCCGGTCCTCAATAACCTCATCAAAATTGTCTCAATAATCGTCTATGGCATTCGCTTCTTCGATGTTGTAGCGACCCTCCCTAATGCAATCCTGGGGTGGAACTTGAAAAGAAACTCCGATATCCAGATCCATCTTCCAATTGCCGTTGGGAGATTTTTCTTGGCTCTTCTTTTCGTTGGTATACTCATGGTCAACACGACAAGCATGATCAAAAGCTCCAAGAATTCAACCCTAGTTTCACCAGGAGAAAATGACTGGGGATTCGGGCAGATGTTGTCCGCGCTTTCAACCGCCAACCTGGGAATCGAAGCTTCCAAGGATGTCCGTAAATGGTGGAATGGCCAAAGGTGGCGGAAGTCTCGATGGACGACAGGACCGGATAAGATATCCGCACAGAAGGGAATGGACAAGGTGCACAAGCAAGTGACAGCTGCAGACAAATACCGTGCCCATGTCTTGCACAAGGTCATATCAAAAATAGAACGAAAGCTTTCGATTGTGAGGAATTCGAGGTCATTGGGTCATTTCTTTACTATCCTTCAGTTCTAGGAAATTCGGCTGCCCAAATGGCTACTGTCTAGGACAAAGGACAAGAAGGTGGGCATGTTAAATATTAGTGATTGCAATAACGTTAGATCAGCACTAACTTCATACTGCGCCAAAAAAAATCTTGACGTATTGCTGCTGGGACATTTCAAACTCGAAGGATGATCACGAAATGGGAAATATGGATTCTGATTCCAGAGTTGACCGTGCCACTGGCGCCGAGCAGGTCAACAACGATACATCAATACGGCAACGACATGCACCAAGAGCGGTACGTTCCAGTGACTCAGATGAAACAAGTACAGCTAATTTCAGAGCCACAAGTCCGAGAAAAGAGTGCGTCATGCTTCCAGATTGCCAAACTCATGCTGACTTTCAGTCATTTTTAAATCTTAGGGAGTGCGTTATGCAATGCTTCGACCAGCCAAACTTAGACTGACAGGCGTTCGACCTTTTCAACCTCCTAGATTGTGCGTAATTTGACCGTCCAAATTGCCAAACTCGTTCTGACAGTGACATACATTTCGGTCTTTCCCTACTTTTAGCGAGTGCGTAATGTGATCTTCCAACCTGCCAAATATGTGCTGAGATGCATGCGGGTATTTCAACTTTTAGTTTGTGCGTCATGCTCTGCTGCAGTTGGCCCAACTCGCGCTGACACGCGTTTTGTTTATTTTCAACGATTAGGACGTGCGTAATACGATCCCCGCCAGCTAAACGCCCGCTGACATTCTTAGCTATTCGGTCTTTTCCAACTCTTAGCCTGTGCGTAATTGCAATCCTCGAGATTGCCAAGCCGCGCTGACATGCTTTTTAAATCTTCTACAACTCTTAGATTGTGCGTCCTGCAACCCTCTGTTGACCCTCTGGGTTGCCAAACTCGCGCTGACACGCTTTTCGGTTTTTTTTTTCGGACAACAAGGATGTGCGTCATCCAATCCTTTGGCCTCCCGAACGCTCGTTGACAGGCTTTCTGTCTCTTGCAATCTTCAGGCTGTGCGTAATACAACCCTCGAGATTAATAAACTTATGTTGACTTTCTTTTTGATCTTTTGAAACTCTTAGATTGTGCGTAATGCAATTTTCCATGGGCCAGGTTGCCAAACTCCGACTAATCTACTTTTGGGTCTTGTCCAAATCTCAGATTGTGCGAAATGCAATCCTTGAGATTTACAAACTCGCGCTGACATCCCTTCCGGTCTTTCCTGACTCTTTACTTAGGACGTGCGTAATGCAACCCTTTACATGCCAAACTCATCATGATGCTGACACGCTTTCCGTTTTTTCCGACTCTTAGATTGTGCGTAATGCAATCGTTCGGGTTGCAAGTCTCGCGCTAACATCCCTTTGGGTCTTTTCCAATTTTTAGGATGTGCGTAATGCAAGCTTTAGCCTGCCAAACCCGCTCTGACATACCTTTTGGTGTTTTCCAATTCTTAGCACGTGCGTAATGGGATTGTCCAGCCTGCCAAACTCAAAATAGTGCTGACCTACTTTTCGTTTTTTTATAACCCTTAGTTGGTATGCAATTTAAACTCTAGGTTGCCAAACCCGCACTGACATGCTCTCGGTTATTTCTCACTCTTAGAAAGTGTGCAATGGTATTCTCGGTTACGATCAAAAACACCTACTGACATGCTTTTTGGCCCTTTGCTGCTCTTAGGAGGCACGTAATGCAATTCACCATCCTACCAAGCTCACGCTGACACGCTTTTCGGTCTTTGCAACTCTTAGCAGGTCTGTAATACAATCCCTAGTCTGTAAAAATCGTGCTGACACGTTTTTTAATCCTTTTCAACTCTTAGTTAGTGCGTAATACAATCCTCAAGTTTGCCTAACTTGTGCTGACATGTTTCTTTGGTCATTTTCACCTCTTAGGAGGTACATAATGCCATCCTTTAGCCTGCCAAAGTTGCGCTGACCAGCTTCCGGTTTCTTTCCGCCTGTAGGAAGTGCGTAATAAAATCCTTTAGCCTGCCAAGGTCGTGCTGACACGTTTTTTTTTTGGCCTTTTTCTACTCTTAGTCTGTTCGTTGTACCATTCTCAAAATTGCGAACATGCGCTGACCTGCCTTTGGTCTGTTTTCAACCCTTAGGAAGTGCGTATTGCCATTCTTCAGCCTGCCAAGTTGTGCCGACATGTTTTCTGTCTTTTTCAACCATTAGGAAGTGCGTAATACAATCCGCTAACCTGCCAAATTGGCACTAATATACTCTTCTTTTTTTCAACTCTTAGGAAGTGTGTAACACAGTCCTTGAACCCGCCAGACCCGCCCTAACATACTTTTTTGGCCTTTTTCACCTCTCAGATTGTGTGTTGTGCAACCTTCCAGGTTACTGAACTTCCGTTAACATGCTTTTCTGTCATTGCAACTCTTAGGATGTGTGTAATGCAGTCTTCCACTTGCCAAACTTACGCTTACATGCCTTTCAATCTTTCCGACTCTCAGTGGGTGCGTAATTCGATCTTCCAGCCTGGAAAACTCGTGCTGACACCCTTTTTGGTTCTAGGACGTGCGTAATGCAATCCTCTAGTCTGCTAAATTGCGCTGAGTCCTGACATGCAATGATGCATTGTGGTCATTTCGAACTCCTAGAAAGTGTGTAATGCTATTCACTAACTTGCCAAATTTACTCTGACGTGTTTTTCCAACTCTCAGTTGGTGCGTAATGCGGTTCGGATCCTCCAACCTGCCAAACTCGCGCTAATTTACCTTTGATGTTTTCCAATTCTAGAATGTGTGTAATGCAACCTTCTGCCCTGTCGAATCCACGCTCACCAGCCTTTCGGCCTTTTGCAACTCATAGGAAGTGCGTTATGCAATTCTCAAGAGTGCCAAAATCACCCTGACATGCTCTTGGTCTGCAACTTCCAGGAAGTGCGTAATGCTATCCTCCAGCCTTTTAAAACTCAGGCTCAGGATAACATGCTTTTTTTCGTGTTCTACGTCTCTTAGAAAGTCTGTAATTCGACCTCCTTTCCTACTATGGCATTTATGCTGATGGACTTTTCTGGTCCTCTTCTTTATTCAGGCAAACCGTGAAATAGCTGCCTTATTGCCACTGGCACTAGACGATAGCTCCGAGCACTCTGACTCGCCTGGATATTCATCTGACGATGTATGTTCTTCCTTTGATTTCTCTCTTTCCATCGATCTGATTCCGACAAAGTCACTGTCTTCATTGAATTTCTAACGCATTATACGTGTGTCGTCCTTCGGTAACAATATTGAAATAATGATTACTATATTTTTTTTAGGCTCATGAAGGCGACGCAATAACTGAAGCCTGTCCAAGCCAGGGTATAACTCGACTGCGCAATACCAAGCTCGCGCCTTCTGTTATCAAATTCCTATTTTATTTTATCGTCGAAGTGGCACTGAGAATCTATGAATCCGGGTTTATTTTTTGTTTCAACTATAAATTTGATGACGTGGGTTACTGTCTAGAGACTAGTAGTCCAATGCTTTGAGACCGACCAGCTCCTGCTACTGTCGCCTCGCGTCTTCGTCCAACAATAACTTGGCTTAGAACTTGAAGGTATTAAGTATTAAGGTGAAGAAAAAACTAAGTATCCTGGGACCAAAGTCAACTCAGAATTGAGACCAGCATAAGTATTCCATTTTATAAAATCACCCGCCCACCAATGAGGTAGAATGGAATCGATACCAGTGACTATCCTCCCGCACTTGCTTGGTATGCGCACATGAGCATCTGAGTCACGGTCCGAATAACTTGTATCGCACAGAGGGTCATTGCAAGCCGTATTTCCTCGGACGACGCGTGAATCTAGCCAAGGTGGGACTCGAAACGCGCCATGGCCAGGCGCGTCGACTATTAATAGACGCGATCAAACGCGACGTCGGAGTTTGTCGTGTGCGAAATGGGACGACTTGAGGAAAAATAATCTCTTGTCATTCCACCCTCCTTATGAACACACCCAGGGGATCGCTGCTCCCAATGATCTACCAAGAAATGCTTAGTCTAACGTACGACGTGATCATCGTCGGCGCAGGCATTGCGGGGTGCGCGCTAGCTCGTGGTCTCTCGAATCTTCCTCGGTCTAAACCTCTTCGGATAGCCTTACTCGAACGCTCACTCGCCGAGCCTGACCGGATAGTCGGGGAGCTGCTGCAGCCTGGTGGAGTCATCGCACTGAAGCGCCTGGGTATGGGGTCGTGTCTGGAGGGTATCGACGCTATTCCGGTGAAAGGGTATTGTGTGGTGGAGGGCGGGAAGTCGGTGCATATTCCGTATCCTGATGGGCATGAAGGGCGGAGTTTTCACCATGGCCGGTTTATTATGAAGCTTCGGGAGGCGTCGAAGGCGTCGGGGGCTGTTGAGGTTATCGAGGGCACGATCACGGAGCTCATTCAAAACGAATACAGCCGGGAAGTTAAAGTTCTCGGAGTGCAAGTGACAAAGAAGATTGGAAGACGTGGAAGACTCAAAGTAAGCTATGTACGCGGACCTCGTTGACGGTCAACATCCTGAGTGTGGCTCTGTACGATCTCTTTGGGCCAGAGGGTGAGTCACATATTGTTTCGCGACCTATGGTTCATAACCATTCGAAAAGACCAGAACCTCCAAGTTCTACGAATAGGATGCTTCAAATACTTTGAACGCTGTGGTGAATGTATAAACGGCCTCGTATCTCTTCTCCCAGGTCAGTCGTTCTTCTCCCTACATACCCAGCTTCAGCCTAACATTTACTCCTCTAGCATCGTCGAGTCTCCCGCCCATCTGGCCTATCACTTCTTCTCCGTCGCGCTGTACTCAATATGGGTGATGTTCAGCCATCCCAGCCCCGTTCCTCATCCGCCGTTGTCACATTCAAACGGCAACGGCAACGGCCACGCGAATGGTGTGAAACCCGTCTATTCAACACCGAGTCTGCAGCTTTACGGTTCCGGACGACATGTCTCGTTTTCGGCCCCCTATTGCGATCAGAAATCCGTTGGTGGTCGCCGTTGGATACGGCCAAGAGGAATCAAGTGGTTTGATCCCTCGGAATCGCGACTTCGAGCCTGGAGCCATGACAGTATTCAGTTCAATGAGGGGTGTGTGGAGTAGGTTTTGCCATTGGTGAGTCGTCAGTTTTGAGATAGCAACCGCGGCTTCGACGTGTTGTACGCTAACCCTCTATTATGATTCCAGGATATGAAAGTAGACATTATTGTTGCATAAATCTGCGGAGGAACTTTCTTGCTGTAGCCAAAAAAGTCAGCGATGTGCTATGCTGTGGGTCGTATGGTGAGCATTCCTCACTCGTTTCACTCCTTTTCTTTCCTTCTTTCACCCGACTTCTGAACCGAGCTCATTTTCTTGCTATCTAGTTTACTCGAACATCTTAGGCATTACTTCCAGGCGGCGACCGCTCGCTTCAATGGAGAACGGAAAAACGAAACAAGGACAGCAGTCCTCCGGCTTTTATGACAAATCGCGCTGCCACGTCATTTTTCTTACCTTTCGATGTTTCAAGCACATGAGTATCGACTCAAGTTTCTCCAGCTCGCCCTAGGCCAAACCACGTCACCGAGACGTTCAAGTATCAACTTAACCACCACACTCACAAGCATCGCTCGAGTCCTGACCTGCATATACCACTATCGAGGCCGTTTTCTCCATTCATTTCAACCTTGGAACCCGGGGAAAGCTATACGTCATGGCCACCCATTCAACCCACCAGCGGTACAATGGCTGGCTTCCTTCGCGTTTTCCTAAATGCACGGTGGCTCTCCATTCAGTAACGGCCTCTCACAATGTCGGCCATATCTTCTCCTCGCTCTACTTGGCTGGGAAATGTCGGCGAGTTTTTTTGAGAGGTACGATGAGGATGGCACGTTCTTAGGCACGGAGGCAGGCATGACGTAGGAGACGACCAGTCGCAACGCGCATATATGCGTGTTTGTTGATTTGGGGAGTGCTTCAGACACTGAACTATGAGGTATTCGACTTTACTGGATTCGGGAAGACATGGTACGTCCTCCTTTCGTTTCTGAGGCTTGTCATTCTGACTGGCTCAACCTCATAGAATTTTCGCTCCTCGGCCAGCTGGCGAAACACAACCAGAAGCACACGGGCCACTTCGTGGTCATTCAGCACGATTTCGCGAAGGCAAGTGGCAAAAAAATGTGGGGTAATGACTATATGACGATTTACGTGCCACAGTTCGGAGTGTTTGATGAGAGAAAAGGTGTGTTGTAGCCTGGGTCGGATTGTCGGTTGAAGCCTGACGTGCTGACTGAGTTTCTTTCTGTTGGTTTAGCAGCGGGAACGAACTACGCCGATTTCAAATGGTACACCCATCCTTCTCTTTCATTTCAGTTTCCTATCAACTGACCTTCATAATGCAATAGCGACTACTATTTCATCGAAATAAGTTGTTGAAATGCGAGAGCGACACGGACGATAAGCACGACAACACGTAGACGTATGGCAAGGTTTTGGGCAGTATGTATATCGGTGGATTGTAGAGGGATAAAAAAGTTCAGAAGAAGTGTTCTCTGGGTGCGTCGGTTTTCTCTAACGTTTTGAATAACCCTTTCGCTGATATCCTTGTGGTAATCTAGCTCAAGCAACTGAGAGAAGATTATCCACAGGAGGTTTGTTTTTCTTTCGTTTTCGTTCTGGACGTGTTCTGAGGTTGTTTTACGCCTTCAGTTCTAATTCTAGTTTCAAGAGCGATATCGTGCAACGTGTTCACATCAGGGTAAGAATTTTTGTAATTACCTTTAGACCACGAACGATAATTAACATCTTTTCTAGGCTCTCTTACTGTGCCTGAACGACCACAGTTTGCGAATCTAGGAACACGGGCGGCCCTAGAACAAGCTCGCCCAGGCGAACAGACCCTTGTCGATGGCGACCAACACATATCGTACTGGCCGTACCTACCTCGTCACCGACTCTGAGGGGCTCCTACTACACGACCGATACCAGACGGAACTGGCAACCGGTCCAGCATGACATGTTCGGCG
The DNA here is from genome assembly GCA_023014335.1 of Galerina marginata. Taxonomy (NCBI): domain Eukaryota; kingdom Fungi; phylum Basidiomycota; class Agaricomycetes; order Agaricales; family Galerinaceae; genus Galerina; species Galerina marginata. The sequence goes on along the minus strand of JAECYW010000013.1, from coordinate 1,638,967 downwards.
GGCAAGTATTCGAAATTTCGGAGGGGAGCCTTGTAGTATTTGTGGTGACATGGAGAAGCCTTTTCATTGAGCCGTAGAGTTGGCCAGGATTTCACAGTTTTCGGTCATTGTCGAGGTGTGTTAGTTGTTTTTTTAATCTTTTGGCTGTCGCGTGAGGGTTGAACTTACCTTTCTTGTTGTGGTAGATGGTACTTGCGGTTGCGGGTTTTGTCTGAACAACATTTCTTCCGTACATAGTCTCAGAGGCATGTAACTCCTTCTTTCTCTCTATCGCCCAGTTACAAGACACCCCTTGCTAACCGCTTCGCAGACCACGTCATCCTGGAAACCACCACCAAGCCTGCCGCCTTTCAGGTGACGACATACGTGTTCTCAGTGCCGTGTTGGCCCGCTAATTTTGAGATAAACGAACTCAATTGATTACCCCGGATCCTCCATTGAGTCGTCAACAGAGTCAAGCTGATAAGTGGATTTCGAAAAGATGATTGGGTTGGATTACTTGGGTTGGGATGGCGCTCATCATCATTTTGTCCGGGCGAAGTTTCTAAGTGGAAGGTTCTGCAGAGCTGGATCACGGCTAAAATGATAGAATGGTTTGCGAATTCTAAATGGTGGGTCTGACCGCTAATTTTCTCAAAACTGGCGTGGAGCTGATTATTCGACTCTCCTTTTCCTTTCAATGATATCGACTGCGTATGTAAAATAAGGAATATGCTCTTGTTTTCAGGATAACCTCGCCGCCAGGCCACTGGCGAGAATTGGTTGCTACACGGTACCTTATTCCAACTGCTTGACGGTTCGGATTGAGGAAAGGAGCACATCTGCCTTGGTTTCATGTCGAAGAGCTGTTGGTTTTGAGTGCTGATGTCATTCAACTTTACGACCTCTACATCGCGGAAAAGAGCCAAACCGACGAGCAGTGATGTAGTAGATGGCACTTAGTGTCGTTCTACTCTCATAAATGACTGTTCAATGTCCAGGCTTCGGTCCAGCTGTTGTGTTGCAACGGCTGCGTCGATCAGTCTTCGGGTAAGTCCTCCTTCGTCACTCTCTATCTCTTTGACAGGCGTCTGACCTTCTACATTATTGACTCCAGTTTCTTGCTTTATCACTTGCTTGCCGGCATACTTTGGGCGCTGCCCACGCCCAAGGAGTTTTGAAGCAGGTGTTGCTCCCACAATAAATTGTCTTCACGTTCTTCCCAAGTTTAGAGGTCAGAATCGAGACGATGAAGCCACGTCCTGTGGTGCTCAAGTTGGATACGTGAGCCTGAAAGGGAATGCGATTAGGGCCAGACCACGGAGAATCATCGAAGCATAAATGTGAATAGTGATCGATGGAATAGCCGAACGGTTCGAGGACTGATACCGATATCAGCGTAAATGGACTACAAAAGGCACATTGACAGTGAATGGTGGGTTGGACGTCTCATCATATTGAGCTGTTGGTTGTTGGTTGGTTGATCGAATGGGTTGAAGGAAAGACGATAAGCGGCTACAAGGAGGCATATATGATAACCCTTGTCGCCGTCTAGAGTCGGCTTGAGCTTTGGATCACAAGCGATGGTGAATTTTTTCCAAGTCCTTCGCCGTGTCTATAAAATTAGCATATGTGGGTACATAAGAAAGGGACGAATTTGCATTAGGGAGATTCACGGTAGGGCGACTTTGCCCCAATTGCAACTTGGGTTGCAACGTAGGTGGTTTCTCACGGATAATCGATACAGTCTGCCGATTAGTCCGATTTCATCGACTTTCTCTGCCATCACGATGGGTTGACTCAAGGTTGACTTTTGATAGGATATATATACTCGGAATCGCCTGCAGGCTGCCGCGCCTCTGCAACGTGGCTTCTTGGTCAACACGCTGTTGAGTAGTTGGGAGGCATTCCAGCCTTGAACTTGACCTATCTCTGCCATTAACGCTCGAGGCATTGTTACACCTTCAGGTCAAGATTGTATTCCAAAGTATGGCATGTTTTTGGACTGATGAGTCGTAAAACTCCCAGTGTCTCCTTATTTCAACTATCAGTCCTTCGCGCCGTTGTGCCCAACTGCACGATCAGTGCCTTCTATCTTCTCAAGCGGAAACATGGACCCGTTACCAACTCCATGCATCGAATCCAACCCTGACATCGCCGGAATTGGTGTCCTATGCGCAGTGTATGCGCAGGCAGTCTTCAGCTTCGTCGCCTCCGGTCTGGCGATGACCGATGGGATCATTACCGTCCAAGAAAGAGAAAGAAACTCGGTGCTGCCGAAGGGGAATTTATTTCTCTCAATCTCGATTACTTCTATCGCATTGATTCAGCACACCAAGCTCAGTGTTTACCACAGTTTGATAGTTCTGAACTTCGGCTGGATCCTGGAGGGTCCACTTCTGTTAACTAGCAGTTCGACCCTCATCCGTGCTGCGGCTGCTCGGTATACCACCGTCGACAATAAAAAAGCATTTGATGCAGTTCAACAGGGAACGGAGACATCCTGGTGGATGTTCGTATCCCGGTTTTTGCAGGCGACATTCGGCATTTTAGTTTGGAGCAACATAACCACGTACGGCGGCGAGTTGGCGAAGTGCACCGACAGGACGTATTTATTTATTTTGGGAGGGATCTGGACTGTGCCGGTTCTCAATAACCTCATCAAAATCTTCTCAATACTCGTCTATGGCATTCGTCTCCTCGAGGTTGTGGTGACCATTCCGAACGCAAGCGTAATGTGGAACTTGAGGCGGGGTCAGAAGAATTCCCATATCCAAATTTATATTCCAATTGCCGTTGGGAGATTTTTATTGTCTCTTCTCTTGGTTGGTGTCCTAATGGTCAATACAACAACCATGATCGAAAGCTCCAAGAAATCTATTCTAGTCTCACAGGGAGAAAGTGACTGGGGATTTGGGCAGATGTTGTCCGCCCTTTCAACCGCCAACCTGGGAATCGAAGCTTTTAAAGATCTCCGTAAATGGTGCAATGGTCAGAGATGGTGGAAGCGGACGACAAAACAGGATAAGGTACATGCACAAAAGGGAATGGACATGGCGGACAAGCAAGGGACAACTTCAGACAAGTATCGTGCCCATTTCCCGCAGAACTTCATATCAAAAATGGAACGAAAGCTTTCAATTGTAAGCATTTCGAGATTGCTAGGTCATTTCTTTACTATCCTTTAGTTATAGAAAATTCAGCTACCCAATTGGCTACTGCCTAGGACGAAGGACAAGAAGGTGTGCATGTTAAATATTGGCGATTGCAATAACGTTAGAGCAGCACTGACCTCATATTTCCCTCAACAAAATTGTAACGTATTGCTGCTGTGACAATCTCAAACTTGAAGGATGATGAAGAAATGGGAAAGATAGATGTACCAGCGGTACGTACCAGTGACTTAGATGATCGAAACGAGATTAGATAACTCGCACTGACATGATTTTCGGTATTTCCCAACTCTTAGATTGTGCGTAATGCAATTTTTCGGCCTGCCAAACTCGCACTGATATGCTTATCGATTTTCCCAAACTCTTAGCAGGTGCGTAATGCAATCCTCCAGCCTGCCAAACTCACACTGACATGCTTTTTGGTTTCTTCTAACTCTTAGCGGGTGCGTTATGCAATCATCCAACCTGCCAAACTTGCACTGACATGCTTTTCGGTGTTTTCCAACTCTTACTAGGAAGTGCGTACTGCAACCTTTCAGCCTGCCAAACTCGCACTGACATGCTTTTTGGTCTTTTCCCACTCTTAGCGAGTATGAAATGCAATTCTCCAGCCCGCCAAACTCGCACTGACATGTTTTTCGGGTTTTTTCCAACTCTTAGCAAGTGCGTAATGCAATCCTCCAGCCTGCCAAACTCGCATTGACATGTTTTTCGGTTTTTTTCCAACTCTTAGCGAGTGCGTAATGCAATCCTCCATCCTGCCGAACTCATACTGACATGCTTTTCGGTCTCTTCCAACCGTTAGTGGGTGGGTAACTTGATTGCTATCCTTCAGCCAGCCAAACTTGCATTGACATGTTTTTCGGTCTTTTCCAACTCTTAGCGAGTGCGTAATGCAATCCTCCAGTCTGACAAAGTCACGCTAACATACTTTCGGTTTTTTTGCAACTCTTAGGAAGTGCGTAATGCAATCTTGCAGACTTCCAAACTCCTCATAACATTCTTTTGGTCTTCCCCGTCTCTTAGCAAGTCTGTAATCTGATCTCATTCACTATGCAATTCTCGCTGATCCGCCCATTGGCTTTTCTTCTTTATGTAGGTAAACCACGAAACAGATTACGAGTCCTACTATCCCATTCCAGGAGTTTGACCACTTTGTCACTATTCATAAAATTACTATGCAATTACAGTCATCTCTGCCTTAACCCATACCTGAGATAACCCATACTCTCTTATAGTCCATACTTTTTTGGGTCCACCAAGTTGGTTCGCAGGGAAATGCACAACATAACCCATAACTCTGCGATAGTCCATAACCCATGCCCCTCCTAGCGGAAAACCCATAGGTATGGGTGCTGGATTACCATAGACCCTGAGCTGCATAGCTGAATAATTTAATTGACCGAGTATGGATCAAGGTGGTGTGCCACTTGCGGCTGCTCAGAGCCTCAGAAGGCGCAAAACAAACCAGTTTCCTACAAATCAACCCCTATCATGGCCGCAAAATCTCCAAATCGCAGCAAGCAACAATCATGAGAACATCGAGATGAATGGGCGGATATGCTCTCTCCTTCGAACAAGCGTTAAATCCCATCAGTAGGCATAACTTCTAACTACTAACATATAGCCCGTATTTTTCTGATTTTTTTCGAGCTTTTTTTGTTATTTTTCTGATTTTTTGAACATTTCGCCTCACTCCCACTAGGCTATCATCAAATTTTCATTTATTTACGGTCGAAATTGCTCTGGAGATCCGTGAATTTGTTGTTTTGTTTCAAACATAAATTTAATGAAGCGGGTCACTGTTCAGGCCAGCAATGGCATTGGTGCAGAGCATAGAAGATTTCCTTGTCTGACGGTTTGAGCTCTTGCTAAATTTGCGCCGCCGTCAGTGTATCTCCGTCGGCAACTGAGTATGCCTCGTCGAACAGCGACATCTCTTCTTACCCGCCGGTCGGTGACTTCCCTCCTCTTTAAACCACAAGGTATTCCATTTCGCAAAATCATCCACCGGTTAAAGGTTGTATGATCCACTTGAGTGTCCCTATAGGATAGTATTTGCAAAAAAATCGAGATCTAGAATCGCCCGCACTCAGGCGCGCATGCGGCTCTGAATTACTTACTCCTCGTCCCTGAAGGTCATCGTACAACGTGTTTCCTCGAAGTTGAGCGAAGGCTGTCGAGAATTTGAGGAGACGGCGTCTGGAAAAGTTGGACGGCGTGAATCCAGCCATGGCGGGACGAGTCGGACTCGAGACGCGCCATGGCCAGGCGCGTCGACGCGATCAAACGCGATCGAAATACCGGAGTTTGCCGTGTGCGAAATGGGACGACTTGAGGAAAAATAATCTCTTGTCATTCCACCTCATTAACACAGCCAGGGGATCGCTGGCTCCCCAATGATCTACCAAGAAATGCCCAGTGCAGCCTACGATGTGATCGTCGTCGGCGCCGGCATTGCGGGGTGCACGCTTGCTCGCAGTGGTCTCTCGACGCTTCCTTTTAAACCTCTTCGGATAGCTCTGCTCGAACCTTCCCTCGCCGAGCCCGACCGGATAGTCGGGGAGCTACTTCAGCCTGGTAGAGTCATTGCACTGAAACGTCTGGGTATGGAGTCGTGTCTGGAAGGTATCGACGCTATTCCGGTGAAAGGGTATTGTCTGGTGGAGGGCGGGAAGTCGGTGCATATCCCGTACCTGATGGGTATGAAGGTCGGAGTTTCCATCATGGAAGGTTTATTATGAAGCTTCGGGAGGCGTCGAAGGCGTCGGGGGGTATTGAGGTTATCGAGGGCACGATCACGGAGCTCATTCAGGCGAATACAACCGGAAAGTTCTCGGAGTGCAAGTGACGAAGAAGACTCCAAGGAGACTATGTACGCGGACCTCCATCCTGAGTGTGGCGCTGTACGATCTCTTTGGGGCAGAGGGTGAGTTAATCACAAATTCTTTTGCGACATATGGTTTATAACAATTCGAAAAGACCAGAACCTCCAAGTTCTACAGATGGGATGTTTCCGATAATCTGAACGGTGGCGAATGCATAAACGGCCTCGTATCTCCTCTCCCTGGTCGGTCGTTCTTCTCCCTACATACCCACCTTCAGCCTAATGTTTACTCCTCTAGCATTGCCGAGTCTCCCGCTCTTCCGGCCTATCACTTCTTCTCCGTCACGCTGTACTCAATATGGGTGATGTTCAGCCATCCCAGCCCCGTTCCTCAACCGCCGTCGTCGCACTCGCATTCAAACTTGAACGGCAACGGCAATGGCCACACGAATGGTGACTATACTGACGATATACGTGCTACATTTCGGAGTTAAGGTGTGTTGTAGCTGGGTCGGATTGTAGGTTGGAGGCTGAGGTGCTGATTGAATTTCTTTCTGTTGGTTTAGCAGCGGGACAAACTACGCCGATTTCAAATGGTACACCCATGCTTTTCTTTCATTCCAATTTCTAAGTTCTTATCAACCGACCTTCATAAAGCAATAGCCACTACGATTTCCTCAAAATAAGTTGGAGTGCGTGCCCATCCCCACAGTCGTGTGCAAGAGCGACACGGACGACAAGCACGACAACACGTAGAGGTATGGCAAGGCTTTTCCCCAATATGTATATCGGCGGATTGTAGAGGTTTAGAAGAAGTGTTCTCAGGGTGCGTCGGTTTTCTCTAACGTTTTAAATGGCCTTTTCGCTGATATGTATCCTTGTGGTAATCTAGTTCAATCAGCTGAGAGAAGGTTTTCCACAGAAGGTTTCTTTTTCCTTTCTTTTTCGTTTTCGACGTGTTCTGAGGTTGTTTTACGCGTTTAGTTCTGTCTCTAGGATCATTAGCGAGGTCGTGCAGCGGGATTGCAGGATTTTTGGAATTACCCTCAGATTACAAATGATAATCACTGTGTTTTCTACAGTATCCTACTCTATTTGAACGACCACATTATGACAATCTAGGAACGAGGCTGCTCCTAAACGACTTCGTCTAAGACGGAAAGGCCCTCGTCGTCAATCACGATAAATATATCAACGGCCCGCCAACCTCATCACCGACTCTGAGGGGAACCTACTACACGACCGACACCAGACCGAACTAGCACCCAGCCCAGCGCCCTCGTCGTGACAAGTTTGGCAGGGAGGTTGTCGCCTTCTATCTGACGTCGGTACCTGGGTGGGCCGCAAGGACTGGAGGCTTGGAGTACGGGTAGGGCAGGTGCCATGCCACAGCGCAGTACTCTTGGAGCAATCGGCGGCACTGGAATCAGTGAACCCAAGCGAGATTATGTGTGGGGCTTATCGGGACGAGGAGGGGAAGCAGCTGTTTTCGGTATTCGAAGGGGCAGAGCCTGGTAGTTGTGACGACTCAAAGAAGCCTTGCGATCGAGTCCATGGGCTTGCCAGGCTTTCACAGTTTTTGGTCAAAGTTAACCCAATCATGGACACGGTGCCACATGTATGTCTCTTTCTCCCTGCCACCCAAGGCCCTACAGCTAAACACTTCGCAGGCCCACATCATCCTCGAATCCACTTCGAGGTTTGTCTTCCTTCAGATGGTGATATACGAGTTCTCAGCGCTGTGCTGGTGCGCGAACCTCAAAATGAACGAACTTGAACGAATCCACCCAGATTCTCCAGTGAGGCGACAGCAGGGACAGGCGGATATATGGATTTTGAATAGATGATTGGGTTGGATGAGATGGGATGGGATGGGATGGGATGTTCGTCATTCCTGTTGCGTTATGTTGAACCCTGATGAGGCGAAGTTTCTGCACGGAAGGTGTTAAGGCGTTGGATCACGGCTGGTGATGGTATGGTTCGGGGATGTTAAATGGTGGGTCTGACCACTAACTTTCTCAAACTTAGTGTAATGCTGATTCGACCTTTCCTTTACTTGCAGTGATTTCAACTACCTAAAATGAAGAATATGTTCTCGTCTTAGGGACAAGCTCGCTACCAGGCCACTGGCGAGGAAACGGGTTACCGCACGGTACCTTATTCAAACTGACGATTGGATTGAAGCAAGGAGCAGTCCTGAGCGCTGCTCTTGTCATCGTTTACCTTCACGATCACCCGGAACTGACTACGCTTTTGCACATAATTTTTGTCCAATGACTATGGTCGTCCCTCCTTAAAGTCGTCAGCTCGACGGTTCGACGAAGAGCCTGATCTTCGAGTCTACAAACACCTTTGACAACGAGAACTCCGTTACTGACAACCTGTGCGGTATGACCAGCTTACGATCATGCATCGTGCAAATAATCGCGAAGACACTTCGATTGGTGCCGCAAACCTCAAACATCGAGCCAGCTAGCCAGCTCCGCCGCTTCAAGGCCCAATCTAGCTTTCTTTCCGGTGCAACGCCTTCAAGGGCTCAGTAATGGTCACAGATATGACGAGGGTCTGGAGGATATCATTCGCGATTTCCGTCTGCCTTTACTCCACTGGCTCAAGCTGCAGAAGTCGCCAAGCCATCGCGAAACAATCACCATAAATATCAACTGGGAGGCCAAACCGCATGGCGACGAGGAGTATTTGCTTCATCCAGGCAAAGGATGGGCATTGCTGGACGAGCTATTGGCCGATAGAAAGCATGTCGCGTTGCGCGATGTCAAATTTTAACTCTCGAGTTTGGATTCATGTTCGCTTTCTGCACATGGAAGGGCGTCCGTACTAGTATATTTGGTGAACACTTTCGTTGAAGAGGGCTGGACTAGGATTCGTGCTGATTCGTCGGTACCACGTGTTTTGATTTACCCGGTTCTGGGGCCTGGCAGTGTCACTAATTCCTGACTCCTCCCCCGTCGAGTTTCGCTGCAATGGGTTGGCAATGGGTCGACTCTTCCAGGAATTCGGTGGATACCAATTGTACTCGGTGCTAGGGTTTTAACCTGCCGTGCACTACGAGCCTACATAATCACGAAGTCAGTGGTGCGTGATGTTGGCCAAAAAAATACGCCCCGACACAGCTTTGACTGCAGGATACTCGGAATGTCCTGTCAACCGATCAACGCGCTGTAGAGTAATTGGGGTGCATTCCATCCTTGTACTTGACCATCACTGCGATTGACGCTCCCCCCATTGTTTCGCCCTCAGGTGAAGGTTGTATCTCAGACTATGACAAGTTTCTTAGCCTAACGAGTCGTGAAGTTCCTAGGGTCTCCTTATTTCAACTCCATCGATCACTTACATCTTTGTACCCAACTGCACGATCAGTACCTTCAATCTTCTCGAGCGGTACCATGGACCCGTTACCAACTCCATGCATCCAGTCCAACCCTGACATCGCAGGTATTGGTGTCCTATACGCAGTGTATGCACAGGCAGTCCTCAGCTTCGTCGCTTCTGCGCTGGCGACGACCGACGGGATCATTACCACCGAAGAAAGAGAAAGAAACTCGGTGCTGCCGAAGGGGAATTTATTTCTCTCCATCTCGCTTACTTCCGTCGCATTGATTCAACACACCAAGCTCAGCATTTACCACAGCTTGATAGTTCTGAACTTTGGTTGGATCCTAGAGGGACCACTTTTGTTGACCAGCAGTTCGACCCTCGTCCGTGCTGTGGCTGCTCGGTATACCACTGACGATGATATCGCGTTTGATGCGGTTCAACAGGGAACGGAGACATCCTGGTGGATGTTCGTATCCCGGTTTTTGCAGGCGATATTCGGCATCTTAGTTTGGAGCAATATTACCACGTACGGCGGCGAGTTGGCGAAGTGCACTGACAGGACGTCTTTATTTATTTTGGGGGGGATCTGGACCGTGCCGGTCCACAATAACCCCATCCAAATATTCTCAATACTCATCTATGTCATTCGCCTCCTTGATGTTGTGGTGACCCTCCCGAATGCAATCATAAGGTGGAACTTGAGACGCGGTCACAAGAATTCCGACATCCAGATCCATCCAATTGCCATTGGGAGATTTTTCTTGGCTCTTTTTTTCGTTGGTGTCCTAATGGTCAATACAACAACGATGATAAAAAGCTCCAAGAAATCAAGCCTAGTTTCACCAGGAGAAAATAACTGGGGATTTGGGCAGACGTTGTCGGCGGTTTCAACTGCCAACATGGGAATCGAAGCTTCCAAGGATGTTCGTAAATGGTGGAGTGGCCAACGATGGTGGAAGTCTCGACAGACGACAGAACAGCAAGAAATAAATTCAGAGGATCGTGTTCTGGGCAAGTTCATATCATTTCTGGAACAAAAACTTCCGATTGTGAGAAATTCGGGGTTTCTGCGTCATTTCTTTACTATCCTTCAGTTATAGAAAGTTGTGCTGCCTAAATGGCTACTCTCGAAGACAAAGTACAAGCAGGTACGCATGTCAAACATTGTGGTTGGAATAATGTTCGAACAGCACTAACCTTGCATTGCCTCGAACAAAATCATAATGTATCGCCGCTGGGACATTTTAAACTCGACAGGACGACGACCTATTGGGAAGCATGGGCTCTGATTCCAGAGTTGACCGTGCTACTGGTATTGAACGGGTCAACGACAATAAAACAACGCGGAAACGAGGTGTACCAGGAACAGTATGTTGCAGTGACTCAAATGAATGAAACGATTACACCTAATTGCATGGCCACTAAGTCCAACGATACAGTGCGTAATGCAATCCTTCAGAATTACCAAACTCGCGCTGACATGCCATTTGTCTATTTTCAACTGTTAGGTAGTGCGTAATGCGACCCTTCGGCGTGCTAAACGCCCACTGACAAGCTTTTCCGTCTTTTGCAACCAATAGTTTGTGCGTAATGCAGTCTTCGAGATAGCCAAACTCCTGTTGACATGCTTTTCTGCCTTTTCCGACTCTTAGCTTGTGTGTAATGCAACCTTCAGCCCTCCTAACTCATGCTGACATGCTTTCGGTCTATCTCGACTTTTAGGATGTGCGTAATGCGATCCCCTAGCCTGCCAAACTCATATTGACATGCTTTTCAATCTTTTCAACCTTGAGACTGTGCGTGATGCAATCCTCCGGCCTGCCGAGTTGCGTTGACATGCTTTCGTTCTTTTGCACCTCTTAGATCGTGCGCACTGCAATCCTCCAGCCTGCCAAACTCTGACTGAAATGCTTTTCGGTCTTTTGCAACTCTTAGCCAGTGCGTAATACAATCTTCATCCTGCCAACTTTGCACTGATAGTCAGTTACAACTCTTAGCGAGTGCGTAACCAAGTGTCCAGCCTGCCAGACTTGCACTGACCTGGTTTTTGATCTAATCCAACACTTAGGTTGTGCGTAATGCGATCCTCCAGCCAGCCAAACTCGCACTGACATGCTTGTCGGTTTTTCCAACTCTTAGCCAGTGAATAATGTCATCCTGCAGCCTACCAAACTCGCACTGACATGCTTTTCGCGTTTTACCAACTCTTAGTGGGTGTGTGATGCCATCCTTCCGCCAGCCAAACTTGCACTGACATGCTTCTCTGTTTCTTCCAACTCTTAGGAAGTACGTAATGCCATTCCCCAGCTAGCCAAACTTGCACTGACATGCCATTCGGTTTTTTGTCAACCTTTAGCGTGTGCGTAATGCGATCCTCCAGTAAACCTGCACCTGCACTGACATGCCTTTCGGTTTTTCCATTTCTTAGCGAGTGTGTAATGCGATCGTCTGGCTTGCCAACTTCGCACTGACGTCTTTTTTGGTTTTTTTTTCAACTTTTAGCCTGTGCGCGATGCCATCCTCCAGCCTGCCCAACTCGTACTGACATGCATTTCGGTTTCTTTCATCTCTTAGCCTGTGCGTAATGCCATCCTCCATCCTGAAAAACTTGCATTGACATGCTTTTTGGTTTTGTCTAACTCTTAGCCTGTGCGTAATGCTATCCTCCAGTCAGCCAAACTCGCACTGACATGCCATTCGGTTTCTTCCAACTCTTAGCCTGTGCGTGATGCCATCCTCCAGCCTGCCAAACTCCCGTTGACGTGCTTGCGGTTTTTTCCAACTCTTAGCTTGTGCGTAATGCGATCCGTAGCCAGTCAAACTTGCACTGACATGCTTTCGGTTTTTTGCCACCCCTTAGCGTGTGCGTAATGCGATCCTCCAACAAACCTGCACCGACACTGACATGCCGTTCGGGTTTTCCAACTCTTAGCGAGTGCGTCATACATCCTCCAGCCAGCCAAGCTCGCACTGACATGCATTTCCGTTTTTCCAACTCTTAGTGGGTGCGTAATACCATCCTCCAGCAAGCCACACTCGCACTGACACGCATCTTGGTTTTTCCCACTCTTAGCAAGTGCGTAATGCGATCCTCCGCCCAACTCCAGCCTGCCAACCTCGCACTGACATCCTTTTTGGCTTTTTTTCAACACTTAGCCTGTGTGTGATGCCATCCTCCATCCAGCCAGCCCAACTCGCACTGAAATCCTTTTCTGTTTTTTCTGACTCTTAGATTGTGCGTATTGCCATCCTTCACCCAGCCAACTTCGCGCTAACATGCCTTTTGGTTTTTTCAACTCATAGCCTGTACGTAATGCAATCCTTTAGCCAGTCAAACTCACATTGACATGCTTTTCGGTCTTTCCAAACTCTTAGTTGGTGCGTAATGCAATCCTTCAGCCTGCGAAACTTGCACTGACATGCTTTTCGGTTTTTCCAACTCTTAGCTTGTTCGTATTACCATTCATTGACACCAGCCAGTCAAACTCATCGTAACATGCTTTTCGGTCTTTTCCTACTCTTAGGGGGTGAGTAATGCATTCCTTCAGCCGGCCGAACTTCATGCCAACGTGCTTTTCGGTTTGTCTCAACTTTTAGCCGGTGCGTAATGCAAACCTCCAACCTACCAATTTGCACTGACATGCTTTTCGGTCTTTTCCAACTCTCAGTGGGTGCGTAATGCAATCCTCCAGCCGGCCAAACTCGCACTGACATGCTTTTCGGTCGTTCCGAACTCTTAGGTGGTGCGTAATGCCATCGTGCAGCCTGCCAAACTCGCACTGACATGCTTCTCTGTCTTTTCCAACTCTTAGCTTGTGCGTGATACCATCCACCAGACAGCCAAACTCACACTAACATGCTTTTCGGTCTTTTCCAATCCTTAGCGAGTGCGTAATGCCACCCTCCAGCCTGCCAAACTCGCATTGACATACTTTTCGGCCTTTTCCAACTCTTAGGAAGTGCGTAACGCAATCCTCCAGCCTGTCAAACTCGCACTGACATACTTTTCGGTTTTTTCCAACTCTTAGCTTGTGCGTAATACCATCCTCTAACCTGCCAAACTCGCACTGACAAGCTTTTCGGTCTTTTCCAACTCTTAGGAAGTGCATAATGCAATCCTCCAGCCAGCCAAACTCTCACTGACATGCTTTTCGGTCTTTTTCATCTCCTACTAGGAAGTGCGTAATGCAATTTTTCAGCCAGTCAAACTCACACTGACGTGATTTTCGGCCTCTTCCAACTGTTAGTGGGTGGGTAACTTGATTGCCATCCTCCAGCCAGCCAAACTTGCACTGACATGTTTTTCGGTCTTTTCCAACTCTTAGCGAGTGCGTAATGCAATCCTCCGACCAGCCAAATTCACGCTAACATACTTTCGGTTTTTTTGCAACTCTTAGGAAGTACGTAATGCAATCCTCCAGACTTCCAAACTCCTGATGACATGCTTTTGGTCTTCTCCGTCTCTTAGCGAGTCTGTAATCTGATCTCATTCACCATGAAATTCGCGCTGATCTGCCCATTGGCTTTTCTTCTTTATGTAGGCAAACCGCGAAACAGATGTTTTATTGCCATTTGCTCCCGAAGATCCCTCCATGGGATACGATTACGTGTGTTCTTCCTTTAATTGCTCTCCTTCCACTCATCTCATTCCAACCAAGTGGCTCTCCTGAGAGGATACATAGGGCATTACATATGCGTCGTCGTGGGTAATAATATTTAAATAATGATCACCATCTTTTTTTTGTAGGCTCACGAAGACAATGCAATAACTGAAGCGCGGTCTAGGCCGAGAAGGAACTTGACTGCGCAATATCAAGCTGGCACCCTGCTGTTATCAAATTTTCATTTATTTACGGTCGAAATTGCACTGGGGATCCATGAACTCATTATTTTGTTTCAAACATAAATTTAATGAAACGGGTCAATGCCCCGTAGTCCAATGCTTCAAGACCAGCTCCTGCTACTGGTGGCCTGGCCTTTTCGTCCAACAATCGCATGCCTTGGAAGGTAATAGAAAAAATTTATCCTGGGACCAACCCGAAGGTCAACTCACAAGATAACATATAATTTTTATTGGTCATAGAAAAGAAAATTTCCTTGTTTAATGGTTTGAGCTCTTGCAAAACTTGTCCAGCAGCGACCTCTCTCTCCTTCCCCGCCGTTCGATGCTCTTCCTGGTTTTAATTTCCTCCGTCTTCCAATTCCGACTGGGGTATCAATGCTGAACTGATGTCCCATTGAATCAAGCAGTAAACTAACAACCTCCGGCCTACAGTTACTGTAGCCGACTATACATGCTTCGTTCAGGTCAAAGCGACGAAGTATTTCATTTTATACAATCATCCACCCGCAAATGATGCATTTTTCATAAAATGGAATCGTATGCTCCAGGAACTCGACGCCGCTGACCACTATGGCCGTTTCGACCGCACTTAGGCCGACATGGGGCTCTTACAAGTAACTTGCTTCGCACTGAGGGTCACGCTGTATTCTTTCGAAGTTGAGCGATGGCTGCGCAGAACCTGAGGGGACAACTGGACGGTGCGTGAATCTAGCCATGGCGGGACTCAAGACGCGCCATGCCCAGGCGCGTCGACTGGACGCCATCAAACGCGATCGAAATGCCGGAGTTTGCCGGTGTGCGAAATGGGACGACTTGAAAAAAATAAAATAGGCTCTTGTCATTTATTAACCACCCGGGATCGCTGGCTCCCCAGCGAGCTACCAGGAAATGTTCAGTCCAAAATACGACGTGGTCATCGTCGGCGCCGGCATTGCGGGGTGCGCGCTAGCTCGTGGTCTCTCGACGCTTCCCCGGTCTAAACCTCTTCGGATAGCCTTACTCGAACGCTCACTCGCCGAGCCTGACCGGATAGTCGGGGAGCTGCTGCAACCTGGCGGAGTCATCGCACTGAAACGACTGGGCATGGAGTCGTGTCTGGAGGGTATCGACGCTATTCCGGTGAAAGGGTATTGTGTGGTGGAGGGCGGGAAGTCGGTGCATATCCCGTATCCTGATGGGTATGAAGGGCGGAGTTTCCACCATGGACGGTTTATTATGAAGCTTCGGGAGGCGGCGAAGGCGTCGGAAGGCGTTGAGGTTATTGAGGGCACGGTCTCGGAGCTCGTGCAAGACGAGTACAGTCGGAAAGTTCTCGGAGTCCAAGTGACGAAGAAAGCTGAAGACGGCGCGGAAGACGTGAAGCAGGCTATGTACGCGGACCTCGTTATCATCGCGGACGGCTGTTTCTCGAATTTTAGAACGCAAGTTATGGGCGAGAATGCTGTTAAACCGACGACGAAGAGCCATTTCATTGGTGCTGTCATCGAAGACGCCCGACTACCAATACCCAACCACGGAACCGTTGCCCTCGTTAAGGGCTTCGGACCTGTTCTATTATACCAAATCTCGGAACACGACACGCGGATACTCGTCGACGTCAGGCAACCACTTCCTGCCGACCTCAAGGTACTTGTCTATCCACATCACCCGCGGTATTCGATATTGAAAATGCCTTTCTAGACCCACATCCTTAAGAACGTTGTCCCTCAACTACCTTCGGCCCTCCACATCCCCATCCAAAACGCGCTCGAGAAGGACCGACTAAGACGGATGCCCAATTCGTTTTTACCACCAGTCGAGCAGGGTAGACGGCATTCCAAGGAATCTGCCATCCTAATTGGTGATTCATGGAACATGCGACATCCTCTAACGGGTGGCGGTATGACTGTCGCTCTGAGCGACGTTGTAGTGTTACGCGACTTACTAGCCACTGTCGATGACCTGAAAGATTGGAGACAGGTTAAGAAAGTGCTGCATAATTGGCACTGGAGTCGGAAACCGTTGTCTTCGACGGTTAACATCCTGAGTGTGGCGCTGTACGATCTTTTTGGGGCGGAAGGTGAGTTGTTCACGAACTATTTTGCGAGCTATTGTTGATGATAATTCGAACAGACGAAAACCTCCAGGTTCTACGGACTGGGTGCTTCAAATACTTTGAACGCGGAGGCGAATGCATAAACGGACCCGTATCTCTCCTCTCAGGGTCAGTCGTCCTTCCCTACAAAACTCACCGCCGGCCTAACATTTGCGCCTCTAGCATCGCCGAGTCACCCGCTCTTCTGGCCTACCACTTCTTCTCCGTCGCATTCTACTCAATATGGGTGATGTTCACCCATCCCAGCCACATTTCGCATCCACCATCGTTTCATAATGGCAACGGCCATACGAATGGCGTGAAACCCGTCTATTCAACACCAAGTCTGCACCAATACCCCGCTCTTCTAGTCAAGAGCGTGCGCGTCGTACGTCCCTCTTCCATCGTCTTATTCCTCTTCTTATTGCTCGTCCTTCTCCCCCCTTTAGTTCTGGACGGCGTGCGTCGTCTTCGGCCCTCTTCTATGGTCTGAAATCCGTTGGTGGTCGCCGTCAGATACGCCCAAGCGGAATCAGGTGGTCCTGTCTGCTGTGATTCCGCTGGCTCTGCTGTTTGCTGCTGTGAATTTCGATATACCTTGGGTTGGGCTGCTTGGGTTTCGGTGATTTGGAGATGTCGACCTACGAGAATTTTTATTATATACATTAGATACCCTTCGTTACATGCATAAGGATGGAGGACCATGTCTTCGACAATAATTAAATTATCTCCACCAATTTATTAGCAAAAATGACATGCGAAGTTGGAATGTATGCAATGACAACGAAGATGTGAGACGAAGAGAAAAAAAAAGAACATACGCAATCGAGCTGTATGGCAAGCATGAAGTAATAGCAACTGACACGAAGGCAAAAAGAAATAGACGCTAATGCATCATGACTTCCGAAGGAAGAGAGGTTCCAAAGATTGTAATGCAGCATTGGATGCGGAAGCAGCACGGAATCCCCTAGTAAAAGGCGAGGGGATTGTTTGTTTGATGCTTCCGCTGCTGCTGTACTATTCCTAGTTCATTTTGGCTGGGCGTGACGTGGGTTTTGTATTTTGTTCAGTCCGCCGGGTTGCTCACGTGATGCCCTCCGCTGGCCTGCCACCGTGCCACGGTCGTCTCAACTCAACGGCGACGGGCGTTCCTCCTCTTTCTTTGAACTACCAGGGCATAAATGCGAACTGTCTAAGTAAGAACAAGAGGACCCTACGGACATTCTGGCGGAAACTTAATTTCTACTACTAGTACCCGCCGCAGGTCAAATTTGCTGTATTCGTCCGGACTGACATCCTCTGAGAGTCCGAGTTGTGAAACCTTGATCAGAGAGAGACCTGGAGTGGCCGACCTGTATTGCTTCGACGATGTTGCTGGTCTGCTTGCTATATATGCTGGTGTGCTGAAATGCTTCTGGAGATGTATGAGGAGTGCGTGATCTGATTCTCTGGCTTTTGAGCGTTATTTGGATTCTCGACTGACGGCGAACTTTGGATATATACCTTTCTAAGTTATTGCAGGCTTATCCATTATGCGTTCCCTGATAGGGTTCTGTTCGACGAGTGCAAGGTATTTCCGTATACGCTCAATGAGAAAAATTTCGATTTCGAGTCTGTTTTCGATCAAGGCTTTGTGCAGCCGTGCGTGTCGGCACTCTTATTCAAATGCTTTGCTGACTTATCTCTTGATTTAAATTTTTATCCGGCACTTGTGTTATGACATTCGTAATTTATTTGTGAAATGCGGATATCAAGATCGAGGCTTCCTTCAGATATACGACAGTCAACAAACCGTCGACCTAAAATGACTCGCCTCGACCCCTCCTTTGTCCGCCAGTCAAGGCGGGAGGACGAGGACCATGACGCGTTTTCCTGGAGGGTTGACACTGTCGCTATTCCAACTGACAGGCCGGTAAAGGAGTACCGTATGTGCATGGACGTCGACGGATGCGACCAGAAACTCGTTATAGAGGACGTTGAGATCATGAACCTCCTAAGTGACAGTCAGATTACAGACTCGGATGACATCCAGAGGACTGCACTGTAGCCGGTGTTTGACAATTGAACTCGAGATGAATTATCTCAAAACCGCTGAACCTCAAAGCTTAATTAAGAGTGTGAAGCAAGTCGAGCAAGCTGCAAGACCCGGCGTGTAGGTATTGTAAATTTCTCCGCCGCTTACGTATTCCAACTCTAGGTCAAACTCATTTATAAAGACAATTAATTATAAAGAAACGTTTACTAGCCGGGAAAACCTCTTGGAATCAGATCCAATGAGCGTTATCGCCGCCGATTTGAAAACAGATAGTACGTCAAAGAAAATTGGCCGGAGAGATCCATATTTTGTGGGCTTTTATTCCTTTGCTGTTATCGTAGCGCAGATACGGATGAAATAGGTCCTCGACAAAATTTGCGGCAATTTACGATCTTCAGCTAAGTTTGAAATCGATGGACAACAGCCTCTGGTCGCAAGCCCTGACCCTTGGAAAGAAGCGGTCCGTCAGAGGGAGCAGTCGTTTGTTGATGTACCTCGAGGCACTGAGCGAAGGAAGCGATGGCCATAATTGAAAATTGAACGTCACAGATATGTGTAGAAAGCCGTAGTAGTTCTGGTCGGCCAGGAAGTGGTCTAGCATGAGTGTCCATGCATGGTTCGCAAGAAGCAGAACTTGGTCGTCACCAAGAGCAACATTGTTCCAGACGATCTCTATATTGAGAGTCTGAAGATTGCTTCGTAAATCACGCGGCCGAAACAAATTGCAGGCATTCAAAGGGAAACAAGGGTCAGAAGGGTCGAGGTGACACAAGAGGTCAATGTGAGACAAACGGGGAAGGGCGTCAAGTTCAAATAAATGGGGAATATCATCTGGAACTGTCACAAAAACAAAATTCAATCAGGAGCTGAAAAAAAAGTCATGCTGCTGGATACCTACAAGATGTAGTGCAGTAAATCTTGAGCGTTTGAATCGTAAGACGCACATGGTCTATTAGAACCAATGCAGGCATGAAATCACCAGTCGTAAAAGGCACGTGAAGTGTCTGCAGCCGAGAGAGAACACCGAGAACTGGATCCCCGGAAAGCGCAAGAAAGAACTGGCAAATGGACGGAGAGGAAAACGCCGTCATAGAGTATAGAAAAAACAGAGGCTCAGTAGGTGGGCCAGTTGTGTTTAGAGCCTTTGACGCTTCGATTTGCCTCTACAAATGAACGACGGTGAGATAGGAGGTTGAGGTGTCAGGTCTAAGACATTCGGCCTGGCATCACTCACATTTACCCAGCATTTGGTGCAATTGAAGGTGACATCCACAATTCCGGTGGAGTTGAGAAGGTATACTGGGAAATCTTCAAAATTCTGAATATGAAATTTCCGGAGGGAGGGTGAAGCGATTATAGCCTCAAATGAGGCGGCCATGTCCTTGGGCAGCGCCTCCCATGATACCGGGAAGTGAAGGTTATGCTCGCAGATTCCGAATCGCTGGATAGAGTTTGTATATTTCAAGATAAGTGGGATTGACGCGTTTTCACGCCACCAGAAAGGGACTGGTGCCCCAACACGAGTTTCGGTCCAGACATCAACATAAAAGCCATGAATGAGCGGCCCGAGGGATGGGTTTTCTTGAAGGATTTCAAGGAGGACCTCGAAACGCCTGTAAAGCTTAAGGTGACTATCCCGCTTCCATCGATGCTCGGTAATTTGTGCGGTCTCGAAAATGTACATGGCCGTCCTAGGTCGAAACGAGCGGCATACGAGAGCACAGTCACGGAGAGCAGAACGACAGCGAAGGTCCGTTTGATCTCGTCCGAGTTCATCTATGATGAGATCAATGATTTCTTGAGGGATTGGTGGTTTCCTGGGGAGTAAATACGAAGATATTGCCGAGGATAATGAAGCACCGAATCTTATGCAGAATCTGGCGAACCGGATGGGAGCGTTTGTCAAGAGCAATTGTACACCAGAAATTGAGGATGTTTCACCCGTGGAATCGAACAAAAGCGATAAGTTCATCTCCCTCAAAGGTAAATCTAGACAGAGGAATTGCCAGTGAGCAGTAGAACCCAGACGCCTGATGACTAGGTAGAGCAGGTAATGGTAGAGATTAATAATTGCCAGTGAACAGTAGAGCTAGGTAGACGAGGTGATGGCAGAGGTCAACGTTGGTTTCACAGTGACTCAGGCAGCCGCTTGATTTCGTCAACCGCTTCGGCGCTGCGGCCCGACATTCCCGGTAATCTCTGAACAACTCCTCTTGACTCTTGATCCTGACGCCCGTGGTTATCTCCAGTTATCTTTCACTCCAAAACTCAAGGGATAGGAAATTAAGTATGTCAGCAAGGGCCTGGATTATGTCGATTGAGGATCGCGAGAAATTGATCCAAGGGGCATTTGAAGGTAGCGCTCGGTCCTTCAGTTCTTGCGAAAACACAATTGCTGACAATTTGGACTGCTGCCACCAGCAAAGAAGGGATCTTATAGCCCCTATTCTAAATTCCCTGTCGGTGCTGCGTTACTCACCTCAGATGGCTCTATCATAAAGGGCGCTAACATTGAAAATGCATCGTATGGTGTGTAATCGCATCGCCTTTGGGGTGATGTCATTCTTCGTGAATCCGATCTTACGAAACGATATTTCATGCAGGAGGCACAATATGCGCTGAACGTACCGCGATTGTCAAAGCTGCGGTAAGCGCTGTGCTGGCCAATCTGTCTTGTCCGTTAATAAACGGAAATTCTGCCCTGGTACCCTCAGAGTGAAGGGATCCGATCCTTTATTGGTCTAGCGGTCGTGACGTGCGTCTGGTTCTCTATTTTTTTTACTCCCTGTGATTGCATGACCGTCCACCCCAAAATTGCCTCTAAATCATGTCACCAAAATCGGACTAACCTCCATCTTTTTATTGTTACAGAAATGTCAATTCTGCGATATCGCCCTGCGGTATCTGTCGTCAAGTCATTCGCGAATTTTGTTCTCTCGATATGCCAATCCTGCTTGTGCCAGGGGACTATCCACAGAAATTGGAAGCCGGCCAGGAACAGAAACCGGGATACACGGAAGGAGGGGTGAAAGAGACAACTCTGGGTGACCTGCTTCCGGACAGCTTCGGCCCCGAGCATCTGGAATTGCCTCGTCAATCATGAAGTACCCGGATGATGAATCTTGAAGGTAAATATTTCATTTGGTCAGGATTGATATAGTGAGTCCTTCTACCAAATAATAACATCCTTACCTGCAGGCTACGAAGGCCTGAAGCTGATTGACGCAAACCTACAAATGCCGTATATCTACACTCTATTCGATAACATGCCAGCTGCGGCAAACCAGACAGGAACCCTGGTTTCCTGGAGACCGGACCATTTGTTTTCAACTTGAAGTTTCTGAGAAATTTCTCCAGCTCGCTCGCTCATAACCGTCCGTATGACTTAATTAACCGCCCAGTCGGTCGTTTCAAAGCTCTTCAGGGCTCCTCTGGACCTGAAATTCATAATGGCTGCAAGTCCGCGTCCTTGATATTGATTACCGACTAACCACGATCCACGTCGAAATCCGGGCAGATCATGAGCTGCAAGACTCGTAACCCATGGGGCGAACTGGTCCACATAAACTAAACCTAAAGGAGAGAAATTAGTGAGAATGGGTATGAACTGACCCTCTTTCAAGCTCTAGCCCCAATGCAGTTTCAGGAATTCCAAGCGCGTTTATGGCACATTGACAATACTTTCGCATTTTGAGGAAGATAACACGATTGTCGCTCCCTGCGACTGCAGGTCGCCTCTAAGACTTCAGACAAATTTCCTCCTTCTCTTCCAAGATAAATTTCTGTGATGTCTCAAAACCCAGCTATAGACGATCTATTCTTCTCTAAGCTCTGTTTATTTCCAAGGTCAAGTTCCCAGTGACGCACAAGGGGTTGCTTGTTGAACGGACTTCAGGTCCCATCTATGTCCGTGAAGCGCTATCAATGATGATGTCACCACTGTCAGTCACCGCTAAGATCGTTTATGATCAGAGCCGGCAATCTGATGAGAAGAACACGTTTTACCCCCACGGGGTTTGCTTTTTGGATTAAGTGTCGTCGCCAGTCGACAGTCCGTGAACAGCAGATGTAGTAGCATAGTAGCCTAGGTTTAAAAAGGTCGATTTAATGAAACCATTGAGAATTTGAGAGGCTTGATCGTCGGGTGGCAACTTGCAGACCTGCGCAGAAAGGATAAAAGCTCGCATAAGTTTAGAAATCAGTTGTTAAGGAGGATTAAACAATGGTCGGCCAGGTCATGTCGGGCGGGCGGCGTCGATCACGGTGTACGACCACTGGCCCTGGTCAAACATAGAGAATGTTAGATGCGAGATCTACCGGGCAGTACTTAGCTTCAGCTTCATTAGCAGGATAGAGAAAAAAATCTCGTACCTGCAAGGTTCCTCCCAAATGTACCGAAAAGTGGCTGGATTTCTGGTCAAGTTCGATTGGAAAGCGAGAAGAGACATCAAGGAGGCACAGTAGACCGGAAACATTCTCGAAGAGGGTTTCTTGCGTGGCCCAGAAAGGTCAAGTCCGAGAATGGTTACCGCATACTTAACCTCAATTTCAAGGGCAAGGTGCGGACGTTCGGACATGAAGTTTGAAGTAAGACCCAAGGGTTAAATTTGTCCTTTCACGGGCATGGGGACGAAAGGATACAACCATGCGATAGCCGAATCACGGGTGCAAGGGTTTTGTCATCCCAAAGATAATTATACGACTTTCCTTCGAAACCTGAGTCCGATCCGAACACTGAGGAAGAACCTTTGGGACTCGAGATATCTGCCAATTCGCAAGGCTTTACAAAGAACTGGTGCCTGGGTTGAGGCTCTGAAAACTCCGTTAGTGGAGTAGACGGCGCCCCATTGTACATTGCGAATGTGCTGCTATCTCGGGTTCATGTACCATGGGTTGTTGATTGGTTGGCAATGACAAGTAGCCACGCGACATGCATTCGTGCTCGTTCAAGATCCCGTCGTTGACAAATGATCTGTCGTTCAACATCTGTTTCGATTCGGTGAGCTATTCATAATTTGGAAGTTGGAATTTGCGAAAAAGGGACTCTCAGTGGTCATTCATGGTGGTTGAGGTGATAGAAGGAAGAGTAGTGACTGTGTAACGCTATGTTGTTTGGATCAGTTTTACTTTGACTCAGGCGCTTAGCCAAAGTTCTTCTTCCTCTCTTTCCTCTTATGCTGCCACTGCATAAAGCCTTTATTCAAGCCTTCAGTGCTTCAACTTCAAAATAGCGCTTTGTTCTCGATTCTTCCGTCCGATTTCTTCCCTTGAAAATCTCACAAATGCGTCGGTAACAGCTTCGGGCATGGGTGGTGGGGTTGATGGACTGCCATATGTGTGGGTCTCTCGCTAGGAAATCTGTCCTTATGGGCTAACAAATCGACAGGATCTCGCTCTGAAGACCCCTTATGTCTCCAGTCTCCCTTGTTTAATTTCTGGTTCCTCGCAGGAACGGTTCAATTTACTTTCTCGGCGGATCGGAAACCATTGGATTTCTACTCAGGCTCGGGATGTGCCCCGATCTGCCATGCTAACTTTGATGGACTTTAAATAAGCAGATCAAGTGTACCAACAGTTGAAGGTTGAACTCGTCCCCAACTTACGCCCAGGATGTCGCGGTTTCTGAGATTGGGTTGCACCTTGGCCATCCTGTGCCACTCAGCGTTGGCTGATATCATCACCTCGGTACGCGACTTACCAGGGCTGCAGTTCGATTTTGTCGTTGTTGGCGGTAAGTGAGCTTATCATTCTTGTCCATGATTAGAACTAAAAGTGCTATGGATCATTAGGCGGTACAGCCGGAAATGTGATTGCCAATCGACTAACTGAGAATCCCAAAATTTCTGTCCTTGTCCTGGAAGCCGGTGCACTGTGAGTTCTTGACGGACACGAAAAGTCATCTACAGACACTGATGATGGTGTCAGGCCTGATGACAACTTGAACGTTTCTGTCCCATTTTTTGCCCCGCGAGCAACACCTAATTCGGTCGTTGATTGGAATTACACGACTTTGGCGCAACCAGGGCTGGGCAACCGCTCCATTATCTATCCCAGAGGGCACGCTCTCGGTGGAAGCAGTTCTGTTAGTAAGTGTAACAGTTGTTTACTGTGTTTGACACGTTTCTTAATTGCCTGTCTTTTAGATTTTATGGCCTACACCCGTGGTTCTTCCGAGGATTACGACAGATATGCCCGACTGTCTGGAGACCCCGGCTGGAGCTGGAACGCGCTTCAGCCGTATTTCCGAAAGGTAGATCACCACAGCGTCCTTGAGTTTGCATTGTTCTAAGAGTTGTGTAGAACGAGATGTTTACACCCCCAGCGGATCACCACAACATAAATGGCCAATTCAACCCCGCGGTGCATAGCTTGACTGGCATAAATGGCGTCAGTTTGTTTGGCTTCCCTCAGCCTATCGACGGACGCGTCATTGAAACGACAAAGGAACTCGCAGAGTTCCCTTTCAACCTTGATTACAATTCAGGAAACCATATCGGCGTTGGTAAGCCCGTCGACATTTGGTTCGCGCCAGAATACTCATCGTTTCAATCAGGCTTTACACAGTTCACGATTAAAGATGGGGCTAGAAGCAGCTCGCGTACCTCGTACATGGCGGACAAATATAGCTCAAGGAAGAATTTGCATGTTCTCCTCAACGCGCAGGTTTCACGCTTGTTGTCCACAGGAAAGCAGCACGGACAACCCGTCTTCCAAACTGTCGAATTCATGCCTGGAACAGGCGGCTCTTTGGTCAAGGTTACCGCAAAGAAGGAAGTCGTACTCTCCGCTGGGAGCGTTGGCACTCCTCACATCCTCATGAACTCGGGTGTCGGCGACGCGACGACGCTATCCCACATTGGCATCAAGACGATTGTCAACAACCCATCTGTTGGCCGAAATCTGTCGGATCACCCTCTTTCCAGTAACCAGTGGACGACGAACTCGACAGATACGTTCGAGGCGTTTACCCGAGTCCCAAGTGCGACCGCGGCTGACCTGGCATTGTGGCAAAAAAATCGCACCGGTGTGCTTGCTAGCGGTACTTTCAATAATGTTGGCTGGATTCGCCTGCCTTCAAACTCTGATATCCTCAAGACACACCCCGACCCTTCTGCTGGGCCACACACAGCTCATTTTGAGCTCTTGATTAGCGTATGTTGCGTGTTTTCCTCGGTTATATGGATCATGCTAACGATGTTTTAAAAAAGAATGGGTTATCTCGTCCGCCATTCCCAGCAACGGGCAATTTCCTCTCCATCGGTACTGTATTACTATCGCCAACATCTCGTACGTCACCCTCCTCCTCGTCTTACTATGCTACTGTTGAGCTCAAAATACCTTTCTTTCTTTTCTTAGGTGGGTTCGTTACCATCAACTCCACAAACCCCTTCGCCGCACCGCTGATCCAACCCAACCTCCTCTCTACCGACTTTGACATCGCCGCACTCCGCGAAGCCATCAAGTCCGCCCGCAGGTTTGTGGGTGCATCCGCTTGGGCTAATTATACGACCGGTCGCGTCCAGAACCAGACGACAGATGCCGATATCGAGGCGTTCCTACGGACCTCTACGTCGACCCTTTTCCACCCTGTAGGCACCGCGGCCATGACACCAAAGAATGCGGACTTTGGTGTTGTGGATCCGGATCTGCTGGTTAAGGGCGTCGTGGGTTTGAGGATTGTGGATGCGTCTGTTATCGTAAGTTTATTCTTTGACGATGTGTGCATTTGTGTTAATCGTATCTCTGATGTAGCCCGTCGTCCCTGCTGCACACACTCAGGCATCTGTCTACGTCTTTGCAGAACGTGCGGCTGATTTGATCAAAGCATTATGGAAGATTTGAAAGTGTAATCACTTGCCCCGTTGCCCGCTATCGATGTTGTGACTGTTAATTATTCTTCGATATTCTCTCAAATTGTAGCCTATTCAATGATTTCATTGCTAAATACCAAACAAAATATATCCATGCAGGAGAACAAAAAAGCATTCTTTAGCTTTGGAACACGGGAGAAGGCAAGCGAATAGTCTGGATTGTATTGCTGAAATCATCAATTCTTGGGGCATCATCATGCTACAGCCTGTTTACATGGCTGAGCAAAATGTGGGCCTCGAGCCAAAACACAGCAGCGCAAGGTAGCTCGGTGCTTCTCATGGTTGCGAAAACTTCAGACGACGATGAGCACCGCCTTTGAGATCCAAACGCGTCAAACGTCGCAGAAACCAGTAGTTGAGCTGACCGGAATTTTCGACTGTTTAATTGCTGTCTGTTCATACATGCTTGTAGTCTGGCGCCTTGAAATTATAATTCAGGGTATACTATACGCAAGCCAGGCTTCTCGTGCTAGTTCATCTTGGCCAACCCATTTGCTGACAAGGGTAGCTACTGTCGTCTTCGCCGCCCAGCCTGCGAGAATAATGACAGTCGTGAAGAGTGGGTGTATATCCAAGATTACTTTGAAAGAAAAACAATGAGGACATTAATGGCTAAGTAAGAAGAAACAAACATACCACGCAGCCCAAAGCCAGCCGACATGCCTCCCAGGACGTTCCGGACAATCCACTCTCGGTCCAGCTTGTCGTCGTCAAGGAGCCCCAAAGCGTTGATCAGATGATTAGTTTCGTTTCGCGCAAGGAGCTCAGCCCATCCTGGAAGCGGATTGTTTGCTTGAGGCGTTGGTGATGTTGATGTTGGCGTTGGCAACCAGATGGTCAGGAGGAAGAGGAGGAAGAGTTTGGTTAGGGACGAGTAAAAAAGGCTAAGGGATATTAGGGATAGGCTATTGGAGAGGTAATGGGTACATGAAGACGGTCAAGACAACGATGCAAATAAAGAACTGACTGGAATTGTTGGCGGATGCTGGATCTCGGATTTGATGCTCGAAAGATGCGCTGGAAGAAGTCAATGAACTTCATGACGATGTAACAAGTTAGGGTGATTCCGCCGTGGAAGGCGATTGTTTCTATTACAAAAACATTTAGTTTGATGAAAAAATAACATTGTAGGATCATACCTGCAGTAGTCCCAAGAAAGACACGGAGGAAAGCCAGCAATGTCTGCTTTGTCCATGGAGTTTCGACTGTCGGTTCCTTGGCATCTAGTTGCAAGAGCCTCAACAAAACTCAGTCTTTGAAATTACTTGAATAAATCTTACTGAGATGGCTCCACCTAATAACTGGGAGGTGTGTATTGTAAGTAACAGTTGTTCACGGAGATGACGATGGCTTACAGGCGTCGACGAAAATCAGTGCCACTCCGAGCTGTAGAACCAGCAGCCACCGGTCCTTAAAAAATTATGTCAGTTTTACAAGTATAAACAAGCAAGAAGGGTCCCACTATTTCCACATTTGATCTATTTGGGAGTTTGTCGTCTTCAGCATCGTTCGGTGCTTTGAGGTCGTTAGATTTCGGGGTAGGATTTCGTCCAGTGAGCCTTCTCGGCGCCGCGCCTCTGTTATACAATAGATGTCGATATACACCACGTTTCAAGAGGAATAGATCGAGAAGTATTGTCAAAGAGTCGTGCTCTACATATGGATCGACGAATTTATTGCATTCTGCAGCCTGCTACTTCAAGACCAACTTCATTGTCAGTATTATGACTTGATCGTAGAAAATGGCGCTCACGCATTGCTCGAGCCTTAAGTTATATTCCGATTCATACACGGTATATAGATAGGCTGTGGGGTGGGTACAAGTTGTACAAATCGGCATCAGGCTCTCGTAAATGTTGAGGGAGGAAACAAGAAGGAAATTAGTGGAACTGATGAAAAATGGTTATTCGGGCCGTCGGACCCGTCGTGGGTTGTGAAGAAACTGCCAACCGCCAACATTCACCACGATGAATTTGAACTTTTTCTTTTGCCAACAACGTTCAAAGTCTCTACAGGATGAACCCGACTTCAAGGGATTAAAATTTGACGTTTCAACATTGTTCCAAAGAAAAATCTCATGGCAAAACTCCAAAGAGAATTGAAAGGACTAGAATTTTCTGGGGCTCCACCCGGGACTGTTGTCGTCGACGGAAGCCGGATCCAAGGGCCAAGCAGTGGTATGATTTTTAGTCCATAGACTATAGTCCATCAGGCTCACGAATTTACCAGCAAAAAAACGCGTTAGAAAAGAGGCAGAGGCAGAGACCGAGGCTCGGCCTTCCAAACGCTTGAAAATCGATGCCACACCACGCAAGGTCAACCTTAAGATCACCTTACCTCCAAGCCAGAAAGTTGAAGTTTCACCGAAGAAGAAAGGGAAGCCAAAAGCTAATGGAGCTGGTGAGGCTGTATTCGTTAACCATGTATCCAATGAAACTGAGCAATTGAAGTTAAGGGATCATTTGGTCTACCCGAGCTGAAGTGGAAAACACTGAAATCAGCACCATCTTCGTCGCTTACAGAAGACAAGCCGCATGGAACAGCGTCATCTTTGCGACCAAGGCTTTGGGCTAGTGTTAGTGTTGTCCATTATCAAAACGATTCTTTTTTCTGATGTAATTTGGTCAAAAGAGCAGAGATGAGTTGCTAGCGGCCTTACCAGACATGGCCAGTTCCAAATGCATAAACGGACTCGCTTGGGAGTTCTACGAAACCCCGATTCTTTTACTTGACAGAGTAAACAGCAATGTCTTTCAGATTCGTCGAGAGGATATGGATGCCTTTACTCTGGATCTTGTGACGTAGGTTTTTTGTTCATTCGGGTCCCATTGGTTCTGAAAGTTTATGCAAGTACGCGGTCATTCGTGTGTCCCGTGCCGTTGGAGACTATAGCGCAAGATGAACCCATGAACGTCAACATTCCTCAACTTGAAGTAAAGGCAGAGACATTAATCCACGAATCCTCTGTAATTCAGGCCCAGCCTTCTGCCGGTTTGAAAAAGAAACGACGAGCTCCAAAATATGCTATTCCCAAACCGAAGAAAGCCGCTGGTATATCTCAAAAGCCCACATTAGACCTACTGGACACTGATTCCGCTGCTCTGCCACTCGAAAGTGGAACACAAGGTGGACCCATGATCGTTGACCAACCTCATCCGGTGGTGAAGGTGGAGACGCCAAGTGATAGCTCTCCCGCACCGCACGCACAAGGTTCTGTCGGCCCAAAGCAGAAACGAATAAACACTGTTTCCAATTCAAAGGAACTTGGCGAATTGTCTCAAGAGAGCACTCAAGCGTCAATGCACGTTGATTCCGCTGTCATGTCCATAACTCAAGACGTGACCATGAACGTTGGTCATCCTCAACAAGTGGTGAAAGTGGAGGACCCTGCGGTGGTTGTCAATTCGCACCTCCGTCTCCCGGCCATCCTTGCTGAACAACTGATGCAGGACGCACCGCGGCCGATTGACACCACACTCCAGCAGCAGCAGGAGGCCCAGCAGAATAATCTGTCCCTTCCCCCCGAAATTGCAACAAAAGGTATCTTTATCTCTATTTTGTCCATATATCTCATCTGATTTCCCTTTCATCAGCCAAAGCACCGTCCCTACGGAGGGCCTGTGTTGCTTGTCGCACTGGCAAAAGAGGATGTAGTGGGGTCCTGCCCTGTCAGGTACGTCTTTACTTTTCTTCCTTTCTTCCTCTTCCAACCAATCTTTAGAACTGTCTCAAACGGGGTTTAGAGGCTTCATGTGCATATCCTGATCCCGGTGCACAAGGACAGCAGAGTCACAGTGCGTCTGGTATGTTGAAATTGCTTGTTAATCTTTCGCTCTCATAATGTACCTGACCAATGTTCTCCAGGACCTTCTGTACGGAATTCTGTGGGCCTGAAAAACCAAAGGACATCCAAGCCTCTTCCGAAGCCAACGCACCTCGACGATATGTACGAAGAAAGCGACCCTCCTCCATTACGCATCAATTTCGCGGCACCTTTGCCCATGTATACCTCTCACAATATAGAAGGACATCCGGCAATGCCATTTCATCCTGATCTTCAATGGCTGGATCCCCAGAGTCTCTCAGCGGCTCAGCCCCCTAAAGGAAGAGGACGGCCCAAGAAAAAGCTTGATTCTAATCTTGCCCCTGGCCCCATTTCACAATCACTCCCAGTGGCTATTAATGGTGTCGTTTCTGCTGCCGTTTCCTCTCTGCCATTCGACGGCAACCAAAGTGCTACAACTGTTGCGTCTGCTCAAAAAACCGTGACCGCCTACCAACACTCCCGTAGCACAAGACAGCAAACAGCATTGCAGAATGGGAATGTAACATCGCTTTCAACGCCATTGCCGTCAGCAACTTCGCGGTCCATGGCTCTCTCTGGTCCTACGACTACCGGCGACATTGCTCGGGGAAAAGACACCCAGCAGTCGAGCCAGTCGTCGTCTACGAACGCAGTATTGTCTTCTTCGTCGTCTGGGCTGAATAGACCCAAATATGAAACTGTTGGATCGGTAAATGACCTCCTTACAATGGCTACAGCATTGTTTTCTTCGTCATCTCCGTCTAGCCTGAATCGCCTCAAATATGAAACTGTTGGATCCACAAATGACCACCTTACAATGGCTGCAGCATCGTCGCCTTCGTCATCTCTGTCTAGCCTAAATCGCCCCAAATACGAAACTGTGGGCTCTGTAAATGACCTCCTTGCAATGGCTGAGGGGGTATTCTCTATAAAGCCAAATATCTCCAACCATTCCAAGGCCAATCCTCCAACACCGCATACCATCGTCGACATGACAAGTCCCGTCTCTCCATCAGGAGTAAAATACCCTGCGATGGACAACCTACCGGCTTCCTCCGTTCTAGGTGGCGATGCCCAGAAACCCATGAATGACCGTGCACCATTGGACCATGTTTTCGACAACTCGCAACTCAAACATTGGACGAAATACCCCTTGCGAAATAGACAGGCCATCGGAGACACCGGCAGCGATCTGAGAGGCACGAAACTTTTACCAAGCGGACCTTCGGTTGTCACTGCAGACACGAACGGCTCGAAGAATGAAAATCCAACTAATGCGATATCTGATTCTATCGCCGAATCTGCTCCGCAATCACTACCAGCAGTACAGGAGCACCCCCGAGCACAAGATGTACCTGTTGACGGTTCCATAGGCCATAATGTCGCTCCCACCTCACAACCTGATGCTCTATCGATGGACCCATTGATCTCGAGCGCTAATGAAGGACCTGTGGATCTTAAAAATTCTCCTGGGTACCTCGCCGACTATGTACCATCTCCGATTCCCCAAGAGCTCAAGACCATCGTTGACGCATATTTATTCGGAAAGCCATTGACGCTCATCCTTTCTAGTCGTCTGTTGGACGACCACTGGTCTTTGTTGCTGCCATCTGCCATAGGCTATGCGATGATGGGGTATTTCAAAATTCTGGGTATCCAAGTGCGTCCGTAGACCTACGTTGTTGGGTGGTTGACCCTGATCTTGTTTACAGGAAAAGCGGGTTCGCCTTGATGACTCTGCTGGGGCAATGGAAGGCGATTTATCCTTGTCCGGACATGTCGAATGGCGGTTCCGCCTGCGATGGGCTCCTGGAGGCGAAGAGTTCATTATGCCCGAAGTCGACCCCAAAGATCTCGAACATCCATGGTGGAACCCCCCCGCTGACGCCCATTCACCATCAAACGAAACTGTTACTGCTGGTGTGGCCACTGTTCTCCCTATGACACCCATTTCGTCGAAAGAACTTGAAGATGATTTTCCAACTGCTCCTCATTACCGAAAGGCGCGAATAGCCCACCCAGAGTACAGGTTCAGACATCACCATTTCCGCGAACTCTACGAAAGCGTGCTGCCTACATATCTCTTAGCACCGTTCGGGTCTCAAGTACGGGACCTGTCGTTTCCTCGTGGCTGGTTTTGTCTGCAGTGTGGTAAAATAAACTTTCAATCTGCGTTGAGGCACCGACGATGTAACAGTGCGACATGCGTGGTTCGTCGTTTTGCATTTGGGTGCTTCTGTTGTGCTGATGATTCTGCATTCAGAAACGTCCCTCCTTGGTAGAACCGTATGCTCTAAGGTTGTTTTTGATGCGCGATCCTCAAGACCGACTTCCGATATCATTGCCGTATAATACCTTTCCGAAGTTTGTCAAAAAGCAAACCACGTCATTTGATGATGGGACCAAGACCATCTCTTATGCCCTGCGGGAGGACATGTCTGAGAATCACTTTATCAAGCACATTTTCACTGCGAACCATCCTCCATTGCAGGCTCATGCCGACCCATTGCTACAGGAGATTCAGCTCAATGTGGAGTTGGCTCGACCTGTCACGGATAATTGTAGGTTGTTATCGTCTTGTATGACGTTCTTTCAATCTGACTTCTTCGCCTCTCCAGCTCCTTTTTTTGTTTATTCAGCGAGCTGCCCAAAGGATGATCTCAAACCGGCCGACAGTGAATGGCCCAACGTACCGCCTACTGTTAACTCTGCGAAGAAGTTGATGGTCGATCGAGCTCGGCGGCTCGGTGGCGTGCGCGAACCGAAATTGTCTGTTAACCGTTTGAAGATGCTTGCATGGGTGGCTTCTGGCCATCGAAAGGTTGGTCGTCTAGATCAGTGAGTGTTGGCAAGTTTGACAGAAATACTTTTTGTAGAGTCCCCACATTTTTCGCGCGAAGAAGCACGCACTCACGTTTCTTGCCTTGGGGTGCGACGTTGCTTTGACTTTGATACCGCGGTCGATGGAACTGCCTTCTTCACAAGAGGCTCGTGTCAGCAGCCCTTGGCTAAATCCGTTGGATGAAGGACGTGATATAGAAGAGGAGAACCCTGCCATTGTACCTTCTGAAGCGATGCAACAAATTCCCGAAACGCCGGCGAAAGCTAAAGCGTCGAAGAAAGGAGACAGACCGACGTTTGTTTTGACACTTGTTCATGGAGACATGGTCATTTTGTATGGGGACGATTTTGAAGTGTGTTTTTCTTCTCTTTTCTCTGAGTTCTATTGCTCAAAATTTTAACTAGTATTCTATAAAGAGGGATGGCACCTCGTTTCGTAAGTGTGTTCATTGCCTTTTTCTCCGCTCGTCCGATTGATTTGCTATGTTAGTTATCATTGCTTCCCATGAAGACAGCTAACTTCTCGCGGTGGTCATTGGTGTATTCCTCATTCTTTCTCATCCCCAAAATCATTCTCGATACCTGAGAGACAGATAGAGA
Organism: Galerina marginata; assembly: GCA_023014335.1. Lineage (NCBI taxonomy): Eukaryota > Fungi > Basidiomycota > Agaricomycetes > Agaricales > Galerinaceae > Galerina > Galerina marginata. The sequence goes on along the minus strand of JAECYW010000013.1, from coordinate 1,605,583 downwards.
TACCCTTTCCGGCTTCTAGGCCGTCTACAAACTACGCGCTACAAGCGGATACCGATTTATCAAACTTGATTCAGTAGACCTCGTCAGTATGTAGAACCGTAACTGCATGAATGCACCACGTCCCTTTTGGAGAAAACCCTACTGGGTGCAGGTGACACGAAAGTCACCCAACTTGTATCTCAACTACCAAAACTCTCATGACCACTGACGAAGCACAACCCTCCGGCGAACCACAATGGGGTCGAGGTATATTGAATTGAGTATTTATATCGTATTCTCTCAGCTAATTCTGTCGTACGCAGTTCTAATATGTGGTGGTACGGATTGGTGGGTTTTCGCCGTTCTCACACGCTCAAATTTCAACCAAACTCCTGTTTCTCTGCTTCCCTCATGGCTGTAGGCCCAAACTTGGTCGTAAAGAGCGTGGAGGTGCTGCTGGTGCGGAAAATGGTTCCCCAGAGTGCGTATACCAATGATTTTCGTGGTATAACTGAACTCAACGTTGTTTGGTGTATTCCACCCTTTGTCCTCCAGAAACCCCGACCTGCTCGAACCACACCTCCTGCGTTCGCTGCTCAACGTCAAGGCAGTATCGGTACACACCTCGTGTGCAGGCTGTCACTTCGTTGTCATTGACTTAGATGGGAACGCTTGGTTGTTCGGTCGCAACGGGTCCTCAGCACTCGGTATTCCCGATGTTGAATACGTTTCGGAAAATGCCCCACGACTGGTCAAGGCGACTGAATTGGGAGCTCCTAAGGGCACGAAGTTCGTGCATGCTGCCTGTGGTAGAAATCACACATTACTGGTTGGAAGCGACGGTAGTGTGTGGGCCGCGGGGCAAAACAATTTAGGCCAAGTGCGAGGTTTTTGTACCATGAACTCAAGGACACGGTTTTCTCATGCGGAATAATTCAGTGCGGCCAAAACCTCTGCCCGGAGGTCCCTTCCTTTCAACAAGTGTCTGTGATTCATGGAGGGAAGAAAGAACAAGTAGTTCAGGCCTCGGCTGGCATCACGTTCTCGGTTGTGCTCACAAAGTCGGGAAAAGGTGTAGTCTGGTTTCTCCGCTCTTTTTTTGTTACCTTTCTGAACTTCAGATATTAGTGTTTTCGTTTGGAAGTGCCGAAAAAGGGCAACTGGGCAACGGCACGACTGGAGAGCGCATTACAACCGGAAATAAGACTTCATATGATATTGAGATCCAACCAGGTGTGTTTGATTCCGTCTATCCGTGACTATTGTTCTAATATCGAGTCAAGTTTATGTTAAGGAGCTGGATGGGAAAACCATCGTTCGAATTGTTTCTGGCCAGCAACACAGCTTGGCATTGGACTCGACGGGGTACGTTCATTGACGAAAACCTCCCCAATATCGACCACCAACGTCTTTCTAGTGTTGTCTACGTTTGGGGCTACAACGGATATTGTCGCCTTGGATTAGGAAACCAGGTTGATGCCTTAAAACCCAAAGTCGTACCACAGGTATGTGCAGGGTCTTTATTCTTGTCTTCACGAGTGCTGACAACTGTTCACAGTTCGCTGGACCAAATGAAGCAACCATGGCTTCAGATATCGTTGCTGGGCCTTCAAGTAGTGTTGTCGTTGACAATCAAAAAATGTATTGGATGGCTGGAAAAGTGAGTATTCACCCTTTTGTCAATGACTAGTCTCTAAAAAAATCCTCTTATAGTGGAAAAACAGCGGAGAAGGTGCGCCTTGTGGAAACTACCCCAAGAATTTTTGCTTATCCTATTCTTCAGGTTCCTCTGGTTCACCATATTCCACTTTCCGATACATGCAAGACGTTATGTAGGTTTCCAATCTTCGACTCTATTGCCGTATCGTCTGAAGGACCCGAATAGGGCTTGCAAGGTCATTCTAGCCAGGTCAGGTGGTGTTACTCACTGGTTAATTACACCTGATGATGACGGCACGCCGATGACCGTCTGCTGGGGTCAAAATGCCAACAACGGTTCGTTCCACGCGGCCATAGATGTTCGAGGCTGACGTCGGCGTGCAGGTGAACTTGGCCTAGGCCCCGAAGAGCGGAAAAGTGCAAGCAAACCAACAAGGAACCTTATGCTTGTTGGTATCAATGCTTTCGAGTACGTTGTCTGTCATCAATTTTTAAATTTGCCCTCAATTCCTAACAGCATCGCCGCTGGACAAAATACGACACTAATCCTCGCTAAACCAAATGACAAGTTTTCAGACAAGCCCCGCCACCCTGAGGATGTCAACCCACCCACGGCCTGCGTTGGCTGCAACAAGGACGACGGGGACCCCCTTGAATGCGACAAGGTATGTTCAGGCGTTTTTGTCAGTGCGTTTGACCTGACTCCCTCTCTAAGTGCGACGCACCATGGCATCTGAAATGCCTTGACCCTCCTCTCGATGCAGTACCTGATGGCGAATGGTTCTGTCCTGACTGTATAGACGACCCCGGTGCAGGCGTAGGCGCATGGGCGCCGAAGAAGACCAAGTCGAAGGGGAAATCAAAAAGAGCCGCCGCTGGCCCACCTTCTGACGATGAAAGCATGGAAGGAGGTGTGAAAAGGAAGGCACCACCGACTGCCAAGGCAGCAGGTCTGTTCCCCAAAAAGCCTTCGTCTCATAGAGTATTGTAGTCTGATCTCGTCTTTTACAGCGGCTCCTTCTGCCTCCAAGAAAAAAAGACAATAGATGCACGTTGTTGTCTTCGGACTGATGCCCAAAGCTAGTCTCAATTATTGCCATTCTACTTATTGTTGTACGCCCCTTTTCCTGCCTTGTATACCAGCTAGTACACATTCTACTAGCTTTTGTATGGATTACGAGAACTCTTGTAGTCTGTAGACCTATGTATGTATGCCTCAAGTATGTATTCCCCACAACTCACCTTTGAACAACAGCCTCGCAAGAGTCTAAATAAATTGAATTACCTTTTATGGGACTTTTGATGGGACGAAAATTCAAGCTGAGCCACTCTTCATCTTCCTTTATCTTCAACCTCGTCTTCAAAGACGCGTTTTCCGCGTTTCTTTCTATCTACTGATCCAATAATATACATCACGCTCACTTAATTTCCCTACTCTACACCAATGCCGAAACGACGATCTCCGGAAACCGACGATTCCAACCGGGAGGGAGGTCCAAGCAATGCCACCAAACGGAAACGCATGAGCAGCCCCGTTTGCCGTGTTTTTGACGTGGATTTGGAAGACGACGAGGAATATGACTACGGCGAGGGACCTACTCAGGAGCAGCTGGAGGATCTGGAGAAGTTGTACCTGCCACACGTCGAAGCGAAAAGGCTCAGAAACCAAGGGCGAATAGGGGTGCGTACTTTGTCGTTTCTATCCTGCGACGTAATTCATCTTCTGTTGACATTCCCTAGACTGCTGCTGATGCTGGCATTATTGAAAGAATTGAGCTGTGCCAATTTATGTGCCATAAATACCTTACGTTCGATTTCGGAGCTCAACTAAATTTTATTGTCGGTGAGTGGCATTACACTGTTAACTGACACAATTCTCATGACGCCTTATTGTATCAGGGCATAATGGCAGTATGTACTATTGACATCCCTAGTAGTTCTTGCATCCAACATCAATTTTTAGGCGGTAAAAGCGCGATATTAGCGGGAATCGCAGTTGGCCTTGGAGGGAAGGCTGCTGTCACTGGACGAGGAACTGGCGTAAAATCTCTCATTCGAGAAGGGCAAAAGTTCGTTTTATAATTTTGTCCATTTCTAGCCTTTCATGATGCCGTACCCTCACAGCAAAGCCGAAATAACTATTACAATTAAGAACACCGGCGAGTTTGCTTATCGGCATGAGGTGTACGGCGACAAGATTATTGTAACCCGGACAATAAGTCGAAATGGTTCATCGACCTATAAACTTAAATCTGCTGCTGGAAGGCTTGTGTCCAATCTGAAGATAGACCTTGACGCAATATGCGACTATTTGGAAATACATGTTGATAATCCCATCAGCGTTCTTACTCAAGGTCGATTATCTCTGTCTCCGTACTGCGTTATTTTGGTTTCTCATTCACGTTTATGTTATACAGACTCTGCCAAGTATGCTCACAGGTTTAACTAGATATAGCCCGTCCTGATTGATATGTTTCCAGAACGTTTTTGAAAGGTTCATCACCTGAACATAAATACAAGGTATTAATACACTTTGCAAATCCGATCTACTCTTCACCTCCTCCCAATTGGCAGCTTTTTATGCAGGGCACATACCTCGAACGTCTACAGGAAGAATATGAACTGGCTCAAGGTTATACCCGGACGATTTCGAGGTTTCTTGAAGCTAGAAAGGACTATGTCGGTACTCTCAGAGAACGCTTTGAAGTCGCTCGAAAGGCATACAAAGAGTCACTTGAAGCCCAGGATATTCGCTCAAGGATGGAGCGACTGCAGGCTGAAAAAGCGTGGGCCCTGGTCTCTGAGAAAGCAGTGGTAATGTTGTTATGGGTTCGAACTTGGGATGCTGTTGACATATTGTACATAAAGGAGTTGGAAGAAGCATTCGAAGCTTCAGCCTCATCGGAATTGCGTTTGGAACAAATCAGTCTGGAACTTGCGAATGCAAATGTACCTTTCGTTTTTCTCTGAAAATATCCTGGAACTGATTAAGTGACTAGAACTTACATGACGAAGAATCGAAGAAAATAAAAGACATGGAGGAGCAACACAATTTGGCCAAGAATGCCGTGAGCCATAAATGGACTCAGAGGGACGACGTCAAAAAACTCCTTACTGAGAAAAAAAAGGAGATGCAAGACCTCAAGGTATTTACATTTCCGTATCTTTTCCTCAAATGTTCGGGAAAGCTCATGTCTTTGAAGACTGACCAAAGAGAGATCCAAGAAAGTTTGAACGAAACCCAGGAAGAATTGTCACAACTCGAGATACAAGTGGCTGAGGAGAGTCAAAATCTAGAAGAAGACGTCCAAGCTCGAAAAGAAGCCGCTCGCGTTGAAATAGAGTTCGCAAGGGCAGATATTGAGGACCTCAAAATACGTCGAGTCACCATCCAATCCGATTTAGTTCGCCACAAGGATGAGTTGTCAAAAGCTCAATCCAAGTATTCCGCAAGTGCAGCTTCCCTTCAAAAAGGCAGAGAAGAAAATGACGAACTCGTAATGGCCTATAACGCGTACAAGTCCCAAATGCAAGATTCCTTGTCCCAATACGGCAAAAACATGCGAGATGTCCTCGCGTCGATCGACAATACTCGATGGAGGGGCAACAAACCAATGGGACCGTTAGGTACCTTCGTAACATTGAAAGACCAGGATTATCAAGAGATCATGCGCCAGCATCTCGGCCACGTCTTGTGCGCATTTGCTGTGTCGGACCCCAAGGACATCCTGCCTTTAAGAGCTATTCTTAAACGAACCCAAAAGTCCGTATTCATTCCTTTCACGACTAGATACCTTTGCTGATTTGATTGCGGCGGTAAGCTTCAACACCAGGGTTATAGTCACATCAGCCGAACTGTTCGATTACAGCCTCGGCGAACCCCCTGCCCAGTATCTGACGGCGCTCAGAATGCTCAAGGTCGTTTTCTTGCCAATCCTTTACTTCACTGGAATTGACAATCGATGTTAGATTACCAACCCGATCGTAGAACGAATTCTTATCGACTCGACCAGCATCGAGAGTATATATATGGCCCCGACTCGAAAATTGGCCGAAGATATCCTGAAAGAAAGAGGAGGAGGGGTTGCTTTGGCCGCTCAAGGGTTTAAACTGACACGTTGGCGAATGTGAGAATCCCATCTAAATTTTTTCACTTAACTGACTGGAGTCACAGTGATGGAGGAAATAAATCTGAGGCTTTACGCGATGTTTCGCCTAATGACAATCGCTATAATATATTTCGTTATCAAAGTACATCTATTAATTACCTGCAGTAAGTTTTTAAGTTTTTTTTGGCACCCATACTTATAGGTTACATCGGTAGGGAGATGGCTGAGAAAGGAAAGAAACTCGAACAAGAGATCGAAGCCCTGGAGACTAGCGTGAACCAATGTCACGAAGAAGTTGAGCGGCTTCGACTGAGATGCTCTGAATGCGAGGTCAGTCAAGACATTGTTCGAAACCGTCAAAGCAATAAACGACACCCCTCGTCACCTAGACTTTAGCGACAAGTGTTGACCTCGAAGTTAGCCAAAGCGAACAAGCCTTGAAGTTAAGATTAGAAGAAGATCAAGTTGAAAGCCCATTACAACTAGCCGTCCTCGAAAACCTTAAACAAGTAAGTGTTTGTTCTTGACTTTCTGTAGATTCTAATCCTCTCCAGGAAAAATCTTCGGCAATGGAATCATTCGAAGAACAGATCGCGCATGTCAAGCAGAAACAGACTGACCTCCGACCCGAAATAATGGCCCTTCAGACACAGGTCGACGCTTTGAAGAAAGAGGCTGAAGATCTTGAAGAAAAACGTCAAGACATGGTGGTACATTAGCATTTCTGGTTTTATCTAATTTTGGCGTCCCTGATTCCAGGCTTCTTTTCATTGAATTTAGAATATGACTGAAGAAGAGGCTGTGAAACTCGCTCGAGCCAAGTCTGATAGACAGCACTACGAGGCTAAGAAAGCACGGGAACAGACTGCTTTAGATGAGCTCAAGACAGTCGCTGACACGAAAACCTTGGAGTTCGAGGTAGGATCCAAATTTCTTATGGTCCAGTTTCGACCTTATTTATTTTATCCAGGAGCTGAGGGCTCAAGCTACAGCTTTGGGGGAGATGGAAGTAACGACCAGACCATCGAACGACGTCGAAAAGGAGCTCTCGCAGTTGAATAACACATTGACACGCTATGAGGCGAGGTAAGTAATAATTCTCTGTCCCGACACATCGCTATAATGTAAATGTGCCTCTCGCAACCTTGCTACTTAGGGCACCGAAATCTATCGTGGAAGCGGAGAGGGACCTCGAAGTCGCTAAAAGGGCATTGGCGGATTACTGTAAAATGTGGTATGATCTTTCGCAGCTATATGAGGTGTGTTCCCTTTCTCGCGATATTGATAGCCTCATTCACTGTCTGCAACTAGGCTCTCGATCGCAGCATTGCGCGGCGCAGGGAAGTGTGGCCAAAATTCCTCGCATATCGCGCGATGAGATGCAAAAACGAGTTCTTGCATCGACTTTCGTCAAGAGGCTATTTCGGGCAAGCGCTGTTCCATCACATCGACAAAAGGCTTGAATTGAAGGTAAATCGTCCAGCCATCATCTAGCGGTCCTTCGTCCTTATCCGATTGTTACGACTCTCTAGATACAAACTGACGATCAAGCATACGAAAGGCTGGACAATTCCCAGCAAGTTTTCGACAAACGGAAGAAGGACCCTGCATCACTGAGTGGCGGCGAAAAGTCTCTTGCGACTTTATGCTTCCTCCTTTCTCTCTGGGAGGTTTGCGGGGTGTCAATCCGGTGTCTTGGTCCGTTACTTCCTATTAACAATTGCACTTTGCTTATTATTCTTTTTGTAGATGAATTCGACGTATATATGGACAATCAAAATAGAAAATATTCCATTAAAATGCTGGTACGTTTCCGTATTCTGGTGCGTGGTGGCCTAAAAATCAAGTCACTTTTCGAAGATCGAAGCGGCGAAGAGTGCAGTGGGACGACAGACCATCATTATAACTCCACAGTCTATTGACAACGTATTCTCAGAGCCACCCACTGTGGTCATCAAACAGATGGCGGACCCTCGAAGATAGTCCGAAATTTCGGCTATTCTCGGCCTATGTACCTAGGACAATTACTTCACTTATAATCTTCGTGCGCAGCTTCAACTGCTTTAATTCTAATCACCGGGAACTATGTCCGTCAATCATCCCGCTTGCATCCGGCAAGAAACATGTGTCTAAATCGAGTCAGGTCGAGTCACTCTGCATATCCACCGTGAGTCCACGTACAAAAGCATGCCTGGCGAAAGAGTGATACCCCAGAATCATCAACTCCTGCCGTCGGAGACACTCAATGACTCAAACAGAAATATGGACGGAACGTCTTCTCCTCAGAGGCGCTGAGGCGGGTGATCTTCAGGCGTTTTCAAAATGGTTCCAGGATCCAGAAGCGATGATGTATTGGTAGGAAAATATGTAATACCCGAGCATCATAAGCCCACAGAAACTCTGCAGGTCTGAAGCCCCCCACGCGGATATCAAGCGAACAAAAGAATTTTTGGATTCCATGATCACATCTCCATATAATGGAGTACTCGATTTTTCTGTTTGTTTACCAGATCCAGCCGGCACCACATCTTCAAGTGATTCCGATGATACACCTTCAATTGTCATTGGAAAGGCTGGCCTATGGGACGGGAAAGAAATCGGGTTTATCTTCGATCGAGAATATTGGGGCAAAGGCTATGCGTTTGAGGCATTGGACGCCATTCTCAAACAGTTCTGGTCCGTAAATGAGGGCATCGAAGCCGTGGTCAAAGCCGATGTAGACCCTCGGAACGAAAGCAGCCTACGTTTGCTAAGGAAGTTGGGCTTCGTGGTGGTTGGGACCGCCAAGGAGACTTTCACGACACATATAGGAATATGTGATAGCGTCTACTTGGAGGCAAGAAAACCCGCGAATTGATATTGAAACCTCTATACGTGAGCATGATTTATACAGCATGGTACAAGTGTCTAACATCTTGCAGCCACTGTCCTTGCGTTGTCCATGTTATTTTGTCGAGATATCTAAGATCCCAGATAGATTCATCCTTGTTGCTCCACTGAACGATGGTTGAGCATGTTGATCGCAGGCAGGGGGGGTCCATTTCCTATATGGAGGTCGAAATATTTCAGATTGGGCAGAACAGACGAGTTGTGGTTTTGTCGATGCAAAATTATAGCCGCGAGCCAAGGGCAGGCCACGGAGCTGGACTTCGATGATGGTAGTATTGAGGCCATAACGTCCGCAGAGACGATAGGGGATTGAGTACGGATCCTCAACCTTGTTAGGGTCGATGGTGCTGATTGTGCGAGCAAGGAATATAAGGGCAACGCCTTGATGGTATTCGCTTCTAGGTCGAGAGCTTGAAGAGGGCATTTGCATCGATCTAGAAATTCCGCCACAGGGGTTAGATCGAGCGTGTCGTGGGGGTTGCCTTTGATCGTGAGGCTCCGAAAGACGGATCCAGTGCCGATGGATGGAAGAATTTGATTTATAAAGCAGTGCCGGAGAGTTAAACTCTCGAGATATTCGAAGTGAATGTTCTTGTTTGTGCTTGGCTCCCAGTTCCACCAGAAGCCAATTATTCGATCAAGGTAACAGGACGTAAGATTTGGAGTTTGCCGTAAAATCTCCAACAAATCGCTTGAGTGAACACTGACTACCTTCAGTGTCGTTAAGAGATGGTACGAAGTTGCTGGGGGCAAGAGGCACCGTTCGATCGTCAGGTCGCATAATTGAGGTACCTCGGACAAGAAGTTGGCCACACGCGGTGGGCTACAAAAACGGATGGATGCATTTCGGAGCTGCGGAGTACGACCGCAAATGCTCTCCATGATGGCAAAACAATGGGAGGGAACAGAAATGTCAATTACCTCCCATCGTGAGGATTCGTGAGCAATGGCCCTGAACAAGAAATTTTCGTTCGAAGGTTCCTCCCAATCTGCTCCCGGCGGCCTTCGAATGACGATGGAAAGCGGAAGTTGGCATGTACGCTCCAACCATTCCTTGAGTAATTCAAGCAAGATCCTGTTTCTGTTGCTTGACCAAAACAGGTACACGAAGGTCCATAGCCGTGGTGCTGACCATGCGATATTTCGCCATTCTGTACAAATCTGTCCAAGAAAAAGTGGCGGGGTATAGTCGGTGAGCTGTGATGTTACATGTGTCTTGTCTTCAGAAGCACGATATTTTTCAGGAGAAGGTGGTAGGCAGACGAAATGGAATATTTCGACCACGATCTCTGGAGGGAATCTATACATCGGGAAGATTGACTCCCGACGGTCTTTAGGACTGAGGGTAGGTGGTTCGGAGGGGTCATATGAAGGCGTCCATGCATCTGTGTATGCATATCCTGGCGCCATATTCCTACGAGATATTTGAAAAGTGGCTTATCAGACAAACTGCGGTTCGACATACCTTTGTTCGTTTAGCCACAAGCAAGCGACTGCGCAGGTGGCAACGACAAGAAAATTGGATGGTCAGAGGAAGTCCACGTTTATAGCAAATCTAGCTAGTCCAGACCAAGTATTGGAGGCGTTCGCAGCGGAGATCACTGAGTCATGGGTTTGGACGAAATGCGTGGCAAGCCGCAAGGCACTTTGATAGGGACTAGCATCCCTGGCACGCAGTGGAGGCACCAATAGGAATTTACCGGATTTTACATGACCAGCTGAAGCTCAGGGGGTTATCGTTCGCCGGGGAGCAATGGAGTAAGCCAGAGAAGGTGGAAAAGCTGGTCTTGAGGTGGTTGAGAGGAAGAGAACGGCGAACGATATTTTTAGTTCGACTTTTGATCACTTTGCTTCTCCGATCGAACTCTCGGACCGGAATATGTATGGGGTTTTAAGCGCCGGTGATAGCGTGGGGACATTGACTACAGGCTGCAGTGATTACTGGTCGACGAAACGAAGCGAAACTAGTTCGGGCTTCAGCAACCGTAGTATGCACTCAATTTGCTGAAGTATACCACTGTATACTCCAAATTGCTGGAGGTGCATTCGCTTCCTTAGGATAAATCTGAAGCTTGTCTGAAGCCTCCCTATGTAGAACTGGAGTATTATGTATCTTTGTATGATCGCGCTGACCTCGCATGTTATGTTCCAAGAGCCCGAAGTCATATCTCCTTGTGCACTATCAACATCTCTCGTTCGTCGGTAGATATTTGTTACCGAGGTACGGCTCTTGGCCGCTGAAGGTTTACATACCTTGTATTTTTTGGGCTTGGTTCAAAGTGTCTGGCTTCCGGCGGAATATCAAACACCAGACCTCGTTTCGTGGATAATTTTTAATTGAATGCCCAATGAATGCCGTCGTTTTTTCCTGTAAGCCCACTTCAAAGACTGCGAATATAGATTAAACTAAAGACGGCTATGGCGATGGTTCCAGTTATCACATTGGAACGGCATTCGGGGGGTATTTGGTCTTTTGGGCTGGCATCTGGTTTTGGAGATGTTGCGGACTGGTCCAAGACGACCAGGGTACCCAAGAACTACAGCGATGAAAGGCATCAGTCTAACAGGTGTCATCAGCGTGTTGGTCGTGTCGACATCCCTTAACTTTTGAGGTTCTGGCAGGACATTTACTAGTAAATTGGGCATAAGATATAAGTACTGATATGTGCTACATACATGACGTACTCGAGTATACCTGCACAGAACCCCGCGTGCGCCAAGACCCTAAGCAGAAGTATCCACAGCGAGGACGGGCCCTCGGCGAACCCTTAAAACATACCTTCCTGGCCGGCGACCAATCCACCGAAATAACACGTCAGCGCCTTCAGCTTATTCCCCATCCACTCCTCTTCGACTTCGATTTTTTCCTCAAGGTCTGGACTCGAAGACATAGGCTGCTGATCATTTAGAATATCTGTAGGAAGGACTTGCGTTCTTTCCTTCTGGTGCGTAAGCAGAGCACTGATCTCGTCCAGTCGCGTGTTTCGTGGGAGGTAATAGGCGACGTTCGTTGTGATCTTCCGCGTAAGATCAAAGAGTTCCGCGCCGTGGATGGGCTGTATGGAAGATAGGGAATATGATGGGTGTTCCGGAGTAGGGGTAGACGGAGGTATCGGAGCCTTTCCGTTCACTGAATGCGGAGGCTCGGATAAATCGACGATGGAACCAGAAAGGTATGAAGGGCCACCCCAAGGCGGACTGAGGAAGACAACGTCGATTTTGCGTGCTTCATGAGCGTTTTTGGCTACTGATTTGGACGAGGGCGGAACAGAGAGGTACGACTTGACGAAAGAGATATAGTCCGTCAGGATAAACTCGATACGATCCGCGACGCCGTATATTTGGGCGTTGTGCCTCGCCAGTGCTAGACGGATCGGCGAGGTGTCCAAGGCAATGACTTGAAGGACTATGAGTCAAGGCTTCGTCCATGAGACCTTCGATAGGACTCACCGCGCTGACACGTCTTTGCAAAGGCGATAGCATTCCCACCAACTCCGCAGAACGCGTCTAGGATAGTATCGCAACGACAACGTTCCGCGATTTGATCTGCCAGAAGTTCAGGAGTCACGCTGTACCACCCTTCTCCATCTAGGAGACATCCAGGAGGCGTTGAATACAAGGAAAAGAAACGGCGACGTTGAGAAAAATCTACCCGAGCGAAGGATCTTCCTCAACAGGCTTCAACAGAGACTTTGCATAACGCAACGCACATTTCTGCAGATGCTCAGGGACCTGAGATGCATTCGTATAATGTGGTACAAGCCCTGTCGCGTCGTATTTGCTGATCCACTTGACTTCAAACCCAGGCTCTTCCACCGCCGCGGAGCCGTCATTCCTTTTCCTCCTCTTCGCAGGACGATCTCCATCTGGTTCAGCAGCCTTCTCGTGGATCATGGGCCCCTTCGGAGAGGTATTTGCTGCGTCGGAGTTGGCGGAAGTGGATTTCATCGATTCAAGAACAAACCTTGATACACCTGACAATCCACCTTTCCGTTTTGCTTTGCCCATGTCGATTATCGAGGAGTTCCTTATGTCGTAGACGCCAAAACTCCTTCTGAAGTTTGAGGACAATTGTTATGTTCAGGTTCTGCGAATCCAAAATCGATACCGACAAGAATCTGAACTAGGAACTATGAGTAGAGTTGCGGTCAAGTTCAAGTTGAAAGAGGTAATTGCGGTACAAATCAATGGTGAGAAAATAGCACATGGTCACGTGTGATTTCGCTGACATCGGGCCGTCTTAGGACCAAGGATCGACGAAATTTTGGAAAGTCCAATCATGTGTGGTCAGATCGTCTGACGGGCCTTCCTAAGGTGATAACATGGTTGACCCAAAGCTAGGTATTGAAGAAAATCTCAAACCATTTCGGTAATTCCGAGGGGTTTTATACCATGTTAAAATTTGGTTAAAATAAGCGCCCAAATCATGACCACCATGGATTACCGGGAGGTGAATAATAAGTCCGGTTTAGAAGAGAGTACTCTTCATCTTCTGTAGAATTTTTCCAATGCACGATTGAGACGGGGTGGCTCATCTAAGCATACAATGTGTATATATGGTTTAATGTAGACGCACCTGCATTAACTGCGTCCGGGGTTCCGGTTGTTACCTGCGCCACATAAATGCCTAATTTAGAGCACGGAATCTGTCATCCGAATACCTGCGATTAAAACGGGGATCCAAGCGGGCCGCCAATTGTAACAGAATGGCGTTCTTCGTGGAACTCTTTTCAGTCAATAAGTTCCGCGATAGGTGTAGGTCTGTAGTTTCTCTGACCCGTCCGTGGCATCCATTTGGACTGGTTGTCTTGTGAACCGCAGCTTCAGAGAAGGAAGTGGATGACTGAGTGTCAAAAAGCCAGGTTGAGGCGTTTTTAGATAGTGTGATAGATTATTTCATTTCCTACTCGTACAAGTAAACCCACTAAATCAGAACCAAGTTCGAATCTCCCATTATTTGCCGTGATTGTGAAGAGGAAGAATCGCAACTCCTTAATGAAGTCGTTTCTAAATGGAAAAAAATCCGTCGACAAGGAGCCAGGCCGTTCCAAAGAGAGAAAAAGAAGAAAAGGGTATAAAACACAGAAACAATCATGAAGACTCCAGCAGGCGTGTTGCCTCCTGGACCGAGCCGCCTAGTGAAGTCGTCCAAGCCCACTCCCAGTTTTTGGTGAATATCTGTCCAAGGATTTTAAGCTTCGACAAAATTTCGTGGTCCGAAACCGTGTTAAAGTCGATTTCCTGGGTACAGAGTGTGAAGTACTGTCCATTGAGCCTTGATCGTTCTTGAGTTTTCAAAGCGAAAGGTCTTCGTATATGATCATATATACTCAGCGCCCGTGCTATTGTTTCTCTCGTCGTACGCGGGTGACCGAGCAAAGTAGCAAGCATAAATGCGTCCTTCGGTTCCGGAAGAGATCAGAATCTGGTGAACACGGGAGCGGCTAAAGGACACACCTCGATTGCTTGCCCTGCTCCTGACCCTTGATGAGGAGTCATGGCATGGGCCTAGAACTCTGAGTGAGCACCAGTTCTCGGACAACCTATTAATGTTACAGATGGCTTACAGCATCCCCAAGAATAGCAGCATTTCCGGAAACGAACGACGCGAGAGGTTTTACGGTATGGATGGCCCACCTCAATGGCTTTTCGACGCACTGGAATCACTTGTCAATAATGCCATAATTTTCTGTGGAGCTAGACCCACATCCAAGAGCGCCTGGACCTCAGGTTCCCAGTGTTTAAAGATGGAAACAAATTCCGACTTGTCAGTCGGGCACACCCAAGGTCCATTAAATTTTGAGTATTCGAACTCGTGCTGGGACTTGAAAGCAACGAAATTTATCATTTTACCATGAGATATTGGATAAGCGATTATATACTAGATTCAAAGCAAGAATGAGTCATCGCGAGCGTTAAGGGGAGGCATAACACCTACTCCGTTTTTGCCGAGATACTGCGTTTCATCAAGGCATCAGCCATGGACTTCGGAGGCGATTGACGATAACGAAAACGCACCTGCGTGGGCTGTGTAAGCACTCGATGATCAGGTTTCCTCTGCCTTAATCGATCAGCTGGGATAAGGGCACGATACGCGTTCGTCCCACACCACGCTGGCTCAATCAAAGCCGTGATATCAGCGGCTTCGGACCAATTTCCCTGCGATTGAGCCCACTGCGCTTTCTCCCCCAGGAGAGAGCGCCGTACCGCGGATTTTAGGCCGTCAGCGCCCAGCAGGACGTCACAGGAGGACCGTGTTCCGTCTTCGAAAAGAAGGGTGATGGGTCCACCATGCCGCTGCGTGTACGACCGGAGGCGTTTACTGCATTGTATTCGGTATGATGCAGGCAGCCTTCTGAGAAGGACGCTTTGAAAATCGGGGCGGTGGAAGGTCATCAAGTTTCCTGGGTAGGTGTGGGCGTGGGTGGTAAGCCTAGTGAAATTTCGCTTTTTAGAATGAGCTGACCTTTTGTAACTAATGTGTAGAATTCGACGCCCTCTGGACGATCGCTCTTTCGGTACCTGAAGGAAGGTACTTTATAGACGATTCAGC
Source organism: Galerina marginata (assembly GCA_023014335.1). Taxonomy (NCBI): domain Eukaryota; kingdom Fungi; phylum Basidiomycota; class Agaricomycetes; order Agaricales; family Galerinaceae; genus Galerina; species Galerina marginata. The sequence goes on along the minus strand of JAECYW010000013.1, from coordinate 1,590,394 downwards.
AGGAAACTCTCAAAAAACGTCGGCTTGGATTACCTGGGGCTTGGGTCGGCTTTAGGTCAGTCAACCTGAGCAGGTCTTCCTCTAGGCCAAGCTTCTTGATAACTTCCCATGGGCCTGAAGAGATAAGTAGCACCAGTCAGTCGTCATATCGGAGGTTGTTCCCGTCACTTACGCCCAAAGAGACCAATGCCAGCACCGACTTCAGCAAGTTTTTCTGCGGCCTCGAATATTTCGACCTCGATGTCGGGGTATCGAGATAGTGCGACTGCAGAGGTCGTCAATATTCCAGTACATTATCCATCAACAAAGGAAGAGGAAAAATGAGATGACGCAGTACCTGCGGTGGTCAATCCGCCAATGCCAGCTCCACTACATCATCGTGGTAAGGATCACTCCAGGAACATGATCAGCAGTACAATACTGACCAAATCGCAACTCTAAACTTTGTTCCAGAACTCATAGGTGCCAATGCGAATCAGTACGACGTGGAAGAAGGCAGATATGTGGGCCGTCGGAACGCCAGCGGTGACAAGATGTCTTGCAAAAAGAGGGAGGATATCAAAGCCAAAAGCCATTTTGAACAAATTATGAGGTCGCGAAACACACGATTGAACCGGACTGCGTGCTTGAGTAGTAGGAACATCCTACCGAGAATTCATGACATGCGAGATCTATGCGAGGAGATGAACCCAGATGCCTTCTGCCAGATAAGCCGCTCCGATCATCCCACGATTCGGTCGCGCTCGAGGCCAAGACGGAGGGTCCTAATTTGAATGAAGAACGAAGGCAAATCGCTGCAAGCGAGTCCATTTTCAGCACAGGGTCAAGTGATCTTAATGCTTGCAAGAGCACGACCTAGTATCCTTACCTACTTGCATTCACTTGGACGAATTAACTATATTATCACCGCACTACCATCATAGAAGCCCAACCTAGAAGAGAAAGAGACGAGGCACACGGATTTATGAATGCGACATTGACGATCTCCACCTTGTTTGTTGGAATGCGGGGATATTTCAGTCGGCGCGCAACAGTCTTATCGCAAAATGATCTATGAGCAATCGGTGGCAAAACCTTCAATGCAGGCATGATGCTGACCCGTCTTCGACCTCGCGAGCGATTTATGACGATCGTTCAAAGCCGGATACGACCATTTCTATTCCTCCAAAAGGTGGTAAGTATGTCAGGTTCGCTACTCGGGTAGAATTGCCGAACACTAACGGGGTAAAATATGGAGATCTAACGTAACCGTTACCCTCGAAGGTCGGTCTTCAAACTAGACGTCGATTGATACCCATTCATTGAAATAACGTGTTGTAGCGCCGTAGCGCCGAGAGATTGAAGATCTTCAAAGTGATTCAAAGGACAAAGTACAACTGTACTTTGTCGGGCGATCCTGAAGCCATTTTTAGATCTGAAAATGATGTCGACGAGGTTTCGGTCCTTGTCGTGTCTCCATTCGCAGTATAATTGTCCGAGGTCAACACAAAGATTGGAATCTTTTGCAGAGAGTTATACCCCTACTGGTATTACAAACATCGTGGTATGAAAACCTGATGTTTGTATCCTGATCATGATGCTCTATAGAGAGAACAAGCGCCATGATCTACATATTGCGAAACGAAGTCAGGGTCCATAATAGAGTTCGGATAAAGCTTTGAAGTTCCGACCGTTTCGCCAAACTCCCGGAGATTGTCCCAAGTAACTTGCTGCCCATATTCTCGTTGGAACCAAGTTGGAAAGCTATTTTCAACTCAAAGTATTTTTGGTCTCGGCCAAATCTTGGCACCTATTCGAAGCCTATCGGCTGAGGGAAGCGAAGGATTCTAAGCCAGGCCTTGGTGCATGTTGTGGGCATCTCTGTGTCTTTTTTGTTCTGAACATGACGCAAGGTGGGAGAAAGGAAACGTGCTCGCGGAGTAGAAGATTGTTGCTTAGTCATTATTCGGGCATGACCGAGGCTGAACTGAACTGGAGCCGCACACGGTGACCTTTTTCTTCAGACTTCCCAGCTGCAATCTGCAGTGTCATTTACATTCATTCTTGTTCAGGCTAGGCGGGCTGACCTCTCAAGGTTCTCCAGTGTCTACAATGGTTTCTTGAATCAGAATCTTGATTACAGTTGCACTGTTGCAGGTATTCTGGGTCCAGCTTTCTCCAGATCTTCTCATTTTCCTGCTGGCTTAAATGAATCTCCGTCAATCCAACACATTTCCTACGACGAAGCGCACCGCTCTGTCCACTTATACATCACCTTCTATTGGCCAAAATTGGATCGGGGTCCCGGACTCACCACATGACGTGCTTAAGCTCACAAAGAGTGGGATATTCTGCGCTGAAACGGACATTATTTGGAAGGTGGTTTACCAATATTAGAGGACAACTAGGAAAATCACTTCTAACGGACAGGTCTCACTCCTCACGTCTGAAATGCACTATTAACATCCTGGGAGGGCACACATTTCTGCCCACCGGGTACATGACGGGGGAGGATTTCTCCGGAACCGACAGACATTTTTTTCTGGGGAGATACCTTTTATTCTAGCCTCTCGTGATGAGCTACCTCTTTTGTTGCTACCCATCAACCACTTCTGCATGTTAATTTTCTCCGAAGAGGTCCACCAGCGATTTGGAACTTGGAACCTCCAAAGTTAACTAGACGCTACGCGCAGGATGTCAGAACTAAACGCAGTCGCTCGTGCTATCTGGGAAATCCAATTGGTTAGCTACCATGAAGGTAGGTAGCACCGTTGTGATCTATATTGGCTCCCCAGATTTGAATGTCCGTTTTCGCTACCCAGTTGGAGCTCTGGTTTTTCTGATGTGGGATATCATGATTACATTTGCAGACGAGGTGCAATACATCTGGCCGTACGTCACTTGTCTCGACTAGCTTCCAAGATTTCAACGACCACACTACATCACAACAGGCAAAATCGGCGATCGCCTACAAAATGGGTCTTCTTGTTTACCAGATACTTTGGACTTTTGGCACAGGCGTTAGTATCTCTCCGGATAATCTAAAATAGCATGACGTTGACGAGAGATTCTGGCCTTCTGTACCTAGTCGGCTGGTGAGCATAAGCCTCTCATTAGGCATCGGCACGTACTCGCTCGACGTCTGCCGCATGATATTTGCATCCCAAGTCGTATTTGGCGGAATGCTGATGGCCTGTATCCAATCGGTTCTCATGCTTCGAGGTTCGCATTCGGTCCAACCTCGTATAAACCTGCCTGCCACGTTCGTCTCACGTTTGTGATAAACAGTCTACGCACTTTACACTCAAGATCACCGAATTGCGTTTGCAATGATCGCGCTGCTGGTCGCAGAATTAGGATTCATACCCGGTGCAATCCACCTGACCATGCCCACAAGCACAGGGAATATGTGCATGAAGCCAATCACGATTTTCGATATCGCTCTCTTTGGGTCAGTTTACTTCCCTTTGCTGCGTCTTCCCTTCTTTCTTTGCATAATTCCCTTTCTTGAATGATCGAGTCCTGAAATTGATGTTCCTTCCTTCCTGCATGTCAACGATTACAGAGCGTCGGCCTTGTTCCCGCAACTGCTGGTCCTCGGTCTGACTATCATCAAGTTTCTATGTGGAATCCGTGCTGGTTGGGGAAAGATCCCAATCGTCTCGCGTTTAGTTCGCGATGATATTATCTTGGTTTCTGTTATCGGTGAGTCCCCACCTTCACTTAGAGACCCGTCGCAACCGGAAAGACAGCCAGCAACTACTGCCTTTCATTGGTTGACCCTCCTAGTACCCCGTTGCTTTAATTTACGATTAAAACTCAACCCTATTTTTCATACCTCAATTACTACGTCATACATCTGACTACCGTTAATCCCTCAACGCCTGTTTTCTTACTTCTGTCCCAAAACACTCAGTATGCTGGGTGATCATCACAGCATCCCTGACGAGTATCAACACCATATACGGGTACATCGGATATTCGTACGTCCGGTTCCGTTCTTTTCTCGCTTTCTCATGCTGCCTCGCTCACTGCTCTTCTTTCCTGCCCTTCACCTCTCGCTTTCACCTGTTGGCGTCATGTCTACACCGACTCTCTTCTGTCCTCGGCCCACAGCTGGTTGCTCTCCATTATCCCATCCGTCGTAAGTTCTTCTCGCCATGCCTACACTTCGCGTCTTCTCGACTGATTGGCGTACGCAATGAACAGGGCTGCAGAGTGGTAATCAACATGCAGCTATTGGTGGATGAACGGCACGAGGCCGCTGCTCGGGGGTCAAGCTCGACGCCGCAGCTCACATCTTGCATATTCACCACCTGTTCCTATCCCGTCGTTACCGACGCAGCCGAAACCGCCGCCTCACGAACCCAAACGCCTCTTGAGCCACCGTGTGCCGGAGCCTTCAAGGCGTCACCTTTATCAGAAGGAATCAGGACTGTTATACGAAACGGTCCTGCATATCGAAACTGCCAGTCTTGCACCCCGTCGCATTCGCGTTCATTTTCATACCGTCATCCTCAACTGCATACGCACACGATCTCGCAAACTTCGCACTGCAATCACAAGCACATCTTCACTCCTCGGTAGGACTCGTACATGGTGGCGCGCAACGGTTAATTTTATGTAGTTAACATACTCCTCATTGCCGCGTCGCTCAGATTCCTGGATACCGCATGCCCGATAGAGTTACACTTCCACCACATCGCTTACCACTTATGTATGTACCATGATCAGTTGTACCACGTATAATTACTTCGATTGCAATAGAGTGCGATTCAACGTATTAAATACAACGAAAAGAAACAACACGACCTCAGCTGGGCCGAGACCTTGCCATTCAGCCTACGACGTTTTCGCATTCGAAGACCGAGGTTTCCGGCGTCCTAACCTTGAACACTAGATCATTAATTATAAAGCACCAACAGGTGCGCACTTGTCATTAATTCGCCTAATTCAAGCCTGGTCCCACTACTGCGGACATGTTGGGATATGTATGTTTGCGAAAACTTCGTAGGAAGAACTGGAAACAGGCCCTGGGTCTCCGCAGAAATCGTGCGAGATTTTTTGGCTAGATTTAGCGCGAGCACTGGGCCAAAATCCAAATCCGACTCCACCCCGCTGGGCGATGGGCGTTGGTCAAGTGGGATTCAGATGCCGACAACAGAAAGCACTGTGGCGCTCGACATTGCTTTCATGCCAGGCGAATAGGGACTCCGGGACGCGTCTGCCAGTGGTCGACGTCAGGTTTCTCGGTTTTGCCTGTATGGGAAATAGACCGGCGCCGGGCAAGAACGGTTGAGCAAAATTAAAAGGCGCCGCAACATGTGTGGAAGACAGAAACTGGCGGTGGTGACATTTCATTCAGATTGTCAAACTGATTGAAAAAGATAAGATTGTCATGCTGCATTCCATGCTGAGAATGAGCTATTGAGGTTGTGTTATATCACTAAGAGAGAAAGAAAAACACACGAAAGCCACGGATGAGAGGATGATCGTCATTGACGCATGGAAGTATCGAAATCGAGCAGCAACGCGTCAAGGAGTTCTTGATATAGTGTCATGGTCCAAGCTTCAGGTTTCGGGATCAAGATACTCCAGTAGGTCATAATGATGATGGTATAACTCTGTAGCCAAAAACAGAGGCCTAACCCTACATGCAGTCATAAAACCATAACCAAACTCGAACAGCCCACCACGGTACCTACCAGCCGTTGATAGAGAATCATCACGTACTTACCACCCAAAAATCAAGTCCGACATCTGCCCTACAAGGCCCTTACTCGGCGATGGCTGCACCCCAGCAGTGTTCTGTCCCGAAACATTGACAGGCGTCGATAGTAGTCCGGTACCCCATGCCGGAGCAGCTTGTTGTGGGGTGGCGGGCTTCGGGTGCGAGGACGAGGCGGGGCCCGCTTTTCTGAAGGCTGCCAGGGAGGGTGCGAGTTTGATCGGGGTGCCGACAGCTGCGGTACTTGACGATGGCATCCATGGCTGCTGCTCGTCTACCGCCATTGCGTTACTCTGGCCGCCGGAAGAGAAGTCAGGGAATGACGAGCCATGTGGGGGTTGTTGGGAGGTGGGCGAGGAGAACGCTGATCGTAGGACAGGTTGGAGGCCGAGGATCGCTTCGGCTTGGAGGGGGTCCTGTATGAGGTGTTCAGCTCGGAGGAGAGGAAGAGAAAAAGGTCAGATGAGAGAGCTTACCGCCCACTTAGCGCCGATCATCCAGCTCCCACCGAGAATCTCGCCGTTCTTTCTCACTGCGCGCATTGCGTCTCCCGGATCACGGTACCCGAGCTTGAAGCAGTTGCTGACGTCGCTATTCGCGTCTGGTTCGGTCGTTTCCCCAAGAGACTTGAAGTATTCGACAGTGAGACTGTACTTGTCGGGTGGGTAGCCAAACACGATGATGTATACTGCATTGGGTGCCTGGTTTGCGGAAGACAGAGCGGAGTTGGTGGGGCGACGAGAGGAAGAAAAAGAGGACCTGTCATTAAGAGCTTTCTGGAAAATAGATAATCAGTAAGTAACTTTGAGATACTTTCAAGGTGGGTATGTTAATACGCACTCTTGATTGGAAATGAGCAGGGCTGGGGTCCATGTTGATTTCGTTTGGAATATCGTTGACCGAGCTCATTGGAGGGGCATCTTCATCCGGCAATGACTGTCTTTGTCTGACAATACCTTAGTTGTCGGCTCGGCAAAAAGACACAAAAGTACCAGCCTCACCTGCTGCTTTGGAACATGGAATCCATGCCAAAGTCCGTCGTTGACCCTCTAGAGAGTATTTGGTTCATCTTCGCCTTCGTTTGCACGACTGGAACCTCGTCGACGCGTTGACTTCCTTGTGGCACATTCTACATAGGTAAATGTTAATGTTAAGAGTAATTATTGTCCGCTGGCCGAAAAAGCGCGTACATTACTCTGAGAAGAAGACTTGTAAACATAAATTAGCCCCAGTTATGTATCGGATATCGCCAAAACCCACCATGAGATATCCAGGTTGATAGTGACTCCTGGACTGCGAAAGCGAGTCACCGAAAGATGACGAGAGAGGTCCTCCAGTGCTCGTACTGCCCCATGAGTTGAGATTAGGACTATGATGCGAGGACGTCGAGGATGACATCCCCGCCACTGTGAACTGTGAATGCATTTCGCAAGAAAAGTGGCGACCTGGACGCCTTCACTGTTCAGGCTGACGGTTCAGCCAAGGGACCGTCGTTGTTTGTTTGGTACTCGAGTAGACGCCAATCAAATCGCACAGCCACAAATTCTCCTGCACGTCAACTTGCCAGTGGAATACGAGCTTCAAAGGTGTGGAAAACGCATTTCATACACTATCTAGAATCCATACTGACCTTCTTAAGGTCCCAGTTGTCATGGATGCACTTATAACGAAGCGACTGATCATTTCTGGCCTAACACCTTCGATTTCAGCCGACGATATCTCGCGTCGTTTGACCACTTTTGGTACAGTGAAAGCCGCAGACGGTTTCGGGCTTCCAGATGGTGTCGGGCAGCCCAGAAAGTTTGGATACGTCACACTAGAAACTACTGTCGGGAAGTTATCTAAATGTGAGTACTACAATCCGGCTTCTGATAAAAACGGATGTGAAATGGATTAAAGAGTTCGGATTTGTTGTAGGTATGAACTTGCTCAGTGGGTCGACGTGGAAAGGCGCAAAATTACGCTTTGGAGAAGCCAAACCAGACTTTCGTGAAAAGTGCGTCTTGAAATACTATTTACCCGTCCGATCTAATGAAACGATTCATTTTAGAATTGCCCTTGAAAACCAGCAGGCTGCAGAAGAACCTCCCAAAAAGAAACATAAACGTCATGCAGGTGTATACGCAGGAGACATGACCCTCGTCTCTCCAGAGAACGCTGCCCAGAGATCCGGATGGAAAGTTTCCCCTCTTGGTCGGACAACCGTGCCCGTCAAAATGCGCCCAGCTAACCCACTGATCGAGGCTCACGAAGAGAAAAAACCCAAGAAGGCCCTTTCCGGAAAACACGATACGAAGAAAGCTGACGTGGAGAAGAAGAAAAAGAAACGCGTAAAGGACCCTGATACGCGTGCGCGGAGGAAGGTGATCGATATGACGAAGTATGGGAGTACGCACCTGAAGGGCATGTTCCTCGACGTGGAAGTGCCGATATCGACGAAAAAGCCGACTTTAGATGAATTCAAGGTTGTCGACGAGGATTTCGACAGTAGCAGCAATGATAGCGAAAGCGAAAGCGACGAGAACGAAGTTGCTGCAACTAGTGCAGACATTCCCCCTCGGGACATCTTGTCTCCAAATACCAAAAGTCTTGGACCTGTGGCTGGACCTTCGAAACTTTTATCGCCTTCACTTCCGCTATCCCCCGTTCCTTCAAAAACGTCATCAACACCACCCCTACAACCTTTTGGCACAGAGCATGATGTAGATATACAGCAAGAAAAGACACAATCGCTCAATCTTCTCAAGTCACTGTTTGGGAAGGACGACTTGGATGACGACGACGACTGGGTCGGGCGAGAGAGCGTTGGGTCCGATATCGACGTCGACGAGTTGGTAAAAGGAGACGTTATGTTGGTAAATGAGGACAGCGGAGCTGCTTTCGAGGTTGTACCGAAAGGAGGCGTGCCCAAGAAACTGCCTCTGACTCCAGCGGATTCTTCAGACGACGAAGAGGAGGAGGAAGTAGAGGAACAGGCCAAGGAGGACAACATGGCTGTGGATCTACCAACGTCGGAGCCTGCACCACCAAAGGAAAAAGGCTCACAAAAAGCCACTCTGAAGGACCTCTTTGCGCCTAGAGAAGAAGAGGGTAAAATCTATCCCATTTGTCTTTCTATCTCTATGCTAATTAACCTCCAATCTAGTTGGTTTCTCTCTGCTCGGACATCTAGACCTCGACCTCGACCTCGACGAAGAGTTGCCCTTCCTGGTCGAGCAACCCAGTCAAGCACCTCAACAACCTCAGGCACCTCACACCTTCTCGTTACCAACCCTTCAACACGCAGCAGAACCTCTCGGCCATCCCACCCAAAGTCAGAGCTCTCAAGCCGCGCTCGTCCTAAACCCTAAGCAGGCTTTGTTCTTCCCCCTCGCACTCGCACCCTCAGAACAAGGGCACGCCGCAAACACGCACAGGGCCCGGCAAAGAGACGTGTTCGATGTAGTCAAAGACAATGGGTGGAACTGGCGCGACCCTGCGGTTGCCTTTTACCGCACGGACACGGAGGAGGATATCCGGAAAAGGTGGGAGGAGAATAAGGGTGAGTTGACGCGGGATTGGAAGAGAAGGTGGAGGGAGGCGGGGAAAGTCAGTCGGAGGAAGAGAGGTGGGGTTGAGGATGGCGAGTTTTGAATGTCGGGTGAAGCGTGTTTGTAGGTGTGCCCTTTCTTAGAACTCGTTCATGCTGTTCGATGCTCATGATTCTCTAGTGGATGACACCACTTTGTAGCCTCCTGCGCGTGTAGGAAACAATGAATAATAAATGGATTCTAAAACAAAACATGCAACGAAAGAATTCCATCGAACAATGTTTTTCCTCTGTATTCTTCTGATTCTAGTTAAAGCCAGCCTGAGAGGTTTTTTGCAAACTCGACCGCCAAGTCATTTCCTGGGACTCGCAATACCAGACAATCTCTAGCCTCGCAAAAACGGTTGAGCCTCCGTAAGTCCTTGTTATGTCCGTGCTTTGGATAAGCACTTTTTCCACTTTTTCCCCCAGACTTTACTTGGAAGTGCTATTTTATTCTTGCAACGGCCGCCTGTTGTTGGACTCTATATCTTCCGGAAGCAAAAATATCTGGCAACTAGCGCCTCGGAGGTCGGGTTTGACGATTGTTCTTCGTTTTCAGTAGCCATGGTCAACGAACTCGATTAAGACTTGAACTGCAAGTCGTCCTTCGCCGACCTTTGTAGAGGTGGATCAGATTGGCGCGGAAACCAGACTACGGGCTCGCCCTTCCAGCCCGTAACCTCTAAAGGACGACGAGAGCTGACGTCAGAGGATTGTCGCCGCCTCCTTCTGAAAGAATAAACGGCAGTCGGCACCGACACAGGAAGCATGAGATAACCGTCTGTTCTCGTTGCTTCTTGCTAGTGGCCAAGTACTTGGTTTGGCCGGCTTCCCCAATTACACTTGTGGTTCTTGGCATGTTTGGTAAGGCAATACTTACTGGATAAGAATACCTATCTCGTACTCACTGTTGCCACCACCGTCAATATGTCATGTTTAATTATATTCGTGGCGAAGACACGCCTGTCTTGGTAAGGTTATGGGGTCCACTAGATTTTGTAGGTGGCGCCATGGTCCCCGCTGCCGAGTCCCGACCTTCTGGTATTGGATACCTTGGTTCACTGTGGTCTTGGGTCGTCTGCCGGTTTCCGAAAAAATACATATCTGGGTACACACCTTTCGCCAAATGACATAACTACCGAGGTCATTTGGTGCCACATCAAGAGTATAGTATCGCTAGAATTCTAAGAGAGTCTTTTCATAGTAAGGAGAGTTCCAGTACATATGCAATGGCCGAATAAGACAGTAAGCAAAAAACACCATCCCAATCCCGAAGCCCCCACCGGCGGTTCCAGCAATAAAAAAACGTAGGGTGCCAAGGACAAAATTATCAGGAACAAATTCAGCACTCTTTTCTATCGGAGACAATATCCTTAAAGCTAAGCCGAAGAATGCGAAAGTAGGAAATGCACAGAGGATGATTGCGCAGGTGAAAACGAGAGTGTGGATACCGAATCGTCGAATAAGTTGGTCTGGCAAGAGATTTAGTCATAGGGCTATGGGTTTGGGAATGGACTCACATGCAGCAGAGACCTTGGCTACAATGCCTTCAACCCAATGTGGCACAGTAACTTTCAATAGGATAAGGCGCATGGGTGTCGACATTGCTCGTGTAAGCCGGCGGACAACCCTCCCTGCCTTTTTTATTGGACCCAACACCCGCGGGAGCGTGATCATTGTCCATAACGATAGTGAGGAGATCATGGGACCCACAAGGATCACAAACCATACAACCCCTTGGACGGTGAATTCCATGCTCAAGTCATGGATATGCCCCAGGGTGCTGAGTGGCCTATCAGACATACTGCCATCGCCAAAGTCAAGGAGGCCGTCGGAAGTCGTATTTAATGCTAGATTCCAGCAAAGAGACCAAATGACACCGAGTGCTATTCCAATAGCACAAAGTGCAATTTGGAAGCATAACCACCCCCCTGTTTCAATTTCAGTTTGCATTCGTATTCTGTGGAGAGACCTTACCTGAAAAAATGACTGCATTATAGTTTGTGGAAAATAGGTAGGACAATTTATTACTCGTATTGTTTTCATAGAGGCTGAGGCAGTAGAGGCTAAAGGGTATAGTTGAGCATAAAATATTAACTGTGAGATAACAAGCCTACGTTGATGATATGACCACCCCACTTATCCAGTCCATTGTGGTGGCTGCGTTGCTCAATCCCGAGTATGAAAGATACGCTTTGATCGATCCGAATAAAATGACGGTTGACGTGGTGAGAATGCGAAAGCCCGTGATCGGTGGGTGACGTTCAGGAAACTCTACTTGTCTTTCATCAGACCGATATCTTGGACGGTCTCGACCCAGAATCTTGAAAATTGACCATAGTAATTCGAGCGTGTCATACTGCAGGAGCCACCAAAGCTGACCTTTCTGTGAAGGGTCACCTTCTACTATATTCACTAAGAAAAAACTTCATAGGAAACACACATTAGGTCAGTTATCAGAAAGGACGATGGGTGAACTCAACACAAGAAACACCGCAACCCCTGACACCCACTCAATCGTAGTTGAGACGTAGCTTTTCTCTTGGTATGAAGTAATGGCTTTTGCAGTACCAAATCCTAACGTAGTCGATAGCACGAGCAAGCGGTAAATGGTTATCTTCGGATGCCACCTGGGCTGCAAGTTCTCTTCTGCAATTCTTGCGATAGGAATTTCCCGGTCTTGGATTCGTGACATGGTTAACCGGGTGTTGACCTTCTCTTCTTATTGAAGTCGTTTAGTGAATGAGCATGGCTTGGTTGTTTGGAGGAGGTTGTTGAAATCGACACGTGTGGTTGTTCAGTGACAATTTGGTGACACTATGCATTGCGGGCAAGGTAAATGATCCCACACACCAGCGCCTACCGGCAGCGGTCCGGGTAGAAAGCCGAGAGGGGATTCCAGTTGAGGAGCGCTTAAAAACTAAGGAACAATTCGGGCAGTATTCGTGGCCCTAAAAGCGTCCAAGGGGTTTCTCGTGGCTTGGGTCACTTCCGGGGGTACTGATAAATGGTGGCAGACGCAGAAGCTTGCCCGTTCTCGGTGGTTACGTGGAGTCCGTACCCGTTAATGGGCTTTCAAGGCAGCTTGTCTTGCAAAGCCTCGATTTGACGGATGATCTGGCTGATTTGCTTGACAGTACAAACAACGTCAACCACATGGCCGTACTTCTTTGTCAGAGTCAGTTCGCATTAAAATATTATATATCTATGTAGGTCGTTGTTAAAATTCTAAGATAGTTCTGGAGTATTCAGGAGACCTCCAGTCCATTGTAAAGGGATACACCAGGCAGTAGAAAGAAAAGAGCATCGCAAAGCAGCATGCCCCTCCGATAGCTCCAGTAATAAAAATGTACATAATACCAACTATCAAATTGGTGATGAATTCAGCTTTGGTCTGCGTCTGGAAAAAGATTCGTAAAGGAAAGCCCAGAAAGAAGAAAGTTGGGACTGCGCAGATGGCAGTTGCGGAGGCGAAGACAGCGATATGAATGCCGAATCGTCGAATAAATTGGTCTGACAAGAGAAGCGGTCAAGATGTGTATGATATATGGATGTAGAACTCACAAGTGGGCAAAATCTGAGTTACAGGACCCTCAGCCCAGGTTGGCGCTATGGAAGAAAGTCGGGGTAGGATTTGATGAATAGATTCTGACAACGCTAGTGTGAAGCGCCGAAAATCCCTTGCAATCCTTCTTATTCGTCCCAATTTACCCAGAAGAGAAGAAATCTCCCATAGCGACTGCAAAAACAATGCAGGACCCATTAAGAGCGCAAGCCATAATACACCCTCGAGCATATACTTCATGCTCATGTCATGAATATGACCAAGGAAGCTGGGGGGGCCTTCAGACTTTGTGCCATCATAGGCTGTGCGAAAGTCAATGGGACTTTCGGAATACATCACTAAAAAGTGGTGGCAGCCAAGAGACCAGACGATTCCAATTGCCATTCCCATAACGTAGAGCGTGATTTGGAAGCAGAACCATCCCCCTATTTTATGTTTAGTTTTGCTTCGCTGTCAGAGTGATCTGTCTTACATGAAAAAACGACTTTGTCATAGTTTGTAGAAAATAGATACGGCATTTTATCGATTGTATTATTTTCGTATAGGCCAAGACAATAAAGACTAGCCGCCTTTAGTCGAGCAACAAAGACAATAGTGAGATGACGGGCTTACCTTGATGATATGACCACCCCGCTTATCCAATCCATTGCAGTGGCCGCGTTGCTATATCCTCGGTACGACAGATACGCTTTCGTTATTCCAAATAAAATAACAGTAGAACTAGTGAGAATGCGGAAACCTGTGATGGGTGGACGATATTCCGAAGATTTTGAGGAGGGAATTTCCCGTTTTTCGTCAGAGATATATATTGGGCATTGCAAGCCTAGGATCTTGAAAATAGACCATAATAATTCAAGAGCATCATAATCCAAAATCCACCCCAGCCAGTTTTCCTGTGCGGGTTCGAGTTTACCTTCTCTAGACTCCAGGAAGAAGATTCTTGAGAGAGAATTCAAGTTAGGTTGATGATAGGACAGGAAAATGTTTGAACTCAACACGAGGAATATTGCAACTCCTGATATCCACTCAATCGTAGTCGAGATGTAGCTTTTTTGCTCATATGCAACAATTGCTTTGGCAGTACCAAGTCCTATCGTAGTCGATAGTACTAGAAAACGGTGTATGGTTATCTTCGGATGCCACCTGGGCTCCGGATTAGGATTTCCATCGACTGTTGAAGTTGTTGCGAAAGCAAATTCTAAGTCGTGGAGTAGGGACATCATATGGCTCCGCGACTGTGTTCTATCACCTTCTATTTTGATACCGTCTAATAAATAAGCATGTTGGAATAATTTGAGGGTGTTGTTAAGACGAGTGAGCTAGTTGTTGACGGTACAGTACAGATGGTAATCCTCTGCGGGCGGGGTTCAAGTTAACCTTCCCACGCCTGGCGTCTACCGGCAGCGGTCGGAAGTCGGGCCGGGGCATTTTCCAAGGCCCAAACCAAACAACCAAGCCACTTTCGAGTTCGACTCAAGTTCCCCCAAAGTAAGTTCCCCTAACTGTCCAGGAGTAAAATGCCATAGTTTTTGGCTTTCATCGGTTATAATGGTCCGATTTAAAGTGAGTAACAAACCTGTTCTTAATCAGTATCTCTGATTTCAAGAACTCTTCAGAACCGTTGGCTTCTCGTTGAATTTATACCAATAGCACAAGGACGTGCCCAGCTCGGTAAACCTACGATCGGAAATGGGCCATCGCTTGACGGAAAGGCTATATGGGCAGCTTTGAAGCAGAGCGTATTGGCAAACTTCGGTGATTCGGGATGGGGTGCTGTTGGGTTATCTCTGACAGGTATGTTTTATTGCAATAGAGAAACGACATGACTGGTGCAAGCTAACATCCTCACTTTCCATTAGTCAAGTACTTCTCTCCAACAACTAATATATGTATTATACGTGTCGCCCGTGACCACCACAATATCGCGTGGGGAGCGCTAACGTTGCTGACGTCTATCGAGGGTGCGAAATATATCCCGAACGTTGTCCACGTATCAGGTGGATGAATATCTTCCTTTTCTCTCAAGTGGAAACTTATATTTTGGATCTTAGGGACTATAAAACACGCACAGCTCTCTGCTATCGCTCACAACCGAGAGGTTATCGCGCGGTATAGAGCTTTAGCCAAAACGCCAGGTACAGCTTCATATTTATATCTACACCCAGTTTCTGGTCTGATATTTTCGTATGCTTAGCGGACTATGACGACGAAGCGTTTCTTGAGGGTAGCCAACACGAGATTGAAGGTTTGCAAGACTAGACTCCGCACCTTCAATTTTTGAATGCTTCAATCAAGTAGATAGCATTCAACATACCGCATGCGGCTTGTACCTGGCTTTTTTCCATGGAATGCATTCCAATTTGTCCCTTCGACATTCCCAAATACCCCTGTCCCACCATTTTTATAACTGTTTGCCCATAGAAAACTCACCATCCACTTCTCCGGCCCAAGTTTTGATTTCAACTCTCGTTTTCAATGTATTTTTCTTTCTTGGTGCGTATGCCACTTGTTTGTTATTATTCTGCGTTCTGAGACAAAGATCTTTCTAGAAACTCATCGCACTTCCGTATTCACTTTCTTCAGCAACATCGAACGTCTGGAAGAGGACTGTGTCAAGGTATGTCGTTGGAACCATCAATAATGTCTACGTCAAGAGAACAACCAGGTGGAAGTCCTTTCACTTTCTTCAGCAACATCGAACATCGGAAAGGGGACTGTGTCCAGGTATGTCGTTGGAACGATCAATAATGTTTATGTCAAGAGAACAACCAGGTGGAAGAGAAGGCAGGCATTTCGTTCCCTCGCCTTTCATTCTTTTGAATCCATTCTTGACTTCCAGGCTCCTTTCTGGCGACTTTATATGGACAGCATGGCGACCTATAACCAAATCGAGGCTGAGACGGGAAAGGGAAGGGAAAGTCCTGTTCTCTAATACTTTGTCCAGCATACTGATGTTCGGGGCGTGGGTTCGGACTCTGAGATGCTCGACACAAGGCGCAGGGACAGGCATGCGGGGCAAACAAAAGACGGGGTATTTTTCAGAAAACATGACAACTGTCGGTTCGCAATTCAATTCCAGATATTTGACATTTGGACAAACACTAAAGTCGAGGTCTGAAGGTACCAGGCCCGACACTATGGACATGTCTCTTCAGCCAACCATTTGATATACAAAAAGGTTCAAGGCGTACAAGAAGCGATTGTCACACAGAGGTGCTTGATAACCTTTCCAGACATTGCAATCAAGCGATGCCTATGCCTAGTATTCGCCTGTGGAGTGTCGTGACCCGCGAGGAACCTTAGGTCCCGTATATGAGACACGAACGACGGGTCGGCCACCAGGTTGTCGATAATATTCGGACAGACGCTATCCGTCTCGAGAAGGTCGAGCTGGGGCCGGGGGAGTCGGGGACCACCCAGTAAATCTGCGTACGAAAAGGTAATGTATGATAAATGGAGGCCATTTATAAAGGTGCCGTCGAACAAAGTTGGGGGAATACAGAAGATGCCTGTGATCTTCAGTTTCCTAAGGCGGGGGGACTGGCAGAGGGCCACAATGGCAGTATTGAAGTATGAGCCAAGGCCGGACCAAGATATGCCGACGTTGCCATGATTGATCCCATAATTGCTTCGAATACCATGCAGTGTCAGCTCATCTATACCGTAGCTCTCGTTGTGCAGGTTGTCCAGGATATCAGCGAGAAGCCAACGTAGACCATCCGGCCGGCTTTGCTTCTCGTCTGCACGGAGAAATATTGTTTAGCTTTCGGTCAACTTAAGGTAATAAAACAATGCACTACCTAATTTGATTGTAAATTCCTGGATATATTGTGCGACGCCGTCCCCACTGGCTGCAGAATTTGGCGAAATGATGTCTTTCAGGGCTTTTGTGCGAGAAAAGATATCGGGATGTCGAGCGCCGTTTATTTCCACAGACCGAAACAGGTGCCGCCGAGAAGAAGCAGCAAAAGCAGCTGAAACGAGTAGACAGGATCTCAAGGCAGATCCGGCAGGCTCATGACGTACATAAAGCCCCAGATTGTCAAGGATGATATGGACCAATTCTTGAGGAAGGGAGACCATGTTTGCTAGATCAACGTCGCAATTGAAGGAGATAAATTTGACCCACATCCGCAACCTGAGACTCACACCTACGTAGATGTCTCATGGTAACTGTTTACTGTATACAAAGTAAATATGTGTTACGTATCATTTTCTTGAGCTTCCTTGAATTTTTTCGTATCCCAGATCCGAGTTGCATTCTCTTGAACAAGTGAAATCATTACCGTATGCAGCCTAAACATATTCGCGTCCTTGTCTATCCAGTTAATGTGCTCTGGACGGAAACCCATGGCTTCCAATGCAGCTCGGTATTCTGCGCCTGGGGTGATATTATTTTGTCGTAAGCCAAATGCTAGAAGTACTAAAATGCCCACCCGTTCCGCCCAAGCCTCTAGTCAGTGTGATCGGCAAGTTGGTGCGCCAATATGAGTACAATGCCCAGTCAGGGTTAGTCGTTGCCTCGATAAGCTCGTCCAGTGTGGCATTTGCGACAAATCGTTTTGCGAAATCTTTGGTGACTCCGCAGGCGTAGAGGTCTGCATGGAGATGATTTAGATAGAAACGGGCAGTCAGAGAGATACTTGAAAACAAACTCGCGATGATGACTTCTGCTTTATCCATTTCGAGGGTTGCACGTTCAGAGTGTCAGGCGTGGTGATTTTAAACGTGATTCAGACGATTGTCTAGGCTTGCCCTGGGCCAACGCAGGTGATAGTAGGACGCTGAGATTTAGGTCACGCTTGGACAGCCGCGCTCATGCCTATATCGGGTTGATGACCTTCCTTTTTAGGCTTATTCCGAGTCGTTTGCTTGGAGGCTGACAACCTCATTTGTGGACTCCTTTTTTTGACATTACCTTACCGTTCGTTGCGAATAAAGCATGATGCATATGGCGCCGCATTCGCGATTTCTGTTCGGACTTTCCAATTTTGGTATAAATGTGCAAATGAAGAAAGAATCAACATACCCTCCGTCCTTTTCACTCCGCCCCTCGTCTCTGAGATCCCTGGGCTGGAATATCAGTTTCCAACGGTCATACGCGAAAAAACAACACATGAAACTAGCTTAATTACTATCTAGCAGAAAAACAATGCGATATGTACAATGCACTTCGAAAAATTATAAAGTGCACGCCAGTAGCAGTGAAATAGGGTAAAATGCCGGTGGTATATGTACTCCTAAAAGCCATGCAAGATGAACAACATGAGTGATCGTCAAATATATACCAAATCCAAACCGCTCCTCCAACCCCGCATCCCCCAGAAGTCAAACATATGTTTAAAGATTAAATACCATCAAATACGAGCAACCCCCGCAACGCACCCCATTAGCAGCGCGTCCACCTTCCCCCCGGTCTTCGTCTCCAACCACGCGTCGAGGTCCTCGAAGAGAAGCATCGACGCGCCGCCTTGGGCCTTCACGGCCTTCTTCGCGGGCCAGATGCCCTTCTCCTGCAGGCCGGCGAAGTTGACGAGGATCCCGCCATCTTCAGGCGTGCCAGGAGGTACTTTAACGACCATATCGAAGGAATAGGTGTTCGTGCCATAGAACGAGGCTTCCTTGATGTGGTGCCGCACATGCTCGTCTGGGGGGTTGTTGTCCAGAGACCACTTGAGGACGTGGGCGTCGAATGCGATCACTGTGAGGAGACGATAAATCAGCGTCGATGCTATATACAGAACGACGGTGGTAACATTCAAAATGACAACATACCCGTCCAGATGAGCCCAGGATGCGAGACGTGCACCGTAAGATTCCTCGTTCCTGGTAAGAGGTTTGTGTCGTGATTGACACTGGTCACGACAAATCGCTGTTCGTTCACCCAAGGCGAGACGTAGTCGGGGCGGATCACCAAAGGCACCTTATAGGGTGTCAAAAACTACGAGCACAACCATGTTAAGCAAAGGATAGAATACAATCATACCAAGGACGACAACGTACTGAGGAGAAAGGGTACAACGTATCCCAATCACTGTTGTAGCCGTCCATGATGACCGGCGCTGGCTCATAGTCCAGCGCACCGAACTCGTTGACGATGTTCCCAACGAGCAGCTCGAAACCAGGTGCACCGTCCGCAGCGGCGATGTGCATATGGTGCTCGCCCGTTGTAATCTATAAGTAAGAAACAGTTACAATTTTCCTATACCAACAAAAAGTGCGCAGCACACCCACGTTCTCAGAGTGCAGAATGAACAGCCTTTTCTGATGCATTTCATCGAAAGGCTCCATCGTCGCGTAAAACGCTACCAGCCCCGTCATCGCCACGCTCAGGAGGACGATGCCTCTCAGCAGCCTGGCGCGTCCGAACCTGTGGGCGAAGGGCAAAACGAGCGGGAACGAGATGGCGCCGAGGCTGGCTGTGATGATCGCCACGATGTTGTCAGCGGGTGCCTCTGCACCGATCCGGCCTGTCTGTTCCACGAAACACAATCAGCGTCTAAACAACGAGAAGGTTGGGTCCAAAAGGAAAGCAAACTTACTAGTGGGACGAAGACATCAACGACGCCGAGCAGGAGCATCGTGCCCGACAGAGAAGGCAACAACTGCCCCAGCCCATACGTCCACAGCGATATCCGGCGATTCGAGCCCGCGAACAAGGGGTTCAACGCGAGAACGGCGAAGAGAGGCAGCGCAGTGAGGAAGAATATCGCTGCAGAGCCGACGCCTGCCAGTTGCACCCCGAGGGCGAGAGTGGACTGGAGGAGCAGCAGGGCAGTGAAGACGGACTGCTCGTGGACCTCTCCGACGAGGTATTGGGAGATCATGGCACCTAGTAACGAAGTCAGCAAAGCAGCAGATGGGATTTAACGAGGAAAGCAAAAAAAAAATTACCTAACAAAGCAGCAGGCCCGTAAAGCCCAAGCGGCGCCAACGGGCTCTTGAACCAGCTCATACCCTTGTTCAACACATGTCGCATAACAGCCGCCACCACATTCGGCACAACCATCGTCCCAAGCACTCCAGCAGAGACAGCCACAGCACCCTTCCCTTGCTCCCGCCAAAAGCCATGGCCCTTCTTCAGCGCGGGTGCAGGATCGACGAAGGTCAACCGAACGAGTGCGACGGAGGCCAGAAGGAGGGTGGTGTACATGACCTTGGCGGTGGTGAAGGAGTACATGAAGAAGGTGCGCCCGACATGTGCGAAGAAGACGGTGGTGGGGCGGGTGTAGCCCTCTGTGAGAGAGGAGATGGGTGATTCTGAGGAGGAGAGGTGGCGGAGGAGGGCGAGAGTGTTTTCGGCCATGTGCTATAGGCATGGTTATGTTTAACTTGTGTGGTGGGTAAAGGTATAGCAAGCAACAAACCTGTGCGACGCCAGGCTCGATATTCTCGACGAGATCCTACAATGGGGGGTCGTCAGATCACACTTCAACATCTCTTCGGGAATGGGACGTACTTTACGCATATGGTAAAGGTAGCTGTTTCCAACGATTGCCATCTATCAGAACAATGAGAAACCGACAAAAATATAAAGCTAGCCACAGTAATCACGTCGAGCCCAGTAACGTTGAGATATTGTTCGAATTGGCGGAAATCCGTGCTGCAGGAGAGTTTAGAGAACACATTTCTACGAGATCGAATGGTACATACTCTGAAAGAATGATGCCGGAGCTGAAGATGTCGTTGGCGAAGATGGTACCGTAAGGTCTGTAGCACATCTTAGTCGCGTTCCAGTATATGAAGGTCACGGTAATCACCTCGGTACATGGGAGTACGCCTCGATCATTTGCTCTGATGTGGCTTGGAACAGAATTTCTCGACCAGTTGTGCCAGCAGCTGTTGGACTGACGGTCAGAAGGAAGGGATAACGGAGAGAAAATATTTGGCATACCCTCAAGGTTGACGACCGCACGAACTCTAATTGAAAAAATGCGTCAGAGGAGGATCATGCGAGAAGTTGGAAATAACAGACGTTGGAGAAATAGGGTGTTGAGTGGAAAATAAGTGGGAACCATCCTGTAGGGATTCTTCTGCGTGGTTGAATACTGTCACGGAGTATGAGTTATAAAATTCAATTTTACGGGGAAAGAGGACGAACAAAAGATGATGGCGTGCTTTGGAGACCACTCAGGAGTCTCGATGAGCACTCGCATGCAATCCAGCATAACACCAACAGGTAACGCGTCGTCAGCAGCACCCGGACTCGGCAGAGTGCTATCTAAATGAGCATTGACAAGAACAGCGTGTTCCTTCCCTTCAGGCGTGCCGTCCGAGATGCGAACGACGATATTGCTCAGATTCACGTAGGTTTTGTACAGCCGCTTTCCCATCATGTCAAACCTGCAATAAAATACGCGTCAGCTTGAGTGCCGGGTCAACAACAAGCTGGCGTACCGGTGATTCCCACTGCCTTCCTGCCGCCACACCTCGCACTCGAGCTTCCGCCCCGTCCGCGCGACGATCCGCTCGCAGTTCTGCTTGACCTGTTCTGCAGCTTGCACCATCCAGGTATCGGCCAAGGCGTGCTCGTACGTCCCGACTGTCCGATAGCCAATCTCTTCCGAGAGGTGTTTAGCCACGCCGAGGATGCGCTCTTCCGATATCTGAGGGAGTTTCGTGTCCGGGTTCGTGCTGATTTCGTGTCAGTACATTGAACGCGGGATAAATGGTCCGCAAAGGTATCCTCACAGCGCTGACAGAGGTTCCGGTAGCCCTGGGCCCAACAAACTCAGAATAAAATAAAATAAAATACTAGAAAAAAACTCACTGAAGTGTTGGTAATATGCCAACATAGGACCTCCAATAAGGACAGGCGCCAACGCCAACAGCGAGCGCCATGGGCCCCAACGACTACCAGAGGGCATTGCAGAGGTAAAGTCAAGAAGAAAGAGAGGAAATGGGCTGCTTGGACCCTCTGAGATGCCTCTCTTTGACCTGCTGGCCACTGGTTGACTGCTTTAGGACACGTCTGCCAATGTTCTGCTGTCAATCAAAAAATCACGGTCAACTGCAACGCTATCCCTCCGGATCCAAGCCGAATTTCGAGAATAAGCTGGTATTAGGGGTTTGCGAGGAGTGCTGGTTGTATGCGAAAAGAAAATTTTGGCGTTGTTCGTCGTCGCTTGAATAAACACGAACAAGCATCACGACGGCGGCGAAGAGTCTTACTTTCACACCTCCACCATCACCGTTGCATCAACCTCAAGACCTCTTTGATATAAGCTCAAGGTATGGGCAATATCCTTGAAATTTCGTGAAATTCACTTCTCAATGTTTCTAGTTATAGAAAACGCCAAAATCGGCGCCTAGTGGCTATGATTATCATTGGCAATTGAACTCATAGAACCAATATGCAAGAGGCAAAATCGTTATGCTACAAGTAGGACTCGATAAGATCGACCTATGGAACAGTCTCAAATTTCGTCATCGGTTCCACAACTCCTCCCTTTATAACTGGATCTTGGTTTCTCTTTCCTGTAAAAAGTCAACCAACAACATCTCTCGCTTTGATTGCTTATAATGAGCTATTCGCAACGAAAATCTCGTCGCCTGTCTAGCAAGCTTGTAGACGAAAATTCCAAACCCTCGACCGCACCTTCAACCCCTCAGCTCTCCGCCGACGTTCTTGGCTTGATCTTCGAGCACGCCAGACCTGATGAAAGCGAGGCGGGCGGTATGCTCAGTTTACATGCATCCTGCTGCTCATTTTCTTATTTATATCCCCGTTACTTAGATCAAGCTGACAGCAAAGCACTGTCCCGATTCCCATACAACCTTGCCGCAGTGTGCAAACAATGGCGGGAGGTCCTGTCTTTAAGCCCCGGGTACTGGGTCACCCCCATCTTCTACGTCGATTCCATCAACCCAACGCCTCTGCACGACGTCAGGTCTTTCCTGGAGTGGTCCAGAGACAT
This sequence comes from Galerina marginata, assembly GCA_023014335.1. Classification (NCBI taxonomy): domain Eukaryota; kingdom Fungi; phylum Basidiomycota; class Agaricomycetes; order Agaricales; family Galerinaceae; genus Galerina; species Galerina marginata. The sequence goes on along the minus strand of JAECYW010000013.1, from coordinate 1,567,634 downwards.
GAAGATCACCGTCGAAGTCAAACGATCCCCAGAAGCCGAAGTTACCAACTCGGACCCGCACGAGGGCGAACGGAGCCGGGCAGTCATTGACGCCCTGAAACCCCATGTCCACCGGTGCTTGTTGATCACTTTCGACGTCATTTATGGATCTTCTCTGCCCTCCATCTCTCGCGACCTGTTCAACATCTCGCCACACCTACTAGGGCTCGTCCTGCGCTGCAAATTCGATGACGGCCCACCGGCGGATCTCGAGAAGACCGGCCCCGTCCAAGAGCTCGCCTCTCAACCGAATCTCCTCCAGTTTCTGCTCTCCGGCCATGCCATCCACGATATTGTCGAGAACGTGCCTCAGATCTTCAAGTGTCTCACAAAAGCCCAAGCGCTGGTATTTTGCTGCTTCGATTCCGATGAATACACCAAGTGGCCGACCTCCAAAGCGACGGACTTGTTTAATGCATTTAAATACCCGGAAGCGCTTGAGTTAGGCACACTACACACTCTCAATATTCCGTATGAAACAGGTCCAAAAGGATGGCCCCTTCCTCTCCCGAGAGCCAAAAATATTTTGTTGTCAGATCACAATAATTCTACTATAAGGACAATCTTCGAGCACCTCGATTTTCGCGCCGTCGAGACCCTCTTAATTGAGCACTGCCCCATTTCCAACATATCCATCACAGGCCCACGCAAACTCTTTCTCGAAGGCATCACCTCCGACCTCGTCAAGCCGCTCTCATCCTGGCGAGGCAGCCTCATCCAGCTTAAAGACGCACCGACTGCCACCGACACCCTCCTTGACCTCTTTATCGCCCAAGTCGGATCCAGCGCCGTGCAGCACGTCTACCTGCATGATTGCCCCAATGTCTCGGTCAACGGCCTGCAGCGGCTCTGCATGATGCGGAAGCGCCCCGGGTTCGTGCCGATCATGTCTCTCTCTGTGAGTGGGAGAGCGCCGGAGATCGATCAGGAGGATGTGGAGTATTTGGTGGCTCTGGTCGGGGAGGATCTTACCAGGAAGACTGGCTTTTTTGAGTGGAAGAGTCCCATTCTGGAAAGCCCCGACTCGTTTGGAGATTCGCTCAGGCCAATGTAATATACATGAATGACTCCCCATCTAATGCAAGCGTGTTGATCCTTGCTTCGGTCGTTCGCTGGGATTGCTTGCTTTATCATTGCGATGGAGTCCTCGCCAGTCCTGTGGTATAGTTTTACGATATCTGGAACATACGAGGTGCGAAACGTTGATAGTATTGTTAGTGCTCATGGTGTACCTGAATAGCATCTTCCAATGCATTATTTCAAACCAAACTATCTAATTATGTGCCTATTTTTGAGGACATTCTGTCTAATTAGATATTAAAAAATGAGGGGACAGACAAATTGAGGGCGAAATAGCGGACAAAAAAGAGAGAGTGATGGGTAAATCTACTTTACATCCAGACATTCGAGCGCGCATCCATTTCATTCCCGTCTGAATTTCGCAATAAAAATTAGCCGTGCTCGCATTGACAGAAGTATAAATTTACAAGAAATCCTGCTCGAACGAAGCGCAAAGCGCCAAATGAAGGCAATGCATCATTCGATCTAAAAATAGTCAACTCCGAACAAGCGCACGTTGTGCGACTATTCTGGGAATGCCATACAAAACCACCCTCCAAACCATCCCTTCCCGCCCCCCGTCAGGCGCGCAATAGGCGCCAATGTGTAGCTAATGGTAGTATTATTCTAATAATTTTTTTTTCGCATCAAAATACGCACCCTACGTCGAGCGGGACCCTGAATAGAGCTCGAATAGCCTCGGGCATGGCGTTTACACGCTTTGGACAGTAGCCAAAATCTGCCCGCTACAATGAGCACAATCCTAAAATATGCTCGGGCAACCTGGGGCACGGTCTCCTGCATCATTGACATGTTTTGACACCATCAATAATATTTTCCCCCTACCCTGGCAGCGTTTAGGGCTTTGTTTTGGGTGGGGGTCCCAGGTGGGGAAGTTACCCAAGGCTATTAGCTGTATAGATATATAACATCATGCCCAGGGTTGATATAAAATTTCTAGCTTACAAGGCAACTGTCACGATACTTCAGCTACCTTAATTTCACGCTAGATCAATCAAGACGAGATGGGTGTGTCCTGCATTTTACTCTACAGATGTTTGCCTCTGACCTCATATCTGTCACATGTACAGCAACATCCACATACCCACCTGCCATTACTCCAATTCCACTTGAACAGAGCAACTGGCCAAGAGTACGAAATCCACTTCTTTTGCCCCCGGGGGTCACAATAAAACAGGCTATTATGAACAACTGGATGCCTAATCTGCTCAGCTGGACTTCAGCATTGCGTGGCACACCTCAACATAAACAAATCATTGCACATCGTGGAATTGACTTGCTGTTTGCTGGCATCCCCGACGGATCGCCTGATGCACTGGTGCTTGCCACAGCTGGCACTCAGCACAACCTCGGCAACTCTGCTGAGTGTGACATTGTTTTCATCAATACCAATAGCAGTACCGAGCGCACAGCAATTATCCAGCATGATCTCACAGCTGATCGCCAAACCAATGCAATGGGAGCTTGGGCTGATTACCTTGCCATCCGTGGTGAACCCCTTCCCAACTTCATCCAGCGTGATCCTGGACCACAGTCCATGTCGTCAAATTTTGTCGAAACCCATTCCAAAGTTGTTGAGGCTTTCCCATTCCTTCGGATGATCACTGAGCGCAACCCTGGCGCAACACTCTTCTTTGATTGCCGTAATGATGATATTGCTGAGATGGCAGCACAGTTTAGCAGATTTCCAGAGCTTTATCAGAATGCTGCGCTCCAGTTTTATGGATACACCATCCGCAACTTCAATGACCTGGAATGCAAGGTGTTGTCACATGCTCCTAATGACACCTGGAAGAACATCAATTTCATCCCTGTCATAATGCCAGAAACACTCACATGCCTAACCAATTATCACGATAAATCCAGTGATTACTACTCGATGCTGGACACTGCCAAAGATTGGATTTTATCAATGTTCATAGGCCACCTCAATGTGTTTGCACTCTCCTTTGGTGCTGTTGGGGTTGGCTATGGTGTGCAGCTTGAAACAATGAGTGTCACTGACTCTCGGGGTGCACCTGTCACCGATCCTGTAGCAAAAGCGGAGTTCATCAAAGATAAAGTTCTTTTGGACCTGCTTCTATGGGCCAAACAGATGTTCCCCGACCTTCCAATGATTGGCCTATCAATCACTTATGGCTACAAAATCAACAACAGGTACTTCACACCATCATTCCATGATGGCAAGCCAAAGGAAATGCCGACAGGGCAGTTAGCAGAAGTCTGGATGGGTCGCGCTACACCAGGGAATCCCTTCAATCTCGGCTGTGACATAGTCATCAGTGACCGCGTCTATTCAAATCTCAACTACCTCTTGGGGACAGAGAGTTTTGAACAGGCAACGGGCTTTGACAATCCTGAGCGAAATCTCTTAGAAGATATTTAAGTTATTTGCTTTACTTATTGGTCTGGACATGTGGGAGGGCTGTAGACGGTTATGGGGATTTTGCGAAGGTGTTTGTGGGTGCAAAGTAGATCTGGGACAATTGGACTCAAAGAGTAAAAGAGCGATTCTCAGTGTCAAAAACGAGTCCACAATTGAGGCGTCAGCGCGTCAGCCCCAAGCAACCCAAAAAGGAAGTCCCTCAACCCGATATGGGCATGAGCGTGATCGTGCAAGCGTGACCTCAATGCTGCCTCGGCTGCGCAAGCCCACATAATCGTTTGGATTACTGCCTGACAATCCGAACTCCCACCGTCGTTCGAGACAGATGAAGCAAACGCCACCATCGCGAGTTTGCCTTTTCTCTCCCGGTGTAGATCTTTTAATGCTCCTCTTTGCTCCGAGTTTTCTACCAGGCCAGCGAAATGTCAATCTGACGGGGTCAAATCAAACGGAAAGAATCAAAGAATGGTATACAATTTACAAATGGGAGGTGTAGCAGGCAAGATATTGATGACCCTGTGCTCCTGGGTCCGTGGTGGTAGCCCCAAACACCTAACGCGGTTGTGATTGTGAAGCCTCCATTCCAAAGTTGACGCGATATTAACTGTCCCAGCGAACGACTGAAGCAAGGCTCTACATACTTGCAGGAGTCATCCAAGTATATATTACATTGACCTCGGCGAATCTCCAGAGTGATCATGAGGGCATCCCAGAGTATGACCCCTCCACTCAAAGTATCCCGACTTCCCAGTGAATCCCTCCCCAACCAGAACCGATAGATCCTTCACATCCTCATAAGGAGTCAATGGCGATGCCCCACATACACAGAGAGTCATGATCTGCGGGAGCCCAGGTAATACCTTGCGCCTCATGCAGAGCTGTTGCAGGCCGCCGACTGAGATGTTGGGGCATTCATACAGGAAGACGTGCTGCACAGCGCTGGATGTGAGGTGATCGAGGAGGGTGTCGGTCGCAGTCGCAGTGGCTGTGAGGTAGATGAAGCTGCCTCGCCAGTTTGAGAGCGGCTTGATGAGGTCGGAGGTGATACCTTCGAGGGAAAGTGAGCCTGGGCCCCCAATGATGAAAATACCGGAGAGGGAGCAGTGTTCGATTGAGAGGGATGTGACCGCGCGGAAGTCGAAGTGTTTGAAGATCGTTCGCATAGTTGAATTGTTGTTACCCGACAACAGGATCTTTTTGGCTTGTGGAGGTTGAAGATACCGTGCTCTTGGGTGCGTCTCGTATGGAATATTGAGGTTGAGTAGTGTGCCTGTCTCAAGCGATTCTGGGTATTGAAACGCATTAAACAAGTCCGTCGCTTTGTAGGTCGGGGACTCGCCGTATTTTTCGGAATCGAAGCAGCAAAATTCCAGCGATGTGGTTCCTGTGAGACACCTGAAGATCTGAGGCATGTTCTCGATGGCATCGTGGATCGTATAACCGGAGAGCAGAACCCGGACGGGTTTCGGTCGAGAAGCGAGCTCTTGCACAGGGCCAATCCTCTCCAGACGCGCCGGTGGCCCGTCGTCAGATTTACAGCGCAGGACGAGTTCCTGAAGATGCGGCGAGATGTCGAACAAGTCGCGAGAGAGCGAGGGCAGAGACGATCCATGGATGACGTCGAAGGTGATCGATAAGCACCGGTGGACGTGGGGTTTCAGGGCGTCGATGACTGCCCGGGTCCGTTTTCCTTCGCGTCGGGCTGAGTTTTCGGCTTCGGCTTCAGCTTCTGGGGAGCGCTTGACTTCGACAGTGATCATCAAGTGTTTTGACCACTCCAGGAAAGATATGACATCGTGTGGAGGCGTTGGGTTGATGGAATCGACGTAAAAGGTGGAGGCGACCGAGAAAGCGGGGTTTAGAAACAGGGCCTCCCGCCATTCTTTGCAGACTGCGGCGAGGTTGTATGGGTATCGGGACAGTGCTTTGCTGTCAGCTTGGGCCAAGTAAAGGGTGGTAAATAAGAAAACGAGAAGGATGTATGTAACCTAAATCATACCGTCAGCCTCGGTTTCATCAGGCCTGGCGTGCTCGAATATCAAGCAAAGAACATCAGCGGAGAGCTGAGGGATTGAAGGTACCATCGAGGGTTTGGAACTTTCGTTTACGAGCTTGCTAGCCGGGCGGCGACGAGATTTTCGTTGGCGTTGGCTCATGATAGCAAGGTTCGACTGGAGATGTTGGTTGTTTCAGAGTTGTCCAGTTCGCGTTGGCTACCTTCAAGAAACGCTTCTTCATCATAGTCCACTAAACATACGAAAGGATATTAGACCAGAAACTGGGTCTAGATATAAATATGAAGCCGTACCTGGCGTTTTGGTCAATGCTCTATATCGCGCGATAACCTCTCGGTTGTGAGCGATAGCAGAGAGCTGTGCGTGTCTTATAGTCCCTAAGATCCAAACCATAAGTTTCCACTTGAGACGAAAGGAAGATATTCATCCACCTGGTACATGGACAACGTTCGGGATATATCTCACACCGTCGATAGACGTCAATAGCGTCAGAGCCCCCCACGCGATATTGTGCTGGTCACGGGCGACACGTATAATGCATATGTTAGTCGTCGGGGAGAAGTACTTGACTAACGAAACCCGAGGATATTAGCTTCCACCAGTGATGCCATTTCTTCAAACATACCTGTCAGAGATAAACCAACAGCACCCCATCCCGAATCACCGAAGTTTGCCAATACGCTCTGCTTTAAAGCTGCCCATATAGCCTTTCCGTCAAGCGATGGCCCATTTCCGATGGTGGGTTTACCCAGCTGGGCGCGTCCTTGCGCCACAGGTATAAATTCAACGAGAAGCCAACGGTTCTGAAGACTTCCCGAAATCAGAAATAGCAATAAAAGACATGGATTTTTTACGCACTTTGAATCGGACCATGATGACGGATGTTGAACGGATGAGGTTTCGAAGTTGAAGTCCAAATACTATGGCATTTTATTCCTGAATAGTCAGTGACTGAGTGGGGATGGATTTAGAACTGAATCGTATCGACAATTGAATTTGGTGAGGCCTGAGTTGTTTCCCTGGAGCCTGCAGCAAAGGCTGGAGCCTAGAGGACAGTCGGAAGGAGAGGCCGGTCTAGACTCTAATATAATTCTGCTTGTGCGTGTTTGACATAGACGCTGTCGGAACAAAATCTGGAGTTGAAACTATCTTTACTGCAATCCTTGACGACGACTTCAACGAAATACCACCACTTGAATGCGTTCTTTATCTATCCCAAACTTCCTCACTAGATTCCAAGCAGAAAAAGCTGTTTGTAAGTGGATTTTGGAATACTAAAGCTTGGTCAGGGTCGGTACTGGCATGCCGTGAGTTATTTTTGAACTGACCAGATGATCCGCCTTCTGACAATCTGTGAGTTATATCCGATTCTATCTTGCTCGTAAACGTCCGATGAGCATATGGATCTCAAGCTTTTTCTCGCCTTAGAGCGGCCACTTCACGCCGTTTCAGACTATGAAGCACCCTTTCTGCTCAATTTTTACGACTTCGAGGTGTAAAGATACTCACCTTATCACTCATTCTGAGGCCAGATTAATGGTTTGTCCTTTGCAAAGGAGCTAAGCATGCTCACGGTTTCCGATTCTTACCAGGTCCTACTACGTATAGGAAACTTCGCGTCTTTAGAACCACCAAGCGATTGACCCTCGTTCCACGACCGATCTTCTCGCTCACTTGAGTGAGATCCTTCAATGGCACTATTGCCCAGCTATCATTTTTGAGATAGCTCAGATTTCCTCCTCGTACACGAGCTTCCTCGCGGATCCTTCGCCGCTTCCTTCTTCTACGGGGAGTCGGGTAAGTGGACGATCCACCGGAAAAGACGCCGGAAAGGCTTGTGATCCTGACGTCCCCTTTCCCTCCGCGAATGCCGTTGACGGAGGTGCTCATAATGGTCTATCCAACGTCGCAATGGAGCGTTCATGGTGCCGATGAGAGGTTTGACTAATTACACATTGGCAAAGTAAGCGCCTCGACTTTCCCCGATTCGCCGAGACGATGTGCACAGTCAGGGTCCCGATTTGCGGAGCTCATACCTGCCGGTGACGTATGGAGCCTCGAAACGGTATATAATGACCAGTGGTCTTCCACCATTCTGCAGTGACCTTCCTCGTCTAGACTTCATCTACTAAGGTTACCTTTAACGAACCCTTTGCTATCCACACTTCTACGATGAAATTCACGAGCTTCACGACTTTTGCCTCCCTCCTTGTCTCCGCCTTCTCCGTCATATCCGCTTCTCCCGTCGCTGATCCTACCGTTCTCGAGAAGAGAGACGTCTTCGTTCCTCCCGTTTTGTACCCTCATGCCGGTACTGTTTGGACTATCGGCCAACGCCATAACGTCACCTGGCAAGTTGTCGCGATTCTATTTCGTAAAACTGGTGTTCATCCAAACACTTCGTAGGGATACCTCCAACCACCCCGTCAATATCACTAACAAGGTTGGCCTCATCATCCTCCGCAAGGCTGGTCTCGCTACGCCCGGTTCGTCTTTTCTCCATTCTTTCAGCCATGAACGTTCCTTCTAACATCGAAACTTCCATTTACCCAGTAATTCTTGCAAACAAGTTCGACATTCTCTTGGGCAGAATTGAGGTCACTGTTCCCTGGGTGGTCGATGGCAGTGATTATCAGATCGTCCGTAAGTAACCCCACTTTTAATCCCCTGGCTTCTGCCTATATTTATCCACTCGGCATTGCTGACCCATGACCATTTTCTATAGTATTCGGCGACTCTGGAAACTTCTCCCCCGAATTTACGATCAGCGGTTCTGGCGTTGATTTTTAAAATGACCCACAATTGGACACACCCACGCACAGTTTACGATTTTTGTTCTGAACACTAATATGGGACTTCGAATGGACTTTTATCTTTCGTTCTTTCCTCTGGCTGCATTGTAATTTTTACCTTATCTCGCTCTGCTTCCTGCATTATATAATCACACACTGTAACCTTTCCGCCATCTCTTCGGACCATCTGTACCAACCTTGTACCTATATTCAACGCCACTCGGACTATTGCGCCGGTTGTACATCTACATAGTCTGCTCCATTGCAGGGTACTTTTGTTCATGCACTCATCATCACTTCCCTTACAAATTCAAAATTGTAATACATGTCAATTCGTTCGTATTTCTTCCATAAACTCCTACACCAATATTTCCCTCAAGACTCCTATGATTTTCTGCACTTCTTCCACAGTATTGTAATGCACCAGCGAGATTCGCACCACACCGTCGTCCGTTTCCAATTTAGGCGCCAGCTCATCGACCAAGGTGTAAGCGTAGAAATGACCGTACCTGATCCCGATCTGTAAATACAACAAAAAGCAGACAGATCCTGTCAGAGACTCGAATCACAAATCAAAAGTAATAAAACACTTACCCCGCCTTTCTTATCGAACACGTCTACGATCGCGCGGCTCTTGATGGGTTTCTGCCCAACAACGACGAAGCTAATCGTCGGCACCCTATCCAAACTCACCCCTTCATCTCCAACAATCCGGACCCCACGCGCCTTTTGCGCCGGGTCAAGAAGGAACGCCATCAGGGGTTTAATAAGCGCCTGTTCGTGGACGGCGATGGCGTCGAAGCTCGCGCGAAGGTCGTTTGCTGGGGTAAGAGAGAGAAGGTATGGGATGACTCCTGTGGTGCCGTAGACGGTCTCGTAGCCGGGTCCGCCGGGCTGCAGCTTGTACGCGACGTTCGGGACATCGAGGAAGTGGTGCACTATTTTAGAGACGGAGTGTTCGAGTGCGGAAGCGCGGACGTAGAGCACTGAGATGTGCGGGCCATATACCTGAAGAGTGATGGTGACATAAGTAACCATGAAAGTTACATTGCACTCTCCCATCCACAACGACGACAAAGTCTAAGTTTTCGGATGGGCGCCTACCTTGTAGAGCGAAAATACACAATAATCGACATCCCAATCTTGCACGTCAATGAACCGGTGTGGTGCATAAGCCACACAATCCACCGAGATTTCGACCTTCTTCGCGCCTTGCTCTTTCGCTTTCTCGCGAACGGCTTTTGTTACTTCCTTCACTGGGACGACAGAGCCAAGAATGTTCGAACAGGCTGTGAAGGCCACGATGCGTGTCTTGGAAGTTATGAGTGGAAGGAGCTCTTCAATTTTGAGTTTCACGGAGTACGGGTTCTCTGGTACAGTCGGAGTGGCATGCCATATTTTAACGATCGCGCCTTTGCGCGCGGCGAGTTTTTTCCATGGGCCGACATTGGCTGGAATGAATGTGAACGGATCTACTGGCACAATATGAGATCTAGCGGACCTTCGTGTTCGCCAGTAACGATAAATTCATCCCCGGGCTGAATATCATTCTCCAACCCCCTTGAGAGATTCTCTAGATTGAGGGTTGAGCTGCTCCCAAACACGATCTCGTCAGGGCTCTTGGCATTAAACAGTCTCGCAGCCTCCCTCGGGCCGTCCACGAGCACTCGCTGAGTGCTCTGAATGGATAGGGAGTAATCCGCGCCAAGTTGAACGTTCGTGTTCAGGAGGTAGTCACTGATCCTGTCGACCACTTCCTTCGCTGCTTGTGATCCACCTGCGTTGTCAGCAAAGATGTACCCTGTGGCTAGGATGGGGAAGTGGGATCGCGCTTGCTCGACGTCCAAACTGTGGATGGTCATGTCTTGTTCTGGCTCTGGTGGTTTTGTTAGAGAGGGAAGAGATCTCGCGATAAGGGTTCGTCTGGGAGTTAGTAAAGGAAGAGATCAAGATAAGCCGTGCGCGGACGGCACGATGGCGAGCTTGTGTGGGGAATTCTAGGGATATCATGTGGCCCGGAAAGTGTGTACCGCTTCACAGCTGGTCTCAGTGTTCCAGGAGAACTCCCCGATTGCAAGGCGAGGTGCAAGGCGAGGTGAACGTGAATTTATCTATGAAGCATGGCTATCGAGTCGGTTCTCGTGCATGAAAGACGAATTCAAGTCAACGGAACGTCTTCCAAGAGTTTACCTGCACCTTCTGCGACTTGTGAAATTGCGATCACCGGCCCGGGTCAGCCCTTACGACTTCTGGCACGCAGTGGTTGAGTTCGATACGCACTTCGAATAAATGAGAAGAGGCAAGTCTTGTTGTTTGGCTATATATATTAATAGAGAAGGGCGATACAAGGCGCTTACAAAAGGGGGAATTTTCCAATTTTGATATAATATTTAGCGCCGACGGCCCTGACAGGCTACAGTGACAGCCTATTTAATTGAATTCAATTGAATACTTGCGGCGGCAGGGCGTCATAAATCGGGCAAAGTTGATCCCAAGCAGCTGTGAAAGCGGGTGTTAGAGTCTAGCGAGGATAATCCCACAGGAACATACGTGGCTGTTGGCTTGCGGCGATTGCAGGAGTATTCTCCGCTAGGACGATAGACAAACCCCTGAGTTTCTACACGTTAGCGATGTCTGCGAAGCATTCAAGAATAGAGATGCTTACAGTTGAAGATGCCAGTCGATGTGGCTATATCGAAGAGGAGAATATGTATCAGAAATTTAAGAATCCGTGCAGGAACAGCCAACGGCTTACCAATGCATGATCCATGGGCCAGCGTTGTCCGTCTCGAACCGGATTGTGACGTTGTCGCCAGCCTGGCCGATGCTTACCACGTCGCGCTGAACCGGGTCCAAGAAATTATAGACCGAGCTTCCAGCGCTTCGAACAACTGAGAAAGCATGCTAAATATCCAGGTTAGCAGCTCGTTCGATTCAAGAGTATGAGTAATACGCACTCCGTGCAAATGGATTGGATGCTAGAAGCGAGTGCCCGTGATTTAGGAGTTGAAGAGAATCGACACTGCATAAATATCAGACTTACCGGGCTCCCAACGGCTCCACCAGGCATGGTAATTTCTATGACCTTATTCGGAGGTAAAACGTAGACAGACCCAGGGGGAAGTAAATCTTGGGCAGTGTGGGCGCCGCTCAGGATCTGGAGCAGGACTGGTACAGTCGGAGGGATGAATGTCGCTCCGTTGACAGTAAATTTCAGAGATGCAAAATCGAATACGATGTTGAGGTTCAGGTTAACATCTGCCGCTCCTGGAGTTGCGATACCGGGAGCTTTAGCATTGACAAGAGGGTGGAGATTTGTCTCGATCATCGGGTTGGTGGTGGATGATGTCGTGGTGGGGTCCGCCACGGGTGCACCCCAATATCGAAGGATTGCAGAGTTGACACCACCGTCGAAGCCTTGCGTGCCGACGTTAGGTTGAGCACGAATCCAATAATTCCCAATGGGTTGGTTGGTATTCAAAACGAATGAATAACGTTGGCCGACGAATATCTGAATGGAGTCAACCACGAGCGGCTTGACATTGATTCCATCGACTTCGATAATCGTCTAACAAAATAAAAGTAGAATTAATGGACTGACTCTGAATACGTAGAAATGAAGAAAGTACCATCGTATGTCCATCAATGGAGAAAGTGAAGTTAGGGTCACACGAAATGGAGACCATACGGTAGCGGTAGCGTTTATTAGGCAGCACTCGGATAACTGCGAGGGGGGAAGTTGGGCCGCCAGCATAGCGCCCTTTCCCGTTAATCAGGGTTGCATCGGATGTGGGGACGAGTCCAGCAGTTGGAGCAGGCTCGTGATACCTACAGAATATGTTGGTCAGTATGGCGAAGTTCCCGAAGACCAAAACTTTAGTGGTCATACCAGTCAGCGAGAGTGATGATAGTCGACTCTAGAAGTCCCTATTAAGTCACTAGGATAAATATGGAAAATGTGTGCAAAAGCATACCATCGTCGAAGTCATACCTAGAGTAGACGCCAAGGTCAGGGTCACACTGATAAGTACATTGTACGTTAACCTCGGACTTACTTGGATCGGTGAGGGTCAAATAAATCGTAGACGACAAAGACACCTCTGAGGCCATCACAGTACTGAGTTGCTAAGGAAGCTTCAATCAGTCATTGTCCGGTGGAGCCGGAACGAGAGAACTTACAGTGATGTGAGTGATACCAAAAAGTCCCCGCCTGGTCTGGCACCCTAAAATTGTACAAAAAAGAGTGTCCAGGGGCGATGGGGCATTGGGTCACTCCAACAGGACCGTCAGCCCAGCTACTGCCCTCCTGGAATATTCCATGCCAATGCTGTGAACCGTCGGGTATGTAGATTTAGCTGGGAAATAACTTCAGAAAAGCGACGCTTACGCACAATGCTGGTACTCGTCAACATAGTCGTGTCAGTCAACTGATCTATCACGTTCATGCGAAAGGTAGACCCCTGGTTTTTTGAGTAAATGAAAAGTACGCCCAGTATGAAACACACATACCTTGATGCCAACGACGACTGGTCCCGGAAACGCAAGTGAATTCGCAGAGGACCCGGCCAGGACAGCACTGAGGCAAATCAAATTCAGTTCAAGACAAAAGAAGAGTAAGTTGGCAGCATACGATCGACTGAAGCCATCAGGCGATATAATCTTGTTTCCAATATTCAAGTTCGCAATGGGTCCTATAAAGGCATAGGCGCCCACAATGCATGAAAGTCCAACAAGAGCTGCGAGTGAACGCATGATTGTCCAGAAGGAAGACGAGGATCAGATAATGGACTTACAGTCATTCCAAGAAGTAGATCGGTTCTTTATATCGAACAAGTCAGCCCATTTGGAAGCGATTTGGATCTGAAAACGGAGGAAGCATTTACTCACCAAATATCAGGGACACATTACTTTCTGCGTTTAGATGTCCCGTGCTCCTTTCGACTAACAAAGTTGTTCCTTGTGAGAAATCAAAATGAGGCAAATAACCTCGTTTCACAGCCCAAGACTTGACAGAACGGTTAGGAAAATGCCGTATGACGAAGCGATGGAAGTCATCATTAAAGATGTGAGATAGAAAATCCGGCCACGGGTTCGTTAGATGGACAGTTCCCCACAGGTATCCGAGGCACGCAATGGAGGTGAAGTGTCGTAACCACAATTTCTTTTGAAACAAACAATGATTTATCCAAGTTCGTATTCCCCCCGACGTCGCGCAGAGCTGGATAAATGGGTCTGGTTCTGAGCAATTTACAAACCTAATTCCGAAAGAGTGTTACTCACAAAGCGAGATTACGATTTCGTGACGCCTAAGACGATAAAAACCTGTATTCTTCCACGGAACCTGGAGCTTCAATTCCCCATCAACCGCCATGCAGTTCAAGCTTACGCCCTTCCTCTTTGCAGTCGGTCAGATTGTTGCTGTAATCGCGGTGGGTGACACACTAGCTCTGCATCAAACAGGCTCACTGATAAACCATTCCCCTCGCAGCTCGAAGCCAGAGATGCGCCTGTTTTAACAGCGGAGCGAATCTACCATACCGTTGTGGATCAATCCCCCTTCTTGGTCGAGGCGACAACGACTATTACCTGGACGTGAGCGAAAATTTCTTAGAAGGTATTACGAAAAAGCCTCGCTGACGAGTTTCGGCAGGCAAAGCCCAAGCATAACTGAATCTCAGCCGACCACCGCCCCGACTGCGTCAGTCGCTTTTGGTAGTGGGTAGTCGATTTTACCTGAGGTAGGCATGGTATGAACTTCCCGCGCATCAAATGAAAGCTTAATGAAACGCCAGATACTTACCGCAATCTACGGAGAGAGTTCTATGGTAGTTGACCCATTGAGAAATTGTAAAATATTGATTGCATCTGTCAATGATTTTGAAGTTCCCACCATTTCTAAATGCTGAGATGATCCAGAAACCTAAAAAATAATATGCAGGTCAATTTCGTACAGGAATCCTTTCCAATTCACCTTCCGATAAGAACTGATTGTCATCAGGAATGGGTCCGGATCCCAATGACAATAAAAGTTTACACGATGCAACTGGGGTCACTTCCTGCTAATTTGGGATCCCGTAGCACGACCATTTCATCCTTAGAAGGGACCAGGTAAAGAAGGGGCGGTTCATAAATGCCTAGACGCCTCGCCGAGACCTTCGCTGTATTGATGCAGGCCGCGGCGCTGTTACGAGAAGCAACCGACATATTATTGCGTGGTAAAGGCAGCATAACTCCGGAACCGACAATCGTAGGATTGCAAAGGAGATGTCTCCACGCTTGAGAGGCTCTTGTAGATGGAAGGAGTTACGTGCAGGGATAAATGAGAGTTTAAATTTTTAAACATCAGAATGTTGCATTGTATCCAGCGCTGCCAATGCGAGCAAACTGATCAGCACGAATATCGTCTGAATCTGCGGCCGGCATGTGAATCGTCACAGGAACCAAGATAGCTATCACCTCTTCAGGTTATCAAGAAGTATCGTGTTCACAGTTCGGGGCTGTTCAAGCAGGATACCTAAGTAGTCGGTGGTTGTGGAAGAGCACTGAGGCAAAAACGCGACATCTTCCCACGATCTGCAGATTCTGCCCTGACCAAATACCGCGGCCTCTGTCCTATTCCGATGCGTCATCAAACAAAATCTGACTCGATGTTCGATATATATTTTGTACCAGAAAACCCAGTCGGTGCACTGATATTTTATGCGCACCTTAGTGATCATTTCGTTGCAATTTTTGGAGGCAGGCCAAAGGCAGGAGGTCCGATGCTGATGGTCCCCCAAAAACAGTACTCGTGAAGGCGATATCTATGTGGATGAAATTGCAAAATTCTGTCTGAACCAAATGGCCCAAAATTGCTACTTTGTTTCGAACATCTGATAGCATGAAGAGGGGACCCTCTGCTCCATAAGCCAGAAACCCAATCTTTGCAAAGTGCGGACAGTACTAGTGGGCACAAGCTTTGATGCGATACACTGACGGAGGGATATAAGATGTACTCTATAATTACGACCACGGAGATTACAATAAGTCTTTGTCAGATGGTTCAAGTTTACCATATGTTCGTCAACTTCCCCATCCAAACAGTTCAGCGGCAGAGCTCCAAGGACCAGGAGCGAATGGGTTTGTGCAGTGCACAGTGTACGCCCATAAGTAATTATAAGTAATGATATAGCGCACGCCACACACTTCAAGTTGGCCACCCACCATCAAGAGGTGAGATAAATTTGGATCACTCTTGAGTCTCAAAACCCTAAACCCAAGTGCGAGTCACGAGGAAGAGCCTGAGGCATTGGCTCCATAGGTACCTGTTATGTTTTCCCTCTCATGATCTTTTGATAGCTTTGCGGAAACCTTAGCTTTCTTCGAAGGTAGGCGGTTCCTGTTCACCCATCAACACATTGGCATCTTACTACAGTCTGCAGACATTTTATCAAGATGGCGGAAAGACGCGTCACGACGGCTTCATCTGTCACGGCAGAGGGCGGGTTTCCCAATTTGCCAAATGAAATCGTCGCAAAAATATTCCTCGCTGGTACTGAGATATGGAGGGAACTTGACCCTCTGGGATTTCCGTTTCCTGTCCTTGTTTCGGGTGTTTGCAGTCACTGGCGCCTCCTTTCACAAAGTACCCCCGAACTTTGGACCTTCTTACTTCCCCAATTGCGCAAAGACCCCGAAGAATGCCTTAGATGGACGTCGGATTGGCTCGAGAGATCTGGAGCAATGTTCGTCTCTATTGTTATAGACGACAGGATGGCTTCAGGCCCGGAAAATCTGGATACTCTAATGCTCACGAGGTCGATTGTCGGCATCCTTGGTTTGGTCGCCAATAACATTCACCGTTTGCACCGCCTGGACATTCTGACAACCGACTCCAGCACCTTTGAGGACTTCACCAAAAATTTAAACCATGCCTCTCACCTTCGACAGCTTTCTCTCTGCGCTCGGCACAGCGCACTCCCGTTCTCGTCCTTTGTAAAGTCGCCTGAAAATTCAAGGTGGTCATCACTACAACTTCTACCAAACCTAGCAAGCTTCAGATTTCAGAACATATCCCCTCCATTAGTTTCGAACATCACCTCTCTGAATGCACATAGCCTTCAACTCGATTATGAGGATGTACAAAAGCTATTTACCGCTTGCCCTAACCTTGCCGACTTGGTTTTGCCCAAGATTCTTCCCATCAGCGGCCCGATACCAACCCAAAGCACTCCAATTGAAGTACCTTCGTTACGTTCCATAGCGGTTAGCAGACACTCAATACGCCCTGAAACTGAAGCCATCTATCTTTTCAGCTTCATCGTGGTTCCTAACCTCGTTTACTTGGAGGTAGAAGGGAACGTGCGGACTGCTCTCCTTTTCAGTTCTTCCCTCTCGTCTTCCAAACTCCGAACGTTGAGGGTCGCGCACTGCTCTAGGTTTTCATTTCATCCACAGGGCAAAGAAGATATAAAATTTTACCAGTCATTCTCTAGCCTCCATCACCTGGAACTTATTCGAGCACCTGCAGGAGAGTTACTTCTCAAATCCAGTGCCGACCGCCCGAGATTCGAGAGGAGACGATCAATAAACCTTCGAATGCCAACCTATCGCGACCGACCTATAGGGCTGGGGAACGAGGGCATTTCAGCATCATCGTTGCAATCTGCAGAATCCCAGATGCTATGGCCAGAACTCCGTTCCATCACCCTTGACAGTTTCCTCACAAACGATTTGGTATCGCTGGTTAATTTCGCCAAAATTCACGAAGACCTCCAATCCATCCGCCTGTCAAAGCCCGCGATGCGTCACCTCTCTGAGAGTCTGAGACGGAATGGCGATGTCGTCTTTACGCCCCCTTCGCGCCATCAGTCTCCTAGGATTGGATCCAACGATATCCAGGGGACTAAGGATGTCCGGGAGTGGCTGAGTGAGTCTATTCAACTTGGATTGATTCAAGAACCAAGCCATGGTCTTTTGGAAGCCGAATAGTCCAGTTATCTTACATGCATCAATTTTTGGTATCAGGTAAATTGTACTTGATCGAAGATTTATCTGGCATAAATTTTACACAATAAATATATTCCTTGTTCCCAAACCCGAGAATAGCAATGGCCAAGTATTAGGCCTGAGACAGACAGGCAACATAAATAAATTATTGTTGCTTCAGATCTTAAGTAAAGACTTGGGGTGGTAGAGCTTGGTAAGTTGGGCAAAGATCATCCCAAGAAGCTAATACGATAATTGATCAATAGTGTGCTCCTTGGATCAGCTGCAAAATAGACTTACTAGGCGGATCACTCGTGGCGATATCAGGTATATCCTCGGCAAACACAACAGCCAGACCACTTTTTGGCCACCAAAAACGTCAGATCCATCTGGTTCTAGTAGATAAAGGGATGTGTAATGGACTTACAGATCGAAATGCCAGTCAATATGATTAGTAAATCAAAAGTCATCAGAACAACGGGATCAGAGAACTCCAAAATCGGCGACGTACCAATGCATGATCCACGGGCCTGCATTGTCTGTTTGGAAACGAATGGTGACATTATCCCCAACCCCTCCGGCGCTAACCACATCGCGCCTTACAGGGTTTACGTAGTTGTAAACAGAACTTCCGGCACTTCGAACGACATCAAAGGCGTGCTGTAAAACCGAGCTTGAACAGTTTCAGAACTATGGAAAGGCTTGAGATACGTACGCCGTGAAGATGGATTGGATGCTAGAAAAAGGATGATCAGCATTAAATTAGACTACAAATGTGCCACATACCGGGCTACCGGCAGCCCCTCCAGGGATTGAAATTTCAATGACTTTGTTGGGAGGTAACGCGTATAAAGAACCAGCCGGAAGGAGGTCGGATGCCTGCTGAGCGCCGCTCAAGATCTGCAGAAGAACAGGAACTGAGGGAGGCGAGAAAGTGGCGCCGTTTACGGTAAACTGGCGCGTTGTGGCACTAAACGCGATGGCCATATTCAAGTTAACATCTGCCGCTCCTAAAGTCGGGACTCCAGGAGCCCCTGGGTTTACCAGTGGGTGTAGGTTCGTCTCGAGCATGGGGTTGATGAGTACCGAAGTCGTAGTGGGGTCCACTTCGGAGGCTCCGGCGTACCTCAAAATAGCGGAATTGAGGCCGCCGGTAAAGGTTTTGGTGCCGACGTTGGGTTGTGCACGAACCCAGTAGTTTGCAACGGGCAGGTCAGTGGTCAAGACGAAGGAGTATCGCTGGCCGGCAAAGATTTGGATCGAGTCTACGACGAGTGGTTCGACATTGATGCCGTCGACCTCGATGATTGTCTGCGAAAGGTATTACAAAATGAGCAATTAATCATCTGGTATATATCTTGTTGACTAACCAATGTATGACTGTCAATGGAAAACACATAGTTGGGGTCGCACGACGTGGAGACCAAACGGAAGCGGTATCGCTTATTGGGCAAGACGCTGATAACCGAGAGGGGTGAAGCAGGACCTCCGGAGTAGCGACCTAGACCATTAATTAGTGTAGCATCCGCTGTTGGAACCGTGCCCGCGACTGAGGGAGCCTTCTTATGATACCTGGTAGAGAGCTTTAGAATTTTATCTGAATGGTGGAGAAGGATGCGCACCAATCCGCAAGAGTAATGACAGTGCTCTCTAGAGTTTAACAATGCGAATTAGAGGGAAACCAAATTGCCACAGTTAATATCTCACCATCGTCGATATCGTACCTAAAAAGAGAAGGTTAAGTTAGGATCAGATTATAATAAAAATCATTCCAGTTGACTAACAAGGATTGGTGAGGATCGGCTGGGTCGTAGACGACCAGTGCACCCCTCAGACCATCACAGTATTGGGTCGCTGAGAGATGAATGTCTTATGTATAAGTGTTCTAGCCGAATTGGAAGACACGACCTACAATGATGGGAATGATACCAGAATGTCCCTGCCTGATCTGGCGCCGAGAATTCGTACAAGAAGGAATGGCCAGGAGAGATTGGGCACTGGTTCACTCCAACTGGGCCATCCGCCCAGCTGCTACCCTTCTGGAACAGCCCGTGCCAATGCTATATCTTGTGCTTGGTTGAAACTCCAAGCATAAGAGAAGGAAGGACTCACAATGCTAGTACTCGTCAACATCGAAGTATCCGTTAAGGAGTCCACGACGTTGAGTTGAAAAGTATCGCCCTGCGATTAACCTGAGTTGGAGACAATAGAATAGTTGAGCGCGGCTTCCCATACCTTTGTGCCCGTAATTAAAGGCCCAGGAAAGGCAACTTCAGCTGCACTAGGTCCAGCAAGCACCGCTCTGAGGTATTTTTGTTAATATCTATAATTATTGGAGAGATCCTGTCGCAGAAACGTACGTCCGACTGAAGCCATCTGGAGAGATATTCTTGTTTGCGATGACCAAATCGGCCGTAGGGCCAATCGCGGCGAGCGCACACGGCAGGAGCGCGAATAGAACAGCAGTTGAGCGCATTGTTCCTCAGTCGTTCCGAAAGATTTAATGGGCAACTTACAAGTAAGTGTATGGCTTTTTATACTCTAAAAGCCAACCCCTTCAGGAATCGACTTGTATTCTCTCGTTCACACCGGCCGTCCTAAGCTAATGAAGTGATAAGAATAAATGGCGGTCATCAACATCCTCGTGAGATTAATCAAAAAGAAATACCGTCGCTTGGGAATGGGGAGCGATCGCTGGCGTTTCGCATAGTGAATTAAAGCATATGTACAACTTTGAAGGTGGCATAAGTGCAGGGGTTCGGGACCGAGTCTATTTTGACACTCACTTGGCAAATATTTAAATCTGTAGAAATGCAGATAGTAATAACCCCGCCAGTTAAACTCATCTTGACGAGACAATTATTTGATTGGATAAAAATGCCGCAGAATCCCTTTATCATAGAATGTGTTGCGACCAAGGTAACCGAAGGTGGAGCCGGAAAGATTCTATCAACTTGCGCAGACGAGAAGTGTCGCTGGAAGAAAGACTAGAATTATGATCATAAGGACTCGAGTTAGACTTTTAGTCGATTTGCATCCTGAAACACCAGAGTCTAGTGGTAATGGACAGACCCCAAGAAAGGTCGACATCAGGCTATTGTATCAGATTAAATCCTGAAAGCGAGTACAATCAGGTCAGTCTTAGGTTCCATTCCATTAAATGCCTTTACCTTGTTCGCAAGGCAAAAATGATCGCCTCTGCAACGTCCCAACCGACATCGTACCCGAAACATGATAGCCATCCAGCTAAATGCCAAGACTTTCGGACGACGAGTTGATACCTTTAGATCGTAGTTTCACAGCTGTTAATAATCTCCTGTGATTCGTGCCAACGCCAGCTCCCCAGGGCTGGGTCAGATAGCAAGTCGCAGAATTTGTTTAGAAACCAAAAAGCAAGCAGGCCTCAGTGAACTGCGGATGCGGATAATTCAGGTGATTCCGCATCCTAAGATTTCTCGACTGGTGCAATAGACCATCGTGTTTGTTTTGTGGACGAAAATACTGGATGGTGCTCTGACCAATGGAAGTTTTCACCAAGTTCCGTTCTGAAGTGTGGCTGTGCAATATCCGTCGGAATAATTTCGGATCACCGTCCTCTCACGCACCAAAAAACTCACCGCCTTGTTTACATTGTTTACATTTATACATCCGCCTTCGTCTAAGACTCAGGACTAATGCCTCGGCGGAGTGTGCTAACAAACATATGCTAAAAGGATAAATGGTAGAATGGGAAAAAAAAGCTTGGAGATTTTTGTCAACAAGCCTAAAAAACCATAACGTGCCATCAAATCCTCAACATATATTATATAACCCAAACGAAGATGAACTGAAACTACTGCTGAGGGAACATTGCGTCTATGTCAGGTGCCAGTGTGTGAGGTATGAACATTCGGTCCATGGAGTCGGTGAGACTCAGAGACTCTTGGACAAGCAGAGATCGCACGGTTAATGAAGCCACGGAGATGGCATGGACAGTATCGGTGGCCACAGAACATTGGGCTTCGAGTGATATCAAGTGAGCTGTGATATCGTTGAGTGCCTTCAGCCTGCAACTGAGCTGTTCTTGCCGCTCGTTGAGGTCATTCATGATGTCGCGAAGTCGGCGGTCTTTACGTTCGAGGCGAAAGCGTGCACGCTCTGCATTTGTAGTGGGCAGACGTCGACAGTTGGGAAAGATACGCAGCTTCCGAATTCTTTTGTCTAATGAATGTGGTTTCAGGGTGATAATGGTGGGCGGAAGGGAAGGGCCTCGAAAAGGTGGTAGCTTCAAAGGCGTGGGGCACCACTGCATTATAGTGAGGGAGGGATTTTCGATGAGCAATTGGGTGAAAGTAATAATATGGGGGCCGGGGGGTGATGTTGTGGTGACGTGGCGCGGCAATATGTGTGTTGTAGTCGATGGTATTCGTCCAAACCTCACCAGAACAGTGTCTGATGGTACTGAGCGTCGGTTAACGACAAGACGGCGAGTGCCCGAAGCTCGACGTGAGCCGGAACAGCGCAACGACCAGCAGCAAACGCGCCGGGGGCACGGGATGGTGGTGGTTGTTGTTGTTGTTGTTGTTGTTGTTGTTGTTCATCGGCGTCTGCCCCTGCCCCGCTCCACCACCTCATCACGATCCCTCTCGATTGCCGACATCCATTCACAGCAACGTAGTGACCCTGCCCGGTCTATCATATTTATCATAGGTGCGTTTCTAGTACTCTGATCGATGCATTGCAGACCTGTTGGTACTCAAAATACCGCCCGTAAAACTAACAGAATTTTGCTCAAATTTCATTAAAGATACATTTTATTTGTAAGTTTATCACTTGAAAACAATTTAGGCGTGAACCTTTGGTTCGAGACTGACCCAATCGTGTACGAAGATGGCGAAAGTCGACCCACATCCAGCACATCCTTCTGCCATTTCAAGTATTCCGAACGAAATATTTGCTCAGATCTTCTTGGAAGGTACAAACAATTGGAGGGACTTGCGACCTTTAGACATACCCTTCCCCGTCGTTGTTTCAGCTACTTGCTCTCACTGGCGGTTGCTCGCTCAAAGCACGCCGGGACTCTGGACGTTCATCGTACCACCATTATGCCAAGATGAATCCAATTCCCTTCAGTGGACCTCTAATTGGCTAGAGAAGTCTGCCCCTCTACCCATATCCGTCGTTTTAGACGACAGATTGGCCAGATCACGACGTTCAGCTTACACGACCACAAAACTGGTCAGCGCAACTCTCGCTTTGGTGGTCCAGAGCGTCGACCGGTTGCAACGCTTGGATATGTCGGTGGCCGAAACCATAACCTTCGAAGGTTCTGCACATCGCTTATTGAGGGCACCCATCCTTCAGCAGTTATCCCTCTGTTTTGGCGACGCTTACTTCTCAACGTCTTTTTCGAACAGAACAGACAACAAATTTAATTGGTTGCTTAGCCTCCCCGGTATGTCAAAGCTCAGGTTTGAAAATGTAGTCCTTCCGATCCCTTCCAATCTAACATCTCTGACTGCTCGTAATCTTCGTATCGGATATCACGAAACACAAAGCCTATTCTTCGCATCTCCCTATTTAAAAAACCTGGTACTTCACGATTTATTACCGGTCCAGCTTCCCGTTCCGGACGATTATATTCCCATCCAAGCGAATTCACTTCAAACTTTAGCTATTCAATCCCATGGGATTGACGGACGCTTGCCCATCTACTTCTTGAGGTTCCTCATTATCCCCAATCTTCGTTATTTAGAAGTGGATGGAAACACGAGGGTCGCTTCCATCCTTGGGTCTTCCATTACTTCCTCAAAAATCACGAAACTGAGGATTTCAAATTGTTCAAGATTTTTCTTTCTCTCCTATCCTACTAACAGTGAACAAGAAATCAAATTTTATCATTCACTGTCAACTATTCAAGAACTGGAACTTATACACGCACCGACAGAGGGAATAATATCGACAATGACCCTTGGCCACAACACTCGAAGTCCCAATTCCACCAGAAGGCGATCCGTTGAACGTCGACATGGACCCTCTCACGATGATATTGTCGAATCACAAATTGCAGACATGACTCTCGGGTCGAATCATACGTCCCAATCCGACAACATTCCGTGGCCCGAACTTCGTATCATAACACTCGACACACTTCTTCCAGGAGACGTGGTCCATTTGATCGATTTTGTTAAGTTGCACAAGAATGTGAAATCTGTCGAACTCTCCACTTCGGCAGCCCTCCACCTCTCTGATAATTTAAGAAGACAAGGAGACACAATATTCCAACTTACTCCTCGCCGTAGGGCCGCAGGCACAGACGACCGATCAAAGCAGGACGTATTTATGTGGCTAAGTCAATTGGTAGACGTCAAATGCTTCCAGTCTTACAGATATGGTTTATTGGATGGAGACAGAGCTTTATTATGGGAAATGCTTTGAGAGAGTCCTCGATTATCTACCCGACGACTATACTTCAGTGGTATCATGCAGGAATACTAAATTCATTAGGCAAGCTCATAATTAAGTGAACACCTGCGCGGGCTGCGCATCGTACGTAGGACAGAGGTCGTCCCAGGAAGCTAGAAGACAAATCAGTGGTGAATATACAATAAGCAGTCGACCTTACCGGGGTGTGTACTGTTACTAATAGTAAGGATGTCCTCGGCAAAGACAACCGCCAGACCCCTGACAGCGAAATCGTCTTTAGTTGGATGAAGATTTAAGGTTACGATGCTTACAAGTCAAGGTGCCAATCTATGTGACTGTAAATGTAGAACTACGGATTAGAGATGGTCCTATATTATGAGAAAGAGGCGAAGACGGACCAATGCATTATCCAGGGTCCCGCGTTATTTGTCTCAAAGCGAATGGTAACATTGTCCCCTGTATCTCCAGTGCTAACAACGTCGCGCTTCACGGGATCGACATAGTTATACTCTGAGCTACCTGCACTGCGAATGACGTCGAAGGTGTGCTACAAAAAATTAAGATTACAGCTTGAGTTAGATTAACCCTATAAATGAGAAATAGAGGGCGTACTCCATGAAGATGGAACGGATGCTAGGGAAGGAAATTAGAAAATTGATTGTTAAGAATTCATCGAAGTGCGATAGGACATACTGGGCTTCCGATAGCTCCTCCAGGAATGGAAATTTCTATAACGCTGTTGGCTGGTAAAACATAGAGAGATCCGGCTGGAAGCAAGTCTTGTGCAGTTTGTGCGCCGCTTAGAATTTGCAGCAATACTGGAACGCTGGGAGGCGTAAATGTCGCTCCGTTAATGGTGAATTGGGTTGATGTGAAGTTGAAGTCGATCCCGAAATTCAAATTGACATCGGCAGCTCCGAGCGTGGGCGTTCCAGGAGCGCCGGGATCAGTCAGGGGGTGAAGGTTGGTTTCGATCATGGGATTGCTAAGCGCCTGTGTGGTATTCGGATCTATTTCGGATGCGCCCCAATAACGAAGAATAGCAGAATTGATCCCGCCATCAAAGTCTTGACTGCCAACATTGGGCGAGGCACGAATCCAGTAATTTGATACAAGTTGATCGGTGTTCAAGATAAAGGAATATCGCTGTCCCGCAAAAATTTGAATGGAATCGACAACAAGTGGTTGCACATTGACGCCATCGGCCTCAATAATCGTCTAGGCACAATGGGCAAGAAAAAGGTTGTCAGGACCTGAGCTCAAAAATTATCACTCGCGAGTTTACCATGTTATGACCGTCGATGGAAAACGTGAAATTGGGGTCGCATGAAATAGAGACAAGCCGGAATCGGTAACGCTTGCTGGGCAACACTGTAATGACTGCCAAGGAGCTGGCAGGCCCACCGGCATAACGACCTAATCCGTTAATTAAGGTTGCATCTGAAGTGGGCACTATGCCTGCAGACGGAGCGGGGGTATGGTACCTAAAATGTGGTCAGGTCTTTGCTTTCCCTCAAAACGCCGGGGTCCTCACCAGTCGGCGAGAGTGATTATAGTTGACTCTAAGGTGGAAAAATTATGAGTACTCTCGCATCAGCCTGGCACAAACTTGAATATATGTTTACCATCGTCAAAGTCGTATCTACAGAATAGGGGACGCTCTGTCAAAGCGGGACCTTATAAAAGCCGTCGAAGGGACTTACAACGCGCTATGAGGATCCGATGGGTCATATACAACGAGTGGCCCCCTCAGGCCATCGCAATATTGTGTCGCTGTAGTGAATGTCATGCCATCACTGGATGCATAAGATTCAAAGGTAAAACGTACAATAGTGCGAATGATACCAAAACGTTCCTGCCTGGTCCGGGACGGAAAATTCGTACACAAAAGACTGTCCAGGCGTGATAGGACACTGGGTGACCCCAACCGGTCCATCCGCCCAGGTGCTTCCGCTTTGAAAGAGGCCATGCCAGTGCTGTGGACATAATCAGCGGTTAATCCTTCTTAGAAGGCGAATATACATGCAATGCTGGTGCTTATTAGCATAGTTGTATCGTTCAATGAATTTACCACGTTCATATTGAACGTATCACCCTGCGCTGCTTTAACAAAATAAAAGACAACTTGTGGCTCAAAATGCACAGACCTTCGTCCCAGACACCAAAGGCCCAGGAAATACTCCTACAGTCTGGTTACTTCCAGCCAACACTGCTCTAGACGCTCTAATTAATAATCAACACCTTTATTACGACAGGAGGGACATACGAGCGATTAAAACCGTCCGGAGCGATGACATTATTCAAAATGAACATATCGGCGCTGGGTCCAATTCCATAGCAATGATTTAAGAGAGAGAGCAGAACGAATGTTGAGAGAGCAAGCATGGTTTACTGCCAGTGGAATGTTGAAAGGATGTAAATATTTAACGACTAGAAGGATAGAGTTCTCAAGACCTTTATACTCAGAGAATATTCGAATGTCAATGAGCCTGCTTTGAAGCAAATCTGATCCTTGGAATCGGTGCAAAGTTTTTCGGCGGCTATGGAGATCCTTGTGAGAATAGACCGATGATCGTGGTCATAGAACCGCTCCGTAGTTCTGTCGATTGATATTACGTTTATCACTAGATGAGCGAAGAAACCTCAATAAAATAGGTCCTTCCAGTTCATAACTTGCCCAAGCGGCTAAATTCTTTCCGGACTCCTTTCAAGAACCTATGTTTTCTGCAGTAATTGGGTCTGCATAAGCAAAGATTTGTGCCCTAAACTGGTTTCCGCAGCGCTTGCGAGATGTCGGCAGAATTATTTTAGATAGGTCCAATCTAAAGGCGGTGTGATTACGATCTTATAGAAGGCATGCGTATTGAATTGACAGAACCTGCTAGGTATCCATCCAAGGACTTCTCTCGGAACCAGAAACCCATATAAACCAAAGACCTCAACCCGAATCCGCACCCCAAACAACCGTCATGCAGTTCAAGCCTTTTGCTTTTGTCTTATTCTACGTTTTATCCGTCGCCGCTGTTTGTGGACTCTATTATTTCAGCGGAGCCACTAATCATACTATTTCATTCTAGACGGTGCAACGAGACCTTCCAACCCCTTCAGTCCTCACGCTTACGGCTGAAAAAATCTATCACACTCTAATTGACAAGTCCCCTTTTCTGGTAGACAGGACCACTACAATCGTATGGACGTGAGTCAAACTCTAACTTGAGGTAACAGAAAACTGATCATTTATCTGTCCATCCAGGCAAAGCGCGATTAGTACTCAATCTCAAGCTGCGGTCTCTCCGACTCCATCCATTGCGAATTAGAGGTTTATTCGCCGTAAACTTCGTAGAAATTAGTGGACTTTTTTAGGATCAGCCTTGAATATGATGGCGCCTGTTAACGCATAGATGTCAAATTGTGTACATTGTCTGAGCTTTCAACGTTCTGAGAGTCAACAGTTCAAGCATTCACCCGGAAACGACCTGAAATCTCTCACGCAAAGTGGCGCTTGGCTCTCCAACGCAGCTTGGACAAACTAAGAACCAATACGAGAGACATTGCATTCACAAAGCAGGTTCTCGGTAAGGCGTCCTCTCGCACTCGTTTGCTTAATTTGGCGCGCTGCGCAAGTAGCAGTGTAATATTTTTCTAATGTTATTGATACACCGAGTCCTCAGTCTTTGTCCGATCACAAAAATTCGGGTAAAATGTATCCGCCTTAGATCTCTGACAAAATTATGATCACGAACCACCACAATAGATGACCTGACATCTCCTGACAGTGACAGAGAAGGTGAAGTGTAGTGATGAACCGAGAGTGCCATATGAACATACTTGGCTTCCCTTAGATCACGACGAACGGAAACAAAACGGAATTTGGACGAACACCCACAAGTGATCGCGCGCGATCACGGATCAATCATCCTCGGGGCCCGGTCTTGCTCCTTCTCACGGCCCCGGGTCCGACGTTGTGGGTCCTGGAAGGAACCTCTGCTTTGCACAAGTCGCCCAAAGGAATCCGACATCTATGATATGCACAGCGGTCTGAAAACATTTAAATCTTGCTCAAAGAAATTGCCAAGGTTTCTCTCCAGTCCTTCTTCCGCAGTTTCTGATGTCATCGGGAGTCTTCACTTCCCAAAGATCCGAAGACCGCGTAAGTGACCAGACCCCTACTTCGTTTTTGGTCATTTTTACACGTTGTTATCGTCAAAAGACACTACCATGGTATACTAATAGACACGGAACAAATAATTTAAATAAACACAATGAATGGCAAAAATATGAATAATTTACTACTACAAACCCCAGTGCTTGAATACCAGTGGAGGGACGGCAGGGGGATCAGAAGAGTGGTCCCGCCAGCCACCTTCGGTGATGTCGCTTTCGCCTGACGGGGAGGGGACTGAGGACTGGCGCCTGTTGTTCCCCCATGGACCAAGGACAGCTGCCGAAGACGACCGGGAAATCTCTCGGGCCAGCACAAGGCTCCTTGCGTCCGAGAGCGCCGGTTCGTTGTGAGAGTACGTCTCCGAAAACCTGGTGAATCTGGAAGCTTTCGCAGAGAAAAGGCTCGAGAAACTCGGGCCGCGAGATAACATCGACGGACGGCGATTGCTTGAAGAACGGCTGAGACTTGTAGGTAGAGTTGAGGATGGAGAACGGGCAGAGCTAGAGCGTCTACTGGAGTATAGTGGGAGGTCTCCTCCATACATTTCTCTGGTTGAACTCGGGTAAGGATCACCGTATGATTCGGGGAGAGGAACAGGGCTGGCTGCGATGTCGGGCAAGGGGAAAGCGCTTGGCGGGAATGACGGAAGAGAGCATGTTTTAACGTCCGTGACAGAAGACACTGGAAGTTCCGGGGGAATGAGCCTCAAATCTTCTGATGAGGAGTTGTATCTCTCTGCGATCCCTTCGCCCGTGGATGGCTCTTGTATGGTTCCGTCCATGCCGGTCGCTGATGGCGTCCGCGGTGAGGCTTCTATGTTCTCCCGTGCGAGACGTGCTGTCTTGGCTTGTCTCTTTTTCCTTCTCCTCAGTATCAGTTCACGAATGGCGACGGCCAAAGCTAATCCTAGGAGAAAGGCCAGAATTACAGCGTCGAGGATCATGATCAGCGATCCGCCATCGTCACTCTGGCCCCGTTTACTGAAAACATGCTGAGATTCACTCGAATAAGTAGGTGATGTTCGAAGGTCCATGACTGCTAGCAAACGGGATATCAGGCTGGGTCATAAACTTCTGAAGGCAAATATGTACCTTCCGTTCCTGTGACACTTGTAGGGTTTGTCGTATTTGTCGAAGTATGAACAGTTACAGATATAGTAGGATTCGACCCTAAGTTCACTGCAGAATCTATTGAAGAATCACTTGTTGAGCAATCATATTCTTACAATTTACTCACCGTGGAGATGAATGAATGAAGTCCTCGAGACCCATTCGCCATTTCTGAAGGAATAAACTTCAATTAGTACTCCAGAATACCAAGCCACGGACTCACGAATCGCTAACTACCGCTAGCAGGTAAGGATACATTAGCAGCTGCATCTCTCCAAAAAATTCCGATTTAACCTACCTATCAAAGCCCTCGCCTTCGTGAACTGAATTGGTCGAAAAGCTTGAAATTGGCTCAGAGGCATCGTCATCACAGAGGGTGAAGCTGGTCCAAGCAGAGCAACTGTGACATCGTATGGCGGTATCCCTCCTACAACGCCGAGATCAAGACTAGAAGGCTTCCACTTTCCGACGTCGGACCTCAAAGGAAGGACGGATCCAGAGGAAGTTGAGTTGATGCACGACGTCGTAATCCCAGCTTGAGCCAGGTAAGTATGTATGCAGATTGGAGAAATAGGACCCTAGCCGCTCACCTACAGCTTGAAACACAGAGGGAAGAAAACCGCCATCAATCCCTTGGGCATTTCGCAATCTGAGCATAAACTCGGCTCCTGACGACACACCTTGTGAGTTACGTCAATTTCTGTCGACAAAACCGGGCTCACCGATGGGTTCCTTCACCACGAAACTGATCTGACCCTCTGCGTCAGGTTCGATCGAAACCTCTTGGGGCTTCTTTCCAACGGTGAAGACTGTCAGACGATACGGAAATGCAAGAGCTATGTCGTTCGAATGAGGATCTATGCTAATTCGATAGGAAGCGCACGTAGAGAGCTCTACACGACCCTATGATGGAAAGTTGAGTCAGAGGAGGAACTAGAAGTTTAAGCGGTACCTCATC
Source organism: Galerina marginata (assembly GCA_023014335.1). Lineage (NCBI taxonomy): Eukaryota > Fungi > Basidiomycota > Agaricomycetes > Agaricales > Galerinaceae > Galerina > Galerina marginata. The sequence continues at coordinate 1,537,718 of JAECYW010000013.1, read as the reverse complement.
CTCTAGATGCCAACCGAACAATGGCTTTCTTCTTGCTAACCTTGACCTGGAGCGTCTCGATTGGTGGAGCATGAATAGACTAACTTAGAAGAGACGAGCACGGGCTAGCCGCCTCGCTGTCGCGTGCAAGTCGAGGGAAGGAATGTTGTCAAAGACGTAAATGTGCAGAGTGGGTTGAGCACTGCTGGAGAGTTGGCAATACCAGAAAGAAGGTGGTTGAAGTCTGCAAAACTGTGAGCAGCGTGTACCATATCGCTTCCAAAGGTCGTAACTCACTGGAGGAAAGGAGACTGATGGCGGAGACAACATCGGCGCTGTCCTTTATATCAGAGACGGTTGAGGACTTGGTGATGATGAAGGATCACAGAGCGATAGGGCAATGCGAAGAAACTATAAATAACTTGGACGAATCCCAGATGCGATTAGAATAACCTATTGATGGCATTACAATACATTCTCATGTATGTTTGCTATCTGTCTTGTCGAGCCAGATATTGTGCCACATACTGTCATAAACCATCCATACGGCCATTTAAATCAACACCTCTATGTCAGCCCTAACCACTACCAACACAGCCAAGGTTGATTGCATTCGACCGTTGTATTAATCTCGTCCGAGTCTTCATCGTTTCGAGAGCTTGATGGTGCAGTACAACGACCGGAGCAACCCGATAACTCCCAGCACAGGTTGAGTAACTTGTCAAGGAACACTGTCCTTTGCGCCTCCCAAACTACGGAAGAATTCGGCATAGGCATGTTCCACGTCAAATATCAGCTAAACTCACGGTCAGAATGCTATTAAGAGATTATAAGGAGTGATCTACGAAACCGTACCTGGCGGGACTGCTCCTCTGTAAGCTCCTCTGAAGCCTTCATCCCGTTAAGCGTTATCAACCTATACCAGGCTAGAGTGAGCGACGTAATTCCAACTGAACATAGAAATCGGAGGCTCACCAGGAGACCATCTTGCTTCGACCTTCCCAATCCTTACTCCCTTTGAATCTAGCATAACCTGTAACCAGCTCCTGAAGCATAGGATGTAATTGGTCCTTTGCCCGCATACGAAGTCTGAGGCCATCCATGAAGGTAATGAAGCTCTATAGAAGATGTATACGAAGATTAGTTGCCAATGTAAGTTGACTCATGGTAATAGGCGTACCTGAGTTGTCTCTGCAATCCATTTGCCTGTCTCTGGACCAGCTTCGCTTGAATGCTCAACAGTTGCTGGTACGCCAACTTTCAATCTGTGCAATGCAGCTGGGTGATCCATCTAAGAAAAAAACCGAGTTTAACAGGGTAAATCATAACTGATGGACTGCTGCTGACCCGGTACCGCTTCATAAAGTCATCGATGTTAGGTACATCAGCGCCGACCAACTTTAACATGGTCTTGTATTGTGATAGCAGGCGAGTGCATGCTGGCGAATATCTCTTAAACAAATTGTAGTTTCTTAGCACAAATTTTGGGGAAACAAGGTAGAAAAGACACTCACTCAGCTGCTGTAATTGAGTCTCGAACATAGGCGCGTTCCAAGTAATCTAGGGCGACGATGATTCCGAAAAGAGTCGCCAATGTGGTATATTTCTCTCTTTCAGCGTTCGTGTTGTATAATCGAACTTCTTCGTCAAGTGAGATCGGAGTGCTCATGGTGGATCAAAGATAAGACGGAAACTGGGGTCAGCGGTCAGAGAGACAGCCAACAGTTTGCGGTAAACACATGTACATACTCTACATCTTCTGCTATTGGCAGGGGCCGCAGGGCTATTGGTCATGATGAAGCCAAAAAATATTATTCTTTTCCTTCATATTTCTTTCTAAATGGAATGAAGGTTGAGTGCCACGGTAAGCGAGAAGAGAAGCGAAGGCACAAAAAATAATGGCCAACGTGGGGATCGAACCCAAGACCTTCGCGTTATTAGCACGACGCTCTAACCAGCTGAGCTAGTCGGCCATGCTTTACTGCCTTCAATTTCCTTTGAAATCCGGAAGACAAAGGGTTACTTTGTGAATATTACTGTGTTGGTTTTGTTCTTCGTTTCACTCCTCCACCATGTTTTTCATCGTCAGTCCTAATATGTTCCTTCCTCCAACTTCTAACTGATGACAATGCTTGAAGAAAGAGCTAACACACACAATTCTTCTGCATCCGTCATATTTTGGGCCTAGGATGCTGAACTTCCTCGAATCAAAACTATACTCAGACGTAGAAGGGACATGTTCGGGACAATTTGGGTATATTATCGCTGTGGTCTCGATATTGGATATTGGAAAGGGAATGGTGCTCAGTGGCAGCGGGCAAGCAGAGTTTATCACGCGCTATCGCGCAATTGTTTTCAAGCCATTCAAAGGGGAAGTTGTGGATGGTGTCGTGAACAATGTGAATAAGGTGCGTTGTTGATACAGTCTCGCGTTCGAGTATTTCTCTAAATGTATGTTTAGATGGGCTTCTTCGCAGATGTTGGACCCCTTACGGTCTTTGTATCCCATCAAGTAGGCTGGACATATACAAAGCCTAGACTCCTAAACTTACGACCACCTTCCTCAGCTCATTCACCCCGATATGAGATTCGACCCCAATTCAAACCCACCATCTTTTGCATCAGACGAGCAGGTACTTAGGCCCTCTCGATATATTCGCAGTTCTTATCCTGACCACTATTTATCGTCAGATTATTGAGAAAAACACTCGTGTACGTCTAAAAATTGTCGGAACGCGCGTTGACGCGACAGAGATCGTAAGTTTTATATTTCTCGACTATTCATAGACTCATTGGTGTCTATCATGCATAGTTTGCCATTGGAACGATAAAGGAGGACCATCTAGGTGTCATTGACTGATGTTGTCTTTGCCACTCTGCCACTTTTCCTGTTTCCAAGATATTAGGTGCGCTGTTCTTTTTCTTGGTTGACTCATCACTGCTAATCACGTTCGTAGATTATTAATGATACACACAGGGTTTTGACGAGGATTCTGGAGCTCTTGCTCAAAACCCTACCTAGCATTGTGCCTCTTTACCCAAAAATTGTATATTATTTCTTGCTAATTCTGCGTGAGTCAAATGTCTGAATTGTCAAATGCATAATTTGGTTACAGGGTCATTCCAAGAATACATTTTCAACCGACTACTCAAACGCATCGCCGTAGAAGCGGTCACTTTCACATGACAACGCACCATCCACCCCTTTCTTCTTCTTGTCGTGGAGGTTGACGTTCTTGAAGCAACTGCCTCGTCTGCTCGTCCGCCTGCCTACGTCGTGCTGCTGCCGCTTGTTCTGCCTCAAGTCTCCATCGTTCGTTCACACGCCTAGCAGCTTCAGCCTGCCTACGTCGTTCTTCCTCCTGTTGTCCGTATTGCCCCATCTGCCCACCGTAGGCAGCAAATCGACGAGGGGCGAGTCCTGGCTGGTTTGCCATGACCGGTTGCCGAGTCCTCTCACGTTCGCGTTCAATCCTCGCCAATTCATCCACCTGCTCTGCCAGGAAGACATTGTTTGCTGCGTTTCCAACATTGACCCCCGCTGGCACTTCGTCGTATATGTTTCCATGTGCTGTTTGCATATGTTGGTATATTGTCGCCCGATCGAAAATCCCCATGCACCTCCAACATATGTGTGCCCCACATTTGCATGACATGTGGTTGCATCCCTCCGTTTTTTCGATCCAGACTTTGCACTGCGGGCACTTCTTGTACCCATTAGCAGCGGCGAGTTGTTCATTCAATCGTTCCTGTTCAGCAGGGTTCTTGTGAAGCCCCCGCTCCTGGCAGGTCATGCCATCGTGTGCCTCTTCGTCGCAAGCAGCACATATGGTTGAGAAACAAGAGGGGCATTGCAAAACAGTTGGATCTTCGCGATGGCGATACATCTGCTTGCAATCCGGAGTCGTGCAATATTTCAATTCTTGAGGGTGTTGATCAAGATACGACAAAAAAGCGGCTTCAACAAGGGTTTGGAAAATGGGCGCAGGCAAGAATCGTCGAATGAATGGGATGGAAATGGGGACGTTGCATGTGGCGTCGTTGCCCATGCAAACGAGAGGAAAGGTTTTAGTGTCTGCAGCAGACGTCAAGAAGTGTTTGAGGCACCCAGCGCAATATATATGACCGCAGCCAAGCTGCTCAGGATTCGACACGTCGTCGGTGCAAATTGGACACAACTCCCGCTCAACTGGACCTGGAAGGGCGGCCCCAAGGAAGCTCCCCCCGCGAGACTCGTCCATCAGTCTATGTAGATGGTGGATCGCCTCCTCTCCGCCCTTGACAGTAATCTTGCACGGCCTGGACGAGAGATTTAGTGATACGTTGCCCTCTCCCAACAACTCTGTCAGTTTTCCCAGCCCCTCCCTCACGAAGAACCCAATGCATCTCTGGTCCAAGGTCCTTGTGATGTCTCTCCCAGCAAGACGCTCGACTTCGTGTTTGATCATGTCGCGGACATCCAAGACTGCCTCTGGCTCTCCATAAACTCTGAGAGATCGCGTCTTAAAGTCGTTTCTGACAAAGACTTTCTTCTCGCCATAAAGACGGTTGAAAAAGGCCCTTCCATCCTGCGACCCAAATGAAGAATGCCAATACGATGCGTCCAACTTTTCACCGGAGACCATGCTTTCCACTCTGACCTTCAAGGACCCTGCTGCTTTTTTGTCCTGCCCCAAAACTCGAATGAAAACATCGCCGCGCTCTCCTATCCTGGGTTGAACATGTGCGTCGCTGCCCGGCTTCTTCTCCGACAGTGCGTCCCATTGCTTTTTCTGTGCTTCATATTGCTGACGAGTTATCTTGATAGTGTATAGAAGTGGCTTAGGCGGAAGCCAGGCTCTGAATCTGGGAGAATTTGGTCCTAAACGAATTTGTCCAATTGAAGCATAGGCTTCTTTGGCGGCTTCCCATTCATCGAACAGGACTTTGACCTTCGCCTCTCCACTCGCCTGTTCGCCTGAGCCTAGAGTTTCGTAGGTACCCATTCGGACACCAGGAGAATTGGCAAGGTGCTGACGAATTGTATGAAAGGAAAATGGGAGGTCGAATGATATAGACTTCAACATTTTGAGATTCCCTGTTCCAGTAAATTCGACAAGATCCTCATCAACAGGGACACCTGGAGGGAAACCCATGACCTTTACTGATGAAGGAACAAAGTGCCGCAAAGTGGCTACGCCTTGAGGGCGATCGTTCATGACAGCCCTGATTTGTCGACCTCTCCAGATAGCTTGATTGAGCTTTCGAGCCTTCTCTTGAGCCTCTTCCATGGATGAATAAGTGGCGATGAGGGTCTCTGACGGAGCTCTCCAGGATACAAGGAGGAAGGGCGAATTCCGCGTCGCAGTATCCATAGCATTTCCACTCGCGTTGTCGCTGACGCTGAAAGAGAGAACTCGGTTGCGGAATTCGATTCCCTCGAGGCCAAGTGCTATTGTCTGGCCATGTTCAGCGTTCGCCAAAATGACTGCTTCAAGTACGCTTCCGCTGGCGTCTGGTTTAACTTGGAAGATGAAGAACTCCGATGGTTCGACGCCTTGGTGCAAGAATAAATCTGCGATTTCTGCTCGTTTGGCGTCCTTTGGAAGGTTTTTGATCGTAATCTTGCATAAATCGAAACCGGTAACAACATGACGAATGTTCAATCCGGCGCAGCAAGTCACCAAGCTTGAGTCCAAGACAATGTATTGTTCGATGGCACCTGCTTCTCTTTGCCTTTGTGCTTGCATCTGGACTTGACGCCGCTCCCTGGCTTCTTCTTCAGCTTTCTCCCTGGCTAATTTCTCAGCTTCCTTTCTCTTCCTCTCTTCGGCCTTACGAGCGCGTTCCTGCCTTTGCGCATCAGCTCTAGCCTGTCTCGCCACTTTCTCGGCTGCCAGCCTTCGTAGTCTTTCGGCCTCAAGCCTACTGGCCTCCTCTGTACGCTTTGCCTGCTCTTGAGCTTGCCTTTTTGCTTGCCTTCGCATTTCTTCCTCCTCCCACTCTGCTCGTTCTCGTGCCAATCTTGCTACATGCGTTTGCCTTTCGGCCTCCATCCTGATGGCCTCCCCTGTTTGTCTCTCCTCTTCTCGTGCCTCTCTTTCGACCTGTTCTCTGGCTATAATTTCGTCGTTCTCCCGTTTTTCAGGCTCGGTTCTAGCTGGGTACGCCATTCTTTCGCCCTGCTCTAGTTCATCCATTTCAGGGCGTCCTTCCAAAGTTCTGCTTCGGTTTTCTTGACGACCATCATCCTTGTTGTTCTTTGAGCCTACCGGTCCAGAGGAAGAAGACACGGACGGTTGAATCTTTGTGTGGGTAGGCTATATCAATGCGCCGGTTAGTGGTGTCATTCAGCTAACGGCTGACTCTCTTACTTCATCCTCATGTCTGAATCGGCAGTTATCACCTCTTGGACAATTGCCAGCTTTCCAATCCCGACATGTAACAGCTAATAGGAATTTTAAAATATATCATGCGTTGCTCATTCTAGTAGACTTGCCATTATTTGGCCTGTTGGTTTTCCTATTCACAGTAGCCGCATTGGTACTCCCAGATACACTCGGTTGACTGAAAATCTCGTTGAATTAAATATCTCAAGTAATGCATAAAATCATTTGGACTGACTTGCTCGTTGATTCTGGTCGAGCTGGACGCCTTTGCTGATCGCTGTCCTTTCTTGAACCTCCCTTTCCAAAGGATTAGGCTTAGTAAGGACAGCGGAAGTAATGAACGCACTCTTGGGACTGGTTGGTTGGCACCGTCATGTTGGAACTTGCAGTTCACTCCAAACCTACAGTATCCTTGTTTCCAATTGAGGCATGGTCTCTGTCTTATAGCGCTGCGTTGATTTGAAGGGGAGCTCCCCATTGATTGCCCTTCTGCGGACATGGTGGCACGAGTTAAAGCAGGTGTTGTACGCGAGGCGTCGGGCGCTAATCGAAGGTCCGTTAACGGCTTCTTGCGATTGACCTCCCCGATTTAGCATCAAGCGCGGCACTCTTACGACTGAACCCTCTAAAACTTGCTAAGAAAAGCAATCAAAGATTCGGAGAGCATCCCAGGTACCATACATACAAAGGAAATACTCATACATAGATCTGGTTCTAGGTGAAGACTCAGTCCTCCAGGGTCCGTCCGATACTTCACATAATTATGCACCTACCCCGCCGACATTGCTCGGCTTGTCGCAGATGGGCATACATTGAATGCGTTTCATCCAGCTGACGCTGCCGTTCTATTGTCTGCCTTTGCACATTTGCCATCTGCCTGCGCCTACGTTCTTCCAACCATGGATTCGCATGATCAGCGGCAAGACCTCCCATATCAAGGGCTCGCCGATGCTGGGCCATCTCCACTTCGTCGACTAGAACACCCTGGAAGGCATTGTCCTGGACATCTCTTACTCCATCGACCATGGCTAGAACATTGTCGTCAAAATCAAGGTTCCAATCAGTCGCTTGCTGGTACTCGGCGACGTCCACATCGTCAACAAGAACTCCTAGCCAGGCATTATGCCCGGCATTTCTTCGATCATTGATCCTGGCTGGAGCATCGCCATAAATATTTCCATGAGCATGCCGCATATGGTTGTAGATGACTGCCAAGTCGAAGGCCTCCATACACCTCCAGCAAATGTGAGCTCCACATCTACAATTCACGTGATTGCATCCTGCCGTCTTTTCGATCCAAACTTTGCACTGAGGGCATTTCCTATACCCGTTATTCATAGCAAGTTGTTCATTCAGACGTTCCTGTTCCCCGTCCTTGTGCAGCTTTCGCTCATTGCAGGTCATGCCTTCATGAGCTTCCTCGTCGCACGATGAGCATATAGTCGAAAAGCATGATGGGCACTGCAACGTCGCTTGGTCTGTGCGATGCCGGTAGACCTGTTTACAATCAGGAGTTGGGCAGTACTTCAACTCTTGTGGGTGATGGTCGAGATAAGAAAGAAAAGCGGTTTCAACCAGAGATCGAAAGACTTGAGGAGGAACGAATCGTCGGATGAGTGGAATCGAAAGTGGCATTCTGCAACTGGCATCATTGCCCATGCACACCATTGGAAAGTTTCTGGCATTTGCAGCAGAAGTTAGGAAGTGTCTGAGGCAGCCAGCGCAATAGGCATGACCACATCCAAGCCGCTCCGGATTCGATGCCTCGTCGGTGCAAATCGGACACGTATTCCTCACTATTGCACCAGAAAGAACTGGCGCAAGAAAGGCAGTCATTTGTGCCTCATCAATGAGTCTTTGTAGATGGTGTATTGCCTCGTCACCGCCCTTGATGGTAATTCTGAAAGGCCGGGAAGCGAGATCAAGGATCGCATTTTCTTCGCCGAGAAGCTCCTTCAACCTCTTCAATCCTTCTCTAACAAAGAATCCCACACAGGGAGGATCCAGGACTCTTCTTGTTTCCCTCTGAGCAAGACGGTTGACCTCTTCGGCGATCATCTGGCGTACCTGCAGGACCTTCTCTGGTCGTCCAAAAATCCTGAGAGATCGATACTTGAAGTCAATTCGAACAAACACCTTGTTCTCCCAGTAAATGCGGTTGAAGAAGGATATCCCCTCTTTGGATTCGAACACAGGATGCCAATACGTATGATCGAGTTTTTCCCCTGCGACCATATTTTCCACTCGGACCTTCAGCGACCCAGCGGCCTTCTTGTCTAGTCCTATCACCTGAACGAAGACGTCGCCCCGGGATCTTATCTTGGCCTCAATGTAAGCATCGACCTCTGGATTCTTCTCCGATAATGCATCCCACTGCTCTTTCTGTGCTTCGTACTGCTCTCGTGGAATCGCGATCGAATATCGAAGTGGCTTGGGTGGAAAAAAACAAGGTCTGAAATTTGGGGTATATACTCCTAGTTTTATTTGGTCGATTGAGGTGCATGCACTTCTGGCGTCTTCCCAGTCTCTGAACCGAACTTTGATTTTGGCTTCTCCGTGCGTCAGATCTCCAGTAGACACAACTTCGTAGGTATGCATTTGGACTCCAGACAAATTCTCGAGATGGCGACGCATGCTGTTGAAGGAAGCCTGAAGGTCGTAGGAGATAGACCTCAGTAGCCTGAGATCCATAGTTCCAGTGAAATTGTAGAGGTCAGTCTCGATGCGGCCAATGCATGGCAAATCGACGATTTTGATAGATGACGGGACGAAGCGTTGCATGCTAAATCCTTGAGGGCGTTCCACCATTATGGCTCTAATCTGACGGCCTTTCCATATGACCATATCGAGTTTCCGTGCCTTTTCCCGGGCTTCTTCAATAGTGGGATAAGTTGCGATGACAGTGTCTGAGGGAATCATCCACGAAACAGTGAGAAAGGGGGAAATCCGTGCTGTGGCATCCATCGTATTCCAACTGGCGTTGTCCCAGACCCTGACGCTCAGGATTCGCCCTAGGAAGGAGACCCCGTCGAGGTCAAGTACAATCGAATGTCCATGGTCAGCGTTCGCAAGCACGACCGCTTCAAGTCCATCGCCATCCGGTCTGACCTGGTGGATGTAAAAATCCGAGGACTCAATCCCATCGTTAATGAAGAGGTCGCTGATTTCCTCTCGCCCGGCATTCAAAGGAAGGTTCCTGATTGCAATCTTGCATAAATCGAAACTTGGGATGATGTGGCGAATCTCCAGTCCTGCGGTGTATGTTACAAGGCAGGAATCCAAGACCACATCTTGTTCAAGGGCTGCGGCGCCTTGCTCTTTGTCGACCGCCATCTGCATCTGGGATGTCTGGACAATCTGATCATGATCCTGTGTTCCGTGTTGTTTGGTACCGTACCCTTCCGCATACTTCATAGCCACGTCTGATACTGCGTTGTCGTAGACAGCTCCTGCGGTATCGTCTCGCTGGTCCAGGGTTTCCACCTGAAGGATCGCCGGATGGATTTCATTTTTTATATCGCTTGTAGATACGAGGTGTTGTTCTGTGAAAATAGTGGGTACAGCGCCGTTGGATTGTGGAATATCACCCTGTTCCACATGTTAGCCCTAAGTCAAGGGAGCTAAAAAGTTTGTTACATCGAAGGTAGGTCGGTGCCAGCGCGTATTACTATCAGGTCTAGGATGATTCCCAGTTTTCCAATCCCAATACGGCATGGATTCATCAATGCTGTGGGGTATGCTTCCTGAAGTAGTGGAAAGGGTGTCGTCTGCAAGAGTTGGTTTGGGAGGTAGTTTTCTTATTGGCTTTTTGACAGTGGTTCTTATCTGTCCAATGTCAGAAGTGCTGGTCTCGCTGCAAAAGTGCATTTAGTAGGATTGCGCCTTGTATAAGTTTTGACATACTCTGACGCCACCAATCCTGGGCGACCTCGATTTGTATGATCCTCTTCCCCTTGTTCTGCTGTCTTCTACACAATAAACACAGTTCAAAGTAGAAAACGTGTTAAGCATGGAAATACGCACACTCAACGTGCCTAAGTCCATTGCCAGAATATGACCGAATTTGCAACTGGTACCAGATTGACAAGATCCTCGTTGGTATCGATTACAAACTTTCTGGCTTGTGAACAGAAGTTGGGTTGGAGAGTTTCCGATATTTTGGTTTGGTGCCAACATCGTGGTGGAAACAAGGGAGAGAATAACTGCGGAGCAGCTCAAGACGTTTAACGTGAGGCTGGCGCTTATCGTGCTTCGTTACGACAGACTTCCTATTGGCTCGTTTTTCATTAATTTCTTGTAAGGGCAATAATGACATGCATGCACTACAGGCGACTGGTAATCTTGAAGCGGCATCTGCGGGTGGTGTTAGTTCAAATAGTCGAATTTCTGAGATAACAGAATCAGAAATTGGCAAACGTAGCGTTGATATTCTTCCAATTGACGTTATTGAACATCCTATTTATTGAGACCTCTATACCCTCAGACCAGAAGGACCATAAACAAAAAATCAAGGATGAGAACATACGAATTACAATCGTCGAAACGAATTTCATTAACAAAGTACGTTGATATTTACATTGCCGTCAAATGTGACGCTTCAACCTTGAGCTTCGGGATGATCTTCACCAGCTTGACTCTGATCAGGTTGGTCGCTACTGCCATCCATATCCATCTCTGCAATGGCAGTCCTTTAGAGAAGAGCATTAGGACCGGGCATACATGTCATAAATTTGATATGACGAACTCGTATGCCTCACGACATTCCCTTTTTGAACTTGCTGACTTCCACTTTTGCTTAGCATTAGTTTTAAGCATCTCGGCGTCGAACTCTGATTAAATATGTGTTAATATAACAGACGGATTGCGAACAATGACGATTCACCTTTGTCCTCTCCTAAGATTTGCAGTTTGTCTCTTGGAACACTTTGCCTGACGAAGAAAATAACAGTGAGATCAAGCAAAATAGTCACAAACAAGCTGAGGGCATATACCAGGACGCCTGCCTATCGTAGAACTGCACGATATACAATTTGACCTTTCGTTTTTGCTTCTTATCCTTGTGGCTCTCCAAAATGTTCTGAGGGACGGCGGTATTTGTATCCGCATGTATCACGGCAGGCCACCAAGGGAAGGAATCTATGAAGGGGAATAAGCAAGAAATAAAAAAGCGTATCGTTAATGTAGACACACCTGCCTTCGCCCATACTTAAACAATTTCATCATTAATTGAAGACCGAGTATCGTAAAGAGGGCAGCAACATACCAATCGTCCCGTCGATGAATTGCTCCACTTTTGGAGTCCTCTTTGGCCGCACAGCCGTAGTTGTTTTCAACCGAGGCGTTGTTGGTGTTGTCACCGGCTGCACTGGTTGCCCATCTTCCGCGTAATCGTCGTCATCCTGCCCGTCGGTGTCGTCACTTAGTTCGCTCAGTTCCGATAATGTCTCATGGTCAGGTTCTTCCTTCCTTTTGGCATCTTGTGGCTGAGGTGGCTGGGGCACAGGAGGAGCAGAGTCCGACGGAGGCGGGGTCGGCTGTTTGGCACTGGTAGACAGATTGCTGCTTCCAGCAGAAATAGCCATACTGTCGCCAGTGAGAGTGGCCTGCCTTTGCCTCTCAGCCTTTTTGCGTTGGTTCCTCTCTCGGCGAATAGCGGGTGTATCGAGTTTCTCGATGATGACCACACCGTTTGGTTGTGTCACCACATTGTGAGGACCGTCGATATCCTCATCGCCGGCCAGCGCGCCAGGTCGAGAAACGCTCTCAGGCTGATCTTGCGCCATGGTGGAAGGTTCTCCGCCCTCTTTAACATCTACATCCATGGGTATCTCCATGTCCATGTCCATTGAATTATCCGGATTGTGTTTCATTTCAGGAGGATCCGAGGAAAATGGCGGTGTCCTTCTCGAAGAATAATTTTCAGATGGAGCAGTGCTAACAATCGACAGCCTTGAGCTTCCATGTTCTAAAGGAAGAAACGAGATCGTAAGAATGGGCAAAGAAAAAGACTGTCGCACATACCTGTCTTTTGCCGTTTTCTCGGAGGAGGCATTGGCGTCCTCTCTGTACCGACACGTCCACCACGCTTCTGGTCTGGAGGCAAAATCCACCCAGCGTTGAACATGCTAAAGGAATCTCTGTTCCCAACATGGTCCACAAGTTGAGGTAGTACGGAAGGTTGAGGAGCAACTGATGCACGCTTCTTTGATTTATCCGCCTTGCTGCCTTCAGATATAGACTCAGGAACTTGAGATGGACCTGCAGAGGCAGAACCCGACCCATGAGCCTCCGCCTCAAACGCCTCCGCTGCTGCGATCGCACCTCTGGTCCGAGGAGCACGGAATCCTGCTGAGGCATCCAACAAAACTTGGAAATCCTCTCTTTGCTTCTTCATTTCAGAGGTCTCCCCTTCCTCTTCATCCTTCTGCGTGCTAGCACGAGCCGACTCACGCGCCTCTTTGTTTGCCCTCGAACGTTCGGCTTCAGCTTTCCGATCGCGTTTGGATTTAGATTTCCTAACCCTCTGAGTCGCAGTTGCTGGTGGAGGGCTAGGAGGATTCAAAGGGGGTGGCTTCATTGTGGCAAACGTATAATCAACCATGGTAGAAACAGGATCGCCGTCTATTTCCATGTTCAGGTCTTCCTTGATGGCGTCAGAGGTAAGGAGGAGCTCTAAGACGTTCACAGGAGGTTCTAGGTCGCCAATAGGCGCTGAAGCCTCAACCTCATCCCCAGCCCCAGCCTCTTCAACTTTAGCTTCTGTGGGAATATCTGCAAGATGTGCCCATGATGACGGATGATGGAGATATTTGCAAGATTCGATGGCGTCTAGGTGAGGTTTCGCATCCTTCTTGATTTTCGACGCCGCTTTGTGAAAAACAGTTCCTGCCTTGTTGTAAAGAAGGGCGTTGTTTAGGACCAGCTCCATGTCGTCCTACGAAAGAAAAGCTATTAATCAACATTGTGCCCGTGAATATGACGAACCGGACTTACCTTAAATTCTTTCACATTCCAATATTTATGTTGGTCGAGTTTCGAGTCAATAGTAGTCCAGCACATTGGGTTCTTCACAACTTCAAAATAGTCTGGCACATCGCTCTTTGAAACAGGATTCTTGAAGTAGTCATATCGATCCATCCTAGAGACAAAGCAGAGGTCAGAGTTTGAGATAACCTCTAGTACCAGCGACGTACCCTTGAATGCGTTCGAATGTGTTCCGTAGCTGGAGGTGGCCAGGGAAAAGACTTTGTGATAACACCTCATAAACGACATCCATCTGCCTGTGCTTCCGTATCTCTCGCTTTCTGCACAGATCGGTCAATGCACGAACGTTGACGAGATCTTGTCGCAGCCGCTTCAATTGCTGGAAGAGCCGATACAAAATAAGTGAACGTCCCCGGGATAAATTTTAAGGGAAGACATACATCAAGGCGCATCAGTTTCTCCTCGTCACTGAGCACTTTAGCACCAGCAGACGCCGTCCACGGTTCAAGATGCAGTCTCTTTAATAACGGCGCTCCTCTCCTTGCCTCTCTCTTCAGGCTCCAGTAACGGCACATCAGCTGAATGAAGTCGAGCTTCTTTCTGATCTTAATCCTAGCTGTATAGTCCATAATTCGCTTTACAATAATTGCAGGCACAAGTGGCGGGCCAGGCTTGTATGTCTTAGCGTATGCTCGTGCCGATTTCGAGGCATTTGCACCCGTGCGCTCGTGCTTTTCTTCTTCTCCTTCAAGAGCAGCAGCACGGATTTCTTGTTGTTCTGTCTGAGTTCTTTTGAGCACAGACGGAACAAAGAGGATTAAAAGTGAACGTACAGGAAGATGTCGATCGCAAAAACAGGTCAACGATGCTGGCTCAGCGCCTTGAGCACTCTTCATTGGCATCAATAATTTCTCCTTGCGTGCACAAGTGGCATGAAATGCGACGAAACATGAAGGTTTTGTGCACTGAATGCATGCACCTTCTCTGACTTCGCATACGCTACACCTCTACGAACGTTACCATTGGAAATAACCAGAGAAAGAGGAAAAACAGACCAACTTCCACCGCTGCTTAGATATCCTTTCTATGCCAGTTACAGGTTCCATAAAAACCTCGTTGGCCACTCGCGTCTCTGGAATCCATATCGCGCAAAGCAAATGTACCCATTCTCCGTGCGTCGTTTGTTTAAAGGCCCCACCTTCATTTGGACACAAGTAACAGCTCTAGGATAGCCATATGAGACTCTCCACAGATTGAGAATAGAAAAGGCAAAGAAACATACCACTGGATTCTCAGGAGAGACTGTGCACTTCCGACATAGCCATTGCCCCTCGGGAATATATGGCACTCCATAACAATCTGAATGGTGCTACAAATTGAACTTGAGGATGACGATAACGGGATGCATAATAACGTACCTTGATGTACGGCGAGGTTACAACCATCACAAAACACGATTGCGTTACTGTTCTCTCCTTCAGAATCATCGCAAATTGCGCAAGTAGAATCCTCCGAAGGCATAGCGAAGTCGGCTTTTGGGATGTTCTTCGTCTGCGTTGTATATGAAAAGGGGTTAGTAAAGCTGCTCTTACCGTAGAATAAGAGCAGGGACGCACCAAGTCAAACCACTCTTTTTCCAAACGATCCATGATAATTTCGAAAGCCTCGGGCATAACAAGATCCACCTGGCCCTTCTTCCGGTCGACGTTGACAAGGTCAAGCCAATCTTGGTCTACAAATTGAATAGGTGAGTTTCTGACCGTAACGAACAGGAATCCACGAACCTTGCTCATCCATATCATATTCCACTATTTTCGCAAGGTCACTTTCCAAGGGCTCTGTAAAGCGAGCCATGTTATTCAACGTCTAGAGTAGCATGAATGATTCACGTACCTATATGTCGAATATAATGGTCGGGCCGATTGAAATGGGTAAAGTCGTTATCTAGAGTGGCCTAGATCAGTACCTGCATGGCACAAAAAGCCGAAAGGACAAACATCCAAATGTTCTAGCCTGGTTATCATGTGTACCACCTGGAAGCTTCAACTTATCGTCGTGAATGATCTCAAATTCGACTTTGGGTAATGAACTGGTTGCTGGAGGCGAAACTTGTTGGGATCCTCGAGCCATGGCAAATGGCGAGCTGCCTACGGAGACTTCCAACAACTTGTAGCCCGTGTTTTTTTATGCCCAGAAGATGTCGAGCAAGAGCTAAGTATGATTGTGAATCATTTAATTCATGGCGAGGACGAAGGGACACAGGAGTGGCGGGAATGCGTCACGGTTGGGCGAGTGACAAATCAAACCACGTGATGTTACAAACATCGTTCTTGTGACATTGACAAGATTGACACTGACAATTCCTTGGAAAATAATAATATTCACAATCCATGTATCCTACAGTGTACTCCTCCCAATAAACGCCTAAGGTAGGTAATAATGATTACAGCTCATCCTTCGGAGGAGGCGTGGCTGCTGCGACTGGGGGCTCGGTAATTGGGGGTGCGCCGACTGATATACTGGCAGTGGGCTTTTCTTCCTCGGGAGCGTCCGCCGCCTTCTTTTTGAAATGCTCGGGGATAGCGCCGCCCATCATGCCGCCATATCCATTCGTATCATGGTAGTCGGCTCCTCCGTTCAGCATGGCCTTCTCGAAGTCGATCAGGTCAGTGTAACCTCCGTGCAATAGCGCTATCCGTTGGGCCTCTTGCTTTCTCTCAATCTCGAGCTCCTCTGGATCTTCGACGAATTCTTCTGCCTTGGCTTCTGCGTTGATTTGTGTCAGATCGGCCGTACCGTCCAAGATGGAGGTAAAGAACTTCGTCAGAGAGTCCATTTTGGCCATGCCTTCAACCATGTATCAATATCTCGAACAAAGTGAAGGATACCGAGAATCGTACCCTCATAACGGATTGGCTGGTCAGATCCAATTGGGTACACCAAAACTTTAGGCTCTTTTGGTCCCCCAACCTCGAGACCCATTTGGACGGACGACTTTCCTTTACGATCACGGTGTGCGCCAAATTCGAGATCCGTTCCAGAGAACTTGTTGGAAAGGACTTGCCACAGAAGAGGGATCTTCTTGTCCTTGGTCAAAAGCAGGACACGATGCTTGCTAGTATGCTGTTACATAGACCAAACATTCGAATCACAATTTTTAACTAAAAAAAAACACGAATTTCACGCACCTTTCTGACCCAGCCAGGGATTTCATCAACTTTGTAAAATTTCGTGTAAACTTTCGGAATTCGTCTTGTTACGAAGTACCAGAAATGACTGGCAGTACGTTCGGCGCCCTCGAAAAGAATAGGGGATTGCGAACCTCCTCTTGGGAACACCTTGACAGTAGGGAAGCCTTGAACGCCCTGCAGATTGTTGGTAAGCGGTTCGCAAAACTAATATGGGCATCTGTACCTGTTCAGCACATAGAGGCTTGTTCTTCTCGGCGTGGCAATTAACAGCGTAGACTGGAACTAGAGGATATAGACCGAGAGCAGCTTTGCTGTATTCTGGGACCATTCTCTGACAATGCTGCACCCAATAGTATAAGCATTCCAACAGACGGGCCAATAAGGTTGGTAGGACGTACTCCACACCAAGGCGCGACGAAAGCGACCATGCTAGTTTCCTAAAAAAAAAGGTGTTAGGCAAAGAGAAAAAATATGAGAAGGCCAAACTCACGTTAGCTTTCATAGCTTTCTTGAACGTCTTTACGTCCAGCATCTTGACTATCGAATCTTTCGGGAACATGCCCGCTGACACCAGTGAAGGTGCCAGTACAAGAGTTAGCGCAACCAGCTGAGTGGCCAACATATTGCGGTCGTTGTTACAGTCGTCCGGGGAGGTTATCTGGGAGAAGTGAATTCCGCATAATGGAGATGGTATTTATGGAGGATCCCACCAGGTGCACTGACGTGTCCTGATGGCGGTCACTCGTCTGTGTCACCCGTTACAAACCTCATTCCCCGATGTTTCCTCACATTTTTTCCTGGAAACTCTCGGACTCATACCCCAATTCCAAGAGGGTGAACATCGACCGTTTTTCCAAGCATAAGATGACTTTGTTCTCCATATTTCACGGTGGCAAGGTCGAAATTTTGAGGGTTATGCACCTCGACGCAACCTCAACGTCACCCCGAATCAGGGTCTTCGAACCGGCACCGTTCAGGCTACCTCTAACCGGGTCTTCCGGGAAAGGTTCAATAACCAAAATACTGGCTTTTTACCACGAACTCTCATTTATCGCTTCCTTCACCTTCCAGGGGGTCAGCGGCCCCGGAGGTTCAAGAGGGATTATATTGTCTCTGGGAGCTCCTCTCAGCCAATCATGTTTGCCAACCTCTTCCACCTTGCCAGACCCACGTGGTAACTCGTGGCGATTGGTAGAGTTCAAGCTTCTGAACAACCTTTATAAGCTTTCTCGTTTTCCCAGGTCTCCGACGCCTTGAGAGAAAACGTTGCCGGTAATGTCTCCAAGTGGAATGCCGCAAGCCAACGGTCGACGGGTCATCTTAACGTTGGTCTACCGGGCATGCAGACTTTTCCTACTTCAAATATACCTGGTGTTCAATGCAATGAAACTCGGAAAATTTTATGAACGGCTCTACGAGTATAATGGGAATTTAACACAGTTGGCAGCTCGGAACAGGTGAAACGCGGGGGTCCCATCGACTACCTAATTTACGGATACATCAGTAACTCGGATTATTTTTTTGGCTCCTAAAATACTTGGTTGGGACATGGGACAGGTGAGAGTAAATTGATACACTTTTAAACGTCGTTACGGTGACGTCTTCTTTTGCGCTTGCGCGGACGCAGACGGTCTGCGCCAATGTCTATTTCAGCGGCCACGGGTGGCCATCGATCATCTCCGCGCATGCATAACGTGGAATTCGTCTTCGTGTTCGTCGTGTTCATCGTCTAGTTCGTCCAATGACAATTGCAAAGAATGAACAGAAGTCAAATGCAATAACGTCCCCGGCGGGCCTGACTGGAACCTCGTTCCAGACCTTGTCGTTTCCAAGAGTCCTCGTAAGTTCAGCAACATCCTAATTGTAAGTAAGTCGCTAAATTCCCAAAATTTTCCATATTTTTGATAAATCAGGCGTACCTTGAGCAGATCACCGATTGAAGAGCCTTTGAGACCGCGATGGCATAATACGATTTCAAACCAGCACCCCCGACAACAACCCAAAAGAGGATATTGACGATACTGACGGCTGCAAAAGTTCAACATTAATGAGGCATCAGTGTGAGTGGAGATGCCTCGGTCCTACCCATGATGACTGGAGGCAACGCAGATGTAAGGTTAATCAGAAGAAACTATCTAGTTGTGCACTGACCAAAGTAATAGACGAGTCCTGCAACAAAAAACTGTCAGAAAGCCCTGGCGCTGATCCAGTCTCAACCACCCACCATCCCGTAGTAACACTTGGAGTACGATCGATCGATTGAATGATTGACCTACGACCCCTACTATCACTTCCCGAACTCATAGAAACGGATGAGAAGCGTACATCCCCGGAAGCATTTCCATACAGTTAGGACGAAGATGACTACAAAAGTATGTGAGTAGCTTGAATATATGCATTGTTTAAGACTTACTCGATTCGAAGAGAAAGAATGGGACCCAGAAGATGGTCAAAGCTTTTTCACAAACCGAGCCGGGACACGTCGAGTAACAACTAGTGAAGTCAGAAGGTCCTGCCATAACTTTCATCAAGCTCAGTCATCAGATATATCCCTATCGATTACTACAAAAACTCACAGTTGGTGTGTTCGAATGAGATTAGATAGCAGGCGATCATGTTGGCGGTGGATAGCTGAGCGTGCGCTCTTCGTAAGTCTTGTGGGTCTTGTTCGCTGTGCGGTCTTACTTACAAGTCCTAGCGAAGCCAATGCGAGAAACAAGGTTCTACTTCGATAAAGAGCATTTGTCCGCATTATAAGGACGCCTAATTCATTTTTACATGTCAGTCACCATTTGTATGAAAATATGACACACACTTACATTCTATTGCTCCAATGGAAATGATGATCAGTATTGCATATGTCGGTTGAAAAAATCTACAGCTAGATGTTGTTTAAGAAATATTAAGAACAGTTGGCCATGATCATGACATTGCATCTGAACCTCACAACTACAGTAACAGCAAGCATTAATAACTGTTGTTTGATATTCCTGATGCAACAAGGTACGTACTTCGATCGATGGCGAAGGTGCAAATTCATCTGTTGAGACCGTACCCATCTTTCTGAATCAGTTCCCCATAAATCTAGAGCAAAAGAACTCTCACGGTATGTGTTGTAGATTAACAGGACAAGCGGGAGGTATCGATTCTGTCTATGTAAGTAACCGTGACATCTATGGGAAAGTTATGCTTACGAAAAAGAACAACGAGGTACCAAAGGTCTTCCTTGCCAGCCATACTCTCTGTATCTGCGAAAGCCACGGTCTCAGCAACGAGGTCATTGTGAACTCAAGTCCTCAGGCCTCAGACCTCTATGTCGAGCGTAACAAGGATGTCCCACACCAGAATTGTTATTCCCACAACTGCGACCTGGATGAGTGTTGTTTGAATAGACTGCTGCACCTCCAACTGACCTGTGAGATACTTGAAAGTATCATTTTGTCATCAACAATTATTTAACTTCATGGCAGAGAGCGTACCCGTGTTGTGAATCGAGCTGAGTACAGTTCTTCCTGCGACGCAGAGGCCCCTGACACAACAGGGCTAAACGACATCCACCTATCAGACTCGAGTGGTCGACGTTGAGGTTTTGCGAGCGAGGAAGGGTTAGTCGTGGAAAGGCATATGCCAGAGAGTTACATATATCATTTGAACTGGTTCCAAGGTGATGTCGGACGTCACTTGGGGTCGACGAAATTCTTTAAGCGATCAGCTTGAGAACACTTCGCTGACATGATATCACCCTATGGCTATTCACGGTGATGCATTGGTACAATAACGCAGTAAGCGGAATGTAAAAGGTGCTGGTTTGGGCCCAGAATAGAAAAACGCGATCATTCACCTAAGAAATGTGACTTCTCGTGAGGATGACTTACGCCTTTTGTTAGGGCAATCAACACAGCATCCACTCAGCTATTTTGGCCTGTCACTTGCGCAACAACTTCCATCTTGATGAACAAGTGAGATACTTGGATGCTGAGGCAATGTTTCACGGGCGCGGCCTATCAATGGATACGATCTTTACGTCGCCCAACAAACCCTTCCGAAGCTCAGTTCCAGATATAAGTACACTGTGATTGAATGCTACTTCCTATGGCTGTTTATCCGCAACGAAAAGTTATAAGTTAATCCCCAAGCATGTGACGCCCACCACCACGGAATTCTCTTCTTTTTATCCACTAAAAAATTCCCATTCTCATCACGCTCCTATAGCGCGTAGCCTATTGGTTCACTCGTATCCGTGGATCTAGCAGGCCTCGTGTTTTCCAAGCCTATCAAGGAGCCTGGGTAATCAGTTTCGAATTGTGAAATCGTGGCCACCCTCGTTTCTAGTATTCCTCGAAGGTTGAGCAGTAGCCTAGAACAAGATGGTCAAATTATGGTGATTCTTGACCGATTTCAAACTTAGATATTCGTACCTAGATGTGATGGTTGCTTGAAGACTCTTCATGAGACCGACCGCAAGGTACGAGGCAAACGGGTCCAATATCCATATGAGAAAGTTGCAGATAGAGACAGCTATTATTAAAAGTCGTCGATCAGACAACAAAGAAATAGAAGCCACGACAAAGAGACATACACATAATCACTAAGGAAGAATGGTGAAGAAATTAGTTTTGTTCAGACCGAAACTATTGTGACTAACCAACGTAGTAGAGAAGACCTGAACATTGGGGAATTTGTTAGTCCCGTCGCCGCCTTGTGATCTAGTGAATTACTGACCATCGCGCACGATAATTCGGACAATATTATTGGAACCCGACAATCTCGATACTTTGACTGGACGGTACGGTATCAGAAAAGTTGTACAAGAAGGAGTGAGAAGGGCACCAACATGATTTGTATGATTTCCAAACCGTGAGGACAAAAACCACTATCAAGAGATTGGATAGTAAGCTTTGAATTCAATTTATTGTTTGATATAAAAGCTTACGTGTTTCGAAACAGAAAAAAGGAACCCAAAAGGCGATTAGGAGAGGCTGGCAGAGGGGACTAGTACAACCCGATAGGCACCCTTTGAAACCTATCGTGCTTGCTGGTATAACTAGCTAATGTCGTTATTGCTAATCCAGGCGGAGAAAGAGAACAAGAAGCGGACATGTTTCATATCGGAGCACGATGAGGAAACAAGTCAACATGATGGCCATTGATGCCTGTAGGTTTTTTAGAAATTCCTTTGCAGATTTCGGTTTGCAAAAGGGACGCACAATACACAAGAATGCCAGAACCGACAATAGAATTTTGTTTTGATAGAGGGCGTGCGTTCGCATCACGAGGACGCCTTCAAAGTGAAGATGAGGTGGGTAAGACGATCAAGTGAATGGTTCAGCGCTGACATTCAATTACACCAATCGAGACCAAATCCAAAATGGTGGATGACAGTTCATAATTCTTGCACCTAATGAAGATAGTTCGGATAAATTGCGTAAAGGATGACTGATGACTTACAACTGGAAATTATATTAGAGTTAGTCCACAAGGACATATTCGAGTTAGAGTTAGTACTCACTTGTATCGATGGAGTGGGCATGAACTGCGCTATTGTAATTTTGTGAGCAATTGACCGGCACTCGGGGTGCAGTGTCAGTCTTACAGGAGAGATCGAAGACAAACAGAACTGGGGGCAGATAGCGGTTCTAAGATGGCGTCAACGATGTAGGACAGCATCGGAAAACTTTCACACATACGATAAAGAATAGGGTCGTTCCAAGAGTCTTTTTGACCCTCCAAACTCTGGACACCTGGCGAATACCATGAACAACGAAACATGCGCACAGGATCAGCGCCTTGCCTCTAGATCCAGAGTCAGAGCCATATCCCACACCAACACGGTAGCAGAAGCCACTGAGGTATGTTAAACTGTGAGCGTCGAACATATTATGGCCCGTAATTCAGTTGAACAGACCAGTTGCATACTTGATAAGATGTCGTGAGACCACAACTTCTACATGAAAAAATGGCAAGCGTACATACCTTGGTTGCAGTTAGGCTTGAAAGGAGCACAGACATCTCGGGGATGCCCTGCTCCATGGCGGGCAAGCACACTCACCAAAAGCTGGCTTAGGCTGCGGGCCAAAAGTTCAGAATGGGAAAGAGAGACAAAAGAGACAACGCCCACCCAACTTAATGTGCCCTATTTCACGTCTATTCTTGACAGTTATTCCATTTTTGTGGTACGGCGCATTCGCAGCTCGGCGGGAATAAATGGGAGCATTGTGCACATGGGTAGTGACTTTTAGAGCGGCGTTGAACGGGGTCCTTGTTCGCTTTCGAAGGAGTTGACAGAATGCCGTGACACTTTTAGTACCGACTCCGGTATGTCAGATTCTAGCAGAAGTATGTGGATGGTGGGCCACCTCAGTAACCTTTGGAACGTCGTTCTGATTCACGATGGACTCTGGGAACTCGACTGAAGTTTTGGACACACGTTTTGAGCACGAAAAGGCAGCGTAAACTTCTTTGACACGCTCTCCGGTACCTGGGATTCCTGCCAGTGCATGTGCGAGTGAAATAGGAGATATAAGCGAATACTAGCAAGGCCTTTATAATTATCAAGACTATGAGAATGAACGAGAGTCCTTATTCGATTTATTAGAGTGGACACTAACCTCAGAACCTGCCTCGATTGACTGGTTGTTCGTTTCACAGATCTCGAGCGACGCGGAAAGGATTTAATTCCATCCAATCGACTTTTTTATCTCTGACGGTGTCAAGATAGCCAGTTCAAAAGGCTTGAGAGTGGCGCCCATCGGACTGGCATGGGTATTGGCATGGGTATTGGCACTGGCAGATGGCAGTCGGCGGCTGCTCATGGGACGATAGCTGTGCCGGCTGATCCGTTTAGACAACCTCCGACGAGTCTCCGAGAATTCGGAAAGAAACTCCCAGCAAACTCGTGATCTGAGTCGTTTCGAACCTATTACTATTAGGCGCCGTGAGCATATCGTCGAGACTCGAGCTTTACCTCTGGCCATCCCTCAGGGATAGGTAAGGAACATCGGCGCCTTCACATAGCAAATTGACTGACAAAAACTCTGCTTCAAGTTTCTCTTGTCGCCCTCCATATGATTTTAGCCACCCAGACCCTGCAATAGTACTTCATTTGTTCATGGGTGTTTCATGATCATCCTTGAGATGAACATCAGATAACGGGTGATCCGTAGGACACATCACATATATCGCAGCCTGGCTAGGAGGGCTCCTCGGGCCCAAGTGTGGTCACTGACAGTATCAATCAGTTTCAAGCCTGGGTTCTGGAAGATTTTTGTCTTGGTGAGCTATTATAAAACAAGTATCCTCAATGCGCCTTCTTCCCGAAGCTAAATCATGCCGCTAATAGGCGTCAAACGTCATTAGAGCGACATATATTTCGCATGCGTATGCATCGTTTCACTACTTCTCGAAATAAATGTCTCCTTCGCGACATCGGTTTCTCGAGTATCAGGTATATTTAAATTCATCGGTGAAAGCTGCCCATGTTCTCATTCCTATTCACCATCCATCAGGACAGCTTGTGTACAGCACACTTTGCTTACCACATTTCCACGAACATTACGGGAGTTTGTTCATGTGGCAAAGTTCGTGTCGGAGGCGCTGCGTACGCAGCTGCGCCGGGGCGCTTTCATGGCTGTTCCTCCTAAGATCAACATGCACTCATATGAGTGGCGCAACACTCAGCGCATGACGGTGGCGAACAATCCCCTGCATAGCAAGTGGATTGTGGATCAAAGACTGAGCAATCAGCGTACCAGTAGACCTTCATGGAAGGCGCTTGAATTAGCACAAGCCACCTGTGCTTCCTGCGCAGTTCGGTTTGAGGTTGCAACTCCTCCTAACCCGGCGAGAACATGAAGCACTGACAAGGGACCTGACATGGCCACCTGGTCTACCTCGAAGGAAAGCGCATCTACAAAGGCTATGATCGAGTTTCCTATTTCCTTCCTGAAACCATGCACGGACGTTATCAAGGAGTAAATGTTAACATTCGTGTCTAGACGTCATATGCCTGCGGCGTGAGGTGCATGATCTTTCTTGTGGGATATAGGGTTTAACTGTAGACACGACAGCTTATTTCCTGCACAAGTAAATTTCGAACAAACCGGGAAGTCGGGTATAGTGCATATTAAATAATGAAAAGTGCTTGATGCCAGCTTGTTTTCTCGAACGACGCCAGCATCTTGAGTGAAGAGGAAAAGGAAAGTAGGTGCGAAAAAAAAGTAATATTACAAGTCTGTCCGATGAATCTAAACGCGAAATTAGCTGCAGCCTTGCAAAAAGGAAAAATGGGTACTTCGTGCGATAGAGCGATCCACTCTGTAAGTGTTCTATAATATTCATCGCTTTCTTTGTCCACTGGCCGATCTGGATGCCATAGTGTGAAGGAGGTAAACTGGGCTGTAGGTACGAGGTTTCGAACCGGTCGATCGTCTGGCGTCTCCGTAGAAGCTTCTGTGTCTTCCAATGAGCTGTTCATATTATGCTCCGGGTCCGCCATCACCTCGTCTTCATCTTCAATCGTGATCACCTCTACCCGTTTGGAGACGGCGCTGCGTGTCAACCTTCCGCGAGGCTTTCCAGTTTCTTTTGCCTTCGAACTTTTCGTTTCACCCTCCTTCTTTTTTTCGCTCGAATCCTTGCCCTTCCCGTTTTTGCTATCCTTCTCCTTATCGTTTACTGAGCCTGAGCCCGTTTCCTCTTGGGTTTGCAGTACGAGGCCTCCATAGCCTTCAGGAAGGTCGATCGTAAGGCCGTGAATTGTACGACCCCGGAAGGTAGACAGGAAGCGCTTGTCCAAGTCCTCCAGTACTGGAGACAACACCTGCGTGGCATCCGATGCAAGAGACGTCTGAGATTCGACCACGAGCGTCGATTCCGTCCGAATGGAGAGGGTTTGGCTTTCGGCCTCCGTGATTGGTAGGGCAGAGCCAGAAGCCTCGCCGTGCGTATCTGGCTCCGTTGTGAAAGACCCTTGCGTCTGCAGGGTAATAGAGGCGTCGACTTTCATATCTGTGTCCACATTAGAGTCCTCCGGCCCTCCAGCTGCAACTGTCGCGTCCTTCTCGCCCGTGTTCTGATCCTTGTCCTCCGGTTTAGCTTTCTCCACGCGCATAAACGCAGAGACAGCAGCAGGTCCAGTGTAGTTGATGTGAAAAGGCATGAGGTTTGGGTTGCATGTTGGGAGCTCCGACGCGATAAAAGGTATCACCAGTGTGGGGGTTGCTGAAGACATTGCTTGAACAATTGGCGTCAGAGAGTCAGACGCGTGGAAGATACGTCGAGTAACAGCACGTGAAGTTACTTTCTGTCACGAAAGTTCAACGTCCGAGTCTTTTTCCAGTCTCCCTCTCCCTCCAGGCTCCTAACCAGCCGTCGTTGGGTGTTCTATCTCTAAGTGTGCGGTTGACGGATGTGATTTCCGAAAGTGCTTTGTAATCCATAACTTTAATTTTTGACGAACACCCAACGACGGCTGGCAAACTATGTCAGCCACAGGCGTGTGAATATGCTGACTAACACGTAGATTTCATCTTTTCTTCGTTAAAAATGACAGATTTAAAGTCCATAGCAGACAGATAAAATTATGAGAACTCCTTGAATGTACTTTTACACATGCCCCTGATCTCTGAATTTTTTTTAGCGGCTCAAAACACTGAGATATTGGCTGGGCTGCCCAAATTGCATTGAAACAACAGGTATTTAATGTCTATCTCTTAATTGATGCAGATTCAAATCGCGAAAAAAGCTAGGATATCTTCCTAGTGTCCTTTAAGCATTTTTGATTTGTATTTCTGAATTTATTTGAGTCTGTATGCCATAAGAGTGAGGGGGAAGAAGGGGTTTTAGTGTGTTAGTCAGCATATTCACACGCCTGTGGCTGACATAGTTTGCCAGCCGTCGTTGGGTGTTCGTCAAAAATTAAAGTTATGGATTACAAAGCACTTTCGGAAATCACATCCGTCAACCGCACACTTAGAGATAGAACACCCAACGACGGCTGGTTAGGAGCCTGCTCTCCCTCCAACTTCGTCTAACGCCACTTGCCAAAAGGTTAAGAGCCTGAGGTTGGGTGGGGTCAGCAAAGCTGACACAAAAACAAGCGCGATTGAGCCGCGGGTGGGCGGGATCAATCACGCAAGTGTCTTAGCTCATGAACCTTAATGCAAGCTGTACTCAGTTGATGTATGGAAGTAAGATTGACTAAGTGACTTGGGAATGATAATTGGTAAATGATGTATGATAAAGACAGACTAGAAGGTTAGGTAGAATATAAAACAACTGAAAACTATTTGTATAAAGAGAATTGTGAGGCAAGGGTGGGATGGTGGGGAGAAACAAGCTAGGTAGATGGAGGAAAACGAGAGGTACGGCGCAGGCAGCGTGCAGCAGTGCGTCGTTGATGAGAAAAGGTGATGAGCTGGCACTGCTACACTTGCCGCTCAGTTGGACGCTGCGACCGGCTACTCCCGGCTTCGCTAGGGATTGCCGGTAGCTTAGCTAATTCCAACTTCGTCTAACGCCACTTGCCAAAAGGTTAAGAGCCTGAGGTTGGGTGGGGTCAGCAAAGCTGACACAAAAACAAGCGCGATTGAGCCGCTTACCCACACGAGACGGAAGACTGCGGCGAGAATCACAGCTAAACCCAACCAAAGGCGAGTGACCTTAGACCAGATTAGCTAAATGACGAGAAGCAATCATTTCAAATGATCGGATATAAGCTTCATAAGCTAAGGAACGCCATCTTCCATGAAGCCTGACAACTTCAGGGGCAACACCTTTGGCCAAGTAGAAGGAAGCACCACCAATTCTGAAGGAGTGACCAAAGGCAGTTCCAAAACCAGCAGCTGAAAGGATAGTGTTGATCCGTGTTAAGGCTGGGGCTTTAACCATGGGGCGGATAAATCCTTTCTTGTCTCTCCACGAGAACAAAGGATCATCAGGGCCAGCAGGGACAACTGATCGGAGGTTTCGGAGGGCTTCAAGGGGGCAAAGACCTTCCTCTTCGACCAGGAAAATATCTTGAGTTTCTCCTGGACGTGCGGTTTTAGCAGATGGGAGGCAAAGTCGAGCATAGGCTTTGCCATCCATGTCGGAACTGAGTAGGACATCTTTTCGTTTAAGATGTTTCTCCTTGTCAAAGCTGGACCTGGTTAAGACAGAGACTTCACCAAAGCGCATGAGACCGAAAAAGGCACATACGCACTGTGCCCATAGGCATGCGTCAAAGGGGTCAGAAAGGTCCAATACTGAGCGAATGATTTGAAGCATGTAAATGGTGATGGGTGGTCTAGGAGGGCGTCGGCGTTTGGATCCTTGGAGATTAGCCATTCCACGTATAGACCAGTTGATGCGGACATGATCCTCTTCAGAAAGTGGTGGTGGCCAACCTTGAGCAAGGTGCCAAGCTCTGATACTAGCAAGATATTTCTTGGCAGTGTCAACAGAGACTGTCTCAAAAGGAGTGCCATCAAAGAAGGCAGGGTCATTGGCATCTGGTTCTGCTACTAACCAAAGGACAAAGGAGTGGAGGATTGCAAATGAAGCTGGGAGCCGAAGCTCTTCTGGAATGGAGAAAATGTCACAAAATAAATGGAATTTTCTTAGGCCAGCGCCATAGCTTGAGCGGTCCTGCAGTGAGGCTTGGGAAGCAAGAGCAGCAAGATGATGAATGATTGGAACATTTATGAGGGAAGGAGGAGGAGAATTAACACCTCTCCACAGGAATATCCGTTCATCGGAAAGGCAGTTAGGGCGAAGGGGGCTAAAGCGGGGCTGAAGAGATGAAATAGATTCAACGTGATAAAAACCAAGGACCTCTGGATTTGGTACAACCCGAGAAGCAAAGGCGGGATTTATATGGGTATAAGCTTGTCGATTAAATGAAGAGGTAAAGGAAGGTGGGCTTTGATGGATGCTGAAGGGAAACCATGGAGAAAGGAGGCCACGTCTCCACGTGAGAGGGCGTCTGTAATGTTGTCTCTGCTTGGAACATATTCTGTTTTGAGCACGATTTGCTTCGAAGCGAGAAGCTTGTAAATCTGAAAGGAGAAATGTTAGGAATGAAGGAAATAAATGAAGGAAAGGGGTTTGACCTCTTTTAGGATCTTGTTTGTATTGGTGCTGTGAGAACGACCTGAGTTTACCACAGCCACTACTCCTTGATTGTCCGAGCGGACCAGGAAAGTGTTTCCAGCATGAGAGGAAGACTGGATAATAGCGTAGTGAAAGGCAATGCGCAAGGCAAGTTTGACAGCTACAGCTTCTGCCCAGCCAATATCGAATAATTGGTTTGGGCCAACAATGAAACCAGGTGCATATTGCCAGACTGCCCAGTGACCACGTACAACCACTCCAATACCAAAGGATGAGCTGGCATCTCCCCACCAGTCCAGATCTAAAGGAGCGGACGGGCGGAGGGGAAGAGAATTGGGTAAGGATTGAATGATGTAGCGAATCCAGTCTAAATCGGCTCGGAGGTAGTGGGGAGGTGAGAGACGAGCACGTGAGGATTTGAAATCGCGAATAAAGCGAATCAAGGAGCGCAAGAAAGGGCGTATGAGTTTGAAAATGGATGACATGTGTACAAGCTTCCCATGTAGGGAGGCAGTCTCGTGTTCGGAGAAAGTGCTCTGAGGGGTTAGCCATGAAGTGATGAGAGAGAGGGTTTTGTCGACTTTTTCCTGAGGTAAGGAAACAACTCGGTTTGGGAGATCCCAGTCGAAGCCAATATATCTCTGGATAAAAGATAGTGGCCTCATCTTTTCTAGGCTCCAGGGAATGCCGAGGGAGGCTGTTAGGCCCATGAAATCGGATTCTGACCAGGTATCGGAAGGTAGAGCAATGACAAAGAAATCGTCTACCCATTTGAGTATAAAGCGATAGCCTGTTGCTTTGTAAATGGCTATCAGCATGTCGGCTATCCGTCCAAAGACGCCAGCACTGGAGGCTAGGCCAAAGCATGCGGCATGATCGATATAAACTTTGCCTTTCCAAAATATGCAGGTAAAATTTTGCTGGTCTGGACGGACAGGTGTGATTCGGTAGGCTGCTGATATGTCGAAAGTTGCAGCCCGGCAGCCAGGGGGTAAGGAAAGGATAAGGTCGACAGTGTCTGCAAAGGTACCCCAACTGGTAGGAAAATCGTCTGAATCGATGAAGGAATTGACTGAGGAAACCTGTGGGTCTCGTCTTGGGAAGGAAAGGTCTTGGATCATTCGCATTTTGGATGAATGCGGTTTTGGCACCAGGCCGAGGGGAGAGGTCATGAAGGGACCAATGGCTGCTTCGAGTTTGGAAGGGGTATAAGCACGAGAGTAACGGCCAGCTTCTTGTTCGGAGAGAATATAGGAATCGATGAAGGAAGGGTCTAAAAGGGCAGAAGAATGATTTTCGAAATAAATGAGAGCTGGAAAGGGTATTTGAAATCCCAATCCAGAAACCAGAACGAATACCAGAAACTATATCTGACCAGGGCTCGAGGATGTTGAGTTTCTGCAGCATCTCCTCAATGTTCTGAGCGATGAGAGGAGTGCAAACCCGCCGTGGATCAGACGGCAGGACAGGAACGGGCACCATGGGAGGAACTTCCGCAGATGGAGCATCCATGAAAGGAAGAGCAGGAGGATCCTCGACTGCAAGAGGTGCGGGAGGCAAACTGGAAACAAAAGGCCCGCCCATCTGGAGCTGAGAGGCTGTTTGGGACTCGGGGGTTGCCGGCGAGGGGTGCAGCCGGTTTTCCTGCTTTCGTCGTGGGTGAAGAGCAGGACGCAGGGAGGTGGCCGTGTTCGCCACACCGAAAGCAAAGGGCTGGGCCACCCTGCGGGGAAGAGGATGAAGATTGACTGTGTTTTGGGGAGCGAGGGGGATAAGGTTGATGGCGTTTGGGAAATGAGGAGGATGACGAGTGTGAGGTAGACGGTACTTGGAGCAAAGCGCTCTCAGCCGCAATCTTAGCAGACGCAAGGGCGACTGCTTCAGCATCTGTGACTGAAAGATCATGGCGAGGATCGGCAGCTGAGGCTGATCTCTGCTGAATATCGTAACGGACAGCAAGGTCCCAAGATATGTTGGAGGCTAATCGCATGACGATCTTGTGGTGCATGGCCAGCGCATCAGCTCGTTGGTCTCCATGATGTACACGAGTGCGGTCCTCCACAATCCTGGCTGCATCAGTCCACTCCAGGGGGAGGATAGAAGTTTCGCCAGTTTTGTCCAAGCCTTTAGCGACAAGTGTACCATTTGAAATGATCATCGCCTCATCACCATTGAGGGCTTTCAAACGAGCACCTTTGGACAGTGAGGAGTAAGGGACATAGGCGAAGGCCGCAAAGGCTTGCTCAACCCGTGGTGGGATAGCTATTGAGATTATAGGGGGTTAGCGGATTGAAATATCCATGATGAATAGGTGGAGGTATAGGATACGCTATCCAGCGGATGAGCGGTAATGGTGGTGCAAGGTCCAGCGGACAAGCAGAAGGGGTAAAGTATACGCTATCCGGCGGATGAGTGGCAATGATGGAGCATTGCCCCAGCGGACAAGCAAAAAGGTGAGAGGTGCAATACTCGGCGAGTAGGTAAGGTCTACGCTATCCGGCGGATGAGCGGCAATGATGGAGCATTGTCCGGCGGACAAGCAAAAAGGTGAAAGGTGCACTACTCGGCGAGTAGGCAAAGGGAGGGAGCTCTATCGGCGATAGGCATAAAGGATGTAACCCAAGGTGGGCAAGGAATGAATGTAAAGGAAAAGGGGGGGGGGAAGGACTCACAATTGTCTAGGGGGTTGGCTTTGAAGCCAGGTACAATGGTGGGTAGGACCACCTTTTTCGACGGGTCCTTAACCGGAACACTGAATGCGGATATTGTGCGTGGGTCTGAAAACATGGTTGAAGGATCCTGGGGTGGCTGGAGCGAGTTCAGCTGAGCCTGCAGGAGGTCAGCGCGTTCCTTCCACATTTCGGCTGCAGTTTGCGAGACCGCGGGGTCGCGGTTAGGTGCCTCCTGCGGCGCGTCGATGGGAGGGGCAGGCTCTGGCGGAGGCTGGACGATGGGAGGTGGGCCCGTGCTCCCTTGATCCGGTGCTGTCTGGTTGTTGACAGTGGCAGACGTGGGAGCTGCAGGCCGAGGGATAGGCTGTGAAGGATTTGCTTGCCTGAGGTTCAAGCCATGGAGATTGGTGTTGTTGACCATGGCAAGTCTGAAGAAAGCAAAGAGAAACAAGCTAGGTAGATGGAGGAAAACGAGAGGTACGGCGCAGGCAGCGTGCAGCAGTGTGTCGTTGATGAGAAAAGGTGATGAGCTGGCACTGCTACACTTGCCGCTCAGTTGGACGCTGCGACCGGCTACTCCCGGCTTTGCTAGGGATTGCCGGTAGCTTAGCTAATTCATCATTTATGCTATGCTGAAGAGGCTGGTTGTCATTCGCTCTTGTTGAAGATTTGATGATACTTCATATGCTTTGACTTCTCTCCCGCAGTAAGCAACCAGAATTCTTCAGACCTTAGATCACCTAGATTCGATTCGAATCTAGGTCGATCCTTGCACTTTTTGCCGACTTGAAGCACGACTGCAAGCAATTTTGGCGAAGATGTACATCTCACCCATCTGGGAACTTCCTGAAGACCTCATTGATCTAATCATAGACGAGCTTGCAGCTTGATCCTAACCAAGAAATAGAGGACGACGATCGCTCAGGCTTGAGGTCCTGCTTTTTCCTCTCGAGATTGACCAGACAATTTTTAAGCAATGTTTCGACTGATGACATGGAATCAGGAAACTGCGACTACTTTTGGTACGCCAAATACTCAATGGCACCGCCAGGTTTAGGACTCAGAACGGTTGGGCCTTACATCGAGATGGCGACCTGCTTCATCGCATTTAAAGAAAAACTTCATCGCAATGAAAGCCTGGCGTTTATTATCAGATGCATGCGCAGAGAACATTATGGTATCGCTCGGTTGGCTTTTGCTTTGCCTTGCGCCACAGGTGTGAAATGGTCGCAGTTAACTTCTGGCCTTCAAGATTCTCTCAAATCACTTGTTCAGTATCTTCGCGATCGTCTTCAACAGTGGCCGAAGCAAGGCAAAAGACCGTCTGCAGTGACTTCCAATCTGGAACATGAGCTATTTGACTGCCCACCCCTAACATTGTAACGAGGGGTTGATCTATCAACTTCTAGACGCACGTGCATTCATGAAGGCAATGACTAGACAGGATATTGAATTCAAATTTTGTGAACTGTATGGCAAAGAAGCCTTCCTCTATCCCGATCTAGAACCTCTCTGGCAGAACTCGACAAACTTTTATCCGGCCCTTTTTACCCTACCTTGGAACATGTCGCGATCGTAATCCGCATAGAGAACTACGCCTTCCAATATTCAAGCGTCTCCAACAATTTGGGAACATCGTCTTCCTCCCCATCAAGCGCAGCAGAACCTCCTGGGCGGAGGTAAAAAGCGCCGTCAAATTCTGCAGGATAGAAGCCAGCATACTCCCAATCTAAAATGGCATTAACTTTGAATGTCTTCTCATCAACCATGACATTGTGTTGCGAGAGGTCATTGTGGCACAGAACGAACTCGGGGGTGTCCGCGTCTCAAAATTTGAGGTCTTGATCATGAGGCAACGCGACGGCAACGCGGTAAGGGTAGACGACGTCACCACAAAAACCACCCATTTTGTTCGACTTGATCGCGTGCATTTGGTCTATATATCCCTCAAGCTCTTTTATGACGGCGGCCTTTTTGTCGTCGGGAATCTCTGCCATCGTCACACCTGGGACCATGTCCGTGATAAGGTAGAAGCGCCCGTGGTCTTCAAAGGCGCAGCGGATGTTAGGAGTCGGAATGGTGGTGTTACTTTGGATGTATCGTATGGCTGCTATTTCGTTCTTCATTCTCTCCGGGCACATAATTGGAAGAACAAGGTCTCCATAATAACTGACTAGGTATTCGCTCGGCGTCAGGTTACGCTTAACGAATACGGAACTATTTGGGTCCAAGAATTCGTAGTATTTTTTTTCTTGCGTGAGGTAAAGGCAGCCCTCTTCGACGGCACGCTGCAAAGGCATTAATACCATTGAGAATGCATCGAAGAAGCCTAAGCTACATACCGCATTATCATGGACGTCAAGACGCCGTGGATCAGGTGGAACAGTATGGAGGTAGCAAGCTTCGGCCTCGAGTTCCATGTCGTTATGTTTGTTGAAATATTGTTCACCTCGCCTCGGTTTCAAGTAGTACTTTGCGGGACTCCGGATATGTGCAGCCTAACGGTGGTACAAGTTGAAACCAGAGAAGGAATTGACCAGAAGCAACTGCGTTATTTTCCTGGATTAATCTGATCCCAGGACGTGACTGCCTATGACTAAGTTTCCCCGAAAGCATAAGCTCCGCGCCTATTGCTCGTCCAGAACTTGGTCGAGAAACAAGGCGCTCGTGAGAAGACTTTCCCCTGTTTTTAGAAAGTTGTAGGCAACGGCAGCCAAGCTCATGTCACTTTGACCGCCCAGGAAGCGAAGCAATGTGATATCATCCCACAGGAAGGAAGGAAGGAGGATGTTATACTGACGTGGTCCCACAGTGATGATCAAATCTCAATTGTTTATCCTTTGTTGTGCTCAGTGGATTGATAGCACGAGCTAAAAATAGATTTGATTGAAAGGGAGATTATTCTGACGATAGGAGAAATCTCCACAGGCCGAAGGAAAGATAAACGACCGCCTTACGACCCTTACAACTGCCTCGAAAAATCCCGATCCCAAGTGATGGCTGGTGACAACAGGCGGGTTTTTCCTTCTTTTTTTAAGCAACTCATGCTGTGGGATGTTCAACGTCTAACATGCATCTAACACTTGCATAATTTCAAGATTTTTTTTTGACCGAGGGAGATTTAGAGATCGCGAAGTTGAGATGAATTTTCCCATGAATCATGGACTTTTATTCGGCCTGTAATTATATATTTAATTACAACGGTGCTATAGCACTACAAAAGCACTGAATAAAACATCAACACCATGGAATATTTCGATCAATTCATTACATGTAATCCTCTTCATCCATATCATTCAAGAACCAGTTGGCCTCAGTTTTAGCCCGGACTTCCTTCTCCGTAATCTCTTTCAACACCCTCAGCTTTAGCAACTCAGCGAGGGCCACGGCCATCTCATAGTGCTCATTGGACACCCAAGTCTCCGTCTCAAAACCAATGATACCTTGGCACCCCTCGAAATTCTCGTCCGCCACTTGCAGCTTCGCGCCCAGCTCCCTCGTCTCGCGTAGTTCGTCAGCTTCAAACGCGATTGGACACGGCACACCTTCTTCCCCCGTAAGCCTCCCCCATATCTCCGTCGCCTCTATCAGCATAGTCTTCAGTGCGTGCGTCTCACCTTCCCATGGAGCACCCGCTTGGTCGAAAAGGCGGTGAATGAACATGGACACGGGGCCCGACAGTGCATCGTGATGGAGCTTGTTGTACCGCTCCGTTTTCTTGACGTAGTGGAAGTGGACGAGACGGCGGTGGTAAAGCCCGATCTCATGGCTCTGCTCGGATTGGTCCAGCTCGTCCATGTTCGCCGGCAGTGAGGGCGGAATGAGAGCCTGCGAGACTGGGTCATCGTAGTGCTGCATGCGACCTGGTATATTGGCGTGGAGAAACGTGGGTAAGATCGAGGCGTGTTGCCAGTCAAGCAGGGCTACAATTTTCAGCTGCTCAGAGTCTGATGAAGTTGACACGATGATATTGCTCGGGTGGAGATTGGGATGCCTGATACGGAAATGATGGAGGCCTGAGTTCTTGGGGACGAGGGAAGGTGCGATGAGAAGGTATCGTTCGAGATTCTTGATGTGGTCCGCCGGTGACTGCTCCTTGTACCCGTAAGATTCCCTTCTTTCACGCTGGAACGGTTGTAGCGGTCGACCGAATTTTTCCAGATACGCCAGTTCTTTGCGAGCTGCTGCTACGAGCGCTGCCTCGGCGTTTTCATCTACAGTTTCGATTAGTTCCAGAACGTTCAACAAAAGAAAATGCAAAGCGTGACGTACATGGTTCCCTGTCCACGTCCACATGGGACAGTAGTATATTTACATACTATACTGTAAAATGCCAATCAACGAAGTAGTCATAATATACGGGCTCAGTCTGACAAATCTATTTTGCTACGAAGTTGACGTGTTCCATGGTCCGATCGGAATGGCTACGATGTAGCCATAGGATATGGTCCGATCGGATTGTGCTACCACGGTAGCGGTGGCCGTCGTATGAGTGGGATAAATTTTGCGGACCCCGATATATGAGCACTGCGGTCAACGGGCTGCCAAATTTGCTGGGCGCGGTATTTTCTGGTTTTTTTTTTTTTGGGGGGGGGGATTGGTCCTGGGTCCTGGGGAAATGTGCGGGCACCGTTGTTGGGACAATTTCTGGCCTGGGCTCCGGCAGAATATGCGGGATCCCGCACCCACTGGCTTGGGGTTGGGCCGGATTCCGATCAAAATGTCTGCCGGCCAAAAGAATAGCATGCGGGCTCCAATAATTTTCTTTTGGCGGTGCGGTTTATTTTAATTTTTGGGGGATACTTTGGCCTGGGTTCCGGGAAAATGTGCGGGCACCGCGGTTGGGCAAATTCTGGCCTGGGCTCCGGGAGCATATATATGTAGGATCCCGCACCCAGAGGGTTGGAGTGGGCACACATCCTGATCAAACTGTGCGGCAGCCAGTAATTCAATTTTGTACAAGCCCAAGATCAACTTTCCATGATTACAACTGCAAGTGTGACAAGTTTTCGGAAATCTGATGTTTGCCTAAGGATTTGCGGTGCCCGGTACTGGTCAGCAGCATTGACCATATATCCGAATTTAGGTTGAGGTTAGCGAGAGGCAGCAAATGGTTATGTATATTGGCGACATTTTAAAAAACAGTGTATGGTACCCTCGTTTGTCAATCATCTCCTAACAGTTGATCTTCTTCCGCATCGTCCGCAGCATACTCATAATAATCGCCCATCTCGTCTTCCTGATATTCGTCCTCATCAAAGTCGGCAGGGTCCGAGAAATAATCGTCGTCGTTCAGTGCGTCGTTTGCGAAAGCTGATGGGATGGATGTTGTGGCACTTCCATCCGAGGTTGTAGACGACACATCCTCTATTTCGACGTTTCTGACTTCCTCAAGATTGAGCATAGACGCAGTTGGAGGATGTGTAAGAGCTGTGGTATTCACAGGGGCTGGTAAAACATTTGTTGATTTGGGCGGAGAGTCTACACCAGCAGCCGTGGTCCTGTGAGTCGAAGCATCATCAGTTGGTGGGGCTAACTGGGTTGAAGAATTGCTTTGCTTCGTTTTAGGGCGGTTATCAGGCCCTGGCGATACCGACGGGTAATACTTCGCGAATTCTCTTGGGAGGTTATATCCTCTTGTCTTGAAAGGTACGCCATATTTGCTGTTAATATTGTGAAGTATACTATACGCGCCAACGCGTAGAGTTGACCTTTCAACGGCCTCCCGACCCACATGGGACAGTGGTGTAAGTCCATATCAAACAGAAGTACACCGATCAAAAAAGTAGCGTGGTAAACGGGGCCAGTCGGACCGAACAGTTTTGCTACGAAGTAGCGTGTGAGATGGGTCCGATCGGATTAGCTACGAAGTAGCGTATGAGACGGGTCCGATCGGACTGAGCTTTTTCCCTAGCGGGAATCGCAAATTGGTTTCGGGCACCTAAAAATGTCATTCCGGGGCCCATTAAAAATTGTCCGTCTGTCGGCTTCCCGGGGTCTGCTCAGGCCGTTTTCGTGAGTTTCATTTACATTAATAATAGATACAACACTTGTATAGATATGTACATTTGGACTTTTGTAATTAATATGAATCGTGATATTTTTCTATCGGCTTCCGGGAGGTGCATTGAATCATTGTCGGTTGCCGAAAGAATTGAAACTGGTACTTCGGCTTCCGGGAGATGCAGCAGAACACTTGCGGGGCCCGAAAGGAAACATAGATCGGCCTCCGTCCTGCAGTGACTTGCGGAGCCCGAAAGAAAAGTGTATCGGCCTCCGTCACGCAGTGATTTGCGGTGCCCGAAAGAAATCTACATCGGCCTCCGTCATACAGTGACTTGCGGAGCCCAAAAGAAAAAAGTGTATCGGCCTCTGTCATGCAGTGACTTGCGGACGCGGTGCCCGAAAGAAATTTACATCGGCCTCCGTGCAGTGACTTGCGGGGCCCGAAAAGATTGAAACTGGTACATTGGTCTCCAGATGTGCTGCGACTTATGGGGCTGAAAGGATTGAACTTGGTACATTGGCCTCCAGGTGAGCAGTGGAACACTTGCAGGGCCTGAAAGGATTGAAACGTACGTCGGCCTCCGGGCATGCAGTGATTTGCAGGGCCCAAAAAAATTGAAACTGGTACATCGGCCTCCAGGTGTGCAGTGGAACATTTACGGAGGACAAAAAAGTCAAAATATTACGTCGGCCTCCGGGACTGCTTGGAGAATGTTAATGCCTCCCTCGTTCCAAGCCATTATAAAATGAATGGGCACAGCTACCTCACTTTAGTATATTATAGCAACATTCTACAGTGGTTTAAATGAATTATAGAGACCTTAAGATGAAGGCATAAGGTGGGAGGTAGTGAAAAGCATCCAATTTGAGTATATCTCACCTGTTTCTCCACCGTTTCTGACATTATTGAAGTCATTTTGATGGGTAAGCCCATGCAAGTAATTGGGAAGGATACTGGCGGATGCAGGTGCAAGTAGATGCCCAGACATCCACAGGTTACCTATATGTTTCCTAGTGGGGAGGAGGACAAACCATCGCATAGATGGGTGACCCCCGAGTTGTAATAGAGCTGATTACCTACATGCAAGGAGGTTTATACACACTAAGGAGTGTTCTTAACATTATCTAGTAGTGAAGGATTGCATATATACAACTAGGAGAAATAATACTGAGGAAGTAGGTAGGTATGTCTCAAACATGCGAAAATCACTAACTGTGACATATGTAGTAATTTTAAAAATATTCTAAACGGATAGAAAGAAGGGGAAGAGCAAGCAGTCGTGTTTGCAAAAAGAATGGAGGTAACAGAGCAAGTGTAGCAATTGTAATGAGAAAAACAGCCAAAAAGCGACGTACAAGAATGCTTTTGATGTGATGTGAGGAACAATTCATGTTCATGATGATCCTAAAGTCATCGTCCTGGAATTCCTCTACAACGAAGCAGGCTATTGCTTCAATTCCTTTTGCAGTCTATACTATATATGTTCCCCATTCCTTTTGTCTGTTCAGAATATTTTTAATGAAAGTATATGCATCACAGCTGGTGATATTCGCATTTTTCAGACATACCTACCTACTTCCCCAGTATCATCTTCCCTACTCATGTTCCAGCAATTCTCCACTACTAGAAAATGTTAAGATCACTCCCTAGTATGTATAAATGGTTCTATACGTAGCAGTTAATTTTATTATGACTTTGGGGCTACCTATTTATGCAATGGTAGGTTGTCCTTCTCCTTAGCCTGATATCTTCATCTGGAGGCTTCTATAATTTGCTTAAACTACTGTAGAATGCTACTAATATATAGTAGAAATTATTAGCCAGCTCCATTTACTTTATAAGGGGTTAGAACGAGGTAAGGATAGATAGGATGTGCATTGGAAGGAGATTAGGCATTAATGGACAGCACTCCTGGTCGCATTTTTAAGAATATAAGGTTATATTGCATGTATTTAGGTGCTATAGACCATGATACACAAAAAGAATGGAGGGAAATGGTGGAAGAATGGTCAAAATAGCATACTTGTTGTCCACCAACGACGAGCCAGGTGGCGGGTGATGGGCGGGATGCGCCTTCCGGATTTGGCACAGTAAGTGATGCGCAGGGAAAGGTGGGAATGGCACGGCACTCCGGAGGCCAATATACCAGTTTCAATCTTTTCGGGCCCCGCAAGTCGCTGCATGATGGAGGCCGATATACATTTTCTTCCGGGCTCCGCAAGTCACTGCTTGACGGAGGC
Organism: Galerina marginata; assembly: GCA_023014335.1. Classification (NCBI taxonomy): domain Eukaryota; kingdom Fungi; phylum Basidiomycota; class Agaricomycetes; order Agaricales; family Galerinaceae; genus Galerina; species Galerina marginata. The sequence continues at coordinate 1,498,187 of JAECYW010000013.1, read as the reverse complement.
TGATGTACATTTCCTTTCGGGCACCGCAAGTCACTGCATGACGGAGGCCGATGTAGATTTTCTCTCGGGCACCGCAAATCACTGCGTGACGGAGGCCGATACACTTTTCTTTTGGGCTCCACAAGTCACTGCAGGATGGAGGCCGATCTATGTTTCCTTTCGGGCCCCACAAGTGTTCTGCTGCATCTCCCGGAAGCCGAAGTACCAGTTTCAATTCTTTCGGCAACCGACAATGATTCAATGCACCTCCCGGAAGCCGATAGAAAAATATCACGATTCATATTAATTACAAAAGTCCAAATGTACATATCTATACAAGTGTTGTATCTATTATTAATGTAAATGAAACTCACGAAAACGGCCTGAGCAGACCCTGGGAAGCCGACAGACGGACAATTTTTAATGGGCCCCGGAATGACATTTTTTAGGTGCCCGAAACCAATTTGCGATTCCCGCTAGGGAAACAGCTCAGTCCGATCGGACCCGTCTCATACGCTACTTCGTAGCTAATCCGATCGGACCCATCTCACACGCTACTTCGTAGCAAAACTGTTCGGTCCGACTGGCCCCGTTTACCACGCTACTTTTTTGATCGGTGTACTTCTGTTTGATATGGACTTACACTACTGTCCCATGTGCCCGACCTTCTACTATCTGCCCCTCGACAACCGTCTGTGCCATGCGGAGCTTTTCAAGGGCGAGCTTGAGTGTTTCTCGAAGGGGGACACAATTTTCACAGAGAGCCTCCGCAGGGTTTGGTGAAGGAGGCAGGGGTGGTTCAGGCCGTGGGGCAAGCCCGGGCACCTCACCTTTGCCAAAGCACATGCGGTGGCCGAGCGTAGTCAGCTCTTCACTAATCATCGGGTCGCCGCGACTGTCTCGTGGTATCGCCTAATCAAAAATATTGAAAAGGGAAGTGATGATGCATAATGATTACTTACCGCGTAATAAAATGCCATAAAGTGGTCTTGTCCCACTTGATAATTCACAACACGATCCACTGAGCCGCCTGTCTTCCACCAGTATGCAAATGGTTTTGTCGATTCAAGGATTAGAGTGTCGTCATAATCGGTGAAGTCCATATTGATGGACTCCGGAATTGTAATGTGTAGTTGTGCTCCAACATAGGGTGTATAGACGGTGGCCGCAACATCTGTCAAAAGGTACGGGGCCCGAATATGGAACCCTTGAAGCGAGCAATAGCCAATGTGAGCGAGGATCATCTCCTGCAAGAATGATGAATGATAAAATTTAATAGTCAGTTGAAGCACTTACAATTTCTTCGCGAATATGGTCATCGCCGTTGACAGGACGGTCTTTTGGCTCCACAACAATAAGAACCCGGAGGGCGGCTCTCAGCCTGGCCATAAGGACGTGTAATTTCAGTCGGGCCATAGCCTCACGATCTTTGAAAGGGAAAAAAAAACGGCGACTGGGAGACGGAGCAACGAGCTTCGGAAGATCCTTCTCCACAACGGAGGCAGAGGTCTTCTTGTCCATGATGGAGGTAGAGAAACAGGATTGTTGTCCAATTTTGATATCAATCTCCAATCTTTAAGATCGATTTAATCATGTGACCAGACTAAAAATTATAAATTTCAGTGTACCTCTTCTCTCACTGATTTGTATGTACTGTCTACATTGGAAAAAATTGACTCGGCTACCCGGGAAAGCTCGTTCCACATGGCAATCTTTTCTTCAGCATAGGCGCGGTGTCCGATGTGACCGTCTGGTATTTTGTCCCGTCTGTCCCGCCACTTTCGGGCCATGTGCATGTAGAATCTCACCGTCCAGCCCATCTCGTGTTGTGTCAGATTCAGCTCTTCGGCCCACCGGTTTTTTTGGGCTCAGGCGCTCAACCAGTTGATTCGATAGACTAGATAAATTTCAAAAAAATTACCAACTTGCTTCTGAAGTGATGTAAAATTGACTGACATTCGTTGTGATGTTCATTGGCCAACGCCGAATTAGCAGCCTGAGAGTTGGGGTTGGGCAGTTGATTGGAACTGTAGAACCACGGAAGCCGCCGGTTGCTCTGACCAGACGAATTCGGGTCGACAACCTGTGTGCTAATACTGCAGTCTTTCAGTTCCAAATACGGATATCTAGCTTCCAGAGATTCTCGCGAGTCTGGCGCTACCAATTTTCGCATGATCGCCCGATTGTGATTGTAGACTGTACGCTGCAACGTCCAAGCCCGCTTGAGTATGTGAACGGCATCCCATGCTTTGGTCCTTGTAGCTACTCCGGTGGCCGGTCGAACTCCATTTTTCATCTGCCAGGACAACTGAATGACCGCAGTTCGGACAAGCTCCAATGCATCATCTGCCTGGCCATGCCTAATTTCCAACTCGGACGTCCTGAGGTCTTCAACAAGGGTGCGGTCTTCAATCGACAAGGCATTTATCTGATTGTCCGTCAATGCAGAAGGGAAGGGCAGCAGCTGGCGCTCCGGGTCGCCGTCAGTCAATGTGGGTTCTTCGGTCTCCGCATCTTCAGTATCAGATACTTCATCCAAGACAACGACAGTTCTCTCGCAAATTAAATCGACAAGATCTTGGCCCAGGTGTTCAACGGCGCCTTTGGTGAATGTATTGATTTCCCTTTGTAACTGGCGCCTTTTATTCACCAAGTCGAGCTTTTGAACTGTAGTCGGCTCCCGCTTACACTTACGGGCTTCTGAGCGCACGGCGGCCCTACATGCTTTTCAGATGCATTAAGCAAAATGGATGGAACTAACTTACTGGCGCTCTTCAGTTTTTAAACCGGCTGATAGCCATGCAGCCCGTCCAAGGCGGCCTCCGTGGCGCGCACTGTCTGCAAGCTCAGCCAGCGCCATCTTCAGCTCAATCTCCCGACGAGTCAAGGCTGAGTATAGATTTGACGGTTAGAATAATCAGGCTGCATATAATCTGTTACTTGCCTTTAGGAACTTTCTTTTTCATAATGTCCATCCTGGTCACATCGGACGGCCGATTCAACTCAGCAGCCTCGATTTCCTTTTTCCATTTTGGCAGCAGGCTCTGTGGGGATGATTGCGTCATTCCATCATAATAAATTGCGCTAGTCCGTTCCTCAATGACCGCCCGAGAATAACGTTTGGCAATTGTTTCCGCTAGACAAAAAAGTGAAAATCCATTGAAATTGGATCAAAGGGAATACTGACCCATGTTGATGTTTTTTTTCCAATTGGAATCACCCATGTGATCATCGAGGATTTCGGTGCGGTGGGCCGTTGTTGCTCCTACGGTGCTCCGGGAGATTCCATTGAGAATTGACCATAGTGTTTCCAGCACTTCGCCATCAACAATACCAGCTCCAGGAACGTAGGTTGTCGCCCAGCGATATAGACATTCCTCTTTGTGCCCATGTACGTGGAACAAACCAATTGCACCTATTAGAGTTACGGCGTCCGGGATGCTAAGCGTCGTACTTTTGGTGATGCGCTCAACAAGTCTGACATGGAACTGGCACATTATGTCATAAATGCAATGCACGCACGTAATGCCCTCCATGGCAATGTGCTTGAGACATTCGCAGAGTGAATAGTCCATGGACATCTGTTTCTCCCCTTTGACAAAGTCAACCAGACTACCAATGGCGAAACACCCATGGCGACCGCAAGCCCAACAACCAACCCCGCGAACGCGTTTTCCGGGGCCCGCTTGGTCTTTATTTGCGGCGGCATTGTGGTGATTGCAGGTGCGAGTCTAAAAAAGAATTAGCTGCGTCGCTCTGAATTCAGCTAAATATGCATCTACTCGCCTGCTTGTAGATTTCGGGATGTTTTTCAGCTTCCTCCAAGTGGGCTTTGTACGGGCCCCGGGCAGTCATGAATGCATCACCATCTGTTAAATGAACATCATCGGCTTCGTTCTTCTGTTTCAAATGATATGCTTTGAAATTTCCATCCCCAGCAACGGTTAATGTGTTTAGTTCTCTACAATATTATTTTGAGTTGGACAATTTAAAGTTTTGAGATGCGTACTTACTTTGCTGTCTCCTTTTGCCAATCATCAGGCAAATTGACTCCTGGTTGCGGGCAGGCGGCGCAAAATAGTGCTAATTTGACCAGGGCAGCCATTGGTATTTCAGAACAAGAAGGTAACTTGCGGGCTTCCGCTGTTGGCAAGCTAGAATTTGTGCGGGCTTCCGGTGTAGGCACGCTGGAATTTGTGCTGGCCTCCGGAGTATTGCTGCCAGGTATTCCCGTGTCCAGCGGTTGTGATTCTGCAAACGCAGGTGGGGCGCTGAAGAGGTGATTCCGTTCAGGGTGCGCATCTTGAGTCTGTGTTGACGCAGGGGCTTCTTTTGATGACATAGGTAGGGCGGGGCCCAAAGGCTGTGGTAAATGATCTGCGGGGCCCGCACGGTTCATTTCGTCATTGGCGGCGACCGCAGCAGCTGCCGCTTGAGGTGCGGGTGCCGGAATAATCACTATTTGAGTAGCGGTGCCCGGACGGTCCAGTGTATTCATTGCGGGGGCCGCAGCATTTGTTGCTGAACCTGCGGGGCCCGCTACGTTGAGCTCGCTGATTACGGGAGCCGCAGTATCCGTTGGAGTAGAGGCGGCGCCCGCACCGTCTGGCAAAGAGTGTGCGGAGGCCGCATGAACAATATCCGTTATAGCGGGGCCCGCCCTCTCGTCGGCCACCACTGGTTCGCTTATGGATGCAGGTCCAATAGTGTCATGCCCTCTTCCATGCATCTTCCAAAGTTTTAAGTTACGATACTGCCGGCTCACCCTGCGAAGCTCGCGATATCGATTTATTACAGTTTTCGGGAACGCCGGGCAGGTAAGTCTCCTCAACTTCTGGTAGTATTGGTAACCTGAAGTTTTGCATTCGAGGCTAGAAAGCCGGAAGTCGTTTAGAACATGCAAAGTAAACGCAGTCTTGGGTGTTTGGAAGCTCGCAGGAAAAAGCCCCATTTTAAGGTACTGAACATCGAGGGGATCCGTAGAACATTGGCAGCTGCACTCGACCACTGGTAGCTGATGAATTCCGGAAGTGTCAATGATGTGTATGAACCGGTTGCCGCATGAATCGTAGTTCGGCGCCCGGAGGAATTGTTCTGATTGGGACGTCCTCTCCTCCACAATATCGTCTTCGTCTTCTGGTTCGTCGTCGTATGTATTTTCCCTGTCCCAGATAATGGTGGCCTCCACAGTGTCATCGATGTCGCGGGAGTGCGGAGTGCCGGGAAGGTACTGCTCAGTCGGGCGCCGCTGTTCCTCATTTTCTCGGGCACAAGGGAGTCCATGATGCCCAAGATGCAGCTTGACCCCGTCTCCCAAAGGGCGGCAGACCGAAAATATCTGCCATTCCACCTGTAGCTGCCAGCCTCATGTATGACCTGTAGCATTTTTACTAAGTAAAGTCATATATCTATGGCGCATTTTTGCCAAGGTGGCAAACTTGCCAACAGCATGTATGGCCCTCAGAAATATATGCCGGGGGTGCCGGGGGAGGGTATCTGATGGCTGTTGGGGGCGGGACAATGTAAACATGTGTCAACAATGCCTAAATGATGCCCGGAAACTGTATTTTGGGTGCTGCTCGCTGTTGGGGGCGCATTTGGGCGCGGAAAAAAGATATTCAGGGTCAAATAATATTATTATATGCGCCCCCACCCTTTGCGCGCCCCTCGGGGGGCGGGAATGGATGGATTGGCGCGGATGCTTATGGATGACGCGGAAATATTGGGCGGGGCTGCTGTCAAACAGCTGTCAACACTGCCCGAAATGCTATTCCGGGCTGCCCGACGCAGTATTTTGGGTCGCGCTCGCCGTACAGCGCGGATACCGACGCGGAAAAAATTGCAATAGGGTCCTATTATTATTTACTACCAAATGGCGCCCTTTGCGCGCCTCACGGGGGTGGGGGATGGATGGATTGGCGCTCGTTGGTTTGGATGACGTTCCAAAAATAACGCGCGCCAGGCACACTATTTTTAGACACTTTGATGGGATCTCACGTTTGGCAGTTGCCCTTTATTTTGCGTTTTACGCCTTCTTCTCGTTAGAATTTTGCCTACTTTAATGCATAGCTGCAATCCCATTAAAAATTCGAATCTAATGATATAAATTTTGTGGTAAAATTCGCACTGGAAGGGATGGATGCATCATCGTCTCTCTGGATGACAACTTCAACCACCTTCCATATTTGGACTCCTTGAGTTCAGTTCTTCAAATTGGTAAAAATCGTTTAATAAATTCTATTAAACTCTTCTGATAATATTCGCTAGACTACGTATATCGCATTTAAACTATACAGATGCCTAGGATTGCACGCGCAATCCTAGGACTTTATGTTAGTCCATCCCGCGCTGTACCCGCTCTCCATCAGGTAGTTTTCGAAACCACCGGATTCCCTGCTCCCGCGGCGCACTCGTTCGTAGCCAAAATGCCTGCTGGACTTGGGCAGGTAGTACCCTCCATGCTCGCACACCGGCAGCTCCTACACAGAAGAGTCGGCAGCCTGCGAGACAGGTGAGGACGGATGGATGAGGTGGGCGGGTAGATCGCGGAGGGTGGAGAGGGTGGTGGGAGTGGCATGCGTGGAGGCGTTGGAGAAACGGTGGAGCAACGGCTCCATCGAGTGTCGATTGGGACGAGGGATCGACGAGCGTCGATTCCTCGACCCCCACAGGCGCGACTTCCATCGGAAGGTCCAGCAGCACCAAGCTGGGCTACTGCTCAACTCGGTGCTGCTGCTATCTCATCCCGATCGTGTTCCCTCCGGTATGGTACCCAAGGTGCAGCTGCACTAGACTGCTGCACCGCCTCGGTACCGTCACCCTTCATCGACAGCTTTACGTGTTGATATGCAGGTGCTGGTCGTCGTGGAGTACGGCAGCGACATCGATTTGCTGCTGGTTGTAGCGGTTGTCGGTTCACGGAGAGGCGAGAGCGTGGAAGGGAGGTAGCAGGGGGGATTGCAAGAGCTATCGGCAGCAGGACTAGGTGCTGCAGCCAGTCTGCTTGCTTCGACCCCTGCAAAGTCCCACCGGCAGCATAACGACTGCTGGCAAAGGTCGTCGATTCGAAGATCCGAGTGGCGGCGTGCGGGTCACCGTCGCTCTGTCTCGGGGTTGAAGCGATGGAGCAAGCGCTGATGGGCGGAGGTGAGCGGTGGGGGCTTCGAGAAGGTAGTGGCGGGCGGAGCTGGGCACGTTGGGTGAGTGGTAGGGGATGGGGATCAAGAGAACAGTGAAACGAGCCTTGTTGACTCGTCTCACTACGCACCTGGTGGGTCTCCCATACCTGGGTCTCCGCTTTTCGTCCTCCCCTTGCTAACCCTATCCAGTCCGACATCGGTATGCAGCCCCCAGGTTGAAGGGCAGGAGATTGTGGCAGCGCAGTGCTGCAGTCGTTTGGAGTCGTTCGCGCTCTTGCTTTTTGCTTCGTGTTGCCGGCCTACATCCCTTTCGAAGGGGAGAGGCTCGCGGCGTTGGTGGGTTGGGTGGCGGCTCGGCAAATGACCCTCCAGTACGGCCAGTGGCCTCCCCGGGCGCGGAGATTCACTGCTGGCCGTTGTCTGGGGAAGAAGGTGGAGGGGAGTGAGGGGGCATGAAGCACTTGGATTGCAGTGCGGCGAGGTGGAGGTGGAAATGAGATCAACGGTTCGAGCGGAGTTTTAACCCCGGACCGTGTCATTTCCGCCTCTTTCCTCATCGTCGAGAACGTCGCTCGTGAGTGCAGGAGGAACTCTAGAATATATATCTTGCATTACTTATATGTATAGAGTAAACTAGAAGTTAAATAATTAAATTTGGAGCATTAATCACAATGTACCTACGTAGACCTGAAAATTGGAGGCTCGGAGTGGTGATTTCGGGTCATTGGACACTCAAAAGCTCCATTGAATGCGTCGTAACGGGTTTAAAGACGAAATAGATATGCAGAATTTAATTTTAACTCAATTTAATGTATTCTAGATACTTTAGTCGGAGCAAAGGGGGCCCGGGAGGAGGAAGGTTGAAAGTTTCGAATGAGACCGGACATCTTCGATGAGGAAATCCCTCTGTTCATGCAAAATCCAAGGTAATACTGCTAGATTGTTATGCACCGATGACAATTGCTCATCAATTGTTTTCACTAATTTCAGTTAACTATCTACTGTGATCTGGCAGCTTTTTTTCTGTTTAGAAGGCATTCAGTTCATCCCTACGAGCAAAAAAGTCGAACGCGAATGTCCGTTGATCACCACGCATAGGTACTTGACTTCGGTACACTTGCATTGTGAGGAAATACTTGTCGACGGACACATGTAATAAGTACAATAGTATTTTAAATATTACATCCCGAGCCTTAAATATATATTAAGTGTTCGTTATCGGGCATTCCGAGACGTTCTCGTCAACGACAAGGATCCCGAAGTCGTTCGGGCCGGGTGTTCCAACCAATCGCATCGCATTCCGAAAACGGCGTCAACCACATCAACCGCCATCAAACGCTGTTGATCTTGGGTTTCAACCACCACCACCTTCGCTCTCTCGCCTACCCGTTCCCTCAGCACCTCAAGAATTGTAGGTAAGTCTTTTTTATTGCTACTACATACATTCTACTAACTTAATACCCCTTTAAAAGACTTTCGCGCGACTCGACGAACGCGAATGCACCCGCTGCCACGTCGCGAGCCCCCCCATACATCCTATGGGCTGTGGGCCGACGTCTGTCCTGGGGATTGGATTAGAGGGGAGACAGAACCGAAGGGGAGACCCGTGAAATGGGAGACCCACGAGGTGCGTCAAGGAACGACTCTATGCGAGTCGTTCCTTCTCAACCATTCTCAGTCCCGCGCCCTCTTATCTAACGAGCCCAGTTCATCCACCCTCCTCGCCGCCTCCGCGCACTACCCCCTTCGACCTCCAACACCAACACGGTACCCCCTACGACTTCGACACCACCTCGACCTGACGTCGAGTAGCTGCGGTGCGCTCGCTTTGGCAACAACGGCATCGACTACCAGCGAAACGCCGGTACTGGTGTCGTTGGGGTGTCACGACGCAGAGGAAAAGCAACAGCGCGAGTACGTGCTGTTGCTTTTGCTCGTTGTGGAGCCCCCCGCCTCCCTTCGACGCCGGCTCTGTGTCCAGGCAATCGCGGTCAACAGCAGCGCGAAGCCCGCTCTCTGCTGCCCATGCTTCGGCTGCGCGGGCGGATGGGCAAGCACAGCACCCAGTCGTGCTCGTGCTTCTGCTCGCACTCGCACTGGAGATGCACGGAGAGGAGGCTGGGTCGCCTCCTCTCGTCCCAACCTCTGTGCAGTCAGCCACGACAGCAGCACGCAGCCTTTTGCTGCTGTGGCGCAGTGGCGGGCGACATGAGGTGAGCGAGCAGCAGCACACGATGGTGCTGATGTCTCCTGCCTCCCACAGCCAACGCCGTTGCTGCGGAGCACCTGGGCCATCTGGCGGCCCACGACCACCTCTCCCACCTTCTCCTTCTACCAGCCGACCCCACCCAATAACCATCCATCCCCGACCTCTTTCAGTTCGTTGCCCAGGTCACACACAGGTAACGCCGCACAGGGGACGACGGGCTGTAACTGGCGCGAACGAAGGGTTCGATGCGCTGGCTGTACGACTACGGACAAGGCGGAGCGATGTAGGGAGGGCCGGGGAAGGGTTTGGTGCGCGAACGGATCTCCCTAGGCCTGTCCGTTGAGATTCGCATCGTGTATTCGTCGCAGTTTGTAATCTAGATGATAGAACAACATGTAGTAGTAGTAGTAAATTAATTTATTGCTTCATATATCTTATACGGGGTCTACGTAGAGGCGATATGTTGGAATTTCCAATAAGGAAGGTAGATGGGCGGTCACACCAGATCCACAACTATGTAACCCCCTTCCGGTGCGAATTTCCATAGAAAAATTACACTGTTGGATTCGCATTTTTTAGGGGATTGTAGCTATGTATTAAGGAAAACAAAATTCCAACGGAGAACCGGCCCAAATCGTGAATGAAGGCCCAGATGTCAAGCATAAGATGCCATCAATTGTGCTAAAAATAGTGTGCCTGGCGCGCGTTATTTTTGGAACGTCATCCAAACCAACGAGCGCCAATCCATCCATCCCCCACCCCCGTGAGGCGCGCAAAGGGCGCCATTTGGTAGTAAATAATAATAGGACCCTATTGCAATTTTTTCCGCGTCGGTATCCGCGCTGTACGGCGAGCGCGACCCAAAATACTGCGTCGGGCAGCCCGGAATAGCATTTCGGGCAGTGTTGACAGCTGTTTGACAGCAGCCCCGCCCAATATTTCCGCGTCATCCATAAGCATCCGCGCCAATCCATCCATTCCCGCCCCCCGAGGGGCGCGCAAAGGGTGGGGGCGCATATAATAATATTATTTGACCCTGAATATCTTTTTTCCGCGCCCAAATGCGCCCCCAACAGCGAGCAGCACCCAAAATACAGTTTCCGGGCATCATTTAGGCATTGTTGACACATGTTTACATTGTCCCGCCCCCAACAGCCATCAGATACCCTCCCCCGGCACCCCCGGCATATATTTCTGAGGGCCATACATGCTGTTGGCAAGTTTGCCACCTTGGCAAAAATGCGCCATAGATATATGACTTTACTTAGTAAAAATGCTACATATCATGTATAATTATAGCTGCTATGGCTGGCCATTCCAGTATTTAATCCGGTGAAATGGTAGAAATTGGTGAATATCACAACAACAAGTTGTGCAAAGCATACGACCACCCAAGCACATGTCACATCTCCAGGTTGCCGGTGTTGTCTTGCATATACCACAGACAGGATTCAGATCGGCGGGGGCCTCGAGAGAGAGTAATGTGTGTAGATGAGCGGCTCGCCGTGGAACCCACTCTCGGAGGTAATCATTCTGGGACTTCCCACCGGTTTTGGGAAGGGGTAACGCTTCAAGATTGTCGAGAACCTGCTGTTCAGTAATGTCTCCCTCAAAATGAAATACTTCGCCAGCCGATAGTCCAGTCTCGCGGGCGCCGACTGTGGGTTGAGATAGCACAGGAGCTGGTGGGACAACAGGTTCTGGTGGGCGGGGCTCCGCTTGCTTCGCTTTATTAGACGTTTTTCTCTTCTTCTTGCCCCATGTCTCTTCTTCTGGTTCGTCGTTCTTTGGACCTTCAGTGCTGATAACCTGGACGCGTCGCTTCATTGTCAAGGCAGAAAGAATCTCGAGGAAACGGTTTCAATGACCAACATCTGTCTGATCTAAATAATATAGGTAGCTGACATGAGGAAGACACATGTTTGTTCGTGAATGCCTTTTGTTCGCGAATGCCTTGCGGGCGATGAGGAAGCTGTGTTCTTTTTACATTCAATGATTTGTTCCTAATTTGTTCGTGCTGCTCGCAATGCAATTGGGCGGTTAATATGTGATCGAGAGCTCTAATTGTGTCCTATTCCACGACTTACAAACGCAAAATAGTTTCAGGTTATGAATTCAACGCATTTGCATCCGTTGCTGCCTGTGTGCATGCAGACCACGCTCCTACCATGTGTCAGGTCTTCTTGCCCTGCATGTGCAGCGTTCATTGTGCGTTCACGTCAGAGCCTGAAATGAGGAAGGGAAGAATAATTACGTCTGAATGCTCTGATAATTCCTTTGACCAGTGAATGAATGCACCTGGTGGACAGTTCCATTTAAATGAGAACAGGCAGGGTTCCTATCCCTGCAGATTGCAGATTCAACCTAGGGATACGACGGAAGGACAATTATCGTTATAAATACTGTCGTCCCGACCAGAATATGCTATTGCAATGGCAGACACAAACCCCCCAAATGCTGGCGACGACAGCCTACCATCTTCCGTACATGCTGCAGAACCACTCGAAGACCCAGCTATGCCCTGCGGCCGGCCGGAACGTTCGATATGGACCCCTCAAGAACTCACGGTGCTCTGGTCGCACATCGAGGCCTACCAAAACACACCACGAAAGGAGAAGTCTCATTACATCGCATCTAAGGTGACCACAGAGATAAAAGGATGCTGGGGAGATCGATACACCAAGGCGAACAGGGCCAAAGACAAGGTTGCCAGAGATCAGTGGACCAAAAAAAAACACGTCAGTGGCTTGTTATTCACGTTGGAAAAAAGCATTCACATATTCATCAGCAAATTTGGGTTTGGTTTGGCAATCATGCGAGAAGGAGACGACGCCTGCGGATCCCGGGATTCAATATCGGTGTTAAATTCGACTCTGTATTGATTGCTCAGAAGAAAAAAGAAACCGACGATCTCACAACAGAGTTGTCGAATGAAAAACCCGGTGAGCCACGCTGGATCGGATGCTATCAACGAGCAAAGAAGCAGATCAAGGAGCAATTGACTGAAGAAGAAATCAAATGCTATGAGGACAAGGTACAAGAATGGATTCGAGACGGTGTCCCGGCCGATGTACAAGCTGCGTAAGTGCTTTCGGCCCCCCGCACAATTGCATTTTCTAATTCATTTATACCTAGCAATGTTTTGAAGCACGGTCAGCATATTATTCGAGAAATTGTAGCGGCATTATTTAAAAGCATGGGTATGCGCATGATGGCCTTTGAATGCCATACCGACAAGGAGGGCCGGATGAGATGGTCGTCGTGAGTAGAACTTCCGGCTCCCGCGAACACGTCGTTGACAAGCCACACAGATTTGACACCCAACGACTTCAACTCGACGCAGCCAGTATCCCATCGTTTTCCGTTTACAATAAGAAGCTATTCAAAGATCTTACGGATGGTTGGAAGGACTACACCAGACACATTGCACAGATTCAACGGGGAGCCGCCGTGGATCCGGTTGCCGCACCTTCTACGTTTGTTTTGAGGGACCTGAAATTCCATCCACAAGGTTTACCAAAAATCCCGGGACCCGTCGTGAACTCCAGGGGGGTAGAGACTGCACTTGTGCAACAATCAATTTTGCGTCACTTCTACTTTATTCATTATGGTGTGTACGCTACTAATACTTTGAACAACGTCTTCTCACATTAACAAAATTCAGGGTTAGCTACCAAGGGTGCAAAGTGGGTGCCGTACTCACGAATGACGACTGCGGGGGCCGATTGGACTCAATTTGTACGGAAGACTGATTTTCCAGTGGGTACCTCCTTTAAAGATCCAGCTTCGTATCACGCACAGGAGCTCCAAGAGATTTTAAGCCTCTGGCGTCAACGTGAGGAGCGAGGTGAACTTGTCTTCCGTTTCATTGGCATTCCGGAGAAGGAAGAGGTGTTAGAGCCAATGTACCCGCCCGAAGCATTCAATGATTTCATCATCCCAATGGCCCCCGCTCCGACGACCTCGATTGAAATTCCTGACCCCGGTAGTGATTCAGATGATTCTGACTTCCACATGAAAATGTTCAGTGAGATGCCAGATGATGACCCCGTTATTGCTGCAATAGGTGGCTCTCTGCAGAATGCGGAGACCGCAAGCGAGATATTGAATTCACCGGACGCCGCAGAGGAATCAGACGAGTCGGCGGCTCCCGCTGTTGTTCGCGGACGCCGTTGTCCCCCTAAAAGAGCAAGAGGCGGTGTCCAGCCTCTGGATGATCAACTGCCTACCCCAGGACCCAGCAACAGGCCAACTCCATCATCACCACCGCCAACTGGGCGACAGTTGCGTCCCAGGATTGCGGGAGACCGCGCACAACCACCCAAACGAGCACCAAAAAAGAAAAAATAGAAATCAAAGCAGTTTGTTGCATTGGGATGCTACTTTAGGAGTCAATGGGAATTCATTACATTTACCTATGAACCCTTACCTACAGAAATGCGATGCTTACTTCATTGACACAAAGGCAAGGACAAAATTATTGATTGGGGGCCAACCCTATATACAACTACGGGCCCCGGCGTAGCACGACACTATGCGACATATATGATACATTATAAAAAAAACCGGCTCCCCGTTGCGTGACAAAATCGAGAGGGGGAGGCGGCGGCAACTATTCGACTACTTCTTTGACCCACCACCACGACTGCGAACTGGAGCTTTCCTCTTCTTTTGCAGAGGTTGAGCAGGCGCGTCCTCTGTCTCCTCGGTGTCCGAAACCTGTGGGGCAGCCTTGCGTTTATTCGATTGCCCATCATCGTGTTCAGATTGGGCAGGCGGCGACAAAGAACCTGAGGACCCACCCGCGTTAGCCTCAGGGTCTAAAGCAGGAGGCTCGCTGGGTTTGGTAGGAGGGGCTGACTGCTTGAGGGCGAGAGGAGAGGCGAGGACCGGGTTCTGGACAGCGGAAGCCGCAGAGGCGTCAGGAGCGGAGTCCGCACCAGGAACAGATGGGGCGGGGCCCGCAGGTGCGAGGACTTCGTGACCAGCATTCGGTGGCGCGGTGGTCAGAGGCAAGGCAGGCCCCGCATTGTTGTTTGAGGCGGGGCGTGACACCTGGGTGTCTTGACGAGCAGGGGCTGATGCACGATCTGAGGGGCGGTGATTGGCGGTAGGGATGGCAGCGGAGGGGAGGCGAGCAGGGAGAGCGTTGGTGTTGGACGTGGCGGCCTCCCCTGGGCCTGGGGGTCTGCGAACGACGGGTCGTGACATCTTCGCAATCAACGCCAGGAGCGCGGCTTGGTTGTTTGCGATTTTCTCGTCCTGCTCGGCGAGCTTGCCATCGAGACGCTCAATGTGTTCCAGGAGCTCCGCGTTCTGGTTGTGCAAGGAGCGGATGGTCATGAACGTCTCGACGAGAAGTTCACCCACTGTCTGGGGGAAAACCTCCTCGCTGTCGTTGTCGGGTGCCTGCAAGTAGTCGACAAGGAAAAGCGCTCCGGGGACCGGCGTCTCCAAATTGATCCCATGCATTTGAGCGAACGGGCAGCCGCGTTTCTTCGTCTTGCATGCAAGACATGCGGCGGCCCGCCGGTCAGTCGATTCGAGCACCGGGATCCTGCATACCTCGGTGCCCTTCTTACATGGGAGGCAGGGTTCGTCGGCGTCCTTCCATTCGATTGGGGCCTTTGGTGCTGCCTTCTTCGCCATTTTTGCCATGCTCGCAGCGGCGCCCCGGCTGCGAGCCTTCCTCAGCGGAGCCAGATCCTCGTCTCTGTCGTCGTCCTCGTCCTGGACGTAGGAGCCGTCTTCTGAAGCGTCGGGCTCCTCCCTGTCATCCTGAACGGGTTCCGACTTCGCCTTTGCTTTAGGCTTGGGGGTGGGAGCCGGCTTTTGGGTCGTGGTTTTGACCTTTGGGGGAGCGGTTCTAGTTGGTTCCTCGTCCTCGTCAGCATCCGAATTCACGGTGGGGCGACTTTTGGGCGGCGGCTTGGACACCTTTTTGGCCTTGTTGTCGGTGGTCACGGTGGTGGCCTTGTTTGAAGTGCCTTTCGGGGGATTGGGGTGGGAAGGGGGAGTGGTGGAGGCCGCTGCTGAATTTACGATGCGGGGCGCCGAAGCACCAGTGCGGACCACCGCCGCTGTTGCCTTCGCAGGTGGGGCTGACAATTCCTCTGGTTCCATTGCAAGTTCCCCCGCATCCCAACGTCGAATGATTTTGCGCAGCTTGTTCAAGCTGGGTTGCAGCGCCACTACCTCGCCAGTCGTTTTATCGACTTTCCGCCCGCCTTCGAAGAGCGTCCAGCAGTAGTCGAGGAGTGTCCAATTTTTGAGCCCTAGTTTCTGCCACTGGGTGTGTACGCGCTCCTAGCGAATCGAAAACGTCATTGATAAAAAAAAAACGTAGACAAGTGCTAAAAAAAAACTCACCAATACTTGGTAGTGCGCTGGCAGACTCTCGTTGAACAGCTCCGCGTTCTCCACCAACGCGCAAACATTCTTCTCCCACTTTGCAACATCTGCAAGGAGAGCATTTGAAGGAGTTTTGGCGGTGGCGGCGGCGGCGGCGGGGGGCATACTGAACGAGCTGTGTGGTGAGAAGCGAGCGGACTGTCGTGGGTGGATGTAAGGGGAACTCCGCTTCCGATTTCCGAAGCTCCGATTTCCGGGTCCGACGTTCCGGAGTTCCGCTCCGCTCCACCTGTCCGGACGTGATTCCGAAGATTTCATTTTATTTATGGACTTTATTTTATCGTACCACTTTTATTATTTTACATGCGACACTTGCCCTAAAGTGCCTTTTCTTATATATACCGCTCACCTAGCATTGGGTTCCCACTTTTCCCTCTTTGGTTCCCTGCTAGGTGCGTTTAGATAGATTAGATTAGATCACCGCATTTAATATATTGACTTTGGTTCCCTGCTAGTTCTCCGATCCGTTTCCGGCATCCCGGATGTAAGGGCAACCGCGGTCGGAACGCCGGAGACTGGAAGTCAGGCGACGTTAGTGAGACTAGCAGGGGATCCAAAGGTTTAGTTTATTAATAAGTAATTAAACTAACAGCTAACTCACCTAGCAGGGGATCCAAAGAGGAAAGGATGGGGATCCCACTGCAGGTGAGCCGTATAAATACTGTGCTAAGTCCAAATGTGGTACGATGTAAATAATAAAATAATAAATAAAATGGTCTGATGGCAGATAATGCGTTCCGAGGGCCGGGTGCAGTGAGGGAGCTCGGAAAGCGGAAGGTCGCGGACATTATTCCGGCGGAACGTGGAGCGGAAGCGGAATGGTGCAAATCCATCTTTTTACCGTATAAGGTAAAAAGATAGATTCATGTGACTTTATGGGCGTCGATGCGGCGGAATGTAGAGTGGGCTCGGAA
The DNA here is from genome assembly GCA_023014335.1 of Galerina marginata. Taxonomy (NCBI): domain Eukaryota; kingdom Fungi; phylum Basidiomycota; class Agaricomycetes; order Agaricales; family Galerinaceae; genus Galerina; species Galerina marginata. The sequence continues at coordinate 1,481,535 of JAECYW010000013.1, read as the reverse complement.
TGGGAGCCGGAGCGGAAGTAAGTGCGGAAGCTCGGAACGAGGTTCCCCTTACACCGGACTTCAGTTGCCCTTACAGTAGGGAAAAGTGCCCTCGGAGGACCGATTCCGAAGCCCGAAATTGCATTCCGTCTTTCCGAAGCATTCCGCTTTTCCGGACTTTTCAATTTCCGCTCCGAAATCCCTCCTCACCCCGGAAATTCCGCATTTCCGACGTTTTTGGCCATTTCATCGACATGTCTTCCGGAGATCGGATCGCCGCCCTCGAGAGTGCCTTGAACGCGCTGCGGAGTGAAGGGGAACACACCCAGACACTCCTACGACAATTCCTTTCCCGTCTCGGATGTTCGGACCCCCCAGCCATTGTAACAACACCTGTAACACCATCCATTCCCCCTCTGCGCGTTTCCGAGTTTCCGGACGTTTCCGCGTTTCCGAGCGCTGTTCCGGCTCCGCATGGCTCCGATTCCGCACCCCTTCCGCCCCTGGGCATTCCCGAAGATTCGGAACTTTCTGAACTTCGGAAATCTGCTCTCCCCGCTCCCCACTCCCGAAATTTGGATTTTCCCGAATTCCGGAGTGCGTCTCAACCCGAGGCAGAGTGCCCAGGCTTCCGGTTTCCGGTTCCGAAATTTCGGAACTTTACTCCGCTTCGACCCGGAGTTCCGCCGGATTTCGACGGAGACCGCTCCTTAGGCAGATCCTTTCTTTTCACCTGCCGAACCTATATTCGTCTCGTTCCGACTGCTTTTCCAGACGTGACTGTACAAATACTTTGGGTTCTTTCTTTTATGAAATCAGGACGCGCGTTCCGCTGGGCGGAACAGAAACTAGCATCGGAACTAACAGAAGGATTTCCATGGACTGACTGGGCAGAATTTGAGCGCGATTTCCGGTACAACTTCACTCCAGCTCACACTGCGGCGACCGCCATTAATATTCTGGAAGGGTCAACATACTTCCAGCAAGGTCGCTCGGTGGATGACTACCTGGATGAGTTCCTGGATCTTGTGCACGATTCGCAGTACACCGACCCCCGTACGATTGTGGTAAAATTCCAACGAGGGCTAGCTCAACGCATTTCTGTGGTTCTTAGCGGAATTGTGAGCGGCAGGCCCTCCGACGTGGATCCTGATGGGTGGTACCGATTGGCCGCTCAACTTGACCAAAATCAACGGGCGGATGAGGCTTTCCTAGCTTCCTACTCTCCGGACCCACTCCCTGCTCTGACACCTGCTCCCTTGAGTCCCCTTCTCAGTCAACCACTGGCTGTTGAAAAACCTGAGGAGCAGAATTTTGATGTCCGTCACATGAGTCAGGTCGAGCTGCGGAAAGGTTTAGAGGATCGGTTGTCCGAGCTGAGCCGTATAGCGGAGGACAAGTCAAAGGAGCTGGAAGAAATTCCAGTAAAACGGAAAACGGTGCGCGCCTTGCCGCGGGTGGTTCAGTCTTCCCCGCTGCCTTCCAAAAATCGCTATTCGGTCCTTGAGGTAGACTCAGTCCCAGAGCCTACTGAAGAACTGATAAGCATTGAGGATTTGCCACCGCCGCCTCCTAAAGCGACAACTCCTCCCAAGGCCCAGACTCCGCGACGTGCTAAATGGGAGAAACGGATGCATGACCGGTTGGTTATTAATTCGATGAGCCCTGGACCAACCTCCCTTATTCTTCTGGTGCACCTCAAAAGCACGGATACTATGGTTGAGGTTGGAGCAGATGCTCTCAGTGACACTGGCGCCACTGGAGATTTCATTGACGAGGACTACGTCAAGGAATGTAACCTCCCCACTCGGAATCTATCACAGCCAATTCCCGTTTATAATGTGGATGGATCTCTGAATGAGGCTGGTTTAATCTCCAAGGTGGTAGATGTGCTCATGACCTATCAGACGCATTCCGAGCGTATCCTTCTTGCTGTCACCAAACTTGGGAAGCAAAAGGTTATCTTGGGTTACACTTGGTTTAAAAAGCACAACCCAGACATTGACTTCACAACGGGTACTGTGAAAATGACCAAGTGTTCACCCAGGTGCTGCTCGGGCTGTCGGACTGAAATCCGGGAGGAACGCAAAGTCCAGAAGGCAATCATGCGCCATATCAATGCTTGCAAAATGGGCGATCTCCCAGACTTGGTTGATGATCATGAGGATGATGAGGAAGATGATGACGAGCCAATTCCGTCTTCTTCTTCCTCTCCAGAGGATCCTGCTCTTGAAGAAGGTGACCGCATCTTTGCTACTGGGCTTTTACCAGAAGCAGAGCACATCCGCGCTGGTTCAACTATTTCCCAGCGCCTTGCGGAAGCCTTCAAGAAGAACTCCGAGCCCACGGACTTTGATAAGCATGTCCCCGAGCACCTCAAGGACTTCCATTCAGTGTTTTCCAAGGAGTCGTTCGATAACCTTCCTGAGCATAAACCCTGGGACCATGCGGTGGAACTTATAGCTGATGCCACACCGCGCAGCTGCAAGGTCTACCCGCTTGCGGTCTCAGAGCAGAAGGAACTTGACGCTTTCATCAAGGAAAACCTGGATTCAGGTCGCATCCGTCCTTCCAAGTCCCCCATGGCATCTCCCGTCTTCTTTATTAAGAAGAAGGATGGTTCTCTCCGCCTCGTCCAGGACTACCGCGCACTCAATGCTATGACAGTGAAGAACAAGTACCCACTTCCACTCATTTCGGAGTTGATCAATAAACTCCGAGGTGCAAAGTACTTCACCAAGCTTGATGTCCGCTGGGGTTTTAATAATGTCCGGATGAAGGAAGGAGATGAGTGGAAGGCTGCTTTCCGGACCAACCGTGGATTGTTCGAACCGCTCGTTATGTTCTTTGGGCTCACCAATAGTCCTGCCACGTTCCAGACGATGATGAACGACATCTTTGAGGATTTAATCTCAGAAGGTGTTGTAGTCGTATACCTCGACGACATCCTCATCTTTACGGAAACACTGGAAGAACACCGGAAGGTCACTCGAAGAGTACTTGAGCTCCTGGAAAAGCACAAGCTCTACCTCCGGCCAGATAAATGCGAGTTCGAACAGACCACAGTGGAGTACCTTGGAGTTATCATTTCCCACAACTCTGTGGCTATGGACCCAGTCAAGGTGGCAGGAGTTGCGGAATGGCCAGAACCCAAGAACAAGAAAGAAGTACAGTCCTTCCTGGGCTTTACCAATTTCTATCGAAGGTTCATCCGTGACTTCTCTGAACATGCGCGCCCGCTCTTTGATCTTACGAAGAACGACGTGAAATGGTCTTGGGGAACAGATCAGCAGGCTGCCTTCGATAAGCTCAAGCAGTCTGTTACTTCTTCCCCAGTCCTCATGTCCCCGGACTCCACCCGTCCATTCCGCGTTGAAGCCGATAGCTCTGATTTTGCAACTGGAGCTGTGCTGTCTCAGGTCTCCCCAGATGATGACAAGTGGCACCCCGTCGCGTTCTACTCCAAATCCCTGTCCCCTGTCGAGCGGAACTATGAAATTCACGACAAGGAAATGCTTGCTATCATCCGCTCTTTACAAGAGTGGAGGCATTTTCTTGAAGGTGCAGAACACCAGTTTGAGATCTGGACGGATCATAAGAACTTGGAGTATTTCATGACCGCAAAACAGCTCAACCGCCGTCAAGCTCGTTGGTCCCTGGTCCTTGCCCGGTTTGACTTCCTTATGCACCACAAACCAGGCCGGACTATGGGAAAGCCGGACGCACTATCTCGAAGAGCAGATCATGGCACTGGATCAGAGGATAATTCCAATATTACTCTTCTGACTCCAAAGCTCTTTGCGATTTGTGCTCTAGAGGCAGTTGAGGTTGTGGGCGCTGAGGTTGACATCCTCCGTGATATCCGCAAAGGTGTCAAAGGTCCTATTGAGGAGGAACCAGTGGCAAAGGCAGTTCAAGCGCTTAGGAAAACCTCCGCTCGCTCTATCCACTCTAGTGAATGGTCTGAGCGCGACGGTCTCCTATACTTCCGAGGCAAGATCTATGTTCCACTTAACTCAGATCTCCGCCGGCGCATTGTCTCCCTCTGCCATGATACTCGGATTGCTGGGCATGCTGGACGGTTTAAGACCTTGGAAATGGTTTCACGGAATTATTGGTGGCCAAACATGTCAAGATATGTTGGCCGGTATGTCGCTACCTGCGATATGTGCCTCCGTACCAAGGTCCAACACCGTCTACCATCTGGTGAACTTGTTCCTCTCCCAGTCCCCTCTGACCGTTGGCACACTATCAGCGTGGACTTCATTGTCGAGCTTCCGGACTCAGCAGGATACGATGCGATCATGGTTGTTGTGGACAGTGCTGGTAAGCGGGGTCACTTCATTGAGACCACCACTACTATTACCGCTGCTGGAGCTGCCCAACTCTTCCTGAAGCATGTCTGGAAGCTCCATGGATTACCCTGGAAAGTTGTCTCCGACCGCGGCTCCCAGTTCATTGCCGAGTTCATGAAGGAGCTGTACCGCCTCTTAGGAATTCAGCTTGCTCCGTCAACTTCCTACCATCCGCAGACCGACGGCCAGACAGAGCGTGTCAACCAGGAATTGGAACAGTACATCCGAGTCTTTGTCAGTGAACGTCAAGATGACTGGCAAGGACTCCTCCCACTTGCTGAGTTTGCATATAATAACCATGTGCACTCCTCAACTCAGCATACTCCATTCCTACTTGACACCGGACGGCATCCACGGATGGGTTTTGAGCCTCATCAGCCTCCATCTAAGCTTGAGGCAGTCAATGAGTTCACTCAGCGGATGAAGGACACTTTGGAGGAAGCCAAGGCAGCTCTAACCAAGGCTAAGGACGACATGGCTAGATATTATAATCAGCGGCGAACACCAGCCCCGGTGTTCAAAGCTGGAGACAAGGTCTATTTGGATGCTAGCGACATTCAGACAACTCGCCCATCCAAGAAGTTTGCTCATCGCCGCCTAGGTCCTTACTTGGTTGAAAGGAGAATTGGACTTAACGCCTATCGACTTCGCCTTCCAGTCTCTCTTAAGCGCCTTCATCCGGTCTTCAACGTGATCAAGCTGACACCTGCCCCTGATGATCCTATCCCAGGAAGGAGAGCTGCGCCGCCACCACCGCCAGAGCTTATTGATGGGGAAGAACACTATGAAGTAGAGGAAATTCTCAACAGCCGCATGTTCCGCCGAAAGCTCCAGTACTTGATCAAATGGGAAGGCTATGGTCCAGAGGATAATTCTTGGGAGTATAAGGATAATATTAGTGCTCCTGAGCTTGTCACCAGATTCCACCAGCAGAACCCAGGAGCACCGCGACAAATCCATGCCCTAGCATTTGGCTCAATTCCTTTCCGACCTATTACCAGTCTTCCTATCGCATCGAGGTGATGCTCATTTGAGGGGGGGGTAATTGTAAGGGGAACTCCGCTTCCGATTTCCGAAGCTCCGATTTCCGGGTCCGACGTTCCGGAGTTCCGCTCCGCTCCACCTGTCCGGACGTGATTCCGAAGATTTCATTTTATTTATGGACTTTATTTTATCGTACCACTTTTATTATTTTACATGCGACACTTGCCCTAAAGTGCCTTTTCTTATATATACCGCTCACCTAGCATTGGGTTCCCACTTTTCCCTCTTTGGTTCCCTGCTAGGTGCGTTTAGATAGATTAGATTAGATCACCGCATTTAATATATTGACTTTGGTTCCCTGCTAGTTCTCCAATCCGTTTCCGGCATCCCGGACTTCAGTTGCCCTTACACAAAGGCAAACTGCAGCCGGCGCCCACCGTCTCAAGTGATGAAGATATTCTCTCCAGTTAGTAATAGTTTCTCGATGTACAATAAATAGTCTACCTAAATACTGTTATCTAGGTAACGACGGGAAGAACTCATCGGGTCGCCGCACTTTTGCTAGTATGGACGGTGTTCCTGGTGGGTTGAACAATTGTATATTGTAGGACTTACTTGACATTCTTTGAAGATATTTCTGTCGACATTTCAAGGGTTCAAAAAATTCTTGGTACATTTCACGCCTGCTCTTATTTCTTTCCGCCCTAATTGTTTGTTGTCAGACACTACCGAATCCAGGCCGCAATCCGGATCACCGCTCTGTAAGGGCAACCGCAGGTCGGAACGCCGGAGACTGGAAGTCAGGCGACGTTAGTGAGACTAGCAGGGGATCCAAAGTTTAGTTTATTAATAAGTAAATAAACTAACAGCTAACTCACCTAGCAGGGGATCCAAAGAGGAAAGGATGGGGATCCCACTGCAGGTGAGCCGTATAAATACTGTGCTAAGTCCAAATGTGGTACGATCTAAATAATAAAATAATAAATAAAATGGTCTGATGGCAGATAATGCGTTCCGAGGTCCGGGCGCAGCAAGGGAACTCGGAAAGCGGAAGGCTGCGGACATTATTCCGGCGGAACGCGGAGCGGAAGCGGAATAGTAGGCAGAATGGTGCAAATCCATCTTTTTACCATATAAGGTGAAAAGATGGATTCACGTGACTTTACGGGCGTCGATGCGGCGGAATGTAGAGTGGGCTCGGAATAGGAGCCGGAGCGGAAGTGAGCGCGGAAGCTCGGAACGAGGTTCCCCTTACAATTACCCCCCCTCCAGAATCACATCGCCTTGATGCGGAGGTGATAATTGAAATGGGTCGGAATGGAATGGAGCCAAAGGCCAGTGCGCGGATTTGTCTTGGGGCCCCGGGGTTTCGGGTATGGAACTCTGTGACAAGTTCCGGGGCATTAACATTGTCCTTGTACTCCCAAGAATTATGTTCCGCTCCGTAGCCTTCCCACTTGATTAGGTACTGGAGTTTCCGTCGGAACATCCGGCTGTTTAAGACTTCCTCAACTTCATAGTGTTCCTCTCCATCAATAAGTTCCGGGGGTGGGGGAGGATCCAATTGTCGGCCAGGAATAGGGTCATCCGGAGCGGGAGTTAGTTTGATCACATTGAATACCGGGTGAAGTCGTTTTAGAGAGACAGGAAGTCGGAGTCGATAGGCATTGGTTCCAATGCGTCTTTCCCAGCCATAGCAGCTATAATTATATATGACCTGTAGCATTTTTACTAAGTAAAGTCAGATATCCACAGCGCATTTTTGCCAAGGTGGCAAACTTGCCAACAGCACATATTATGCTCATATATGCCTGCCGGGGGTGCCGGGGGAGGGTGTTTGATGGCTGTTGGGGGCGGGACAATGTAAACATGTGTCAACAATGCCTAAATGATGCCCAGAAACTGTATTTCGGGTGCTGCTCGCTGTTGGGGGCGCATTTGGGCGCGGAAAAAAGATATTCAGGGTCCAATAATATTATTATATGCGCCCCCACCCTTTGCGCGCCTCTCGGGGGGCGGGAATGGATGGATTGGCGCGGATGCTTATGGATGACGCAGAAATAATGGGCGGGGGCTGCTGTCAAACAGCTGTCAACACTGCCCGAAATGCTATTCCGGGCTGCCCGATGCTGTATTTTGGGTCGCGCTCGCCGTACAGCGCGGATCCCGACGCGGAAAAAATTGCAGTAGGGTCCTATTAATATTCGCTACCTAATGGTACCCTTTGCGCGCCTCACGGCGGCGGGGGATGGATGGATTGGCGCTCGTTGGTTTGGATGACGTTCCAAAAATAACGCGCGCCAGGCACACTATTTTTAGACACTTTGATGGGATCTCACGTTTGGCAGTTGCTCTCTATTTCGCGTTTTGCAATTGCTTCCCGTTAGAATTTTAGCTACCTTAACTCATGGCTGTAATCCCCTCGAAGATACAAATCTAACGATATAATTTTTATTGAAAATTTTGTATGGGAAGGGGTGGATGCAGTAGCAGCAACCTGGATGGACTTCTCCGCTTTCCTTATTCGGCATCCTGACTGGTTGAAGCTTTGACCATCGTAGATTTACAATTATAAATCTTATTATATTACATTGTACTACTAATACATACATATATATATACTACAGCTAGAGATTGTGCATGGGTAGTAATGCACAATCCCTGTAGACATAAAGGGCTGCCGACGGAGGCGTTGTCCGCGCCTCGACGTCCGTTGGCATCAGGCCGCCCTTCCCCAGTGCAGTGGTACCGACACGAGACCATCCCATCTCCGTCTCCAGCCCCATACCCCTGGCCTCGACATCAATCGAAGACGCTCGACCACCTACACCACGTCATCTCCCATGCGTTACCATGTGTGGCTTGGGCAATGGACTGGGGGACGTGGGCGATGTGGCGTTTGGGGACAGAAGGCGAAGGCGGGAGAGATCGTGACGGGGCCGATGGAGGTGGGGGCAGGTGCAGGCACGGTAGCTCTGCTCAGCAGCTCCAACAGCTCGCTTGCATCGCCTCGTAAGCCGCCGTGACTCAGCAGAAACAGCGAAAGGCTGCTGCTGCTTCACTTCAACCGCCGCGACCGACAAGCAGCAAGGCTGCTGCTGTATCGTCGTCATCGTCGTCATCGTCGCAGCTCGTGGCGGTGTTGATGCTGGTGCCGGCCGCGGTCGTTCAGTCTTGAGACGTCGAAGGGAGGCTGCAGGTGGGCGCGAGCTAAGCCCTGCGCATTGCTGCTGGCCAGCTGCCCGCCTCCAAGCCACGAGCAGCGGCATCGTTTCCGCTGCCGTTGCTCGCCCACACGCATACCAGGAGCAGCAGTTGTCATACTGCTGCTCGTGGTCGGGCGTCTCGAGAGGCGGGGATGGAGCCGATGCGAGGGGGTAGCTGATGGATAGCCACGCAGGCGGCAACTCGCAGGTCGACGGTGATCAAGCAGAGGATGAGGAGCGGGCGGGTAGAGGCACCCTCTACAAGGTGGGGTTGGCCTGGAGGTATTCGGTGAGTAGTGGAGTGGGTGGGGACAGAAAAGAACAGTGAAACGAGTCGCAAGACTCGTTTCACGACGTACCTGGTGGGTCTCCCGCTTCACGGGTCTCCCCTTTGTATTCTTCACCCCGCTAACCCACTTTACCATCCAGACGTCGGCCCACAGCCCTCGGGTTGAAGAGGGGGGGCTCGCGACGTGGCGGCGCGCTGTGTCGTGTTGAGGCTTAAAAAGCTGTGAAAAGTTGAAAATTTAGCTAAAATGTACATATTACAAACATTAAAACACTTACAGTATGTTTCTTGAAGCCTTTAGCGAGTGGACGAGCGGGGGAGGCAACGTGGTGGTGGTTGAGGTTGAAGATTCGCAGCTTTGATGGCGGTTGATGCGATCGTCACCGCTTTCGGAAAGCGATGCGATTGGTTGGATCACGCGGCCCGGTCGGTCTCGGGAGGTTGCTCATCGTTGAGGACGTCTCGGAAAGCAACATAATAGGTACTGATGATAGAATTACAAGTCGGGATCTCATATAATATGTATTTAAAGCCTTAATATTAGTCTCCGAGGGCAAATTTTGAGGTCTGATATCGTTAATTTGTATTCTGCCAGACTAAATGGTGATTTACGGACATTCGAGTTCGACTTATTACACCTTTATCAACGTAGTATACTTGTTCTGTTCACATGAAAGACTCCAGTTGATAGGAAATAATATTTATAATACATAACAGGAATTTTCTGAGCATATACCCAGTCTACAAAGTAAGTAGAGCTAATGCATTCGAATTGACATGAATCACGAAGAACATTCTTTCGCGAATTCAGCTCTTCAGCCGACATTTGCAAATGGCAACATTACCCGCACACTTCGGTGCTCCGGAACTATCTAGAAAGTATTTAATTAGATAAAATTTGAATTTCCCGCTGTTTTTTGGTGCTCCAATCCATTGAAGCCATACCAACGAAACGACAGAATTCTCGACGACCCGAAATCACCACGAAATGCACTAAGTGCCTCAGGTGAGCTGTCTTTGTAAATTACAGGTCAACAATTTTATTAATTTACCTCAAAATAGAATTTACAATAGATCTACCACAGATTCTAGTCAAACTATGTATAATAGCTAGTAGTTCACTCCTCACCGACGTCGTCGACGACGAGATTTGAGGCGGGATTCATCGGTCCGGTAAGTTAAAACTCCGCTTGATTCACGATCAACAGAGTTTCAACCATCCCAAATACATCTACCGTCGTCCACAACACCTCCCTCCCTCGCTCCTTCCACCCCTTGTCCACCTCTCCCCAGTTAGCGCCAGCAGTGAATCCTCGAGCCCGGGGATACCACTGGCGCAGCTGGAGGTCCACCAACCGAACCGACACCCAAACACCTAGCCGCGCGCCTCTCCCCTTGCAAGTGGGATGTAGGCCGGCCACGCTGCCGAAGCCAGGCAGTCACGAACGCGAAAAACCATGAACGACCGCCACGCTGCCACATAGCAAGAACTGTGGGCCTACGTTGGGACTGAATCGGACGAACACGAACGCGCAGCCACGTCGGGAGCATCTGGAGCGTCGATGGGGGTTACAGAGCCAACGGGAAGACCCAAGGGTTGGGAGATCCACCAGGTACGACTCGCTTCACTTCATATTTCTTGTCCGCCCCATACCACCTAACCATTTGCCTCGAATCCACCAGCGCGTTGTGGCTGCGGCTCCCACCCGCCATCTCCCTCGTCGCCTCCGCAGTCACCCCCCTTCTCCGCTTTGTCCGCCTTAGTACGGCGAGACTGCGACCAGGCAGGCGTTACCGCCGTCAGCTCTTCACGATGACGAGCTGCAGCTCGATCCGTACTCGACCGCCTGGATCTCACCACACCGGCACCACCACTGAGCGCATACCACGTGGAGAGGCAACGGCGAGAGCAGAAGCCTTGGCTGCTGCTCGCTCTATGGCGACGGCGCTAGTGTGAAGCAGCAGCTTAAAAAAGCTGCTGCTTCTACTGAGATACAGCGGCGCTGAGACGAGGCGAGGCAAGCCGGCAGTAGCATCGCCGTGTGCTGCTGTCGTCCGCGCATTCCAGAGCCCAGGTCGAGAGGAAAGCGACGAAGGGGGTTTCCTCCTAGTTTCGCTTCCTTCGACAGAACCACCGTGAGCCGTACTGCCCGACCGCACCGCTCGCACCTCCTCCCGTGGCTGACGACATCACTAAGGACAGGCTTAGGGCTCCGCCTAGACCCCTCTTCATCCCCCGCCGCCTTCAGCTTCCCTCGACCACCCCCCTCGACCGTCCACTACCTTGTGTCGTCGGCATCTCCCAGCTCGTTACCCAAGGCACACTAGTATCGATCCACGGGAGACGACGAGCTGTGCTAGGTGTACAGCTGTGGATGGGTTTCGAGGTTGGGAACGTAGTTTCGTTAGCAAATGACGGGGCCGCGGGAGCTGTAACCGGTGTGGTGCGACCATGATACCACAGCAGACGGGGTGATCGGAAGGATGGGGGGCCAACGGGATGCGAAGGGACTGGTTGGGGCGTGAACGGATGTGCCGCTGAAGGCCTTTTCTACTGGGAATGCAGACTGCTAGGTCTGTGGTTTTTGGCAATTTATCTACTTACACTGAGTAGTACGACGTATATGTATTAGTTTAGTCTAATACATTGCTTTTTACAACATTTTTACAACATAAAAATGTATGAGGCAAGGAGGAGTGGCCGGATTTGGAAGGTTGATCAGAAAGTCATCCGAATGGATGCTACCGCATCCACCCCTTCCTCCTTGAATTTCGAGATAAAAATTGTATCATTAGCTTTGTATTTACAAGGGGATCTCAACTGTGAACTAAAGCAAATATAATTCGAACGGGAAGGAGGTGTAAAACGCGAATCCAAGCCCAGCTGTCAAATGTGAGATCCATCAAAAGTTCTAAAAATAGCGTGCCTGGCGCGAGTTTATTTTCGGAACGTCATCCAAACCAACGAGCGCCAATCCATCCATCCCCCGCCGCCGTGAGGCGCGCAAAGGGTACAATTAAATAGAGAATATTCATAGTATCCTACTGCAGTTTTTTCCGTGTCGGGATCCGCGCTGTACGGCGAGCGCGACCCAAAATACAGCGTCGGGCAGCCCGGAATAGCATTTCGGGCAGTGTTGACAGCTGTTTGACAGCAGCCCCCGCCCATTATTTCTGCGTCATCCATAAGCATCCGCGCCAATCCATCCATTCCCGCCCCCCGAGAGGCGCGCAAAGGGTGGGGGCGCATATAATAATATTATTGGACCCTGAATATCTTTTTTCCGCGCCCAAATGCGCCCCCAACAGCGAGCAGCACCCGAAATACAGTTTCCGGGCATCATTTAGGCATTGTTGACACATGTTTACATTGTCCTGCCCCCAACAGCCATCAAACACCCTCCCCCGGCACCCCCGGCAGGCATATATGAGCATAATATGTGCTGTTGGCAAGTTTGCCACCTTGGCAAAAATGCGCTGTGGATATCTGACTTTACTTAGTAAAAATACTACAGGTCATACATGACACTGGCAGCTACAGGTGACATCCTCTTTGGACAAGTTACCTTTTTTCATGTATAAATGTAACAGCTACAGGTGAATCCACGACAAGGAAATGTTGGCCATTATCCGCTCCTTACAGGAGTGGAGGCATTTCCTTGAAGGCGCGGAACACCAGTTTGAGGTCTGGACAGACCACAAAAACCTGGAATATTTCATGACGGCCAAGCAGCTCAACCGGAGGCAAGCACGATGGTCACTTGTACTTGCCCGGTTTGACTTCCTCATGCGGCATAAACCCGGACGGACAATGGGAAAACCGGACGCACTGTCCCGACGTTCCGATCATGGAACGGGTTCCGAAGATAATTCCAACATCACGCTCTTGACTCCAAAGTTCTTTGCAGTCCGTGCAATGGAAGTCGTAGAAGCTGTTGGGGCTGAGGTTGACATCCTCCGAGACATCCGCAAAGGTGTTAAAGACCCGGTCCAGGAGGAACCCGTTGCAAAAGCCATCCAAGAACTTCGGAAATCGTCCAACCGCTCGCTCCGTTCTGGAGAATGGTCTGAACGTGACAATCTCTTGTACTTCCGCGGACGGATTTATGTGCCCCCGACTTCCGATCTCCGCCGGAGAATAGTTTCACTCTGCCATGACACTCGGATTGCAGGACATGCAGGACGGTTTAAAACCTTGGAACTGGTCTCCCGGAATTACTGGTGGCCCAATATGTCGCGTTATGTCGGACGGTATGTCTCTACCTGTGATATGTGCCTCCAAACCAAGGCCCAACGCTGCCTTCCTTCTGGAGAGCTTGTTCCGCTCCCGATCCCGGAAGAACGGTGGCACACCATCAGCGTAGATTTCATTGTGGAGCTTCCGGATTCCGCAGGCTACGACGCAATCATGGTTGTTGTAGATTCCACCGGAAAGCGAGGCCATTTCATTGAGACCACAACCACAATCACTGCCGCCGGAGCTGCACAACTCTTCCTCAGGCATGTATGGAAACTTCACGGACTTCCATGGAAAGTTATTTCCGACCGCGGATCCCAGTTCATTGCGGAATTCATGAGGGAGCTGTACCGCCTACTCGGAATTCAGGCCACCCCGTCCACTTCATACCATCCACAGACCGACGGACAAACGGAACGAGTCAACCAAGAACTGGAACAGTTCATCCGGATATTTGTCAGCGAGAGACAGGACGACTGGCAAGGACTCCTTCCGCTCGCGGAATTTGCATACAATAACCACATTCATTCCGCGACTCAGCACACTCCGTTCCTGCTGGACACCGGACGACATCCACGGATGGGCTTTGAGCCGCACCAACCCCCGTCCAGGTTAGAAGCGGTTAACGAGTTCACCAAACGGATGAAAGACACGCTTGAGGAAGCCAAGTCCGCACTTTCCAAAGCTAAGGACGACATGGCGCGGTATTACAATCAGCGCAGAACTCCGGCACCGGTTTACAAACCCGGAGACAAAGTGTACCTTGACGCCAGTGACATTCAGACCACCCGGCCTTCCAAAAAGTTTGCACACCGTCGCCTCGGACCTTACCTGGTGGAAAGACACCTGTAGCTGCCAGTGTCATGTATGACCTGTAGTATTTTTACTAAGTAAAGTCAGATATCCACAGCGCATTTTTGCCAAGGTGGCAAACTTGCCAACAGCACATATTATGCTCATATATGCCTGCCGGGGGTGCCGGGGGAGGGTGTTTGATGGCTGTTGGGGGCGGGACAATGTAAACATGTGTCAACAATGCCTAAATGATGCCCGGAAACTGTATTTCGGGTGCTGCTCGCTGTTGGGGGCGCATTTGGGCGCGGAAAAAAGATATTCAGGGTCCAATAATATTATTATATGCGCCCCCACCCTTTGCGCGCCTCTCGGGGGGCGGGAATGGATGGATTGGCGCGGATGCTTATGGATGACGCAGAAATAATGGGCGGGGGCTGCTGTCAAACAGCTGTCAACACTGCCCGAAATGCTATTCCGGGCTGCCCGACGCTGTATTTTGGGTCGCGCTCGCCGTACAGCGCGGATCCCGACACGGAAAAAACTGCAGTAGGATACTATGAATATTCTCTATTTAATTGTACCCTTTGCGCGCCTCACGGCGGCGGGGGATGGATGGATTGGCGCTCGTTGGTTTGGATGACGTTCCGAAAATAAACTCGCGCCAGGCACGCTATTTTTAGAACTTTTGATGGATCTCACATTTGACAGCTGGGCTTGGATTCGCGTTTTACACCTCCTTCCCGTTCGAATTATATTTGCTTTAGTTCACAGTTGAGATCCCCTTGTAAATACAAAGCTAATGATACAATTTTTATCTCGAAATTCAAGGAGGAAGGGGTGGATGCGGTAGCATCCATTCGGATGACTTTCTGATCAACCTTCCAAATCCGGCCACTCCTCCTTGCCTCATACATTTTTATGTTGTAAAAATGTTGTAAAAAGCAATGTATTAGACTAAACTAATACATATACGTCGTACTACTCAGTGTAAGTAGATAAATTGCCAAAAACCACAGACCTAGCAGTCTGCATTCCCAGTAGAAAAGGCCTTCAGCGGCACATCCGTTCACGCCCCAACCAGTCCCTTCGCATCCCGTTGGCCCCCCATCCTTCCGATCACCCCGTCTGCTGTGGTATCATGGTCGCACCACACCGGTTACAGCTCCCGCGGCCCCGTCATTTGCTAACGAAACTACGTTCCCAACCTCGAAACCCATCCACAGCTGTACACCTAGCACAGCTCGTCGTCTCCCGTGGATCGATACTAGTGTGCCTTGGGTAACGAGCTGGGAGATGCCGACGACACAAGGTAGTGGACGGTCGAGGGGGGTGGTCGAGGGAAGCTGAAGGCGGCGGGGGATGAAGAGGGGTCTAGGCGGAGCCCTAAGCCTGTCCTTAGTGATGTCGTCAGCCACGGGAGGAGGTGCGAGCGGTGCGGTCGGGCAGTACGGCTCACGGTGGTTCTGTCGAAGGAAGCGAAACTAGGAGGAAACCCCCTTCGTCGCTTTCCTCTCGACCTGGGCTCTGGAATGCGCGGACGACAGCAGCACACGGCGATGCTACTGCCGGCTTGCCTCGCCTCGTCTCAGCGCCGCTGTATCTCAGTAGAAGCAGCAGCTTTTTTAAGCTGCTGCTTCACACTAGCGCCATCGCCATAGAGCGAGCAGCAGCCAAGGCTTCTGCTCTCGCCGTTGCCTCTCCACGTGGTATGCGCTCAGTGGTGGTGCCGGTGTGGTGAGATCCAGGCGGTCGAGTACGGATCGAGCTGCAGCTCGTCATCGTGAAGAGCTGACGGCGGTAACGCCTGCCTGGTCGCAGTCTCGCCGTACTAAGGCGGACAAAGCGGAGAAGGGGGGTGACTGCGGAGGCGACGAGGGAGATGGCGGGTGGGAGCCGCAGCCACAACGCGCTGGTGGATTCGAGGCAAATGGTTAGGTGGTATGGGGCGGACAAGAAATATGAAGTGAAGCGAGTCGTACCTGGTGGATCTCCCAACCCTTGGGTCTTCCCGTTGGCTCTGTAACCCCCATCGACGCTCCAGATGCTCCCGACGTGGCTGCGCGTTCGTGTTCGTCCGATTCAGTCCCAACGTAGGCCCACAGTTCTTGCTATGTGGCAGCGTGGCGGTCGTTCATGGTTTTTCGCGTTCGTGACTGCCTGGCTTCAGCAGCGTGGCCGGCCTACATCCCACTTGCAAGGGGAGAGGCGCGCGGCTAGGTGTTTGGGTGTCGGTTCGGTTGGTGGACCTCCAGCTGCGCCAGTGGTATCCCCGGGCTCGAGGATTCACTGCTGGCGCTAACTGGGGAGAGGTGGACAAGGGGTGGAAGGAGCGAGGGAGGGAGGTGTTGTGGACGACGGTAGATGTATTTGGGATGGTTGAAACTCTGTTGATCGTGAATCAAGCGGAGTTTTAACTTACCGGACCGATGAATCCCGCCTCAAATCTCGTCGTCGACGACGTCGGTGAGGAGTGAACTACTAGCTATTATACATAGTTTGACTAGAATCTGTGGTAGATCTATTGTAAATTCTATTTTGAGGTAAATTAATAAAATTGTTGACCTGTAATTTACAAAGACAGCTCACCTGAGGCACTTAGTGCATTTCGTGGTGATTTCGGGTCGTCGAGAATTCTGTCGTTTCGTTGGTATGGCTTCAATGGATTGGAGCACCAAAAAACAGCGGGAAATTCAAATTTTATCTAATTAAATACTTTCTAGATAGTTCCGGAGCACCGAAGTGTGCGGGTAATGTTGCCATTTGCAAATGTCGGCTGAAGAGCTGAATTCGCGAAAGAATGTTCTTCGTGATTCATGTCAATTCGAATGCATTAGCTCTACTTACTTTGTAGACTGGGTATATGCTCAGAAAATTCCTGTTATGTATTATAAATATTATTTCCTATCAACTGGAGTCTTTCATGTGAACAGAACAAGTATACTACGTTGATAAAGGTGTAATAAGTCGAACTCGAATGTCCGTAAATCACCATTTAGTCTGGCAGAATACAAATTAACGATATCAGACCTCAAAATTTGCCCTCGGAGACTAATATTAAGGCTTTAAATACATATTATATGAGATCCCGACTTGTAATTCTATCATCAGTACCTATTATGTTGCTTTCCGAGACGTCCTCGACAATGAGCAACCTCCCGAGACCGACCGGGCCGCGTGATCCAACCAATCGCATCGCTTTCCGAAAGCGGTGACGATCGCATCAACCGCCATCAAAGCTGCGAATCTTCAACCTCAACCACCACCACGTTGCCTCCCCCGCTCGTCCACTCGCTAAAGGCTTCAAGAAACATACTGTAAGTGTTTTAATGTTTGTAATATGTACATTTTAGCTAAATTTTCAACTTTTCACAGCTTTTTAAGCCTCAACACGACACAGCGCGCCGCCACGTCGCGAGCCCCCCCTCTTCAACCCGAGGGCTGTGGGCCGACGTCTGGATGGTAAAGTGGGTTAGCGGGGTGAAGAATACAAAGGGGAGACCCGTGAAGCGGGAGACCCACCAGGTACGTCGTGAAACGAGTCTTGCGACTCGTTTCACTGTTCTTTTCTGTCCCCACCCACTCCACTACTCACCGAATACCTCCAGGCCAACCCCACCTTGTAGAGGGTGCCTCTACCCGCCCGCTCCTCATCCTCTGCTTGATCACCGTCGACCTGCGAGTTGCCGCCTGCGTGGCTATCCATCAGCTACCCCCTCGCATCGGCTCCATCCCCGCCTCTCGAGACGCCCGACCACGAGCAGCAGTATGACAACTGCTGCTCCTGGTATGCGTGTGGGCGAGCAACGGCAGCGGAAACGATGCCGCTGCTCGTGGCTTGGAGGCGGGCAGCTGGCCAGCAGCAATGCGCAGGGCTTAGCTCGCGCCCACCTGCAGCCTCCCTTCGACGTCTCAAGACTGAACGACCGCGGCCGGCACCAGCATCAACACCGCCACGAGCTGCGACGATGACGACGATGACGACGATACAGCAGCAGCCTTGCTGCTTGTCGGTCGCGGCGGTTGAAGTGAAGCAGCAGCAGCCTTTCGCTGTTTCTGCTGAGTCACGGCGGCTTACGAGGCGATGCAAGCGAGCTGTTGGAGCTGCTGAGCAGAGCTACCGTGCCTGCACCTGCCCCCACCTCCATCGGCCCCGTCACGATCTCTCCCGCCTTCGCCTTCTGTCCCCAAACGCCACATCGCCCACGTCCCCCAGTCCATTGCCCAAGCCACACATGGTAACGCATGGGAGATGACGTGGTGTAGGTGGTCGAGCGTCTTCGATTGATGTCGAGGCCAGGGGTATGGGGCTGGAGACGGAGATGGGATGGTCTCGTGTCGGTACCACTGCACTGGGGAAGGGCGGCCTGATGCCAACGGACGTCGAGGCGCGGACAACGCCTCCGTCGGCAGCCCTTTATGTCTACAGGGATTGTGCATTACTACCCATGCACAATCTCTAGCTGTAGTATATATATATGTATGTATTAGTAGTACAATGTAATATAATAAGATTTATAATTGTAAATCTACGATGGTCAAAGCTTCAACCAGTCAGGATGCCGAATAAGGAAAGCGGAGAAGTCCATCCAGGTTGCTGCTACTGCATCCACCCCTTCCCATACAAAATTTTCAATAAAAATTATATCGTTAGATTTGTATCTTCGAGGGGATTACAGCCATGAGTTAAGGTAGCTAAAATTCTAACGGGAAGCAATTGCAAAACGCGAAATAGAGAGCAACTGCCAAACGTGAGATCCCATCAAAGTGTCTAAAAATAGTGTGCCTGGCGCGCGTTATTTTTGGAACGTCATCCAAACCAACGAGCGCCAATCCATCCATCCCCCGCCGCCGTGAGGCGCGCAAAGGGTACCATTAGGTAGCGAATATTAATAGGACCCTACTGCAATTTTTTCCGCGTCGGGATCCGCGCTGTACGGCGAGCGCGACCCAAAATACAGCATCGGGCAGCCCGGAATAGCATTTCGGGCAGTGTTGACAGCTGTTTGACAGCAGCCCCCGCCCATTATTTCTGCGTCATCCATAAGCATCCGCGCCAATCCATCCATTCCCGCCCCCCGAGAGGCGCGCAAAGGGTGGGGGCGCATATAATAATATTATTGGACCCTGAATATCTTTTTTCCGCGCCCAAATGCGCCCCCAACAGCGAGCAGCACCCGAAATACAGTTTCTGGGCATCATTTAGGCATTGTTGACACATGTTTACATTGTCCCGCCCCCAACAGCCATCAAACACCCTCCCCCGGCACCCCCGGCAGGCATATATGAGCATAATATGTGCTGTTGGCAAGTTTGCCACCTTGGCAAAAATGCGCTGTGGATATCTGACTTTACTTAGTAAAAATGCTACAGGTCATATATAATTATAGCTGCTATGGCTGAGGATGTTGCATCAGAAAGGCAATTTAACCACTTGGTCAGTTGACCAACAGGTCAATTTACCTATATAAACAAATATATGTTTAGCCTATATCTCAGTGAAAACGGGAAGCACAGCCACAATTCTGGTAGATTCAGGGTTGCCTATATGATTACATCATTTTTTATCAGAGGCGCAGCCACATCCGAGCACATCCTGGAAAGGCTCGGCAAAACCGCATTACTTTTTGACAGCTTGGACAGTTTACCAAGCCATCCCTGAATATGCTCGGATGTGGCTGCGCCTCTGACAAAAAATGTGCTGCCAAGCCATTTGACCCTGAATCCATCAAAATTTTGTGCCTAGCTATTTTTCCCACAGAGAAAAATGCAAAAAACTGAAAAAAAGCCAGCGGTGAGAAATTTTGGCTGACGGGAAAATTTCCCAAAAAGGAAAGAGGGTTTCAAAAGAATGCAATCTATTTTTAAATCCTACTAAAATTGAAATCACATGACTAGCTACCTTCCTCATTGAGATATAAGCCTTTTAGTGTTAATTAATAAATTAAAGAACTTAGCACAAATGCTGCTAAGTCCAAAATTAGCTGGCTGACTAAATACTGCCATTTTAGGCAATTGCATCTTGATTGCCTTTTATATCATGGGTGCAGTGGCCCTGAGACCTTATATTTACATTTATTTGCATTTGAGGCCATAAAATTACATAAATGTGCGACAAGCATGTAAATAGAGGCAAATTCAAAGTCATGTGATCTAAATTGATGCCATCAGATACCAAATAAATATATGCTCCTTCCTATAGTAGGGCAACGTCGCAGTATAGTAAATATTCACTTTGTTGGTAAACTGACCAACTGGTTAAATTGCCTTTCTGATGCAACATCCTTTTTGGACAACTTGCCTAACTGATTGCTTCATATAACAGCATAGGCTGGTGGATTTCATAATTCCGTTCAACCAGGGATAAGGACTTGGAGTAGAATGCAACGGGATGCCATTTGTCATCTTCCGGGGAGATCTGTGATAATACTGCTCCGGTCGCAAAGTCGGAACTATCTGCTTCTACTCGGAAGGCACGAGTGGAATCCGGGGAAAGTAAGACCGGGGCGGATGTGATAGACTGTTTGAGCTTATCAAAGGCAGCCTGTTCATCCGAGTCCCAATGCCATTTGGTATCGTTCCGGGTGAGGTCAAAGAGCGGTCGTGCGTGTTCCGAAAAATCTCGGATGAACCTTCGGTAGAAGTTGGTAAAGCCTAAAAAGGATTGCACTTCCTTTTTATTAGACGGTTCCGGCCATTCCGCAACTCCCGAGATCTTGACCGGGTCCATTCCAACGGAGTTGTGTGAGATGATCACTCCGAGATATTCGACTGTGGTCCGTTCAAATTCACATTTGTCCGGTCGGAGATATAACTTATGCTTTTCCAAAAGTTCAAGTACTCTCCGGGTGACCTTTCGATGTTCCTCGATGGTTTCCGTGAAGATCAGGATGTCGTCCAAGTAGACCACGACAACTCCTTCTGAGATAAGGTCTTCAAAGATGTCGTTCATCATGGTCTGGAAGGTAGCCGGGCTGTTGGTGAGTCCGAAAAACATGACCAGGGGTTCAAACAGTCCGCGGTTGGTCCGGAATGCTGCTTTCCATTCGTCTCCTTCCTTCATCCGGACATTGTTGAAGCCCCAGCGGACGTCCAATTTGGTGAAGTACTTCGCTCCTCTGAGTTTGTTGATTAACTCGGAAATAAGCGGAAGTGGGTACTTGTTCTTCACGGTCATTGCGTTCAGTGCTCGGTAGTCCTGGACCAGTCGGAGGGAACCATCCTTCTTCTTGATAAAGAAAACCGGGGAGGCCATCGGGGATTTGGAAGGACGGATCCGTCCGGAATCAAGGTTCTCTTTAATGAATGCATCGAGTTCCTTTTGTTCATTGACCGCTAAGGGATAGACCTTGCAACTCCGAGGGTTTGCTTCCGCAACAAGTTCGATTGCATGGTCCCATGGTTTTGGATCCGGTAGGTTGTCAAAGGACTCCTTAGAGAAGACGGAATGGAAATCCCTTAGATGTTCCGGGACGTGTTGGCTGAAGTCTGCAGGTTCCGAGTTGCGTTTGAAAGCTTCCGCTAGGCGTTGGGAGATGGTGGAACTAGCACGGATTTCTTCCGCTTCCGGCATGAGTCCGGTTGCAAAAATGCGATCTCCATCTTCCAGACAATCTTCCGTCGGAACCGCGGAAGGGGGCTCGTCTTCATCTTCGTCATCATCATCATAGTCATCGACAAGATCTGGGATTTCTCTGGCTCGGCAGGCCTAGAGAAGACAGATTTCAGCCTTCCGAATTCGACGTTCCTCTCGGAGTTCAGTCCGACAGCCGTTGCAGCACCGGGGTGAGCACTTCGTCATTTTGACTGTTCCAGTGGTAAAGTCAATGTCCGGGTTATGCTTCTTAAACCAAGTGTACCCGAGGATCACTACTGCTTCCCTAGTTTTGTGACCGCAAGGAGGATGCGTTCCGAGTGGTTTTCGTAGGTCATAATGGCGTCTACCACCTTGGAAATTAGGCCAGCCTCGTTTAGAGTTCCGTCTACATTGAACACTTGAACGGGTTGTGACAGATTCCGGGTCGGAAGTCCTAATTCCTTAACATAGTCCTCGTCAATGAAATCCCCGGTTGCTCCTGTGTCTCCAAGGGCATTAGTTCCGGCTTCCACCATCGTATCCGTGGTCTTCAGGCGTATGGGGAGGACGAGCGAAGTTGGTCCCGGGGACATGGAATTTATGACAAGCTTGGGATGCATCTGTTTCTCCCATTTTGGCTTTCGGGGTTTCAAGGAACTCTTCGGAACACTCTCGGGAACTGCAGTCAAATTTTCCGGAATGTCTTCGGAAACTGCGGTTGAGTTTTGTACGGCTTCATCATTTTCGCTTTCTTCAGTGGTGGTCTCTACTTCAAGAGCGGCAAAACGATTTTTATTAGGCAATGGGGGCGTACTAATCACTCGTTGCGGGGTACAAAATCCTCCGTCGGAACTGGGGCAAATTCTTCGGCAGGTTCTTCCGAAACAACATCTAGCCTTGCTAGCATGTCTTCCAGAACGCTTTGGACTTCATCTGTGGACATGTGCCGGACATCATAGCGGTGGGGACAGTCATTGGCCCAATGTCCGAGTTCTCCGCACCTTCGGCAGTTTTGGGGAAGTGCACCCTTTTTCCGAGCAGCGTCAATGTCCATCGGGATGGGATTCCCGGGTGATGGAGTGGCGTGCGCATACCGGAAAGGTGCCGCAGGGGCCTTAGGGACAGGTAACATACTTCCGCGTGTAGTGGGTTGAGGCCCGGGGGAAATTGGGGTTGAAGTGGTACGGTATGAGGAGAGGAACGCCTCATCAGCCGCTCGGTTTTGGTCAATCTGGACGGCCAGAGTGTACCAAGCATCCAAATCTACGTCCGAGGGTCGTCCTTGGGTCATTCCGGCAATTGCTTGGCCAATCCGGCGATCCAGTCCTCGTCGAAACTTGACAATAATGTTCCGGGGATCGGTGTAGCCGGAATTGGATACTAAATCTTGGAATTCATCAAGGTAGTCATCCACGGAACGGCTGCGTTGGAAGTACGATGAGCCTTCAAGTTTGTTAATGGCCACTGCTGCCGCATTAGCCGGGGTGAACAATTTTCGGAACTCCTGTTCAAAGTCAAACCAATCCGAGAATGGGAGTCCTTCCGCATCTTCCATCGCAAACATCCGCTGTGCCCAGCTGGAAGCTCTCCCGGATTTCATGAATGTCATTGCCCAGACTATCTGCTGAGACTCATCATCAAATGCTTCCGGGACAAGGCGGATGTACGCCCTGCAAGAGGTGAGGAAAGCTTTTCCCTTGGCTCGATCTCCGTTAAAGTCTGGTGGGGGTGAAGGACGGATAGAGGTTTTTTTCCGGGGACGCTCGGAAAAATGTTCGGAGATGATGCGTGAAGGAGCAGGTGAAGGGGTATTTCGGATGGGTTGTGCAGGGAGGAGGTTGAGGCGTTGAGCAATTTGTTGTAAGAGGTTGTGATTTTCGGTTCCCTGAATCCGAAGTTCTGCTAACTCCACTTCGAGGGCGGAAACGCGATCAGGTTCGGCCATGTCGATACTGGGAAGTTCCGCAGGTTGTTCGGGCATCGGAGAGGAGAGGGGAGTCCGGAAATTAGTGGTCGCAGAGTTAAAGGAGGAATCGTAGTTCGCTCCGTAAGTCACTATGGTGGGCACTAATTTTCCGGAGACGGCTCTCTAGAGAGATCCTTTCCTACTGTAAGGGCAACCGCAGGTCGGAACGCCGGAGACTGGAAGTCAGGCGACGTTAGTGAGACTAGCAGGGGATCCAAAGTTTAGTTTATTAATAAGTAAATAAACTAACAGCTAACTCACCTAGCAGGGGATCCAAAGAGGAAAGGATGGGGATCCCACTGCAGGTGAGCCGTATAAATACTGTGCTAAGTCCAAATGTGGTACGATCTAAATAATAAAATAATAAATAAAATGGTCTGATGGCAGATAATGCGTTCCGAGGTCCGGGCGCAGCAAGGGAACTCGGAAAGCGGAAGGCTGCGGACATTATTCCGGCGGAACGCGGAGCGGAAGCGGAATAGTAGGCAGAATGGTGCAAATCCATCTTTTTACCATATAAGGTGAAAAGATGGATTCACGTGACTTTACGGGCGTCGATGCGGCGGAATGTAGAGTGGGCTCGGAATAGGAGCCGGAGCGGAAGTGAGCACGGAAGCTCGGAACGAGGTTCCCCTTACACGCTCCCGTCATTCGTCGATGAAGTCATTGCTGGTGACGCCTTCCCCCCTCATGCTAAAGGATTTATTCCCCCACCTGAAGCTGTTCGTCGTTACAATCGGAATGTGGCAAGCAGGATGACCGGTCCCATGGATGAAGTTTCCGTGGGCGAACAGCCCCTCAAACCCTCAGACATCAATTTGGACAAAACACAAGGCCCTGGAAATTTTAGTCCACCGGTCACCTTCGTATGTTCCGCAATTTCAATGATTTTCTGATGCTTATTTATTATTACCCAAAGCACTACACAAAGGAACACCTGTACAATATCCACCTTGGCGTGGAAGAAGCTAGTTTGAATGTGAGCTCCTATGAAGACAGAGTGCACGTTCTTTCGTCGGCGCGCCGAACCCAGCTACAGTCAGAGATGATGCAGGTGAGGCGATTGGAACTCGTGCAGGCCGAGTTGGAAGGGGTGCAAAAACTCTTAACGACCTGGCTCTAGAAATAAATGTACTCACTGATGTAAAATTCGCGAAATTCATACTTCTTGGACAGCTAATATAGTAGGTAACAAGTAAAAATATCAGAATGTCAGGAGTTCGTCATCAGTGGGTGCAAGGATTCAACACCAGGAGCGCGGTGTCCGCATAGGTATTCTAGGTACGGTATAAATTTAATTTCACGGTGGAACCTGAAGGCTATTCTTTTGGCCGCTGCTCAGCTCGATTGGCGGGATCCCGCACATTCTCCCGGAGCCCAGGCCAGAATTTGCCCAACCGCGGTGCCCGCACATTTTCCCGGAACCCAGGCCAAAGTATCCCCCAAAAATTAAAATAAACCGCACCGCCAAAAGAAAATTATTGGAGCCCGCATGCTATTCTTTTGGCCGGCAGACATTTTGATCGGAATCCGGCCCAACCCCAAGCCAGTGGGTGCGGGATCCCGCATATTCTGCCGGAGCCCAGGCCAGAAATTGTCCCAACAACGGTGCCCGCACATTTCCCCAGGACCCAGGACCAATCCCCCCCCCCAAAAAAAAAAAAACCAGAAAATACCGCGCCCAGCAAATTTGGCAGCCCGTTGACCGCAGTGCTCATATATCGGGGTCCGCAAAATTTATCCCACTCATACGACGGCCACCGCTACCGTGGCAGCACAATCCGATCGGACCATATCCTATGGCTACATCGTAGCCATTCCGATCGGACCATGGAACACGTCAACTTCGTAGCAAAATAGATTTGTCAGACTGAGCCCGTATATTATGACTACTTCGTTGATTGGCATTTTACAGTATAGTATGTAAATATACTACTGTCCCATGTGCCACGTCGAGCTGCGACCGCCGTCCGTACCACATATGCAGCCTGACATCTGGACCAATGGAGAAGCGCTCGTCGTCGAGCAGGATGCCTGTCCTCCCTGACACCTTCAAGTCTTTAGTATAGTAAAGGCTTCCACCTGCCGGAAAAGGAATCGACATCATTCGAGATTCAAGTTGAACAAGTTGACTCAAAACCGAAACAATATCCAACTCTTCCAGCTTCAGCCACACGTCGCTAAGCTTCATGCCTCTGATAAACTCCATGAAAATATACTCCGTCTTCGCAGCGTTGTCCGACGAAGGAGAGTAATCGTAAACTTCGGGAACAGGCAGCCCAGACGAACGGAGGAAACGCATTGTGGCCACTTCACTAGCAATAGCGTAGAACTTGGGAACCGTGACGGGGTACGGGATGCGGGCCACCATCTCGAAGCCGTCATGCATGGTAATAAGGAAAGTCCGGTTGAACCCGCCCTCGGCGAGCTTCACAAATGTGTGGGTATCTTGCGAAGTCCGACCAACAGACTGCGCCGCAAGTCGACAAAGCTCATCGACGTTGAACTCATGTCTGCGCTCTGCGAGGCGAAGATCATTGTTGACGCTGAATGTGCGAGATAACTGATCAGTCATAGAAGCCAGAGAACAATATGCATAAGCCTTACAGCCAGCGTCCCGATGTATAGTTGAAAAGATCTTCAGGAGAGTTTGATATGCCAGAGAAAGCATGACGGGGCAGCTGCCAACAGGTCCGAGTGAAGTTAGAGATTGAGGTAGAAGAATGTGCCGAATGCAGCGAAAGGAGAGCCTGAGGACGGCGCAAAGTCGGAGAAATTGAGACTGGTAGCAAATCGAAGACGAACCTCGCACGCACAAGGGAATACATAGTGCATATAAATGTGTGCGGATGGCAGGTTGGAAGAGGTATTGAACTTGAAAGGAGCCTTTGTCAGGCCAATAACTTGCTAGATACTTACCACCACCACCAGAAAACCTGAATTCGCTCAAACCCCCTCCTCGAGCACCTGGAAAAGGGACTTACGCGCATAAGTAGAAAAGATGGAAAAATATCACAGTGAAGTTCAAGTTGAAGTTGTATATCCGTTGTTGTGGTCAGTGGATTTGAAAGCACGAGCTAAAATTAGATTCCATCAAAAGAGAAACTGCCAATGATTCAGATTACAAGATGGTTCTGACAATAACTTCGATAAGTAAAAGTCCAGAGGTTAAAAGAGCGGAAACTGATGATGAATGGCCGTCTTGCGGTTCCTTACTTAAGATCGCCTCGAAAAGTCTTGATTCCTAATCGTGACTGCAAGCAGCAGTTTAAAATCCCAATCACGGCAAACTAATGAATTTTTGCCCATACTGAGTGGCTCTGCAATACATGAGACGAGCGGCTATTTAGTGCAGAAAATTCAAACTCTCCAGTGCTCAACTACCTTCCATAATTTTGGGACATCGTCTTCTTCCCCTTCAAGTGCCCCAGAATGTCCGAGACGGCGGTAAAAAGGAGAGTCAAATTCGGGTGGAAAGAATCCAGCGTACTCCCAGTCTAAAATGGCGTTGATTTTCAGCGTCTCCTGATCGACGATGATATTGTACTGAGAAAGATCGTTGTGGCACAAAACGAACTCCGGAGTGTCGGCATCGCGAACCTTCAAACCTTCATATTGAGGCCAGAGCTTTTCAAAACGACAGGGAAGGATCACGTCGCCGCACACACCGCCCATTTTCTTCGATTTGAGTGCGTGCATTTGCTCGATGTAACCTTCCAGCTCTTTAATGACGGTAGGTTTCTGATGCTCTTCGAGCTGCGACATAGCAACACCAGGAACTATGTCAGTGATGATGTAGATGCGCCCGTTGTCTTCAAAGGAGCAGCGGATGTTTGGAGTAGGTATAGTGGTGTTGCTCTGGATGAATTTGATCGTGGCGATTTCGTTCTTTATCCTCTCGGGACACATGATTGGAAGAACAAGCTTTCCAGCCAGATTAACCAGGTATTCGCTTGGCGTCAGGTTGCGTTTGACGAACACCGAACCATTCGGGTCTAGAAATTCGTAGTATTTCTTCTCTTGCGTAATGGCTAGACACCCCTCTTCTACAATACGCTGGATAGATGTCAGTTCCCGGGACATTCATCGAAGAGATCGTAGAGTCGTACTGGATTATCCAGAGGATCTAAGCGGCGTGGGTCAGGAGGAACGGAATGGACATAACCCGGCTCTGTGTCTTCCAATTTATCTTGTATATCTTCTTTTTCAAGCATTTTTTAAGCAAAGGCAATGATAGCCAGATGAATGGGGATTGAAATTGAGGAGAAGACAGACTCGCTCAGAAGATAGCGGAGTATAAATGCTACAGGCATTGTTGAGTATATCGGGCCTGCAAATCCTAACTGGACCATCTGGGGAAAGAAAATTTTTTCAGTTGTGAAATAATACGGCCGACAATCCCTCCTTACCAGCCTCGTTATCTAACTCCTTGGTTCGGAATATCATGGGAATTTCCCCGTGACTCGGAGCATCAGGTATTTTCGAATGAAGGCCAGAGAGAATGTGTTCCTCGACTTTCCCTTCAGGTGCTTCAGAAAAATCTTCCGGTGGGAACACAGGCTTTCAAGGTCATCCTGACCAGAAACATTACAAGGAGGTACAAGGAGTCCAGATTCCAGCCGGCAGTGGCGGCCAGGATGTCGACCACAAGTGGGGAATGTCGACTCTTTGTCCGGAGAAGCTGTTTGGTTACTTGAGTATTAATATTGGGCATCGCATCAACCGACCAGCAAGGTCCAACCTATGATTAAGGAGTCGAATGCCATGAAGTCCTTGATGAAGTCAGAGATGGGGACAGAAAACGAAAGCCGTCGTGACTTCGTCGCAGACAATTTTATTTCCCACGGTTCAAACAAGGCATCGCGTTGGACTTAGAGTTAGACCTTTTGAAATTCCCCAACAAATTCTTTCCTCCTGATCGCCTTCGAACCCCTCAAATGGGGGACATAAAACCTGTGGGCTGTCAATAGCCAATATTTAAGAGTACGACGCGAACCGAACGATGTTGTTGGGCCGGGATGCAGTAACGTCGCAAAGCCATTGTCAAACTGAACTACAAACCACCACAAACATGGTACTGCAGTGCAGACAGGGGTTCTATTGAACGTTCAATTTCGTTACCCGTACTTCCTCTCACCTCTGCCAGTCTGTGCCAAATCGTCATTCTCATAATAAAGCTTTCAGAGCATTCCCGTGCCAGGCCCAGTGACTAGCGACTTCTCAAGGTCTCGTTTTCGTTTAATGATACTCATGTCATTTCCGCTAATACTTAAGCCTTTTCGTTCCTGTTTGAAGCTTATGGCGTCCAATGTCCTCCCTGAAGAACTCATCGATCTCATCCTAGATGAACTCAACCCCCAGAGATCGACCGAACTAGGAGATAGCTGGCCATTGCACGATCCGGCGTTAGGATCCTGCCTTTCGGTCTCGAAACTTTTCCGACACCTTGCGGTCAGCAAGATATTCAAGCATACTAAAATCATGCACAAACCCCAAGAACAAGAGAAAGGACAACGACGATTGGCCCTGCTACGCCAAATCCTCACGCCGCCGACAGGCTCGGTGCTTGAAAGCGTTGGTTCACATATCAAGTCGTTATCCTGCATTTTCCAACTGCACCATGTACCTGCGTGGAACGCCAATGCCAGGCAATTTATGGGTGATGAAAACCTAGCTTTCATCGTTAAGAGGATGTCCAAAGGGGACGGCTGTGTCACCCACTTTGCTTTTGGGATGTCGGCGCCATCTGATTCAGATATTAGATGGTCATTGCTCAGCCTCGACCTCCAGCATGCTCTACGATGCCTTATTAGGTCGCCTAACCTGGTATCCCTTGACATCAGGGGAATAAAATACCTCCCTGCTAATCTCATGGTCGGGGCTCACCTCCGCGATCTGCGTCTTCAACAGTTCCCAGGTTATGAAGACGGCCCCAAAAAATGGTTTGCTTTGACTTTCAATCCCCAGTACTTGAGATTGGACTGTCCACCATTGAAGAGCCTATATACCGATCACTCATACCAATATCTGGACTCCAAAACGAAATTATCTAATCTGAAAAAACTCATAGTGTACAACACGGTTGCAGAGGATTTTTCAAACGCCCGGGATATCATTCAAGCCTCCGCCAACACGCTTGAACATGTTTCCATTGAACATTTTGGTAAGGAACACCGTAAACATCCCATCGCCGAATCCGAATAACATTTTACTAGGGATTGGCCAACCAGGCATACCCGCCATATTCCGAATCGACCATATTTCCAACCTTAAGACCTTTTCTCATTTGCGTTTCTGGGAGTTCGACTGGAACTTCCCGCCCATACTACTCCCAGCCGAACCAATTCTCGAAGTCTTCCTCCAACTATTAGACGCCTGCTCTCCAATGTCGTCTCTCGTTCGGATCAAGTTAGAATTCTACTTTCACGAACAGTACGTGGAAGAAGATTTCCTGCACCCCAAGGACCTTCCTGAGTGGGACAGATTTGACGCTCTCTTATGCGGCCCTCGGTACCCCGCTTTAGAGCAGGTCTCAATTGTGGCCCACGCCAGACTCGTGTTGCATGACGTACCCACCTTTGATGTGGATATATTCTCGTCGTCAACGACCAGCCGCATCATGGCTTGCCTCCCCAGGCTAGCTATGCACAAGGCTCTCGAGGTGAAGATTATGGCCCAGGTCCAGGGGCAGCCAGTTGCAATAAGTTGGTAGACACTGTACATGAGGAGTGGTAGTGGTGAGTCGCGGCGGTAGGTGTCAGTGGGTGGCTAGAACATTGAAGGTCCAGGCCGCGGAGGGCTGGGAGACTGGCGGCACTACCAATAACCCACGATGAGGGTGCGTGGCATATGAATCAGTCATGTAGCCGATAATGGTGGAAGAGAACCTAGAAATACGGGATATGGCCCAATAGCTGCCACTTCCGACAGTATTAACATTCATTCAAGCACGCATCAACACAGTAAGTAAACTGCGATTGACCAGACACACACTATCGCTGTGTTGCAGGCAGATCCACAACCACGATGTTAAAATATTCACAGTTCTGGTCCTATAGATATTCCTGATTCAGAGTCTTCAAGATTTGGGAGGCAGCTCTCGCAATTCAGATGTGATCCTGCAAGCTGGAAGGACCCTTGAAGAACTTAACAGTCCTCCATGAATACTGAGTACTGATGTCCGAGGATACGACATCCTCATTGACGATGACTGCTCAGAACACGAATTTTACACCAAAAGCAGACTGACTGGGCAGGCAGAATTCCAGCGTAGACATCAGTTGACATCTCGTGCACTCATCCAACTTGAAGCTTGAAGCTTGAAGATTGAACTTCCATCAGGAATAAATGGCAAGGCATTGGGTTAGGCTTGAACTTTTCTCCCTTCCAATCATCTTCGAAACCCTCGACTGCAGAAGGCAACTACAGGCTGTGGGCTGTGAGTTTCTATTGTTAATGCTTAATGCTTAAGAGGACAACGCGAACTTAGGAAAATGAAAAGCCGGCGTTGAAGTTGTCGTCCGAGTCGGGCCGGGATAACATCAGAAAGGTTCAAAACTTCAAATCAAACTTAACCACGAACCACCACGAGCATGTCGGAACTTGGTCAGGTTTCTCACCCAGATTACAATTTTATACTGCAGCGGGGACATGGGAGTCGTTATTGTTCAATTTCGTTTCCCATCCTTCCCTCAGCTCTCCTAGATCGACATTTTCTTAAGCAAATTCATTTCCGCGAGTGATTAGTGACTTCTCAAGGTCAGGTTTTGGTTGATGGTATTCATGTTATTTCTGCTAACAAGCCTTATGATTATAACCAGGTTAAATATCTTTTTCGTTCAACCCGTCCTAAGCGTCGACTGGGATGACGTCCATCCTTGATCTCCCTGCAGAACTCTTTAATCTCATCCTAGATGAACTCAACCCCCAGACATCGACTGAACTAGGAGAGAACGAGCCGCTGCCAAGTCCTGCTTTAGGATCTTGCCTTTTGGTCTCGAAGTTTTTCCGACATCTCGCACTCAGCAAGATATTCAACCATACTAAATTTCTGCACAAACCCAAAGAACCTAAAAATGGACAACAACGACTGGCCCTCCTGCGCCAAATACTCACACCGCCAGCTTGGTTTGGTACTTGAAAGTGTTCGTCCACATATCAAAGCGTTATCCTGCATTTTTCAACGACCTGCGTGGAACGCCGATGCCAAGCAATTTATGGGCGATGTCGATGAAAACCTGGCCTTCGTCATTAAGACGTTGTCCGAAGGGGATTGCTGTGTCACCCACTTCGCCTTTAAGATGTCGGCGCCCATTAGATGGTCACTGCTCAATCCCGATCTCCAGGATGCTCTGCAACGCCTTATTAGGTGGCCTAATCCCTTGACATCAGGGGTATGAAATACCTCCCTACCGATTTAATGGTCGGAGCTCACCTCAGTGATCTACGGCTTCAGCAATTTCCAGATTATCAAGAAGGCCCCGAAAAATGGACTGCCTTGACCTCTGATCCCCAGTACTCGAGATTGGACTGTCCACCATTGGAAAGCCTACATACCGATCACTCGTACCAGTACCTGGACTCGAAATTAGCAAATTTGAAGACACTCGTAGTGCACAACGATGTTGCAGAGGATTTTGCAAACACCCAGGATATCATTCAAGCTTCTGCCGACACGCTTGAACACGTTTCCATTGAACATTTTGGTATGAAATATTGTAAACACGCCATCCAGAATCAAAGTAACATTTTGATCTAGGGATCGGGCAAGCAAACTTACCCGCCACCTTCCGAATCGACCATATTTCCAACCTAAAAACCTTTTCTCATCATCGTATCCGGAACTTCCACTGGCGCTACCCACCCATACCACTCCCAGCTGAACCAATTCTCGAGGTCTTCTCCCAACTCCTAGATGCCCGCTCTCCGATGTCCTCTCTCGTTAGGATCAAGTTAGAATTCTACTTTCACGAATACCACACGAAGGAAGATTTCCTACACCCCAATCCAGACCTTCCTGAATGGGACAGATTTGACGCTCTGTTATGCGGTCCTCGTTACCCCTCTCTAGAGCTGGTCGCGATCGTCATCCACGCCACGCTCTGGTTGCGTAATGTATCCGCTTTTGATGTGCATACATTCACATCGTCAACGACTGGCCTCATCAAGGCTTGCCTACCCAGGCTAGTTATGCACAATGCTCTCGCTGTGAAGGTCACAGCCAAGGCCCAGGCGGAGCCGGTTGCTATACCTGAACGCCCTACTCAGCTATAGTTAAACTGCCGCCCTACTTACATTTAACGGCGTATCGATAGACCGGTTCCCACTGGCATACTGCTCCACAATTTGATTTTGTTTATATCTGAGGGTTGGGTTGGGTAATAGCCGGCGGGGTCCCAATATAGTGAACTGCCAGGTGAGCAAATAAAAGGGTCTATGGGTGCCTGCTGCAAAAGGTATGTGCTGCCACTTTTAGACCACTGGGCGCTCCACAATATTTATTTGATCGCCCCACCGCCTCCGAAGTAAATAAGATCAGCTTGTCGCGCCCCCATTTCCGAGAGTATTAACGTTCGTGCAAGCACGCATCAATACATACTAATTAAATTGCATTTGGGGCCAGATGCACGGTACCGCTGTATCCAACCTGTTGGAGGAAGATACACAACTATCATTGAACTATGGTGTTAAAATATTTCATAGCCCTAGTCCTATAGGTAATCCCATTCAGAGTCTTCAAGATTTCAGAGGCATCCTGCAAAGTGGAATAAGAACGTAAGAGTCTGCATGAATATTGGTGTCCGAGAATGTGAATTCCTCCTCGACGATTACTGCTCAGAGCATGAATTCTACACCGAAACCAGACTGACTAGTGCAGTATGGGTCCTAAGTGCATTAAAGTTGTCAACATCTCGAGCACTCATCCAAGTTCCATCATGCTGGGCATGGACTTTTCTTCCTTCGGATCGGCTTTGAAACCCTCGACTGGAAGGCAAAGGCTGCTTTCTGTATGGTTAATGGTTAATGTTTAAGAAAACAACGCGAACGAATTCGAAGGGAAATGAGAAAGCCGGCGTTGTTGTCGTCGGGCCGGGATAACATCGCAAAGCGTCAAATCAAACTTAACCACGAACCACCACGAACATGTCGGAACTTGGTCAGGTTTCTCACCAAGATTACAATTTTATACTGCAGTGGGGTCACGGGAGTCGTTCTTGTTCAACTTTGTTTCCCCATCCTTCTCTCAGCTTTCCAGATCGCATTTTCTCAAGCAACTTGAAGTTCATCCCCGTGAGCTTTTGACTTTACGCCCCACACACGTGATGCTCAAAAAGGGAAAGTATTATCTAATTGTCCAAATTCCTGTCGGCTCAATTCTCCAGTTCGTCTCTCAAGCCCTCGTGACCTCGTTGTAACGCGCACGCCGCAGTGGCCTTGCGATTCCGTTAAGTTTCAATGTACCACCACCACTGCCCACCGCCTCCCTTCAGTTCGGACAGTTCCTTGTCCTATACCTCAAAATATCTCCACCACCACCTCCCAATGTTCCATTTCACCCCCCTGTAAGCTTCTACCCCTACCTGCATAACATCACAGTCCATAGATGCCTCGAGTGGCATGCACATTTGAAGCCTGGGAAATGTGTTCTAGACATCGGCGCCATCCTCTACACGCGGTATGTGGTAGGAAACCAATTTAAGTGGCTGGGGTATGTCTTTGGGGTGAAGGGAATGGCTGGAAGATGGTGACCGCTCTATATTTCCGTATCTACCCCCCCATGTTGAGCTCTCCTGAGTCTCCTCCCATAATATACAGTTTTGAGGTGGTGTCTTGTGTAACATCATTTATTTCCTTACTATCTCTATGCTATAAGGTCAAAGTTCTTGATTTATAGGTAGTTCCTTGCTCAAAAATCCATGGATTACCACCGGAGTGAACTTGGTAAATGTGCCACAGCGTCTACTGAACCAGCTCACGAATATCTGCCATTTTAAGTGCATTACATAAGACATTCCTATTTCGGACATCACGTGAGTGGGGCGTAAAGTCGCCAACTATCCCCGTGCAAGTGATTAGTGACTAGTGACTTTTCAAGGTCTGGTTTTGGTTAATGGTATTCATGTTATTTCTGCTAACAAGCCTTATGACTGTAACCAGGTTAAATATCCTTTTCGTTCAACCCGTTCTAAGCGTCGACTGGGATGACGTCCATCCTTGATCTCCCAGCAGAACTCTTTACTAAACCTCATCCTAGATGAACTCAACCCCCAGACATCGACTGAACTAGGAGAGAACGAGCCGCTGCCAAGGCCTGCTTTAGGATCTTGCCTTTTGGTCTCGAAGTTTTTCCGACATCTCGCACTCAGCAAGATATTCAACCATACTCAAGTTTTGCACAAACCCCAAGAACGAGAAAAAGGACAACAACGACTCTCCCTCCTGCGCCAGATACTCACACCGCCGGCTGGCTCGGTACTTGAAAGTGTTCGTCCACATATCAAAGCGTTGTTCTGCATTTTTCAACTACACCACATACCTGCGTGGAACGCCGATGTCAAGCCATTTATGGGTGATGAAAACCTGGCGTTCGTCATTAAGACAATGGCGGAAAGGGATTGCTGTGTTACCCACTTCGCTTTTGGGATGTCTGCACCATCTAGTTCAGATATCAAGTGGTCACTGCTCAACCCCGATCTCCAGGATGCTCTGCAACGCCTTATTAGGTCGCCCAACCTGGTATCCCTTGACGTCAGGGGTATAAAATATCTTCCTGTTGATTTCATGGTCGGAGCTCACCTCAGTGATTTGTGTCTTCAGTAAGGCAGGACACGGGTGCACCCTCAGGTTACCTGGACCCTTACCCGCAGGTATTTCAACACGAAAACCTATACCCAGACCCGCAAAGATTTTTTCCCACGGATCACCTGGATCCACAGGTAAAAAACCTGCAGGTCGCAGGTACACACAGGTATACCTGCTGTAGCGGGTAATTACAGGTACCTGAAGGTATACCTACGGGTAATTAAGATAAACACGTAAAATTGATGCATAGAGAGTGAAACGTAGATAAATTTACAAAAAATTACATAGAAAACACGACTAATCAACGATTATAACAGTAGAAGCCCGTTCCTCACGAGCTTTTTCCTTTCCCTTTGGTCGCTTGCGCTTCTCCTTGAACAAACGAATAATATCCTCCTTAGGAATGACTCCCGGAAGGTCAGTCCACGAACCCAAAACCGTCGAAGCACGAGCGGATTCATCTGACAAGGAGTGACGCAACTTGGTGACAGTCAAACCGCCTTTCGAAAAAGACCGTTCAACATCGGTCAAACTCGCTAGTGAATTGGAAATACAATAATAAGTAAACAGTAGCAGTTATCACAACAATAAACATACCTGGAATTGAGAGGAAATCTAATGCCATTGGGGCAAGTGGATGCCCGGCGGCTTCCATTCCGGCCCAGTAACTGATAGGGTCTTGCGGTGTGTTGACGATAGGGCTGCTAAGCCAGTCGTCGAGAGCATCAACGGGCATGACGTTGTCTCGAAGAGAGCTAAAGTATTGGCGCGCAGCTGCAAATCGCTGTGAAACATGAGACAAGATGTTAATGCTGAATTTGAAAATTACTTACATGATTGTCCGCCGCACTACTACTGCCTTCAGCTACCTGCTGGGTAGCGCGTGGGGTAGGCAACTTCTTGTACTTGTCAGTCCAAACCTTACGTACAATAGTTTCAGCTGCGGTTATCCATTCCTGAGGCCACTTTGCACGTGTAAAGTAGCTGGTCTTGTACCGAGGATGGAGGACTGTTGAACTGTTTAGTATTAGGGCAATGTAAAAAACTGAGACATACTCATCGCAATTCTATAGACAACTGATTCATCCGTAAGCGAGTAGTATTTATTCAACATAAAGTATCCCCGCAGCGCCGAGTGACGAACGGCGAGAGGCAGGGAAGAAGCTTCGATCTTATCTTCAAGTGCCGTAGTGATGATGTCAAAGATGGGGATAACCTGATGGATAAGAGGCGTTGCACTCTGCGAAATTTCTTTTGTCGCATAAAGAAAGATCTATGTTCAGAATCAGCACCATCCAAGTATGTAAGTAATAGAGCAACTCACGTCAAGAAGAGGAGAGAGGTCCTCTAGGAGCTTCCATTCTTCAGCAGACAATTGGAAGCGTTGAAGTCGAACACCACGCCCGACCTTGTTATATTCGGCCTTCACAACCAGGATCTTCAGGGCAGGTGCAAGCTCCAAGGCACGTTGGATGAGCTCAGCGGTAGAGTTCCAACGGGTGGAGACATCCCGTATCATTTGCTTCGGCGCGATTTTCACCTGCCGGCAGCAAGCTTCGAGATCTTCTCTGATGGTTGGACTATTGACGATCTTATTCGCAAGAGCACGAAGCTATTCACCTCATGTCAGCAATGTAATAACAATAAGACATTACAGGTCACTTGCCTTCGCAATTGAAACACGGCCTAAGTTCGCTTCTTTGGATGGGAGCGGATCAAGGCGAATGCTCTCATCAGCCTCGCGGATGGCCTCATCAACGGCAAGTGCGTCGCTGGCAGCAACGTCATCGGCGATTTCGTCACCATCCTCAGGATCGACTGGCGGCTCCTCATCTCCCACAAGCTTACGACCCGTCGCTACGCGCCGGGGTTCGCTTCGCTCACCCGGCTCTGCGCGACGGTTCTCCAGCTTGCCGGGGCTGCGCCCCTGGACCCTGCTCTGTCGGCGCTTCGCGCCTCCATAGTGATTTAAAAAGAAATTTGTACAAATTTTGTAGTGCATAAACTGAATTTGAGTAGACGAAAAAATGCAAGACAGAAGCAGGCAGTCTCGCTTTGCTCGCCTGCCTGCTTCTGCCTTGCATTTTTTCTATTTCTTATACTTCAGTGGAAACACAGAATCAAACTTTGCGCCTCCATAGTGAATGAATTTTTTAATTCTGAATTAAGTGGCATACAATGAAAAAATGAGTCAATATCCTACTTTACAACTATATAAGACAGCTATATAACATCAATATAAGGTGTACAGAATACATTAGTGCTAAAAACTATAAGAAAACTATCAAACAAAAATATAAGGGATTACAAAAAGAATTAAACACAATTTAATCAATAATTACTTCAGGATATACTATGTTTTTGGTTTTGGTTGTTAGTGCTTCCTCGTCCCATATTGCTTTGATGTTGTGAACAGAAGTCACCCGAGAGACTGCCACATATAGTTGTCCATGAGCAAAGACCGAATTGCAAAGGTTAAGCCCAACATGCTTGACTGATTGACCCTGTGACTTGTTGATCGTCATTGCAAAACAAAGTCGGACTGGAAACTGTCTCCGACAGAACTCAAAAGGAATTTGAGTGTCAGTTGGAGTAAGGCTGATTTGTGGAATGAATATTGTCTGGCCTGCTTGTTCTCCAGTCAAAAGCCGGACCTCTAAAACGCGACCTCGACTGCCAATTCTGGTGATAATTCCTCGTGATCCATTGCAAACACCCTCACTTGCATTGAGATTACGCAGAATCATAATTGGGCATCCGATTTTAAGTGTGAGCTTTGCAAGTGGAAGACCGGAACAATTAATGGTGTTGAGATATTCTGCAGGATACATAAGAATACCATCCTGTCCGTTGCCCTGGTTATTGAGGATAGAATCGGCACTGTGGAAAACCTTGGCCTCTCCAGGAAATTTCTCAAGAATAGTGTTGTTGATATCATCAACATCATCATTCTTGCTGCAAAGAATGGTCCGCTCTGAGTAGTACTGGTCACTTTGGCCGGGAAGTAAATGAACGCCTGGATAGATGGTATCGATCAAGGATGCAACTGAATTCTCTGCGCACTTGAAGTGATCAGGAAGGGTGATATCATCTGATTCATCTGTGTGTCTTCCATGACCAAGATCCAACTGCCACTGTGCAAAGATCCGTTCAGCTTCGTGATTTGTGTTTAGCCGCATGTTTTCCGTTAGTTTGAGAACTTCAATGGATTGCCATAGGGTAGACCGTTGGAGTGAAGCACCAACAATCTGAGCTCTTGATCCTTTGACAATGACTGGAAGGATCTGCTTGAAGTCTCCACCGAAGACAACTGTAAGACCTCCAAATGGTTCCTCACAGTTGCAGATATCACGAAGTGTGCGATCAACTGCTTCATGATTGTGACGATGTTGCATTGGGGCCTCATCCCAAATGACCAAATCAGTAATGCGAATCAGCTCAGCCAAATCACTGTTCTTTCCGATACTGCATGTAGAACTTTCATGGACCTTGAGTGGAATCTTGAAGCTTGAATGGGCAGTCCTTCCTCCGAGAAGAAGCAGTGCTGCAATTCCAGATGAGGCAACACAGAGAACAATTTTTCCCTGACCACG
Organism: Galerina marginata; assembly: GCA_023014335.1. Lineage (NCBI taxonomy): Eukaryota > Fungi > Basidiomycota > Agaricomycetes > Agaricales > Galerinaceae > Galerina > Galerina marginata. The sequence continues at coordinate 1,442,756 of JAECYW010000013.1, read as the reverse complement.
GAAATAATGGCAAAGAGTGTTGTACACATAGGTCTTTCCGGTCCCACCTGGTCCATGGAGGAAAAAACATTGTCCGGTCTTGTTTGTAACTGCAGCAACAATGCAATCAAAAGCTGTCCGCTGGCCAGCATTAAGTGTTGGAATACGCTGGGCTGCAAGTTGCTCCTCATTGGCCATATCATAGTTGCGTTGCTCAGCAATAAGTCGGTTCCCAATCATGGCATCCCAATTTTCCTGTGGCTGTGGCATGGTAGGCCAATCTGCAAGAGTTTTGTTGGTTGCACGGAGAAGGCGGTCAATTAGATACAGGCCATAGTCAAATACTTGCTCTTCTGTTGGGTCACGCTGGATGTTGCCATTATGAAGAGCATGCCGCAGATCATCACATATTTTGTTACGGAATTGCATCCAAAGTGCCAAAGGATCTGTTGGAGCATTCTCGCGCAAAATTGTAACAAATAAATTGCGGAGTTGCCGGCCAGTTGCCATTTCTCCTGCCTCTTCCAAACACTGGATCCACTCATTGTCATCTTCCAGAAGGCCTAATTTCAAGCAAGCCTCACGAAAAGTAGCACACTCTTCTTGCTGACCATTAATTGCAACAGTACGAAGGTTTTGATAAGATGTAGCACCTTTGACTGCAGTCAGAAGAAGGCGAAGATAGAATCGCTCTCCAGAGTTTGGGTGGGCATAGTACATCCGGCCAATTGCAAACTGTCGTTTTCGTGGCTCCCAATGACGCTTTTTGCCTTTCCAGACAAACTTTGATGGAAAATCCTGATAGAGAGTTTCTCTGGCCTCTGGATACTGAACATTGGCTTTGAAGTAGGCAGTCAGCTTGGTGTCCTTTTCCGCATTCCGCTGTAGAACGGCCTGAATATTTGGAGCCACATTTTCATCCCAGGTAATCATCTGTTCACCCTCAAGATGGACTTGGAGACGAACAACAGGTGGGCTTTCTTGATGCATATGAAAGTGGAAGATGCGCCAAATACCCTCACAGGCAGAGACATATCAAGCATCCAGGTACAGTTTGACTTCATCCTGGCAGCGACCAAACTCCATTGTTGTGCGGTCATGGCCTTTGTAAACATATTTGTAAATGTATTTGATGGCTTTGATTGATGCAATAGACTCGACATTGATATGGCAGCGATATTTCCAGATTAGATAACGACAATGTGCAACCACCCACAAATTGTTGACCTGATGACCTCTGACCTCAAAGGTTTTGCCTGTATTGCGCCTCCGGAGATTGGCATAAGAGTCATCATTGACAGTGGTTTGTTCACGGAAGACCTTAGGAAAAGACTTGGAACACTTTCCATTGACCTGGCATGGGGAACTTGCATTGTTGTGTTCAGCACCGCAAGGAGTGTGGACCATCAATGACTTCACCAACTCAAACAGCTCAGGTTCCTCATTTTCATCTGGGAATTCTGCTGAGAGAAGGCTGTCGACATCTTCTGGAGTCCGAAGTTTATGGTCGGGATGCAAAAAAATGATCATATGCATATGTGGAAGTCCTCTTTTCTGAAATTCAATAGTCCAGACTCGTGCCACTGTACGCCCCATAATGCCATGTTCGCAAATGTCCTTAATAAGCTGTGCCATTTTCAAATGAAACACACGGCAGGTAATGTCAGGCCGGTCACTTGCAGTCTGCCCAGGAAGTAGAGCTTCTTGAATTTCTGGCCAATTGGGATTTGCGGTGGCTGTCAGAAACAGATCTGCACCATGGTAGTAGCGGTTAATTGCCAAAGCATCCTGACAGTTCTGAATCATATTCCGTGTACTTCCAGCAAAAGAAGATGGCAATATGGTCCTTTGCCCTACATTTGCACCCTCTGCATCAGGATCAGCAGCAACCGCATCCATGAGTCCTTGACGGGTTGCAGAACGGAAAAGGTGCTGATTGAATTTGACCCAATCCAAGCGACTTTGTTCAGAGGCAGCCCAGCAGTCAACAATAAACTCCTGCAACAGCTTTTGAGAGAGAAAAACATGAAGGCTCTCTCCTTCGCGAGGCTGCAGTCGGTAGCGAAAGTATTCAGTTTGAGATATATATTTCCGCTTCTTTGAAGGATTTTCAGCTGCATTGCCATCCTGTTCCTCATCCTCATCCTCAGCTGGTAAAGGGTCATGTGCAGGAGGATCTTCGTCAACTTCTACTCCATCTCTGAAAGGAAGATGTGGATGCCACCCAAGCTGGCCAGTTGGAAAGAGAAGAACATAATGAAGTGCATGATAGAAAGGATGCATTTCACTAATTCTAACATCATCTCCTCCTCCTCGCCGGCGCAGGATGATATCACGTGTACCGGTGGGCTGATCCCCATCTCCTGGCAGAATAACAGCAATTTCACTGGCAGTTGGCAGGTTGTATCGTCTCCTGTCTGCATCAGATTCAAAGCGGAGAGCAATATTGCACTGGTCTTCAGGGTTCATGTTACGTGTAAGTTCATAAGCCTGCTGGTAGAGCTGGACTCCACGGTGTCGTCAATATAACATATCCTGCAAGGTTTGCATGGTGTGACGATCTAAGCCCGTATTTGCTCTATGAGCCATGCGATGATTTAGGGCTTCAGTGGGATCATAAATGTACAGTTGACCATATGTAGGGGTAACATTCCCAGGTCCAGGCAAAAGTGCGCCAGAAAAATGAGAGAGCTTTCCTTGAATCTTGAAGAGCCATGGACCTCCACCACCCTGGTTTATAGCATGGTCTCGCTTTACACCAATTGAAGTCATTGCTAATGCATTGTTGTACTTTCGGATGTTTTTTCGGAAGTTTTTGGAAGCATCATCCATGCCAGTCAAGAACCCTGAGAGCTCGGGAGGTGGATTGTCGAGCTTTGGCAGGTCAATCTTTCCACTGAAGCAGCACATCCCAAATTTAGGATTTCGCTTGGATGATTTTGATGTTCGTTCATCCAACCAATGGAAAGCACCACAAAACTCGCATTTAACGTCCATTTTTCCCAGGTAGTGAACTGGTCGGGAACGGTCAAAAGGTTGGCGGGCTGCTCCTTCTTCATTATGGGTACGGTTATTACGACGGCGAGCTGCACGTGGAGGAGCAACACCTCCAGCCTGAGCAGGTTCAGGTCTATGTGGTGGAGGAAGGGCAGGAAGAGCATTATATGCAGCCATAACTTCAGCAAAGGTCTTAAATTATTATATTATTCAGCAATTATTTATTTTTAAAAAACCTGAAATATACTTACAGGTGGAACAGGTGGTGCAGGCTGGGGCAGAGGCAAAGGTACATTACCCCGAACACCTCGCCGAAGAGCAGGAGGTACAACAGGGATCACAGGCTATTTTTATTTATTTTAACAGACATAATATATTAAATAACAACAATGACTCACAGGAAGAGCGGGCGGTTCAACTGGAGGTGCATTAGCTCGTCGTCGTTGTCTCTGTACAGGAACAGCAGGAATTGCAGCTAGTCGTTGGGCCAAATCAGCAGGTAGATGTGCATATTGACGTCCACCAAAAGTCACAGGAGCAGCCACAGGAGCCCCACGAACACCAAATGGGTCATCATGGGCAGCCATAACAGCATCAGCAACAGGAGCAGGAGGAGGAATGAGAACAGGAGGTGCAGGTACATGAAAACGTAAAGGCTCTAAATGTATGCGCTGGGGTTGATGAGGAGAACGGCGAGTTTGCGGGCTTTCAAGAATTCGGCTATTCCGTTCATGTCGTTGGGCAGCAGTTCGAGCACGCTGCGGTGTATTAGGAGGAGTCTCAGGCCTTTTGAAAAAATAAGCTCAGTATATACAAAAGCAAAAAGCAACACATACATTTCCATAAATAATCAATTACAGGCCAGGAACTGAGGTACAGCAACTTTTCTGGTCCAGCTGTGCAATCCGATCAAAGCCAGAGAAAAGTGAATTCAGTGCTAACAGCTGCAGTTGATAATGGAGATTCAATCCCAAAGGAAGGGGAGGCAACTGTAAACCCGCCAACCAATCTCCCTGCAAACTGTGCTCAGAAAGAGGTCCAGACCAAAAAGGTCATTAGGCAACCGGCAGACACTCTGTAAAAGAGAAGCCAGGGAGGTAGGACTTTTCAGAGCTTCACCTTGATCTTCAAATCTCTGCAAGAATCTGATGCAAAGACGGCTGCAGCAGGTAGCTAATCTGTACCCCAGCTCAGAAGGGAGGGTCCAGAAAATCCAAAAGGGTCCAAAGTCCAGGGAAAAGGAGGGCCAGAGTCCTATTTTGGTTTAAGAATCCAAAGAGAGTATGGGGCATGGTCACTCACCAAAGGAGAGCACACCAACAACCTTCATTTTGAGGATTTAGAGGAGGTAGGAGACTTTAAAAACACAGCACACACCAAAAAAACAGCCAAAAACCCGAAAATCCAAAGCCAACACCAATGCAAACCAAAGGAGATGTGTTCTGTAGTGCATTAGAATTGAGATTTGGTAGTAAAATGGCCTATAACTCACCTTTGGCACCCAAAAACCCGAAATCTCACACAGAAAAAAGGGAGCAGACAATCCTAAGTGCACTGGAAAGGCTGTTAGCAACTTCAAAGGGCCAAAAAAGCGAAGGAAAGGAGCTTACCTTGATTGAAAGCACCCAAAGCAGTCCAAAAAAACTGTGTATAGGGGCTGTGGGGTCTTTTTTGGGTGTGTGAAGGCAGGAAATGTCAAAGAAGACGCGACGTCGTGTCGAAATGGTGCCAATGGAGGTAGCGCGGAGTGACACGGTGTGTCCTGTTTGTTTTCGAAGCCTTTGTTTGGATTAAAGGGTGTGGCAACACATGCCACGGCCTGTGAGCTTTGCGAAATTGAACTTCCGATTGATTACATAAAATTACATAAGATTCTTTGTCATCAAAAACCCGTCCTCTCTTAATATCTTTGATGATCCCGTCGCCATCGCTGGTTAGTTCACGCTCGAAAAGATCAAGCTGCCGTTCAACCTCCAGCTCAACAGCATTGCCATTGGCGGCTGGCTTGAGCTTTCGATCAAACTGTGATAAGATCACCTAAATTGTGTCAGTTCCGATGACTATCGCGTGGAATGTAAGGTACTAACCTTGACGACAAGGTTGAGAATGTGCGCAAAACAGCGCACACGATATTCCTTGCCTCCGAAGGTGGGAATTAAGATCGCTAATTCCTCCACAAGAGTGTCGTTGTTGGAGGCATTGTCGGCCGTAAACGTCAAAATCTGCGGGTGGGTAAACAATTAGTTGCATAGTCAAAGTAGCAAAGATTAATTACCTTATCTTCGATGCCGTATTCTCGTAAACATTCGGCTACACGGGCAGCGAGATAAACGCCAGTATGTGCCTTTGATGCCCTGCGGATCAGTGAGATTAGATTACAAGATATGAAAGCAATTAAAAGACGAGACACCTACTTGATGAAATCAAGAATTGCCGATCGCATCCTGCCGTTCTCATACCAGGTAAGGTTTCCGCCGACAAATGAAATGAGATTGGGTGAGGTCCATCCATCAATGATAAGATGTAACATATTGGGGCATTTCTATGCAAAAGGACATAAGGCTACGCTTTAGAACATATTGAGAGAACTTACTCTGAGCCACGCTGCGAATTCCTTGCGAGAGATATGAAAGATTTCCTTTACATCTCTGGAAACACTGCGCCGCTTCGGCGTGACACAATTCGGATTGAGATCGCTGAATATCTCGAGAAGAGGCGCATCCTCGACGATCGAGAAAGGGCGATGGCATGAGGAGACCCAAAGCGCAATATTGACACGGTGGCGCTCGGCGGAATAGCGAGAACCCGAAGTGTACATGGCAAGCGCACGAGTCTGACTCGAATCGGTAGGTGAGCAATTCCTAACGTGTAGGGATTGTCACGGGTACAGCAACCCGCGCGGGTTGGGGTGCGGGTTTTGTCGGGGTACGGGTACGGGTAGGTGTTTTCGTACCCTACAAAAACCCGTACCCGTGACAGGGGTTGGTGGGTCAGGTGCTGAGGTCAAACTAGGCGCTTAATCGGCGCCAAGGTGAGTTTCACACGAAGTTTTTCTTAGCGGAGGCACTTTTTAAAACGCCTCCGGTAAGAAAAGCTTCGTTTGGAAAGGCAGGTTAGAGCTAGATAGATTGGGAAATGGTGTAACTTAGCTTAAAAGTGATAAATGAGCATATTTCAATCTATATTCTTTTGATTTACAGAATTTTAGACATGTATAATTAAGAAAATCACTACCTATTGTGTACAGTACAAGAATGACCGACTACCCATCAATTCTACCCGCGCGGGTTTCTGTACCCGTCGTACCCACCTAAACCCTTACCCGCACCCGCAAAAAACCCGTACCCTTGACAGTGGGTACGGGTTTACTGGGGTAGGGGTACGGGTAGCCCTGGAATACCCCAGGGTTACCCCTGCCAATCCCTACTAACGTGGCGTCCGAGGTTGCCGGTACTTTCATCGTGTCGAACTCTGGACACCGTGATTGATGGATGCCTTATATTGCGCGAGTCATTACAAGAAGGTAAGAAGTAGAAGTTGTAGGGACTTACGCGATACATCAGGAAAACCGGTTTTCCCCATTAGTTTGGCTATATTTGCATAGGTCAACCGTGTCTCTGTAGGTTCCGTAGGTATTTGCAAGGCCTTAATAGGTCAGTGTAGGCTTGATAGGTTACCTACGTACTATTCAAGGCAAATAATTTACAAAAAGCAGATTATGAAGTATTTGCATGAACAACGGTTTCACCAATACTGAACCCTGCCTGGTGAAAAGGGGGGGAGAACATTGAGACGGCGGCGCCGGGGCGGGGTGGTTGAGACCTTCGGAACGATCTGTTGAAATTCATACAAGTCCGTTGAAACTCCAAAACACGTGACTTTGTTGATCAATGTTCGACTTTTCCCGACTTCTCCTTTGTCTCTCGATACCATCATCCCCTCCCTCCACTGTGTCGTATCAGCCTCCAGCCTTGTCCCAGCCTATTCGACTACTTCAACGCGCAAGCCTGCGGCCTTTTGAAACTTCAGGAGTTGGCAACCAAGGTTTATCCGGCACGAGGTATGTGGGGACGTATCGTCTCATTCTGCCTGCTTTAACTTGCTCGCTATCTCTATGGGCTCAGCTTTATGTCGAAGGAGTTAACGACCTTTGAAGGGAGTACTGTTCGGGCCTCGATGGCAGGGCCCAGGTTGGTCTAACCCTACCGCAGCGTGCCCGGTACGAAGGCAAGTAGGTACAGTCACAGCTCTGCTCAGCCCATATAACTGATAACTTCTCACCTTCAGACATCGACGCCGTTATCTGATGAGTAATTGTTGTCGCAGGTCAGTGTGTTGTGCCTCACAATCCTCATTGTGGACTTAACTCTGCATAGACTTTTGCTTCCTCTCGCTACTCTTACTGACGCCCGTCGATGATCCTCAATCGCGTAACGTAAGTCACCAGGTATCATTTCATGTTTCAGGAGCTGACCTGTCAGTCCCTAGATGGTCTCATGTTCAAGCATCTTTTACTGCTGCTGCGTGCATGTCAAATGCCTTGCAAATTTTGAGAAGCAAACAGGCGAACGTGAGCTGAGGTCATTCCTCATGCACATACTCGAGGGGTAAGTCATGTCTCTTCTAAACTCCTACCTGTCTTGACGCTTATTCCTCTATTTAAAAATGTGCCAAGGTTTCCGCAGGTGCTCTTCAAGTCGCAGTTGAAGCTGCAAAGCAGGAATGGCAGGCACTAGTTCTTTTGGGTGACAAGTAACATTTACCGCGGCTATTCACCAAATTACATTTATATCATTGTCGCCTGTTTTACGTAGATCGCTACTAATACATGTTGGTATTACTGCCTATACTGCCTACCTTGCCTAAGAGACTGAGCCTACAATACCTAAGTTGCCTAATAGACCGTGCCTACTTGGAACTAATGAGGCCTATATTGTCGATGAGAAGCCTAAGAACACCAATATAGTAGGGGGTTACCTAACCTGCTGTTTGGCCTATGTAGGTCTATGTAGCCTATATAGGTATTTCCCGTTTTCCTGATGTACACGAATATACATAGACTACTTCGCCTTTCTTGATGGTAATGGCAGGGGGCATCTTGAAGTGTTTGTATACTTCAGATGACCATTGTTCCATTTGTTTCTCTGCCAAACAGTTAGAAAAGGAATATGTAAAAGATAATAATCACGAACTGAGAACCTCTTCATCGCTCAATGTAGCCGTCTCTGTGGGTTACCCGCCGACTCTAAATATGACGCCTGGATCCTCAAGGATCCGTGACCACAGGTGAACCGGATCCGCGGGTGGACTGACCTGTGGGTATTCCCACGGGTACACCTGCAGGTAACCTTTTTGGACCCGCACCCGTGTCCTGCCTTAGTCTTCAGCAATTTCCAGGTTATCAAAAAGGCCACAAAAAATGGACTGCCTTGACCTCTGATCCCCAGTACTCGAGATTGGACTGTCCACCATTGGAAAGCCTACATACCGATCACTCGTACCAGTACCTGGACTCAAAATTAGCAAATTTGAAGAAACTCGTAGTGCGCAACGATGTTGCAGAGGATTTTGCAAACACCCAGGATATCATTCAAGCTTCCGCCGATACGCTCGAACATCTTTCCATTAAGCATTTTGGTAAGGAAAATCGTAAACAAACCATCACCGAATCAGAGTAACACTTTGATCTAGGGATTGGCCAACCAGACATGCCCGCCACCTTCCGAATCGATCATATTTCCAACTTGAAGACCTTTTCTCATCTCCGTTTCCGGGACTTCGACTGGGGTTACCCACCCAGACCACTCCCAGCCGAACCAATTCTCGAGGTCTTCTCCCAACTCCTAGATGTCCGCTCTCCGATGTCCTCTCTCGTTAGGATCAAGTTAGAATTCTACTTTCACAACCACTTCACGAAGGAAGATTTCCTGCACCCCAACCCAGGCCTTCCTGAATGGGACAGATTTGACGCTCTGTTATGCGGACCTCGGTATCCCGCTTTAGAGCAGGTCTCGATCCACATCCACGCCGGGCTTTTGTTATATAACGTATCCGCCTTTGATGTGGATACATTCACGTTGTCAACGACTGACCTCCTCAAGGCTTGCCTACCCAGGCTAGGTATGCGCAATGCTCTCGCGGTGAAGGTCACGGCCCAGGTCCGTGAGTTTGACTTAGGAATGGTGCTGATGGCATTGGGTCTTGGTGGTATGGCAGTCGTAGCCCAATAGCTGAGACCCATTTACGAGAGTGTTGATATTCGTGCAAGTATGGACGTTGGGCATCAAACGTGCCAGGTTGGACTGTGTTTATGGCTCACTGTTGGACTCAATCTGTTGCAGGAGGACCTGCAAATATTATGTTATGAAATTCACAGCCCTAGTCATGTATGTAAGTGTTCCTAGGTCCTCGGAACTTTGGTGGCAGTTTTCTCGAAGCGATCCTGCGAGGTGAAATAAGATCCTATAAGAGATTGACCAGTGCAGCCTGAGGCAGAGTTCTATGTGCAACAGAGAGTCGTCGTCTTCCAAGAATTTCGAGCCCTGTTTGAGTTGCATGTTCGTCCATCATCTGGGTAAGCCAAGCACTATATATTTGGGCGCAGGAATTCAAGTCCGGATATATACTGGAACGGAGAAGAGGACTCGATACGAGAGCTGACTGGGACATCTGGAAGTAACCATCGACAAAAGTAAAGCGCAAGTACGCGTGGTAATTCTTATTTTGACAAATCACAATCAAACTGTGAAATCTAACGGAGACCGGGTGAGAGCCGGTGAGAGACTCGGATTCCATGCAATAGCCAAGTTACCCAAGTCTCTCAAGATGTCGGAGGAGGTTCTCTCGACGATCCTGCAAGGTGGAATAAGAACCTATGAGTCCTCCTGCGTTTGGGACCAGACACACTACCGCTGTATCTAATCTGTTGCAGGAAGACCTACAATTATGGTGTTCAAATATTCGCAATCCTGGTCCTATAAGTATTCCTGATTCAGAGTCGTCAAGATTTCGATGGCATGCGCAGTTTTCTCGAAGCACTTCTGAGTGTGGGAATAAGAACCTACAAGAATACTGGGGCCCGACGATGCGAATTCCTCGTTGGCGATGACTCCTCAGGATATGAATTCTAGACCGAAACCAGATTGACACAGAGATTCGTCGTCTTCCCAGTAGAGTTTCTAGCAAGTTTCTAGCTCCTTGTTTGAGTCGCACGCAAGTCGCACGTTCGTCCATCCGAGTCATTAGGTATGCCAAGCACCATGGATTTGGCTGCAGAGATTCAAGGCTGGAGAAATGCTGGAACACAAGAACTATCAGTCATGAAAGAGTAATTGAAGAGAAAAGACGAGCCCGGAACTCACTGGAAGAGTTCGCAAGAACGCCTCCGTAGTCACGTGGGCGGAAGTATTTCACGGGAGGATAGGTGTGCCTGACGATGACAGTGGTCGACAGTCGCGCCAACCACCGAACGTTCACCGTCGATAAAGGTAGAACGGGGATTCGGCGCACATATTCTCCAATCCGTACTGCTAAAAGGCCATAAAATCTGGCAGCTGGAGGGTTATTGGGGTCCTAGCCTGCCTCATAAGATCGCGACTTCGCGAGGAACAGCCACCGCCAGCGAAGAGCCTAGAATACGATTTCAATTACTGCGAATACAAGAAATCCAATTCCGCTGCCAGACAGGGGGACGGTTATAACAAAGCAGCAGCCAAACCAGACAAAGGGCCCAAGTCAGACATCTCGGGGACTCATCTGGAAACAAAAGCACAGAACCAGAACCGGCAACTATGATCGCCAAGTTCCATTCTGCCCCTGGACACTCGATGGAAACAACGCTCACGATCAGCCTCCCGCCTGCGCAGAGTGTGCGGGCCTCGCGCGCGGACAGGGAGCGAGAGAGGGAGAGGGAGAAGGAATGGGAGAAGGAGCAGACGAAGGAGCGGGAGAAGAGGGAGCGGAAGGAGAGGAAGAAGGAGGAGCAGGACCGTGAGCGCGAGTCGGAGAGGGATAGAGAGCGGGAGTTGCTCATGAGAGAACAGGAGAGGGCTAGAGTCCGTCGTTTCTTTCTTTTTGCTCGGCTTTGTATCTGACGACGTTCGGTGTAGGCGCATGCTGAACGAAGCGTTTCTTATAAAGACAAGTGAGTATGTGCTGGCGGTTCTGTCCTTTTGATATACCTTCGACGAGCGGCGATTTGACAATATCCTTGTGTAGATTCCAAAAGATGCGAGAAAAGTACGATAAAGTCACCGCTGTGCGTTCAGTTTCGCCCTACAGCTCTCCAAAAGCCCTAACATTCATTTACATAGACACACGAAATACACGAACGCGACCTAGATATCCTCAACGCAAAGCTAAAAAAATTACAAGCCGAAAACGAGTGCGTCAGCTCGCAATTCTCCATCTACCACATAACTAACATCCACCCACAGCCTACTGCTCGACGCCATGTTCCTCGCAGACTCTGGCCTCTACGACAAATACTTCCCCTCGCACCCCGGCTCGGCCTCGCCCAGCCCACTCGCGCCAGCACCCATTCTGCCTCCCCAGCTGCCGTCAATGGCGCCCCCTCGAGCACCACCCGTCTCCGCCACCACATCCTCATCCACAACCACAAGACCACCAAACTCAGCTGGCCCCCGACCAATGCAGTCCCCACTCTCCCCGATCCCATCGGTCGCGTCCAGCGCGATGCCCCCGCCCAACTCGGCGATGAGTAACGGTACGACGAGGATGGCGCCGCCTTCTTCGGGTGACAGCGTGAATGGCATGATGGGCCCGCCTTCTGGGACGAGCAGCAACGGGACGATGGGCACGCAGTCCATGGGCACAGCGTCGCAAACGCAGACGCAGACGACGATGCCCCCGCCTTACTCGGGGAGCAGCAACGGCACGATGGGCACCGCGTCAATAGCGGCCCTCGGGTCGATGAACACCGCGTCGATGGCGTCGATAGGCCCGTCTACGCAGACGAACAGCATTAGCATGCCGCCCCCTCCAACGTCAGCTGCGAGCAATACTTCCTCCATGGGCACCATAGTAATAGGTGGCCCGAGACGCAGCGCACGAAGGGCGTCGTCCGCTTCTGTCTCATCTGCGCGGTCGAGGAGGAGAGGGGAGGGCGGGGGCGGGGTGCAGCTTGCGCCGGAGGATCTGGGGGACGATATGGATGTTAGCTTTGGCGTTAATGGGTCTGCTAGTGCGAACGCGAACGGGAATGGGAGAAGGGCGTCGAGGTCTGCGGTGGAAGCCGCTCCTGCTCCTGCTGCACCGCTGGCGGACGAGGACGAGGACGAGCCGTTCAGGAGCCCGCGGGTGAATGGTTCTGCGCCGACGAGCATGCCGAGTACGAATGGGATACTCATCAGACGTCATGAAGTGGGTTTTATTTCTTTCCAATTTTTTCTTCTATTTAGCACAATAAATTACTAACTAATGCCTTGGTCTTCTCAGGACATCGACCATACAATGGACGACCCCGACCCCGACCTGGACGTAGACGTAGACGTCGATATAGACATCGACGACGACATAGTACCAGCCACTGTCCCACCTTCTCTCGGTGGTGAAGGTGTCGTGCACTCTCCGGAAGACGAGGATGAGGAGGATGTTGATGTTGATGTTGTGGGTGACGGAGATGGCGACGGCCCGAGCAGAGAGGGGGAAAGGGAGGAGGAGAAGATGGATGTTGAGGAGCCGGTGGAAGTGGAGGCGGAGGCGGAGGTGGAGGAGAAGAAGGATGGACTGGAGGTTGAGGACGAGGAGCCACCGGCGAATGTTGGTAGGCCGCGTCGTGGGCTTGGGAGTCTGCGGCGCGGAGGGCGGGCGTGAGGTATTAGGTAACAACTTGGAAGATGGGAGGATGGAGGAAGGGAGGAAGGAAGAAGAAACTTGGCAATGGGATGGAGGTGTATATGAAAATGAAGGTGTTACGAGGAGAACTTGGAGAAGAGGTGGTCTGTACGATTTTTGTCTGTTATGTTTTTCTGTTTGTAACCTTCTTGTCGTGTCATTTAATATTCTAAATACCAACTGTTAAAGTCCCATTCTAGGTACACATAATGATATCGCTAAAAATGACAATTTCTACCTTGATGTTAAAGGAAATATTGGCACACCTCTCCAACTTGATCCATGATATGCCAGTGAATGATAGAAATTTGGTTCCCGTCGAGAACGTGTTATTTGGCAGATACCCAACGTGATAACTGAAGCCTGGCCTGTCTCATTCAACAGCACGATCCGACCTAAGAAACCTGCCTGAAGAGCACGTTGAGACGCCATGTCCGATAGAATACCACTTTTCGCCCTCACGGCCGACTCATTGACACACTTGACAAACGGCTTGGTCCGGCTACTTGGAAAAACCTGGAATCCCCGCAAGCGCGTACACAGACATAATGGTCTGTACACATCCTCTGCTGGGAAAGGTTTGAGCTGGGGAACAAGCTGATATAGGTCCTGGAAGGGCGTGGGGCGAGTCTATGAGATCGGGATTCCGGAAAGGACGTACTCAAAGACGGTGCGTCATCTACCACCAGCTGGCGGTTCGATGTACTGGCCCAACTAGTAAACAGCGCTCAAGAGGTATTAACTTTTCGCAAGAAGGAGAACGTTTCCACATCAACTGTATAAATTCGTTCCCCGTTGCTGATGATCGTCAGCACTTCCTCGGTTGATCAGACCTGGTCAGGTCGAGGTCCTGTAGCCCCAGAGAGCAGCCATTCAAATCCTTCCATTGGATACTGGACTGATGTCGATCGATTTCAGTGTTTTTGACGACGACCGATGTGTCACACACGCAGACCCAATCCCAACCAGTTTACTAGGTGGTATATCACCACCGGCAACAGCAAACCTGCTAATTGCAGTTTTTGTCTAGCAGTGGGGAGATGGTAGGAATGGCATTGGATTTTGCGTGATCGTCATCATCGGGTCGACTGCGCCATTCTGAGATGAGCTGGAGAGGTATAACTGACTGGGAGGCACAACTGATGGCGATCAAGTCGTCGACCTCTAGATCGACAGGATGAAAATTCGCCATCGAATGGGCTAATAGCCGCTTGCCTGACCACTGGCAAGGAATTCACAGATGTGCATGGTTAAAAACACTGGGAATTCTCACCAGAGGATCGACAGGATGCCATCCGATAGGGAATTCAGCCTTTTTTTGTAGGTCGGTTTTTTTCGTTGTCGATGCCATTAGAAACCCCAGATAGCATTGGCTTTATTCTGGATTCCGGATGACCATAAGCCTGTGGATAAGATCGATTAGTATGATCGGCGAGGCAGAGTCTCTCTTTCCCCTTGATCCTGTTTAGATCGGCAGGATGAAATTCGCCATCGAATGATAGGCCTCGAGCTGATTTGGTTTATCACACTGTCACTGGTAAGGAATTCCCAGATGTGCATGTTTAAACACACTGGGAATCGTCACCAGAGGATCAACAGGAGGCCATTCGATGGGGAAATTTAAAATCAGCCATCTTTCGTCGTTTGGTTTTTTCCAGTTTTTTCCGCTCCTTTGAGGGGCTAGATTTGAAATCCCAGTAAGATAGCAATGGCTTCAATTGGGACTCTGGGGGACCACAAACCCTGTGGATAAGATCGGCGGATGAGATCGGCGAGGGAAAGCCTCTCTTCTCTCCCAGACGGTAGGCTCACATAGGCTGTCGTTTCCTGGTCGTTTCTGGGCAGAAATGTCATCAAATGTTTGAAATCGTCGACGACGCGCGCGTGATGTACCCTCACGTGAAAAATATCGGTGGCAAGAAAGAAAAGTTGGCAATCGCAAGAAGTTTTCAGTAATCGGTGACTTGATTTTGTAGAAAGATGGCGCAGAGTTCAACGATGGGCGATGTTTACTATAGGAAGAATAAACACGAGATCAGAATCGGTACAGCACTATGGAGTATACTACCTTATGGCATGGGAGTTCGAGTTCAAGACGGAATTATGCGATAAAAGTGGGGGACCGGCACTCAGACTTCGCTTGAAGGCGCTGACTACCAAGTTACTACTACTACTACTACTACTTCCTGAGTTTCTCGGGCATACCACTCCTGCAAACATACTCATTGAAACCTTCGTTGTCCCCCCAAATCACCTTCAACCCAACGATCTCTTCTAAATAGCTCCAATCTTCCCGCACGACTTTATTGGTTACTGTGATATCAAGAATCTCCACAGCCGCGTTGCACTCTTTCCTCCACGCAAGGAACTGAGGCAGGACTTCCTCAAAGTTGAGATCACCATCCATCGAAAAGTGGAGTTCCAGTTTTCGGACTAAAGGAAAAACAACCTTTGGGCAATGTTGGGACACATCAAGAATGTATTGCAGGCCATCAGGGGATGAATAAAGGGTCTCAAGCAAGGACATGGACTCGAACAATTCAATAATGTTGGGTAATCCACCGGTTATAGATCCACTCGGAACGAAGTTAAGCGTGGTTAGGCTTGGGGAAATGAAGGAAGAAAGTGAATTGAGAAACAGCGGTATGGCGGAGGATGGGTAACATTGGACAACCAAAAAGATGCTTGGTACTTCGTGCCGATAGAAGATTTCGGTGATGGGTTGGTAGAGATCGAAGCCTTCTCCATTCACCGAAAGATACAAGGCAACAGGGTGGACTGTGAAGTAATTTTGGACGTATCGGACTAGGACTTGTCGTATATTTGTCACTTCTTCAGTGGTGAGGTCTGCAGGCTCTGTTTGAACATATGGGATGCACCCAGGAGCGGGCAATATGTGATACAAGAGGTAAAAGCATGAGAGTGTGTCGTTTTCGTGGCAGATGAGCTGGGTCAGTCTAGGAAGCGTAATGCACGGTCGAGTTGTCCATTGTTGTTGTTCTACGCCTGTAAAAGCCGCCTGTAAAAGCCGCCTGTATATCTAAGACCTCGAGTAATGGCATCCCTGGAAGCATGTCAAGAATTTCGTCGATGGTGAGAGGACACGGGCGGTGCAAACTGAGTTTGCGAATATGTGACAGCCATGGTGCTCGCAATCGAATTATCGGCGGGCAGGTAGGATGGAGGTTGAATTCTTGAAGCAACGGCGCATGGTCCGAAAAAATCCGTTCGCTCCTGTTGGTCTCTGGAAGTGCAGCTCGGCGCATATGCAAGTTATAAACCTTGAACACTTGAAGGTGAGGAGCAGGTCGTTGAAAGACTTTCCACCGTGATTTGAACCAGTCGAAAGCCTTCACTAAGGTCACTTCAATGTCTAGTTTGCGTATCCTTGGCCAGAGGTCCATGAGGAGTTTGGATACGAATGCTTGAAAATTTGAGGGATGGTCGACTACTTGCCCTTTGATGGAAAGAAAGGATTGACCGGCACGTTTGATGACCTCTTCCCTCCACTCGTTCCGTTCCTGCAGCAAGCATCTGAGTTCGATAACACAACCCCAGAGTGAAGACGATTCTAGAATCAACGAGCGCCAACATTGACAGACTTGTGAGGAATTTCGGAGGACGTTTAACGCCAGCAAACTATGGTGTGCCAGCTTGTATTGGTATGAGGACTTGAAATCGTTGTCCATGTCGGCGTTGATAGCGAAGACCCTCCATAACACGTCTGTGTGAAGTTTAGAAATAGGAGCTTGACGATAGGGATCGTTCATGGAGCGTTTCTGAACGTTGTACTCCACAAATTGTCAACGAGGCAACCACGACACCGATGGCGGGCGGTCGCCGGTCGCCGGCGAGTCGCGCGGCGATTAGCCGCCGCTACTCGACAACGTTCCGTTCCGTGCTTCGTTTTCTGCCCCCCCCAGGTTGCCTTCTACTTTGCTTCAGCTACAGGGAAAATGATTCCTGCTCAACCGCTCAACCACCAACGCGTAACGTTTCCGATAAAGTTAATTTTCTACGAGTCCTGAATCCTTTTGATCGTAATCGATTCAGAGCAGGAGAACCGCACGGTGTGCGTTTAATTGCCCAGGCTGCAAACGGATTTCGACGCCAATGGATCGGACGGAAAAACGATCGCGAGGTGGATTCCAAGCTTTACCACTTGTAGATCATCCGCAGCCACGAAGAGACGTTGGAGGCTGCACAGGAAATAATCAGAAAGGAGGGCCCCTATTCGGAATATCTGCCGGCCGTGCACTTTTATAGCGTCGAGGCTCCTGGCCCCAACCCCACCCGCCCAAGGGGCGACGTTTGGAGGGGACTGCATACTTCAAACATTTAACTGGATTAACCTCCATTTCAGGTGTTACTCGTAACTTGTGGGCCTATCAAATTTTATTGAGACGAATAATTCTTTGCTCATCTGAATTCTAGGCCACGCATATACGAGTATAGTTAAAAATCAGGTCGGGCATGGTGATCCTATAGCTTGGATAACATGATGTGCCCACTGACTACCATTTCAGACATTTAACTGCATTAACGTCCGTTTCCGGTGTTACTTTCATGAAAGCTTTGAATTGCCTCGACGTCGTGACTTGTGGTCGATCAAATTTTATTGCGCAGAATAATTCTTTTGCTCATCTGAATTCCAGGCCACGCATATATCAGGTCAAGTATGGTGATCCTGACTTGGATAACATGATTTACGATACCGACTACCAACGCGGCGTCCTGCGAAACTTCGATTAGGGAAAAATCGCGTTTCTTGGATTGACCGGACTGGCACGATATAAATTATCTGGGTTCCTCCCTTCTATTTTCTCAAGGAGAACGATGCGGTCGATGCTCGGTTGTCCTGAAAATGAGGACTGTAGGAAGAACAAGATGGCTTTCTATACTCGTGTCGGGGATCTTAAACTTGAAGGTCGGACAGACCGTCCAGACGGATTTCATGGATTTTTGACCATTGGCGTTTCGACTTTGCATGGGGCTTTTCTCGATCCATACGAACCTCAAAGTGCCACGCTTGCCGCCGAAGAAATGCACACCTTTTTGTCGGAAACACTTTAGAAAAGTATTACCGCGTTGCAAGCGAGCGACACATTTTCGCCTCTCATCTCGCGGCTGTAGAAGAAATCTTGCTCCCCGACGGTTATAAAGGTCCGAAGGCAAAGTATCGGCTCAAGGAGGTCGTTTGGCGGTCCTCAGGTAAGCGCTCTCATAGTTATTCTCCATTCCCTTTCGACAGGAGGCTCGAAAAATCGCGGTTAGGTATGGAAGCCAATCTCACTTGCCTTCTTTCCGGTTTGCCTCTTCGTATCATCGGGACAAATCCATGACTCTAGCGGACAGCATTTCACCAGATGAAACATGCACGCACCATGCACGGCTCCGTCGAAGGTCCACAGACATCGGGTCTTGAGCCGAAGCAGAACTAATCCCTTTCAATGTAAGCACATAGCCTCGATCTAAACGACTGCAATTCATGGGCTTACTTCCGAGACGATTTTTATCATACGAACAAGACGCAATAATGACACCTTTTCCTGAAAATTTTCATCCCACGGAGCTGAAGGGCGCAGGCCGAATCGTCTGAGAATGATAACTTGTCGACGGCGAGCAACTAAACAAGTCGCTCCTTGTGCGCAGGTAGAAGCCTACTTCAAGTCAACGGCGAGCGCTGTGTTGGACAGCCCCCCGCTGACGACAGATTGACAAGAATGGGAAAGGGATCACGGTCGTGGTGGGATGGACATATGTGGGAGAGTGTGACAGGGGCCGTGACAAAGGAACAAACTCGGTTCTCCTGGCGGAAACTCAGCTCTCACCACCACCACCAGCCCGCAGGAGACTTTTTGTCCTCCCGAAAATTTCACAGCCCCCCACACAGTCTTTTCTGACCGCACACTCGTTTTCTGTTGTCTATAAAAACCTTCAGATGTGTGTACTTTGTCTCCTATCTTTTCGCGGTTGTGGAGCTCAACTATTTTCGTCCTTTTAGCTTACCGAGCTTCTAATTTTCTTCGCCTACGCACCAAAAATGTTCGCCGCACACGCTTTTACTGCTCTTCTTGTTCTCGTTGCTCCTTTGGTTGCACGGGCAGACGTGACCCCAAGCGAGCCAGGCCCGGGAGATAGCTTCAATGCAGGAGCAACCTGCCACACGAACTGGATTGGGGACACCAACTCAACCACGGAGTGGAAGAACATGGCGATTGAGCTCATGACTGGGAGCAATCTTGGAATGGTCCATCTCACGAGTCAGTTGATCCTGCATTACATGAACATATTTCTGATCGAGACTGGTCTGATAGCTGTTGCGACCAACCAAGACGGAACAAAGGACGGAACATTCACATTCCCGTGCCCACAGGTCAACCCTTACTCTGCAATCTACTTCTTCCAATACTCTTCGCCTTTGGCGACGGACAGGACGTGGACTACGCGCTTCACGATCGCGTCTCCCAGTGGACAGTCCGTTCCCCCTCCGAACGCAACTCAGCCCGACTCGAACGACGCCATTCCCTGGGGTACCGGCGCTCTCGTCGACCCTTCGACCGCAGTTGCTGCCCCGAGTTTCGGCGGAGGAGCTGCATCTCCTAGCGGGGCCGTCTCGTCTCCCCCTGCTTCTGTGCCATCTGCTCCCCCAGCTGTCCCCACGAAAGCACCTGCCTCGACCTCTTCAAAGGTGGACGACTCCTTCTCTTCAACGGATTCTTCTGCGCCGTTGACCACCGGCACGCCTGGAAATAAGACAGCGACCAGTGCTGCTTCAGTAGTCAGCTTTGACGGCCGGTTGTGGATGAGCGCCGCTGCTCTCGTCGCTGTTTCTTTCATGTGGTGATTCAACTCGGCAATTGCCCGTCACGAATTTCGGCATATTCGGATTATATATCTTTTATTTCTATTTTCATCTTTGGGAACCGAGTTGTCAATACCACCGTGGACTGATACCCACCTGCTTGTGTATAAGCTTTCTTCCCTTCGTCGGTCATTTCTTCGTTGTTGGATGTTATCATTGCTTCCTTTTACTCTTAATGACGCGCATTTTCATTCGGACATGCTCTCATTTGCCCACACGCACGCATCGTACATAGCTAGCTACGTAACACCCTGCATACCTCATCCGGAACGCGATTTAATACATATACACTGCAACAACCAGGGGCATGACGGCAGCGATGATGGGTTCACCTGAGGAAGCTACCAATTACCGGAAGCTAGAGCCAGGTGGGTATCGGAGGTGTCAATATCAGCTGTAAACGTTACTTTCAAAAGCTCGTTCATAGAAATCCGAGGAAAGCACGACTTGAGGAGGTCGACTGTTGTTGTCGAGAACGTGTCGGCATTCAAATCAAGTCTTGGCCCTACAAAACGAGCATGAACTATGATGGCAACAAATTTCAAGGCAGAATATTGTGGACCAGATATGATTTTATCGAGTCTTGCCCATTGAGTATCTCGATAGGCATGGAGAAAGTCTTCTGTTATTTCGTATTGCACGTAAAAGGTGAATTCCAAGTCGATGCTGGTAAGTTTGTTCATGGGTGTAAGGACATCCATGAACTGGCAGATACCTCTTAGACTTATGTCATGCGGAGGGAAGTAGACCCGCCTGGAGACATCCTGGAGACGGGAGTGAGCGAACCTCGTCAGGTTTGGGATTTGGTCTAGTCGAAATTGGGAGGGAAACTCTAGATCATCTACGAAGATCAACTTTAGAATTGAAGTTCCTCCACCGGATAAAGACCCACGACGATTATATTGCTCGACGCGGAGATCTTCAAGTGTGCTTGCAGAGTATTTGACGATATTCCAGGTCTCGTCGAAATCCGCTTGTAACCTATTGCACGCCACAAGCCTTTTCAGGGTTGCAAATATTGTGCTAGCGTTCCTGTACTGGTAGGAATGGTCTGTATATAAGCTTTCTAGTGGTGGGCAGTCTAATGCCGCATATTGCTGACCAGACGTTAAATCGCGAGGGGACTGCTGGAGACGAAGGTCCACAACGTGAGTACCAAAAAGGAAGGTGGTAGGAAGAGACCCAAGGTTCCTAATTTCGAGGGATTTAAGGTGTGGGGACCGGGGGATAGATTGGAGTGCATCCTGAAGGTCGGAGGCCAGCTCTGACCATCTAACGTCCAACATAAAGGACGGCGAAATCTCGAAAGCGAATCGGGTGATATACTGTGCATTATTAATGATGAACGCTAGATGGGAGGTAATTCGGTCATTGACATCGTGTAGCATACTTGGCCTGTATTCCAAGAAACAAGATAACTCTTTGATATGAGGACCCGCATTTTCAAGAGTTGTGGATGACACTAGAATTTGGCGTAGGAGTGCCATCCGCCGCGGCCCTTTCCCTGGGTCGTTGGATATTCTGACATGTCTGAAAAGCCTGCTAAGCGCGTAGTGTCGAAGCGACCTCGAGGTCGAAAGACAAGATGCTAAGGCCGCTCGTTGTTCCTTATCCAAGAGCGAGTGAGGTGCAAGTTCGTGTACTATTAGGCCAAGCAGCTCTTCAGGGAGCTTATGACCGGATGTGAATAGTTCTGGATTAGGTTGACGAGATGTCATTGTTGGTCTAGATTCAATCGTTAGCTCTTGTGAAATTGACGTCAGATTTGTTCAAACCTTTAGCGTGAGGTGGAAGGCTATATGAATTCTTTTCGATGTGAATTGCCGGGAGAGTTGAGAGGTTGGATCAACCTTGAATCAAACGAGTCCTATCATTTTCAAGGTCACATGATCGGGCAAAAAGGGGCTTTTTGAAATTCAAATTTGTTATTGTCATTCCTAACCACCACCACCACCACTACATATATACCAGAATAATTGTTTGCCACCATGGTCTAAATCTCTTCAGAGATTACAAAACGACTGGCCCCTGCTCTCGGGCGAAGCTTTCGCCGCTGCCCTCCAGCTCCATCACTCTCTGACTCTGAATCAGAGTCGCGCCTGCGCTTCTGATTGGGAATCATGATACAGCGACCTTTTTTGCCAGCAGCCTTCTCGTCGGGAAGGGTATCTCTTGTTTCTTTTAAGATATCGATAAATTCCTGATGGCTTATATCTGCAAAAACTCTCGTAGAGTCATTGGGGTCCGTAAAAATCCTCTGCCTCAATTTCTTGACGCAAGGCTTGAGGTCCTCGAAATACGGCGCAAAATTTTCGAGGACTGCCATTTGGAATAACACGTCGTTGTGGAGCCGGTTCGTCATATACAGGTGTTTTCGGGTTCCCATGGAATGGTCCTTGCTACCGAGCATCATCGCTTGTATATTGGTCTGAGTGATGTCGAAGTTCACCCGCGGTGTATTATTCGGGCCTGCGAAGTTCCAGCACATCCAGAGTAGGACGTAGAAGAACGATTCCAAGTCGTGGCGCGGCTCATGTTTTGTT
The DNA here is from genome assembly GCA_023014335.1 of Galerina marginata. Lineage (NCBI taxonomy): Eukaryota > Fungi > Basidiomycota > Agaricomycetes > Agaricales > Galerinaceae > Galerina > Galerina marginata. Next base: position 1,420,517 of record JAECYW010000013.1, on the reverse strand, counting down.
TTCTCGCCTGCAAGACCCATCAACAACTCAACTGCGATAAATGGGGTTGTTCCCTACGAAGTTACTCAGGTGAGTCAGAAAGTCGCGATGATCAAATTTGATGCTTACTACTGGCTCCTTATCGTTAGGTTCCTTGCGCTGTTCGTCCATGAAAGTGGCGAAGTCGAGATCAATGAGAAGACCTTTTTGAGCACCGGCTTTGCTGGCCTTCCCAAGTGATGGCTCTTGCTCTCCTTCTCTTGTCTCTGCGGCTCCCGCTGACGGTCGATAGAGCAGGATATTGCCGTAGCTGATATCCCGGTGCAAAATCCTTTTCTGAACGAGCCGCTCGTGGGCTGATGGAAATAAGGCAGTTAACATTTGTCAAAGCTGAAGCCAAGTGGTAGACAACACATACCCGCGATAGCATCTATAAACACTGAAAGCAACTCCCTTTTTGACGAAAAATGGCTTAGTTCGCGGGCGAACGGCGTCGTGACGATCCTGCGGTGGACTCGAACCTCCAAAGTCTTCACCCAATCTAACACCTTCTGGGAACACTTCTTGATAGTCGTTTCGAGGACCCCGCGAATGTTTGCAGTCGAATCGTCTTTGCCGTCGATCTGAACGACCTCATCCGCCACTATCTGCGCCATGCCCTCAACCCCGCTGGCTCGTCTCAGAATATCTGCCTCTGAGTGGTCCTGGTCAGACTGGTCAAGTGCCCAAACGTCCTTGATGGCATAATCGACGCCATCATGGTGACCTCGCCAACACAGTGTTCCTCTCCCCCATATATCCTCGTTTACAAACACTGGTTCTAATAACTCATACTCTTTCCCGTCGATTGTAATGAACCGACGGTCGTCCGGTGTGCGCGTAATGCTGGGGTCGTAGCCAATGGCGCTAAAATCGGCCAGCAACAACCCCACTACACAATGCAGGAATTTGGAAGGCTGCTGCCTGAGGTTAAAAGACCTCGAACCGACGAGCCCTGCACGGTCGAAAACATGCAAACGGATGTCATAGGCTGTAAAGGACACCCCAATGTGGAAGCGCCGTCCATCTTGCGAGAAAAAGACCTCCTGCGCGCCGTTGGCTAGCCTTTGCGAGGCGGTTTTCGGTGTGGTTTCCTTTTTATGGTGCATCTCCCCATGGACCAGTACTTGGGACCACTTACAGGTGGCAGGTGGCACATCATATTCGAGTAGAATGAGCTCTGGATTTCGTTCATCCTGTGCTCCGACTTTGCTTTCGAATAGACTACCAGCGACAAGGCCGAAGGCGTGATCCCTGCTGTGCCACCGTCTCGGCCGTGATTTCAGGTGCACGTTTGCTTTCGCGCAGATGCCCTCAAGTTCTTCTCCCAAGATGTTCAGGAATTTCGCGAGCTTTCTCTCCCCTGCGTTCCAAGATTTTAACGATGAAGTGAGTGTCACAGAGTGGAGGTAGTCCTCCGCTAGATCGAAGAATCTGAACGAAGAGAACATGACGTCGACGAGCACCGCAGATGGAAGGGGGAGTGATTTATCGGGGAACAGGTAGTCGATCAATCCTGGTGTGTCGACCAGCTCGTCGAGCATGCTGTCTTGTTCGAATGCGGGCATTGGTGTGGTGTCCGGGATGTGAGCGTCGAGGGGAGCTCAAGTAAGTTGGAGCGTCTTTTCGATTCAAGTTCAAAGAGTTCAACCAACGATTATTCTAAATATATCATGTGCCACTCGGCCGTTGTGGCCCAATTTTTGGAGGCACGGACAATGCGAATTGCGTTCTTGATCAGCCCAATCGATTCGTGCGCGTGGGCCATAATTAGGTGCTTGTACTTTCCTATAACATCTTGACTTTTCTCCGCTAAATGAAAGGCGGATAGAAATTCCAAGCTTCAATCCCATTGTACTAGCTTGCAATTACATGGACTGTAAATGGGGCCAGCTGCAGGAAATCCAGCATATTTTTGAACTTCTAATAAGGCCACTAGATTCCGGACGTAACTACAGCACTAGTACTGGTGGAAAGCTATCGGTGGTGGACATTGGTCCGTAACTCCGAATCGAATTAAGCGCCTGTGGCACCACAGCGCGACGGGCTTCCTCGCCTGTAAATCTGCTAAGTACAGAAAACCTGGGGTACACCTAGGACGACAAACTCCTGGACGGTGGACCTGGGGTGGGATGAAGGCGGGAGTAAATATAAAGCCAGGATTTGGCTCGCCTGGAAGCAACTGCCAACGGCCTTCAAGTTCGAGTTCATTGCAATCGCAGCATGGAATCTGCACGACCTCGGACCTCAGGGCTCAGTTCCAGCTAAATTAGCATAAGTATAAGCTAACTTTTCTTTCTTTTCCTGATCGGTATTACAATTTCCTAAAAGGACGAATTTGGCTCTCAGCGACGCTCAGTGACTCAAAAATTGGTGCACCACAAAAACAACTACTGACGGCTTTTGCCTAGAAATCATATATTAAAAGCTAAAAATTACTCGAGTTGTTGAGGTGTATTTTACTGGCTATGTATAACTGCTATCGGAATAGTTGTAAATTCTTTGTTTTCTGTTTTTGTCTGCTCCGGCGACTTCCAGGCCGCCCGGTGGAACCGAGTAGCTATTTATGGCATGATGCTCACCAAATGCCACACGTCCCTCCGAGTCTTTCAACTCGAACTTGAAAACGTTCTCTTACTATCAACACCACCGTACAGGAGCTTTAAGTCAGTTTAGATACGGTATCATACACATCAAGAAGGAATGTCCCAGTATCTTATCCCACCCGACACCTTTCCAGAAGTCGCTGGACGAGATGAAACGAATCTGAATGCCGGCGAAAGTTCTGTTGATGATGAAGAATGGGAAGACGACGAAGATCTGACTTCGACCTTCCAACAAACCAGCTCAGGGGGTAGTGCGCGCACAACGCCACTCAGACGAAGGAAGGCTGCTAACAAAGTTCACGCATCTAGGAAACAAACTTCTCCGAAAACATTTGACCAATCTGCCCTTACTCGAGAAGCAGCCGTGAATGAAACGTTAAAGGGCGCTATTTTCACAGGCCGTTACGCCTTTGATGTCTTCGGTAAAGCGATCCACCTCCTTCGCATTCCCCTCTCGGTCCTGCTATTCCTCTGGTTACTGGTCTTTGTCGTCAGACAGTTCTCGAACACCCTGCGGACGGTTGCCGCTCCTCTATGCATTTTCCCAGGTACTTCGAAATTGTCTGTGTGCCAACCCTTGGACATAAAAACATCAGCAATAACCACCAACCGGAAATCGCAATGGGCCGACTACCCAAAGTTAATGGACGTTCAGAATCAAGCTTTAAGAAACCTGATGGACAATTCAATCGGGGGATCTGCCTTGTCGCTGGAAATCAAAAAGGCGGAAATGGCGACTACAGATTTGGTCGCTCTTGTCCGAAACAGCAAGTTGAAGTCAAGGGATTCCTTAGCATCGTCCCTAGCCGCCTTTGTTCACGATGCTAAGAAAGTAGGGCGAAGTCTACAAAAATTAGGCTCGAAAGTCGGAGGAGCCGTGGATAAGTAAGTCGAACTTATGTATTGTTTATTAATCTATTGATAGTAGTCCTCAGCATCATGGCGATGAATGATTATGCCCTCTATTCTATTGAGAGCGCACGGGCGGCTTCGAAGTCCCTGACTTCACTTATCCCTTGGAACTCAAACAGGCGGAAGCTTAACCAAGTCATAACAAAAACGTTCGAAGAAACCATGGACGCCCTTTCAAATAATATGGCGCGACTCATTATTGAAGCGGAGATTAGCCTTCAAGACCTAAACACATTGGAAGAGCGACTTATTACCCTGCATGAAATTATCTCTCGTGAGGAATCTTCATTGACATTGGATCAGACCGAGCTCCTTGCTCAGCTCTGGACCATACTTGGGGGCAATAAGAAGGACCTTCGAAATTTCGAGAACAACTTGGCCCTCCTGAAAGAGTTGGGGACTTATAGAAAGCAAGCAATGCACCATGTTGTCGCGGCTTTGCAAACTTTGCGAGCCATGAGCGAAGACATGGAAGACCTTCGAGAACGGGTCGCGGCGCCGAACCTTATTGGGTCAAGTGTTCCCGCTGAAGTTCATATGAAGAGTATCAAGATGGGGTTGGAGAGATTGACAGAAGGCAGGTTCAAGGCAATGAAACTAGACGAAGATGCCAAGAAGCGGGTCTTTCACCCTGAAAACGATGATGCTTGAAGGTTTTGCTTATACGGAACCAGCGGCAGGTCGGAGTTCTAGTATAATAAACGTTAGCGAATGTAACGCGAACATTTTTAGTTGAGTAGTGAATTGACTGTTCTGTTCGAAATAAAGAATGTTGAGGTTTTTTGTACACGTTCGGCTGATTCTGCTAATGAATATAATAATGTTGTATCGATAATAGTACTTTCAATAGAGCAGGCTTGCACTGCTACGAAAACTAGTTTGCATTTTGTAGCTTTCTTTTCAGTCTCGCCGCTTTCTCGATGCAACGGAAGCAAAAGTTACTCTCTCATTCTCGTGGTAAATTTCTTCCCAGTCATCCTCCCAGAGTTCGCGATCATTCAAGATCTCGAATTCATCATCAAGAGAAGTACAGACCATCGCTGCCTTTTCCGGTGCCAGTTTCGAGGTGACCGTATTCTTTGACGGCCCGGGAGTCGGTTTGTTGGCGATATTGGTGTTGCCTGCTTTCAAGAAGTTTGAGCATATCTACGGACAGAATTGGTAGGAGGTATAACTGACGTCGTTGTCGTTTTGCTGGCCGAGCAATATCCATGACAGGAATAATGATGCAAGTTACATGCACAGTATACGAGTCGTCCTCGTCACCGGGTCTGAAGTTGCAATCTTCGCAATCGCCCTCTACAATGAAATCAGGCCCCCATGGAGGAAATTTGGCGTCTTCAATCCCTACTTCAGCCTCTGACCGATGAATTATGCCGATGTTACTCGTCCACGCCATGCCGTTTCTTCCTTTATTACGTCGGCCTGCCTGTGGCGAAGAAAACGGAGAAGAATGCTGGTTAGAGCGGTTTAAAGGAAGCGAAGTACAAGCCAGAATTAATTACCTTGTAGACCAAGGTCCCGCAAACAATGCAGCCGCGCTCGACCATGAACCAGAAAAACGCGCTCTGAGTGCAGAGACTGCGAGTTTGGAGCTGCCAGCCTGAGGCCCAGCTTTTCCAGCTCTGAATGAAAGAGGTTGTTTTTATGTTGCCGTCCTACCAGACTCAAAAAGTACAGGATTGCCACAGATGACTAACGGGGGAGAGGCAATGATGGGCAATGCGAGGCAGTGAGACTCCTTGAGCAACTGTCAAGCCCAACGATGTAATTTATTTATAACCTGACGTTGTGTCAAAAGCTGTTCGCGACTGACTGCAACATTGCTCTTCGTCTTAAGGCGACTGGGTGATGGACGTGGAAACTTTGTCACGGCTTCCGGGGTATATGTATTGATTGCGAAATTCTTCGCCCAGATAATCAGACAACGCTGAGCCTCGGACTTATCCATCCATACTTTCGGCCTAAATAGGATGTTATTTCCATTTCAGGCCATGTGCAGATCAATGTTGCGAGTACTAGTAAGGCATAATAAGGTAAGTCATCCTCTGGTGATCCTCTCCCTGAAAAACGCCCTTTTACCAGTCAAGGACATAAGTAAACAAGCTGTCCTCAGCAAGCAAGAGGACCCATAATCCGCAAATATAAATTGTAGATCATATAGAGCAACTCAAATTACCCAGTGTTTTATGACGGACGCTTGCTATCGTAGGATAGGTTATCTACGTCCTAATTTTCAAGTTTCAAGATTGTTGGAGGTTGCAGTGGTTTTGGCTGGATGAAAAGAAAAAGTGGTGCGAAGTATATCGTTTGATGCGATGGACTGCATTGAGACATATTACACAAATTGCCAACGGTTAAACACCCACCTACATCACAAAGCATCAGTCGGGTATGTTGATGGGCCGGTGCAGACACGGAAGTTTTTTTCGGGATCCAATGCTAGACAACGACTGATTATTGTCTGTGACCAGGCCGGTGAGCAATGGTCTTAGCGGTTATGGTCGTTGTAAAAAGCTTCTTCGCAGAAGTTCGAGGAAAACATGATTTCAAGAGGACGGCTGTGGTCACTGAGAACGTGTCCACATTGAAACTGGGGTTCCTTATCCCTATAACGATCGTGTGGATAATGATCGCTACATGCTCTAGGGCAGAAAATTGAGGGCCGGATAAAATTTCGTCGAGTCTCGACCATCGAGGTTCTAAATCAGGATGAAGAAAGTCTTCTTTGAGGTTCGTCAGCGCGTAGAAGGTGAATTCCAAGTTGATTCTGACAAGTGTTTTCATAGGTGTGCTGACGTCCAGTAGCTCGCATAGACCTCCCAGGCTTATATCACGGGGTGGAACGTTGTCCGGTTCGCTAACACCCTGACGGCGAAAATGGGTGAAACTCTTCAGGTTAGAAACCTGGTTAAGTCGGAATTGAGAGGGGAACATCAGATCCGCTGTAAATATAAGGATTAGTAAAAAATCCACGATTTCATGGGCTCATACCAAGGTTATATTGCTCTATGCGGATTTGTTCAAGTGTGCTAGCTGAAAACTCGATGATATTCCAAGCCTCGTCGAAATCTTCTTGAAACCTGCTACATGCCACGAACTTCTTCAAATTTGTAAACGTGGTCTTTTGGTCCTTGTAGTGGTAGGAGTGGTCGGTATATAAACACTCCAAAGATGGACAGTCCAACTTTGCGTATTCAGGGTCAGTGACTAAATTGTGAGGGTATTGCTGAAGGCGAAGATCTGTGATATAGGTGCCATTAAGGAAAGTTGCAGGAAGAAACCTAACATTCCTGATATCGAGTGATTTGAGGTGGGGTGAACGAGTAACGGATAAGAGTGCTTCCTGGAGGTCCAGAGTTAACCGTGACCATCTGATGTCGAAGGGAGAACACGGCAAAATCTCGAAAGCAAAGTGAATGATGCCAAGGTGAACCTTCTTAATGATGTACGCCAGGCTTTCATGAAAAATAAATTCCCTGACATCGGTGCTGAGACCACGTATCTGGGGTTCTGACATCGGCATCTTCTTCTCGAAAAAAAAAGATAATTCTTTAATATGTGGGCCGACGGTTTCAAGCATTGTGGACGCCGCGAGGATTTGGTGCAGGAGAGCCATTCGTCGTTGCCCCCTCTTTGGATCCTCGTTGGAAATTCTAACACGTCTGAAGAGCCTGCTTAATGCGTGGTATCGAAACGACCTTGAGACTGAAAGACAGGATCCCAGCGCTAATCGTTGGTCGACTTTCAATTCCAAGTCAGGTGCGAGCTCGCCTGTGATTAGGTCAAGGAGCTCTTCAGGTAGGTTACGGGTGGGCGTGACTGGAGTGTGTAGTTCCGAATGACCATGAGGTAGCATTGTACTTGCAGTGACCCAGGTCGAACGATTAGTTTCTGTGGGTAGGTTGAGATAAACCAGATAGGAACTCAGTTATGCAGCTTATTACTTAGGTTGACCGTTTTTCCCCAAGCAATGTAAGCCTTCGGAGATCCCAAGTTCGATGAAGCTGCAGCTGGGTATTTTGTGGGCCCTGGAAGGAAGAAGGCAGGTAAGAGTCAAGGTTATGAAAGTTGAATGAAAGTTACCGGTTCGGGTAAGGGCTGCCGCGACTCCTCCACCACGTGACGAACCACTCCTCCGTCCTTCCGTCCTCCAGGAAACCCGGACCTCCAGAGCATCTCGCACCTGTTGTATTTTTGTCATGAGGTCTCAATGAGGTCTGGCGTACTCACAAGGGCTACTTATTTCTATGGATTTATGGCAGTTCCTATTCGTTTGCTAACAATATGGGTGTCAAGTTCGTCACCGAATCGTGCGAGGGGCATATTCACAGCAGGAGAAGGTCAAGAACAAACATTTCCAGTAAAACATGGTCATAAATTATAAGTTGTAAGTAGTACAATACGTGATACCTGGTGGTATTATACGCGTCATTGATATCGTAAAGGAACTGCTAAAATGTGCCGGACACTTCGCGTCAAACATATGGCTAGCGTATATCTTCCTCGCGAACCTCGGGAGGTCGGAGGTTGACAAAGTATGAGGTGCGACATTCAAGATCGCCCTTGCAGGTTCTGGCCAATGGCTTTGGCCAGATGGAGATAAAGGAGGTGCGTTGCGCACCACCGAGTTTCGACAAAGAAGAAAAAAAAAGCAGATCTAGGTTGAAGGATCGGCACTGGGAGTTTTGAAATGTGGGCTCTTCATGAGAGACTCTGCAAATTCTCTGAAATCTTGCTTCGAGCAAGATCTTCCGGGCTGGATGACAAATGCGATGAACATCGGGACCCATGCCCATTCCGACTATCGCCATCGTACCTTGAGTGCATAAATCACGACTTCCTTCTTTGCCTCGCCTTCAGTTGTCGGTCCATCTGAATCATCGACGGTTTCCTTCAGGATCAACCTGAGCACGTTCTCCTCCGGGACGTATGTGCATCGGACAGCAGGCTTTACGCGAACGTTCATCGACACTTTCCACAGAGGCTCCCGGCGGAAGACTGTTGGCCAACCAAACCAATCTCTTAAGGTTCTGCTATGTTTTGACGAAATGACAAATACTCACGAATTCGTTCTTCCAGCGTCGAACGGTTGGACAATAACTTGATATGGCCTACAACACCATCTGAGAAGGGTTTCTCCCCGCGTTTGGCATACAGCTTCACGCCTTTTTGCTCCAGTTCGACATCTTCGTCTTCCTCGCCCGTTACATCTGATGCAGAAACTTCGTGTCAGGACGGACTTTCGTATATTTCGATTAAAAGGGCAACGGCTTTAATCTCGCAGAGGAGAATCGAGGCTGGGTGGGTAAAGACGGATAGATACTGACGTGTGTATTTCTCAGTCGGATGCAAGGACGTGGCTTTGGCCTCGTCGATGGCGTGGCTATTCTTGGATAAGGGCTTGAAGGCGTCGGCGAGGACTTCGGCTGGCTCGCCTTCATTCTGGTGTTGCGTGAGGTCGCCGGAGCTCCAGATAGATCGCGTAGGTGTCGAGTTGAACTGATTTGGCTTGCTGAAAGCGGCAAAAGGAGATGTCGATCCTGCGAATGCTGCAAATCCGCCAGAAGGGCTTGCCTGTCAAAGGTAAACATAATCAGCCGCAATTACGTCTCATGAAGTCTCCAAGAACCGCTGTCGACATACAAAAGGTTTCGGGGTTACAGGTCGCGATGGAACTTCACGGAACATTTTAGACTGAGGCATTGTGGTAGGGAGTGTAGCGAAGGCGACAGGAGGAGGTGAAGCAGGCGTAGGGGTCTAAAAGAAATAAGTATACCACAACAACAGCGGACCAATGAATTTCACGAACAGGAGAAGGCGCTCGTGGAGATACTTCCTCCGCAACAGGCGATGGAGTTCGAGGAGGTTCTGGCGCAGGTGTCGCGACGATAGGCTGCGGATCATGGGAAACCATAGGCTACGGAGGGGAGATGAACTCGGTTTTGCTGTTCAGGTCTGATTAAGCAAAACTTACGATTTCAACAACCACCTCAGATGATTGGGAAATGATTGAATCCAAGGTCGAGGCTGGGGTGGTAGTAGGCGTGGTGGCCTGAAAGCAGAGTGAGCCTGTCGCTAAGCGCAATCGTTAAAACATCAATACTGACTTCGGATTCCGTAGTCGGGGTCCTGCTTCTCTTGTTTGGATACAAATTGGCCAGATTCTAAAAGACAGTGTCAACATAAGATTAACGGAGTGAATGCCAATGGCCAAACATGAGGGTAACCCAGTTCCTCCTGAAATCGTGTCATCAGTACGAATCACACGGAGTTTAAGATTGTGAATTGTACCTTCTCCGGCTCGTCAAATCCGTCGTGGGGAATCTTTCTTTTTAGTTTTACGGAATCTCGTCTGACTACAGGCGCAGTAACCGTAGTTTTGCTGACATTTTCGCTCGTGTTGGCCTCCTGATTTGTTTGATGTCCATTGGTTGGAAATGACTCAACAGCCTTTTCAATCATATCCCAGTCAGTCGAAAGGGTTTCTCGCAACAGATCGGCTTCAGGTGTCGGCCTACGGTTAGGTCAGTTTCGAGTATCAGAATTGTGTGGGGATTGCAACATACAAGCTGGTGCTGAGCCGACGGGTACATGCATAACCAACCGTCGCCGCAAATGTCGCGATCCCGGCGACAACAAAGTTGAAATCGTTGACAGGAAACATCGTAGGCTCCGAGATCAATTCGCTCGTGCTTCGATGATAGCTATAAGTAGAGTAGATGATGAGTATTCCGCCGTCTCAGAAAACGATGTGGATGAGGTGCGTGAACTTAAAAGGAATAAAAAGAGGATAAAATCCGAGACTGGAGAGGTGGTTCGTGGATGGATGAAGATGGAGTTGGAGGAACAAAACTCGAAGCATATAAAGGTCCAATTTTGTTCGCCTCCCTCCATGATGCTTGGCCTCGCTGCGTACACGAGTCACCTTAATTTCGGTCCGATTGGGTGGAACACGGATGGGAATGGACTAGAAGAAGACACGTGTCCGCTTGACATGATAAGAACGTGAACAGGTGGTTTGTCGGTTGGTTAGGCTGTGAATCAGAAACGAGGATGAAAGCCCAAAAAGCAGTGGTTATCGCAGGTTCCGTTTGAAGCTCATCTGGTAGCCAGGATGCAGCAAGAAGAATGAAGGTTCAAGTTCAAAGCATAAGTATGACATCCCGAGAATCCAGTTGTTCCGGTGTCAATTGCCAGTGACAGGGCCTGTCAAAATATTAGGGAACGAGGATTACGATTATGTCTCGGACCAAAAGGTCTGCCTCAGAGTTGGAGAGCGTTTGCATCCCCGTTGCTGAAGGTACCTGCACTCGAAACTAGATGGATGGAAATTGGGGCAGCAATAGGGATGCAGAGCAACCCAGATTTTTTTCTTTTCTTTTGGCATGTCTTGCATTGTCCCCCGATGCAAACAAAAGGGGAATAGCCGGTCATCAAACCACTGGCACCCGAAATGAACTGCCCTCGATGTTTTGGACATCTTAAACCCTGCTACATCCCGCCTGTCTTGCTATTTAAGGCTGCTAGCCCGACCCTGATTGAAAGCGGGCGACATGGGCGCCAATGAGGGTCAAGGTATGTTTTCTGTGAACCGCGGTCCGCGGGCAAGAACTCATCACACCTTACAGAAGGCGTTGGACTTAATCCGACGATAGATTTTGTGGCGGGAACCATATCTGTACGAATTTTAGGAATTGGATAGAGGATAGATTTCACGGTTATTTTGCTAGGGCATGACAAGTCTGGTGGTCGGGTTCCCGTTCGATACCGGTGTGTGATTTATTCCTGGGATGATATTCCAATTAACCTGACCAAAGATACTTCGATTTCTAAAAGTAAAGGTTAGATTCCAGAGCCCTGCGATCGCTGGGAAATATCATTCGACATTCAACGCCATCACAACCATTATTCGCGAGGAGAGGTTTATTGGGTTATACAAAGGCATCACATCACCTTTGGTCCGTGAAACACGTTCCTGTCAGGATGGGCACGACTGTGACCATTTCCATTGTTAGGCCACCGTCGCGTTGATGAACGGCTTGGTATTTGCCTCATATCGACTTCTTCTGAAGCTCCAACTTCCCAATGCCGACACGTTACCAACTATCGCACAGATCGCCTTAGCAGGGGCAGGCAGCGGAATTATCTCCTCGTACGTTCTATGTTCCTAGGATCGAACAAACTGAACGCATGCTCTGTCATTCAGGATCGTAACCACCCCCACTGAACTTATCAAAATAAGGCAACAAGCCACCCTTACGCCAACGACTGCCCGACAAATGGCACTGCAAATACTTCGAGAGGGTGGGTTACCCAGCCTCTACCGCGGACTCACTGCAACCGCTCTGCGAGATTGCGGTTATGGGGCATATTTCGCTGTTGTATGTTTGTGGTCTCTAACATGATGTAGGTTATCAGCTTTAATCACCTCGCTGTGCGTCTCTTTATAGTATGAAGCAACTTGCCGATATTTCTCCCGACCGACAGGTCCCTCAGAACCCTCGACTATTCTAGGCCATGTCGAATCTGAAATAACACAACTTTCCTGGGGTGCTCTATTATTAGCGGGCGGCCTTGCAGGTGTAGGTGCGGTTGCAGTCCTTTTAGCTCGATTTCCCTCATCACATGTTTACGTTCAAGGAAACTTTAAACTTTAAACTGACTCCCACTTTTCAGCTGGCTGGATAGCGACATTCCCATTGGACGTTGTGAAAACCCGTGTGCAAGGCAGTCAACCGATGCCTGTGATATCGGCGGCCCTGGCTTCACCTCCTGGAATGTCGCAACCACTCCTTGCAAGAGAAATCGTCGTGAAGGATATGAACCCGTATAGGACAACACTTTCCACCATCATCCACTCATATCGTAACGAAGGAGTGGGTGTCTTTTTCCGTGGCCTTTCGCCGACGCTTATAAGGTAGCTTTATCTGCTTTATTGACAGCTGGTTTTTTGAATCTAATTACAATTTTTATTTGTATAATAGAGCCTTTCCAGTAAATATGGTCACATTCGCCACCTTCGAGACTATGGTCCACTTTCTTTCCTAAATTAGATTCGTCCCGGTCCTCTTTATGCGCCTCCACCTTTTTAAGACGAAGATATCAGCGGTAATGTATTTCTAAAGTTATAAAGCTCAGAAATAGAATGCGTCACTCAAATCGACTACAGTATGGCCTATGTTTAGACATTTTAGCCATCCTCCCTATAACCTTCTATATTCTTTCGAACTCGGAAATTGTACTTCATTGCTACATTATATAGAGCCAAATAGATTAATTGTATGTATGACTTATCCTTCTTCCACTAGAGCTCCGATTAAAACCTCCTACAATTCATAAAAAGCATGTCCAGCCACGAGGAGCTATGAAAATTTCGACCTTTCAACAAGGGCCTTGAAGCTTGGACGAATACAAAGTCCGTAGAGTATGTTTCGTTCATCGAAAACCAAAGGCAAAATCGGGGAGACTTCGCATTTAGCAGATCAGCCGCATAGGAGAGACGATTATGGAAATCCTCTTGCCCAAAACAGGCAGATGACCGGGCCGGGCTGAACGCTACAAGTGCATCGCAGCCAGCGATCCAATCGGTGGCAAAGGATAGCAGTTACACTCGTAGGCACAGATATTCCGTACACTTGTCAGGCTCTTCTATCACAGTCAAAGCAACGAAGCAATGACATTGAACGTTCAATGACAAACGGAAACTCACCCCGCCCCCGAGCCTGTGTCTGCCAAATGCTGTGTGTGGATTTCATAAATACCGAGTGACTCGACTCAGTGGCCTGTGAGAGGACGTAAATATAGACCGCCTACCTCATATATAGGTAGCAGCTGTGGATGGTAGTTCCCGCCATTTAGCCCACCAACGACTGGTGAACCACTCCTTTACGATATCGATGACAAGGTCCCATCGTTATTGCTGTGGACGCTCTCCTAGGGTATTGCGGCTTTATTTACATCTTAAATCTTCTAAATTTATCTGACCTCCAACCCTTCTTCTTCGTCTTAGGTGACTGAACGACGCAATCCAGGAAGGAATGGTCCGGAATGGAAGAGCAAGACATATATCACCGAAGCGGAAATTGGCGACGACAACATGTCAATATTCGAAGAAGACCTTCTTGACTGCGATTTTGAGGACGACTCTTACTCCGAACACGTCACTCGCGTAGTTGTTTCTATCGTGGATATTGCCCGACCAGCAAAAAAGGGACACCTCCGTAAGTGGCGCTTCCTAATGAATATCTAACAGTGTCTTCACACTGGACACTTCTGAAAATAGGGAATGTTTCAAAGCCGTCGAAGGTTCCTGCCTCAGTGGCCAAAGGAAGCTCGGATGCGACACGCGCGATTGCTGATTACCTCGCCCCACTGGACGACGAAGAGTTTGAAATCTGGGATGATAGTGAATTCTGGGAAGATGACTGGGAAGAGATACACGACGAGAGAAGGGTTGCCGAGAGAGTAAGCTATGCTTCTGCTCTGCGCAGAAAGAGAGGGTAAATTGATGGGACACTTCCCAAATACATATGTGGCCCAACATCTCACCAAAAAGCATGGCTCGTCAGAGTACCTGGAATGGAAATAATATCCTAATTAGGCATATAGATTAAATGTACCTCCATAATTGAAATTCACAGCCATATATAATTACAGCCATGACTTATTTTGTGATCGAATGATTATGAGGAAGAGGCCATGACGAGATTTCCACTTTCTTCAAAGGCGAATCACAATTTACTTAGACCGTCCGCTTGTCAAATTTAAATGACTTGAAGGTCGTTCGACATGTGTCAAGGACGACTTTGACGACATCACAGCCAAATCAAATTGACTAATGTTAAACTGGAATGAGTCACATATACTCGTCGCGCCTCCGTTGTGCCAGTGGCTCTGAATCCTTGAGCTTGTCATTCCTGGGCTGTGCGGTAGCTTGTGGTTCAGGCCAGTGGCTGAGGAACTACATAAATACACTTGCCCGTCTCCTTTACAAGCAGAAAAGGTGGCGGGTCCCCCCAAAGCCTACCCTCGCCCGAATACGAACGCCCCAGTGCTAGTTTTCAACTAGACCATGCCTAGGCACTGTTGTTATCTCTGCGGGACAAAGTTAGATGAGAAGGTAAGTAATCAACTCTGAATATTAGTCGTATTTCCAACCTTTCGGTCATGTCTAATCAACCCTCCTGAATTTTATCCTTCAATAGCCCGGCCGTCGAAATACAGGCCGGAACGGCACGAGATGGACGACCAATATCGGCGTGATCGCCAAGTCAGAATTCGAGGAGTCCTACGTCCCCGAATTCGACGCGCTTCAATTTTGCGAGTGCGGATGCGACGCTGACTGCTTCGAGAACGACGGGTCGTACCCTGAACATGTTACGCGGATAATCGTTCCTATCATGGATATTGCTCGACCAGCAAAGCGAATCGGACCGCGGCGTAAGGTCTTCTCCCATTTTTAGCCTCTACTCTAAGCGCTCATACTTCCCAACGACAGGGAATGTTTCTTTGGAGGTCAAACCTACAGCCTCAAGGTCTGTGCGGACCATGGAACGACTGTCATCGACAAAGATTCAGAAGACCAGCAAGCTTGCTCTTCCTCATCTGGATGACGAAGAGTTCGAGATCTTGAGTGATAGCGAACTCTGGGAAGATGACTGGGAGGAAATTCATAATGATGGGAGGTTGGCTGCGAGGGTAGTAACTTATGCTTCCGTTGTGCGTGGCACTAAGTGACTATTCATGGACACCTGCCAGTGCGACCTACTTGGCGTCTACGCCCTAGAGTCATTGTTTACTCAGGCTGCTGGATTGACATCAATATTGTTGCAATATTGATATCACGATTTATCACTGCTGCAGGCTGTATTAGCTTAGAGAAAATGCAGGCATGCATTAATTACAACTTGGCGTAAACGCACCTGCGACTCTTCTCATTTCTCTGCTTGTCGGAATTAGCGCTAAAGAACTCAACATCGTCATCTACTCATCGCCACCACGGTGGACAAAATAGGAGAGATTTAAGGGCCACCGATCTTCTGGAGCCGATATCCACCTACGAGCCTGCCAACTTCCACTTCTGCTGCACCTTGAAGCATCTTATTTGACATATATTCGGGAGTCAAGAGGTATCCCCAGTTCAGTCTCGCGAGCAATATAGCCAAAAGACGATTTCGAGATTTTTGATGATGGTGGTTCGGTGAATAGAATAGAATAGAATAAAATAAAATAAATTCTCGCTTACCATGCTGCGGCACATTGCACGCACCGGCACGGCAAAAAACCTGTGCGCTGTTGACAGTGTTGTATTTATTAGTATCCAACAAGCTATTGCGATGCAAGGCGCCTCTTTCTCCTTCTCAAGCCATCGCTCATCGGCGTTATTGGTATATTGCAGGCAAAACGTGATACGCCCCGACGCGTCAGACGGCTGTGCAGTTTTGGGACACGCCTGCTTCCTCATGCTCTTCTTTATTCTTTCACGACTCCGAGGACGAATTACCTGCGGAATTTGTCGTAGTAGCGAGTGAAAACCTGGATATCGTAACCCAATTTTTTGTTGATTAGACGGTGGTCGGTTTTGCCTGATGCCTAGTAAGCACTAAGTAAGGAGGTCTGGGACGCTGCTAATATCGGTTATCTTTTGGCAGACTTGACAAGATGGGCTTTCCAGCCGGCCGTCGAGTGGTGGTCGCATTATCCAAGGAGTAGGTGATTATGGGACTGACGATGCGCCGTAGAATACGAATGGACTAATAACATGGACCGCGACTCGGAGTGGGCACGCTCCACCTGTAGTTGCTCAGGAAATCGAGAGGGGCTTGTCCTGGGCGGATGGATTGTCTCCATATGAGGTACCTTTCGAAGGCGACCTGGATTTACTTTCACGCGCACGATTCAGAGTCAACGCCAGAGTTGAGAAATCCACAATGTCATTGTCATTGCCATTTTAAAAGCCATACATGTGGCAGTGTCTAAATAAATGCGTTGGTGATATACAAGTTGTCAGTGTTTGTATTAAATCCAAGAAGAAAAAAAACCAAAAAAAAAGCACAGGACAGTGAGATGAGGTGATGCGACGGACATGACGGGAGGAGAGGGATCTACAAAAAATGGGATATGAATTTGAGACGAGCGTGCATGCATAGATCAACCATTCATCAAACAACAGAACCCTAATCCTCATCCATCCGATCCCCCTCCCCCTCCTCCTCCTCCTCCTCATCCAACACAAACTTATCCCCCCCCTCCCTCTCCGCCCGCGCATACAACCGCTCCCTCTCCTCCCTATCCACAGTCAAATTCGCAAGCGACAAAAGCGCCTCGGCGAGTAACGTCCGCAGCTCGTCTTCGTCCTCGTCTGGTGGGGTTATCAGGTGTGGGGGTGCGTGGGTGTGGGGGCGGTGCTTGGTTTTGTGCTTGTGTTTGTGTTCGGAAGATGAAGCCGGTGTGGTTTCTTCTTCCTCCTCCTCCTCTCCTCCTTCCTCGTCGGAGGAGTGTGGTTCGTCAAGAGAGATGACCATCTCCTCCCCCTCCCCCTCCCCATCCTCATCATCCCCAAAAGGAAGCACAGGCGCACCCCCCTCCGCCCTCCTCTCCACAAGCGCCTCCTTCGCCTTCTCCAAATACCCAATCGCCTCACCCAGCACCTCCCTCGCATCCCTCGCATCCTCACTATCCAACACATCCATCTCCGTCTCCCCCTCCCCCTCCCCCTCCCCCTCCTCCCCCTGCCACTTGCGTTTATCCCCCGCCCCAACCCTCCCCGCACCACTAACAGCCCTCTCCAACCTCTCCTCCACCCCCTCCGCAATCGCACTCCCAATAACAACCGCACACCGCCCCCTCGAAGCCGAGATCACACCCCGCCAGATATCCACGTCCGCCTCCATCTTCATCTGCCCGAAAACACTGTCCGCCCAGCGCGCCCAGGTTTGTCTCTCCTCCGCCCCTTCGAGCGTCTCGGAGAGGAGGAGCACTTCTGTTGCTAGGGTGTACAGCTCTTTCGCACGGGAGAAGGTGGAGGGTGGGGGCGGAGGGGAAGGAGGGGAGATGGGTGGCGGGGAGGGCCGAGCGGGTGTGGGTGCGGGTTGGAGCGAGGCGAGCGGGGTGCTCGGGGTGCTGGAGGTGTAGGCGTACGCGTGGCCGTACCCCGCGTTCGACCCGAGCGCGGGCATGGATAGAACAGGCCCTGCCCCCGGGAGGGGTGCGGCGAGAGTAGAGGCCTGCTGCGCCCTAAACCGCGTCTGCCCGATCCGCGCGTGCTGCGGGTGCGGCATGTGTAGTATCCCCCGCGAGAACTGGTCCTGCGCGAGCTGGAGCAGCTCATGCGGCGTCGCTCCTCCCCCGCCTTCTTCGTTATTGACGCACAGCGACACCCGACTCGATAAAGGCGGGCGGCGCGCGACGATCGCCGCGAAAGGCGAGTCCGCAGGCCAAGTCGGCTCGTCCTCGTCCTCATCTCCCACCGGGACGGGTCTGCCCTCCTTCACAGCCCTCGCGCGGGCAGCAGCGCGCCTCGCCACTTCCCCCGCGACGCACACGAGCGTGCGGCCCCACATGACCGCCATCCTCCAGTCTTCCGGTACACCATGCATATGCGCGTGGTGCCCCACATGGCTGCTGCTCCCCCCGCCCGAATGCCCGTGCCCGCCGTGCCCGCCCCCGTGCCCGAGGCCGCCCTTCCCCCCGGCGGCGGCGCCCAAGACCTTCCCGCTAGTCTTAACAGGCAGGTTCTCCCCGATCTCAAACACATCCAGCGCAGCGAGCCAATACGGCGTAGGCTTCACCGGCTCGCCCGGCAACGCGAGCGCCGGGTCCGCGTGGATGAGGCATCCGAAGAAATAGAGCGTCGTGCCGAGGAGGGTGTGGAATGCGGTCGGGAGGTCTTTGCATTTGCATTTTTTGTTTTTGGGCGTGGGGGTTGGTGGGGTTTCGGCGGATGAGGCGGGGTTAGGGTTGGGGTCGGACGCGCTCCCGACGCCGACGGCTTGGTCGCGCTGTTTTCCTTTTTGGCGCTCGCGCTCGCGGCCGTATGCGTATGCGTAGGGGTGGTGGGGTGGGGGCTGGGCTTGGGCTTGGGCTTGGATGTCTTCTTTGGGAGGCGGGGGCGGGGCGGCGTATAGCGCGGAAGGATCAGGGAAGGCGCGCATGAAGCGGTGGCATTCGTGGATGACACCGCGCAGGAGGGGGATCGTCTTATGCGCCGAGTGTGCTATCGACGGAGGGTTAGAAGAAAGAAGGAGATGTTGGATAACAGATGTAGATAACACGCACTATCGTACATCTCAGCAGCCTTCGCGAACAGCTCTTTCAGATCCGCCCAGTCCTCCATCTCAAACGTCACATCCTGACTCTGCGGCACCTGCATGCCCATGCTGAGCCCCGTCCCGACCTCCATGCCTCTAGGCATACCGTCGCCCGCAGCGGCGGCGAGTGCGGCGGAGGCAGAGACGGTGGACGGGCGGTATCCCGAGGTGATCGCGGAGGTATCCATCAATTTGGAGCGGGTGATCCAGTCTGATTCTTTCTCGGTGTCGTAGTAGTGTTCTCCCGCGCCGGAGAAGGGGGGTGTGGGTTTGGCGGCGCAGAGGCGGGAGTAGTCCCAGTATGTGATGTCTGCCTCTGCCTGCTGGGTGGCGGGTGCGGGTGCGGGTGCTGGTGCTGGGGGGTGGGAGGCGTCGATGTCGATATCGGATTCGTGGGATGAGGATGTAGGCGAGGATGTCGGGATGCGGCGCTGGCGTTTAGACGGGGGAGGGCCGATATGTGTGCGGGACGAAACGGTGCTCTGCTCCGACGACGACGACGACGAGCACTCGGACTCGGAGGACGAATCGGAATCACAATCAGGAGTGCGATCTACTCCGATTCTATGATGTGCACGGCGATACACGGATGTCCAGCGATCGCCAACAACAGTGCTCGAGATAATGTCACTGCAGAACGGCGTCTCGCTGCAGCACTCTTCCTCGCCCTCTCCTGCTTCTTGGTGTTGTTGTTGTGGTTTGTTGTGGTTATGGTTCCTGCTGGACCCCTTGAACCGCGCGAGGTCGAGGTCTAGATCTTCTACGAGGTCGAGCACGGAGAGGGGGAAGTCGCTCGTTAGCGAGGCGGTGGTCGGCGCGGAGGGGGACGTCTGGCGGGAGGTGCTGCCTGAGCCTGAGCCTGGGTGTGGGTGTGGGCTTAGGTTGAAGTAGGAGGGTCCAGAGCTCGAGGCGTGACCTGGCGTTGGCGGCCGCGGCGTCGTGTTCGTGCCGCGGGCCTTCCATAGGCCGCGGGGCCGGGCGATGGGTTTCCGGGGTTTGCTGCTGTTGGTGGACGTGGTGGGGGTAGGAGGAGGGGCTGGGACGGCGGCGGGGGCGGTGGCGGCGAAAGAGGTGGAGGACGAGTGTCTGGTGGATACGCAGCACGAGGACGAGAGGGACTGCGGGACGGGGACGGGGACGAGCACGGGCATTGTCGCAGTACAGAAGATGGGGGGTGGCAAGCAAGCAGGGGGGCAGTGTCAGCTAGCAGCTATATATCTATCCTACTCACCCTCCTCGAGCCGAAATAATAATCCCTCGATTATTATAATCTCTGAGTCTCAACAAGGGAGCAGTCCATCGCATCGGCATCCAATCCATTATCCATATCAATCCTGACGAGCTCTGGTTCTGTTCTCGCTAACGCTCTGGCCCTTCATCCAGCTGCCCACAAATTTAAAATAGAATCTCAGACCGAGTCCAGAGCCCCTGCATGGCAATGCCATTAGCACCCGCTCTCGAGCTGGCCCGAGTCGATTCGCGTGTCCCCAACCAACCAATCGCGACACCCAAAATAAAACCGACCTGGCAACCCGACCCAGGACCCAGACCCCCAGCGCAGACCAATCACAGCGCTGGCACGAACGAAAACGAACAACACAGGGCGTCTAGACTCGCGGTCTATTTTTCGCTGATCCTCGACGAGCCAGAGCGATCCAGACCTTTGTGGTAACCGTAACACTTACCCCATTCGGAAAACTGAACTTGTCAACAAGCGCTTCTCGCAGGCTCACACTGGCAGCCCCTCCCTCCCTATTGGCCAATGCCCACCCAGCTGATCCTTGGCTGGGTTATCTTATAGCCCGTTGTACGTACTGTACTACGTGAGCCAGCCAGTGAGCGTCCGCCGTTCGGATTCGGTGCTATCTCCGTTGCTAAATATCTTTTTAATTCTCCCTACCTCTCTCCCGACGCGGAATGGGGAAAACTCGACGGTGAGCAAGACCGTACACGCACCCGGCGGCCAGCGCAGAAAGCCTATTAATATTCCGAATTTCCGAATTGACGTACTTTCCCCCCACCCAAGCTCGACGAACTTGAATTTCTCAAGCGTACATAACCACATTACGCGAACCCCCTGGGCTGGGCATTGGTCGACGGCATTCCCTCCCCAAGTTCCCCTTCCCTTTCCCTTTCCATATCTCTATCTCTCATCTCTCATTGGCAGTGGCTTTACCCAAGCTTTATCACGAGTTCCTATCCTCCCATTGGCCGCAACATTTCTTCTTTCTTCAAGTTACAGCATAATCCGAAATCCTATCTCCAGATCTGCCAGTGCCAATGGCCACTGCCGTCGGACGGACGTGCAGGACCACTCCCATTCTCCGAACTCGAGTTCAGACAATGAACTGCTCTGAACCATGAATCACGAACCACGAACCACCCCATTTCGAAAAAGCCGATGACATCCCCCTTCCTTCCCTTCCCTTGTCCTTCCTTTCCACGAACTTAAAGTTACGACCATGGACCGAACGCATATGACGAAACGATCGCCAAGTTGCAGGGCCGATAGTCTACAGAGCAGAGTTTGCAGACAAGGCGAATAAAGTTCTGTCAAGAGCAGGCCGGTATAATTATCTGAATCGGCACTCGGTCTTTCCCGCTCGCTTGCTGCTTCGGTATCTTCCCCCCTCCCCCGCGCCCCTCCCTCGTCATTGCGAAGTCGTCAAGCTGAATATGGAGTGAATACCGAAGATTGAAGTTGAAGGTAGAAAACACGTCCATTTCCTTCCACAGGAAGTAATAAATACAATAAATCAAGAAACAAGGCATCGCTGTACAGGTACCGAACCCATTTTTGATTCTTCGAATCCAAAGCTGACTGATACGCATACTGTAGGCCTACGAATCATGAAATCAAGCCCAGAACCGCGATCTATAGAGTGATTTATGGCTTCAAGTTATGACGCATGCAACCCTCAACGATCCACCAGAAATACCCGACCTACATTTAGCTGGGTACTTACCTCACTGCAGCTGGAAATATTACTACTTACCCCGAGTCCGTTCTCGTTCCGAGTCTCTCTCTTCGGATTCGGATTCGGCGTCGGAGGCGAAGACGAAGGCGGAGGCCCGAGGGATCGACTTGAAAGTTGAAGAAACCATAACCATACACAGCTTAACAATTTAAACCGTCCACCGTCGGCGACACCCTCTTCCGCGTCCTTCCACTGGCAGCTCTAAATTTGAATCATGATCTACATAAAATATGACGCTTATCCGAGTCGTCTTTGCTATTTTCAAAATACAATCATAGCAGCTGCCTGTCAATGTGCAACCTGGTCTGGACGAAAGATGAAACTGAAGCTGAACTGGAGTGGGCTATATATAATGTTACTGAACCACACACCCACATTCCTGGATACGAGTACTTTATAATTTATAACTGAAACTTGAACGTTTGATCCACCTGGACCTTAGACTACCTTTGCAGTTACTCTGAAAGGCAGAGGAAGTTTAAGTGAGTGCTTATGTCGAATTTGAACCCGGTGGATCTACCTGGACCTTTCTATTCAATACATCTGTTTTGATTTTTGACAGCCATCGTTCACCGTTTGTCGTTTCACATTATTTTGGGCGAGTCGAGGTCGAGGGTCGAGCATCAAGCGGCAGCCTGGTTCGATCCAGCTCGGCTTAATGTTCGACATGGATGGTGGACGTCATCTTCTCTAGAGCTGTAGCATTTTCGGTCTTTGGCTAGAGGGAAATCAGAATTGGGCTTTGCAATCCTACATCCTCTGCAATCTGCATGGCCATGGCCAGTGAGCCGGCAGAAAATCCATGACCCCGCTTAAGGATGACTTGGATTGCCGTTCTTTTCCTCCCTCGAAAGCACGGCGCTAATTATTTAATTGAGGTACGGACTATTCTAGCGCCGGCATGCGTCAGATCACTTGCCACGCGCTTTCATTTTCAGCACCAGACCAGGAGAAACAAGCTTTGATTTTGAAATTCTACTAGTCCCACCAATCATAAGCACGGCGCTTAATTAACCCTCTCACAAAAACCTTCTGTAATTGAATCACCCTCCATCTTTGCGCAAGGCAGCGGCATAGGTTATCCTGGGAGGCCGCTTCATCTGATCCCGAGGGCTCTCCGGGTCGCTTGCACGAGCATGATGATGATGAACATCAGTCCCACCCCGGCTCTTATACGGGTCGCTCTCTCCACTGGCATCCGGCTCGTATATGTCCTCCCAGTCGTCCTCCAAGTATTCCCTCCTGCCATGATGTTCCGACTCGGATCCAGAGTTCCAGTCGTCCTCCCAAATCTCGCTAACACTGCCTATATCACTCATTCCAAAAATCTCGGAGAACGCCTCTGAGCGGCTCTCGATGTCTATGCCGTCAAGGAACTTGAAGCTTAAGCTGATAGCCTGCTGGTCTGGGTGCCCTGCAAGTAACGCCGAATTTGGGTCTTTCGAGCTCGTAGCCGCCTGGCGTTGGACGGCATTTTGTATTTTAGCTGATTTCAAAGGAAAGCGTGAGTGGATGGCGACAAGTATTCAGCGCTTGCTAGAGTAGACACTCACCGTACAACTGGCGCTGCTTGCCCGTCTCCCTGCCTCTCCTCCCTTTTACCTTCGCAGGTCGTGCAAGGTCCATGATACTCGCAGTCGCTCCAGTCGACTCTGAAATTAAATCAACAGGACCAGCACCTGATCCAGTGGACAATTCGTGCGGGTCACTCTCATGTGTTGGTTGGGCAGGCGCCATATAATCTCGCTGCCGCTCAGCGTCGTACTCGTGGATGTCCTCTTCATACACCCGGGAGTCACCATCGTCGATGCGCGCCTGCGGGATGTAGTAGTCGCAGTTCCAGTTGATGCTCCTGCGGCCTGGGTTGCGGCGGATGCGTTCTCCTGGAAGAGACTGCACATGAAATTGAATGGAATAACAATATGTAGGTTAGATCATGATGTGGGGTAGGCAACTTTGGGACAGGAGCGGTTCTTACCTTCATAAATGCTGAATGGCCCATTTTTGTGCTTAGAGAAGCTGCTGTTTTAACCTCTAGACGGGTTAAATAAATTATCAAAGCCCAGGTTTGGCTAGGGTTGAAGGAATGTCCCCAGTGTGGGTATACTGCAGACTTGTCGACTCTTGCTGCTGAACTTAAACTCTTAAATGAGACACCATATCAGCGCCCGAAATACATAGTGACTCATTCCTAGTCACCGGAACCGCAAGGAGGTTCCTGTGAGGTACTGGCAGATCATGATGATTCTAGTATACACAGCTTGTCAGCGTAAATATATCTCTTACCCACTGCAAGGTTTTTCAGCGGACGAGACATCCTCAGGGGGGGTGCCAGCGACGGTTCAAGTTGGGAAAGTCGGAGATGCAGTACTAGCACTGGCCTCAGGCTTAGGCATGAAAGGCACACAGTTGGCTGTTCAACGCGCCAGTCCTCTTGACTCCGAATATATGTCAAATAAGATGCTTCAAGGTGCATCCTGAGCAGAGGTGGTTGGTGGGCTCGTAGGTGGATGTGATCGGCTCAAGAAGATCGCTCACGCTTGCAAATTGCAATTAATTGCCTTTAAAGGAATCTCAATATATCTAATCTCCTATTTCGTCCACGGCACTGGTGGATGGGTGAGCTCAGTGTTTATCTAAGAAGGTTCTTCGTCCATCCGTTATCTTAATGTCGATGCATGGGATTGGTCAAGCCTTGACGCTTGGCATTTTGTTTGCATGCATGCAATGCGACCGGCGGTACCTCTTGTACAATGTACATGTTGGCAGTAGCGCTGTCAGCACAACGGTCTGGGCACGCAATTCTATTCGTCCACTGCTATTGGGTGCTGGGCCTCAGGCCTTACTGCATCAACGGCTGAGCCTAGCTCGCTTGCGCCTGACCCTTCATATTTTCGATCGATATCGCCGCTTAATTTATCCTCTCCCTGCACTGGCACTGGCATAAGTACTAAATGACTTGCACAGGACATTACAATTAAGAGCAAAAACATATCTGCCGATCGCGTACCGTGTCTTCAAGTTGCTGCAACACAAGGTGTATATTTAAATTAATTGTATGCCGTCTTCGACCATTTTGTCAATTTAGCCCCGGGACCATCTCCACTCACGAGTCTGAAGTGGAGTTGACGAGTGTTCGGCAGACCCAAAAAATGGGCAGTGGCCCCCTTGATTTCCAAATCTCCTTGCACTTATTGACTGCTCTAGGCACTGGGTTTTGCGCAGGTTGGTGGTTCCTGGATGGGACCTGGTTCTTCCTTCTTTCCGTCACGATGGCCCATCGTCGTCGCGGCTGTCTCGGGCTGAAGTATGTACTTAACGATTAGAGCAGACAGTTAAAAGCCGTTCATGATAAAAAGTACGCATATTTCTACAAGGTTGTCAACGATAGTTCAGAGTGCGTCTGAGAATGAGCCTCTGAAATGTCGTTCATAGAACGTGCGAGTCTGTCCAATAATAATATTTGACAAAGACACATACTTGGGACAACAGCCATCCGTAATCCCAAAGCTTGTCTCAGTATAGATAGTAGAGTCCACATCATAGAGCACGGCTATCGTCGAACCAATGACCATGTGCTCAGAGGCGTCGACGCGCCCCTTTGCCCCATTTCTCTACAAGGAAACCAGTGAGATACTCATATATCTCTCGCTGCGCTCCTCGGCGGCTGATGCTGTGATCGCTAATGAAACAAGGTCAAATCAGCACATGTCCATTCCTCTCCTCCTCCTCCACAAAGAAGGAAAAGAAGCGAAACAATAGGCCAAGCCCCAGATGCAGAACTCACCTATCCGTGAACATCCGGAACCTAAAGCCGCGCACTTGCTCCCTTGTGAACATGTCCAATAAATGCGCCGAGTTGGCGTAGTGCACATTGTCGTCCCCGCTTCCGTGCGCCAGCAAGTAATCGACATGCTTGAATCCTTCCACGTTGGAGATGGAAGCGTTGACGTATCCGCCGGGGTTCAGCGCGGGTAGGTTCATGTACCGTTCCGTGTAAATGGAGTCGTAAAGCAGCCAGCTCGTGACAGGCTGTAGGGAGAAAGGGTCAGCGTTGAGTAGCGGGAATTTTATTTTAGACCGTTCGTTTTCTCCACTTTCTCTTCCCCACAACGTCACGGTGTCAGCGCATATAAACACCGCTCCGCATTGCCGTTTCAAATACACGTTGGCGTGGCGCATGTGTGGCGTTCATCTGCCCATTCGTGACAGCAGGAAAAGAAGAGTGGAAGGGAAAACCGAGACAACAAAGGTCTAGAACGTACCGCGACCGCCATAGCTAGCGAATGAATTTTAGCATTGGCCTCCACCACCTTGGAGCTCATGAAGCCTCCGTAGGACTGCCAGGGTTTGGTTCCGGGGTCGGGAATTCGGGTCGGGTCGGTTAGGTTTGGAGTGGTTGGGGTGGGTGGTATGTCGAAGTTGAGACAAGTCGACATCGAATCGATTGACGGAGATGAAGAGATAAGGAAGAAAACGAAACAAAAACAAAATTGGTCAGCGAAATGCCATTTCCATCTGGATGTAGGTCGGATATCGGGTGCACAGGACAACATTAAAACAGAGGACAAAATATAGCTGCTACTGGGGAAAAAAATGAAACTCGACTCACCCATCCCCAGACTCCAATCCTCTTCGGGTCTACGTACGGCCTTTTGGCCCACGCTCTGTAGAACAGAGAAGGGGTCGGTCAATATGCTCAACGACATTAGGGCAAAAACAGGAGAAGGAGAAAGAAACGCCTCGGGAAGAGATCCTAAAAAAATGACGAAAGGGGCAAACAGCTGGCAAACAAAAGACAAAAATGGGAGTAGCATAGAAAGGTAGCAGATGACGAAAATAAACGGAAGAAATCAACAGATATGGTCTAGAACATGCTATAAGAAACTCGAGATGACCTGGGGTTCAAACTTCGAACTTGGAATAGACGGCCGGTATGACCATCTCTCCGACTTTTTTCTGGAACTGGCGAAAAGGGGGAACAAGGCGCAAACAAAAGAGAAAAGAAGAGCGACGGACGAAAGGCGAAAAATAAAGGAGACGCAGTGAACTAGTGGCGAAATTCCATTTCCGTGACCTTCTATCGCCAAGGAATAAAAACCAACAAAGAGCGGGGAAGCAGAAACGATTGAGCTGGGATTCGAAAAGAAAATGGCCGACCAAACGCCAGATGGCTCTGGATTGCCTGCGTGCTACCCGAACGCGTGTTGATGGGTGGACCGGGAATGCTAATGGTAAAGGGCCCAGAACCGCCTACACCCGCCCCAGCGGGTGGTAAGCGGGAGAGCAATCATCTGATGGTGTTCGCGCATTTTACCTTGGGTTCCTGACTAGACCGACACGCGCATAGCCAGGAAGTGGAAATCAAGGACGGGTGTCGAAGGACCAAAAGATAATGAAACTGCGAAAGACGAGCAAGGGGCTAAAAAACCTGGGGTACTGAAGCAAAAGCTGCAGAACGAAGTCATGAAAGGTTAACCAGCGGTACAAGTGTGCCCGTGTGGCGGCGGGTGTGTGCGACAGAACATGGGCCAGCACTGATCAATGGATGAAAGGTGTGTGACAATCATAAGATCCAGAACACAGCGACGGGGATTGAAAGTCGAGAGACAAACTCGCAAACACCACTGCCACCGGACACAAATAACAGACGAAAGCAAAAAAAGGTAACAAATGCCAGACAGCAGAAAATGAAACTCAAAAAGAAGATGCTGTAGAAAAAGTAAAGAGGAATAACTCACTTTGCTGCTTCGATTTGGTCTTTTGTCTCCCAAAAGCCCAAGTTATCCTTGACTGGGTTTCTCAGCTTACGGCCTTTGTACCCCGTCCCACGCCCGTCGACAGTGACGGTGATATACTGCAAACCGCAGGCGAGGTACTCGTGCCAATCACGGGTAAACCTTTGGTCAACCGTTTGGCTCGCTGGACCGCCATAACTGTGCCAGGTCCGGTTTGAATCCAAAGGGCGGTTGTCGAGTCGAATTAAAACATGGTTCGAGGTGTCCGGTTCATCAGGGGTAGTTCAGGTTGTTCGGACATTGGTCGAAGGTTCCAGACCCAAGCCATGAAAAGAAAGGGAGCGAATCAAAATCCAGATATGAAAGATCCGTCCCATGGATAGACAGGTGCATCCAGAGATCAGCGGTAACGGCAGGAATAATTGCCGCAGTGGCGTGGCGATAGTGTAGCGTACGAGGATGGGAAGAGAAAGACGGTGGAGGAATCGTTAAGGACCCAAATCCGGAGATAATGGAGAAAATGGCGAGTCCAGACAAAGCCCAGGCCAACAGAGGAACGAATGGCAACGACCAATCAAGTGTGTTCGTTGTGTTGTATTTTATTTTATTTTGGCAGCGAGCAGGTATATCCGAGGTTTAAGAGAGCCGATTTACCGTCGGAAAGGTTGATGGGCCAGTGGTTGGAATGGTTTGAGCGGTTCATCCGACGAGGGTGGGCATCGCGAAAGATATACAGGGAAAGGAAGAAGCACAGGTACGTCAGCAAGTGACTAATTGCATGAACCTACTACAAAAAAAAAGACTTACACACGAAAGAGAACAGGATACTTTGTTCGTCCTGAGTCATCCATCCTCGGGGGTCGGATTTCCTTCACGTTCAATTCTGTCAAAACATATCAGCCTTGTTGCTTTTTTCGCGCGAGGGTAGAGGCTCCAGGAGATTCCTTACCATATCCATCACTGATGAAAGTGGAGTGCACGACTGTCGCAGCTTCGTATTCTAATGTAGCGTTTTGCAGCCATTCATTCTTCTCCAGAACAAACTCGAACTCTGTAGATAAGAGTAGTAGTCAGATATTTTAGAACAGCGAGCACCAGGAAGCAGAACCAAGAAGCTCATTCCCGACGAAGTCGAGGACGTCTGGCCTTCGACAAACGGCACATCAAACCATCGCGAACAGGCAGTCAAACTGAAAGAAAACAAGGGCAAGGGGCTTACCAGCTCTATCAACGTCCACAACCTTCGTCCACGGTGTACTCGGTCCGAGGTAGCTGAGGACGTAAAAGCCTGCCTCAGGAGAGAATTTGGTTGAATAATAACTGGGCTTGGTGACATCCGTCAGGGCTTTAGGCTCAATGATCTTCTCTGTTGTCAGTGTGGGTATCGGAACGGAAAAGAGGTGTCGCTCCGTTGAGGGTTTGGCGGCCTGGAAGTACCTGTGACGACGGCAGAAAAAGAAAAAGGAACGCCAGTGAGAATAAGTAATAACAATCGAGGTCGGCATTACTCACACTAATCCTTTCTTTGCGTCCACTCCGGCAATCCCACCTGTCACTTCCCATTCTCCGTTCGTGAGGAAGAGTGGGGTGTTAGTGTTCGCAGGGTTAAACAAGGCGATATGATTATATCCTTCTGGTGTAGGTACGATGTCTAAATATGCGTTGGTGCCGGCGAAGCTCGTTAACTCAGTTGGAATGGGATGTATAGTTTGTTCCTGCAAGCGGTCATGTCATTGGCATGAAAATTGTGCAACATATGAAGAAATGATACGAACATGGTCAATCCATCCGTTATCGCCTTGCTCGCCATTCTTTCCCAGCTTTCGGACAACCTTTCCTTGTGCCCTTGTCAAGGAGCTGGAGTCCAGTTCGAACAAGACTACGTTTCCATCATCCGCATTCCGGTTTACCTCCTTCAAAATCAAAGACGAGTTTCCAACCCATGTTACCTCGGAGATAATGCTATAGTCAACAGCATGGCGATTATCCCAGTCGAGAGTGACAGTTTCCTCCGATGCTGGGGTTCCCATGCTGGCATCAATTTCAAGATATCTTTTGAAATCGAAAACATGCACCGAGACGAGGGGGTTGCTGTATCCTGGTTTGGGGTACTTCATCGAAACCTCCGTGGTATATGGAATCACAGCATTGGAGTCTTCAGTAGGGTTGTATATTGGGAAGGTGAATTCCGGTACGGCTGTCTCGTCTAATGCAAGGAAGGCGACTTTGGATGAATCAGGCGACCACCACAGAGCATAGTTCGCGGAGAAAATTTCTTCCTCGTATACCCAATCAGGGACACCGTGGAATAAGGAGGCGTTGCCGGAGGTCGTCACACGTATTGGGCTCGTATTGGGCCTTTTGGATAAGATGGGTTCGGCCTAAGCATTAACTGATAATAAGATAGAAACTTACTCAGCAGTGGGAAGAATATACAAATCGTTTTCAGTAACATAAGCAATAGAATTTCCGGTTGGTGACCAAGTCGCGTAGGCTGTGTTAGACGGATTAGAGGGGGGTATAATAGGATGTGTTGTCTTCTGAGCGATGTTGTGCACGTAGTAGTTGCCATAGCCTGACCAACGCCATTGCTAAAATAGTTGGGATATAATTAGTTGGGTGGCATCCAGAATGCAATTAGGCATTACTTTTCTGTAGTCGGCTTTGACGAGAAGGTATTTCATGTCGTCTGAAAGCTTCCATTCCCGGATAGCGAGTGGGTTTCCTTGGTCCTACGACGACATGAGCGCAAAGAACCGAAAATAGGAAGTTGGGTACATACATCCTTGACGTCGTCGTTTCTAATGAGATTCGTGGTGGTATTGGACTTCAGGTCTACGAGTTTGATGTAACCTCCTTCCGAGAGCGAAAACACTCCATCTCCGGCTATAATGTTCTTTAATATAGCTTAATTTTATGCAGGCGTGGTCCTCGGACTCACCCTCTGCAATCCAGTTTAAATCCGGCTGTGCAGCATAAAAGGTCCCGTTGAATACATGGTCCATAGTGATTCTTCGTCGACCAGGCGTAAGGTATGAAGTTCCGGAATATGCGAAGCCGGCTACTACGCCGATAATTGCAGCCAGAACCACCAAGGAAATGAGGGCGATTGCAAGGATTCGGACAGAGGAACGCTGCTGGAATCACAAAAAAAAATCAGCCTCTGAACATAGAAAAAAGCACGCAAAGAGCCATAAAATATGCTCGTATATTGCCCACCAACAAAGAAGAATACGTACCCTTTCAGCTTCAGGATGCCGACGTGGACTTGGCTCTCCTCTCTCTGCTCTTCCAGGACTCGAAGGACCAGTTTTGTCGACATTCAACAGCGAGATATTCTCCAGGTCCTCGTCTTCGGACCCACGCCTAACCACCAAATCATCTTCATCGTCAGAGCTCGGTGGGTCGAAAGTTCCCTCTCCGTAGTAAACCTGTGGTCTTGCAATCAACGGGTCGACAAAGCCCGGGTTGGCCTGCCTCATCTCTGGTACAGTTGACGGTCCTGCATGGTTTTCACAGCTCTCTTCCTCTCCTGATAGTCGCATGTCTAAGAAACAAAACGAGAAATAAGAAACGAGGATGGGGTATCCGAGCAAGTTGGATTTCTACTCTAAATTCGGAGGAAGCCACAGCCACCGGTTGCACGCTTCTTGCCCGCGCTGCTGCCGATTCTTGAACTCGTTCCCCTACTTACCGTATGGAATTTCTGCAGGCATCTGGCGCTGCAGTCACGATAAACAACTGCTATGGCCCCTGCTAAGACCACCCTTTCAAACTGGGACCCCGTACTCCTGCTGTCCCAGGTAAGCTGACTGCTTTTGAAGCCTTTTCGGTTCAAATTCAATGTTTTCATTGTGCAATAGATTTTTTCGATGCAGGCATTGCACTATTTAACACTGTCGATAATTACACCTCCACTTTTGGCAGCTTTCGCTGAACCTACATCGCTCAGTTATGAAGGAGGTGCTGCTAGTGTTGGTTCGTTGCCACCCAATATCATCTTTCGAAACCTGTCCTCATTTACTCAATTAATAGGAATGATCATGGACTGGCGACAGATGGCTGGGCGGCCAACTGTGATTGGGATGCCCATCGGGGAGAGGTGGTGGGCATGGAGTGGTGGTCGCAGAATAGGGTATGGGTGGAAAGAAGATCAATGGGACGGCAGGATGGATCCGATGCGCGGCTGGATTATTGCTTTCTGTTGGATAGTGGCGTGTTCTGCCGAGTACGTCTCCCTAAATTGAATTCATTCCGACGTTATCCTAATTTCCGTGGCCCAACAGCATTTACTATCTCTACAAACTTGTTCGTCGACCGCGGCTTATTCTCGATTTTGCTTTGACCCTCGTATTCAACCACCTCGTTTTGACAACTTATTACTCTGCGGCGATACCGACGTCATTATTCTTCTGGCTCGTTCTTGGCGGCGGCGCGGTATTGACCATCATCATTGCCGAACAATTATGCGTAAAACGCGAAATGTCGGACGGGCTGAGCGTCGTGCCTGTTCGAGCTGAAGACCTTCAAGTCGAAGAGATGGAAATGGGCGGGCTTCTACCCAGGATAGACTAATTTTCCAGGAGACTACAGGTTACACTTATGATTAGGCAAGAATCTTATCCCTATCTGATTTGCACATTGACCCCACTCACTATCATTTCGAATAGGTAGAACTACGGCTTGCCACAAGATATGTATTGCTAGTTTTATGATCAACTAATCAGTTATTCGCTTCAAAACCTCTTCGCACTGCTCGTGCCCGACGCCGTTGGATATCAACCTTTCCTAACGAAAACTTTTGCCACTTGCAAGGTCCTTCTGGTGAATTCCTGGAAGAGTGAAGTGCTGAATGTACAACATTTTCGACGAGTTTCAAGCTCGACTGGCACTCTAAAGCTCTGCAAGTTGAAGACGAAGAACAAACCTGACGAAAAAATAATTGACACAATTTATCGGTCACAAGCTCTTATATGCACCCTTCCTAAGCCTCACTGTACTCCAGCGCAAGTTTTTCAAAACTCAAACTGGACTAAAGGACCTCTAAGACTTTACAGGTCTTGCCGCAGTGGCTTGCGCCGTGGCAAATCAACAAACAGATGTGACAGATGTGACCGTTGACCTTACCGTTACGTAACCAGCTCTTGTTTCGCTTTGACCGCTACCATCGATTTCCATCGCTCTCCCAATTACACGCCAAAAAAAGAATCGAGCGCACAAAGGCTAATATCCGGTGCGTGATAATCACTGTATACTTTTTACACAAAAGAACAACCCATTCGTCACCAGATGCATCGAGATCCTACCATCGATCTTGGTCATCAGTGCGGAAAAACATCGAGTTACCTTTGAACTCTATGGAGAGGCTTTTGCACCTCGAATCTAGTCCAGGAAACCTCCGGCTGGTGATGCAGCGGTTATTTGAAGTGTACCCTCTGGGCCTCAGTGCGCCGAGTCACCCCGAACGCAACATTATAGATCTGCTTGCTGTCTTTGGATTTGGCTTTGATGTCCGCTAATCAACCTTCAAACATCCATGTGAGCAGCGGGAATGTCCCTTGTCCATGGATGGCCCAGCCCGGCCTTCGAGTCAGAGCGTAAAGATAATTGGAAGCTGCCGCCGGATTCGAGAACAAACAGTACTGAACAAAGCATGTGTCATTCATTAACGGTGCTCGTGGCTTGAAGTGCTGATCCTGTTTATGTGTATAAGATCTAAAGAATTCTTCCCTTCATTTTGAAAAGTCAAGACTTGTATGCTCTAGCTATCCCTGGCCCTCCTTTTTGCTTATCGGTGCGGTGATCTGCAATGACATGAAGGCTTGATGGGTATGTTGAAGAATATAGGAGTGGCATGGTACCCAGGCAGTTTGAGCTTCTTATCTTCTTGTCTATTTTCTTTGCTTACGGTCTTCAGACTCCTGCTCAGAAATACCGATTTGTCCGCATGTCTCGTTTAGGGAACGAGGGATGTCCTATCGGTCCTCACAATGGCTTAGCCCTTCAACGATTTTGCTCTCAGGTGCGACAGGATGTTGCCCATGGCATCTTGGCGCCTTTAGAGCTGACCTTTTCATTTCAATGCAGGTTAGAACTTAACAGACGTAAAATTGTGTATCGGAGATGACCCTCCTTTGAGAACACCCGCCTTAACTCCGCTGTAAACTCGACACGCCCCAGTGTTACTCAGTCATTTGAGATACTTGCTATGGACACCTCGAAATCTTCCAGTTTTATTCTCAGAATCGCTCGTTACTCCTTCTTTCCGAATCTCAAATAGCCCGGAGAGAACGAGAACGAGAACCGACATACTCTACTTCCCAGACGTTGCCAACCGCGTCCTCTTCCTCGCACGCCACTTTACCCCTTGTTATTTCCGCCGTTTTTTTGTTCGTGGATGTGAGTCAATCCACTGTTCTTCGTGTGGTTAACTCGGAGCACATTGAATTCTTTCTATTACACGCTATACTTATGCCCGTGGCTTTCCTTCGCACCATGGACACGGCATACCGTCACCATTTTCACGGAATTTAAAAAATATTGAAACACTTGATCAATTTGTTTTTCTGACAGAAAAACGGCCTTCCTTCCACCGTGGAACCTGATTATATGCAGGTCGTGTTGACAGGTCCCCTCCATATTTATGGGGATTTTTGGCAAGATCATCCATCGCAACTCCTCGTTCGCCTCGATATCTGTAGATCTCGATAATCTTTTGTACTTTCTAGGATTGTTTCATCAAGTTTTCTGTCGCTGTCAAATCCTCATCACGAATTACGCGCATTCGACCATTGACGCTGAGATTTCCGGTGTAAGACGGGCGCTTATCATCTTACCTGGACCCTTTACGGGCATCGGTTGATTATCTGATTCTCGCGTCGATGACGGAGATGGAGCCTCAATATCTCCCAAACGGCACTTCACATCTGTGGATCGGTCTAAACCCCGAAACTCGGTTTCTTAGATGGCTCGGGAACGCCATGCTGCAAGGTCACAAGGAACATCTATCGGCAGCGCTCTTCATTGCGTAGTTTTAATGACTAGGGCGGATGTACTGGACCCACTTATTTCCAATCTTGGTATCAAAATACGATATGGTCATGGCCGTGCTTGGCGCATTGAAGCTGTGTTGGTAATTCTCTGATCGACAACGCTCGTCAGTGACTCATCAGCACCTTTTTCTGTTATAGTCATGACCTGGTTATGACGAGTTCTAAATTCTCGAAGTCAAAAGGCACAGCGGGATATTCCTGGCCGAACGTGCGTTTCTGTGAACTATTTCAGTGGCTCCATCTGACGTCTAACCCCTAGGTTGGTCCCAAAAATGCCACATGCCCTAATACGCGTCTATTTTGTGACCAGTTCTTCGCGCGATGTATCATAGCGATGGTGCCGGGATTGATATGGAATCGTGAATATTAGGCCAGTTCCGGTATGGTTTTCATTATTTCTCAAGTCAATGAGTAAATATGATGCAAGATTGTTGACTTCCGTTCCTTCAGCAATGATTATTAAGGCCAATGTGTCTTTTGAATCTCCCGAGGCCAGTGTCAAGTGCCAATCGCTGTGATAATGATGTGTTATCAGAAACAGACAACGGGAAATCAGACCACAGGATCATCTGACGACTCACGGGCACTAGGAATCTGACCTACTTTTCTGCCCCCTTTCATTTCTGGTAATTTCCTTAGATGGGAGGCATGGCTTCATTTTCGACTTCTTCAGCATCCACATATCCTTGACTTTGGGTGCATGACTTGCGATCTGCATCTTTTCGTTGCCCTAAGTAATCTAGCAAAAGGCGATTAGACCGCAAACGGACTCTCACGGACCGGTGGCCAGCATCCTGCGACTTCCTCGAGCATCTCCCAAATAGTGAGGCTCGACCTCGCCGAATTTGCGGACCTCCGATGGATGGGGAATGGGATGCCGGATATTGCTTCCTGCTCGACAATTACGTTCATCTTTCATATCGGCCGACAATGACATATCCCTATACCACACGTCAATGAACATACTCCCTTCGTCATAAGCTGCGAGGCTAGATATTCGTCCCGCAATGCCTGCGGTTTCCACTGCGTTTCTATCTCTTGGGGAGACGTTGACTGTGGTTGGTGTGTTTGTGTGGCTCGTAGAATTCAGATTTATCCCTGTCGGCGTGACGTTTCCCAGGGCTGCGGACGGTCAGTCACGGCGGCCTCCGGTTCGCAACTTCGCATATTGTACTTGGATCTTATCTCTTTCGACGATCCTCGACGCTTCCATGCTAAGGAAGATGATCCTCCATACCAAGATGCGAGCGAGCTGTGGCTCACACCTTCCGCAAAATGAATAGGAGTCCTCGAATACGTGAACATAAGTAAGTGTTTGTATTCATTGATGTATAACATGCGGCCTTATTCCAGCTCGCTTAAATCATATGGGGTATTACAAACAGACCAAAATCTTTGTTGCAAATGTCACAAATTATTGATGTAGTTTGTGACTCGATTTTGAGCCGACTCTTCCTTTTTACTAACTCATTCAAGTCCTTCTGTCAGAGTTGGTAAAGCGTCGTCAGCATGCACTACGGCACGGTTGAGGGAACTGACTTGCTTTTAGCTTTCTGCAATCATGCTGACTCGAATTCTGCAATGGCACAGACTCCGTCGCCTGCCTGACATCTTGATGGGCACAAGCCCCATTTAGAAATCTACTTCAGGGTCCCATCTTGGGTAAACGCTGGGCAAGATACGCCTCATTTGACGCCACTCCGTCAGGTTCGTGAAGTGGAACTATCGTCGGAAACGTAAAGCCGGCCAGTCTGACTCTAATGCGAGGCTGATTGTATGAGCTGTGCGCCTAGCATCGAAAGGTAGCAATTTAATTTGTGGCTATAAGCTGGCTGTGGGCGGTTGCTGATCTCTAAATGAGTTTGGCAGAAGAAAGATCGCACGGTCAATATATTCTCATCGGGAGATTCAAAAAGGGACAAAAAAAGT
This sequence comes from Galerina marginata, assembly GCA_023014335.1. Classification (NCBI taxonomy): domain Eukaryota; kingdom Fungi; phylum Basidiomycota; class Agaricomycetes; order Agaricales; family Galerinaceae; genus Galerina; species Galerina marginata. The sequence continues at coordinate 1,383,973 of JAECYW010000013.1, read as the reverse complement.
AGGGGCCGCGGATTCAGTTCCTTTTCGAAGTGTTACCCTCCGAGCACGAGGCAAGGATATCAAACCCATATAAGGCTTGCGCCTATTATTCTACTCGCGCCCTCTTTCCTTCCTTCTACCTCCCTCCGTCGACCATGGACGCTCTCAAGAATATGTTGTCCCCTCTAGGGATGAGCACTGGCGCTATCCAGGATACTCTTGTATGCAATGCCATCTCATCTCTTCTACCAACTTATTGAATGCTTGTTTTAGAAACTAGTAGTTATTGGGGGGACCGTAGAAACAGCTCGTCGCGCCTCGGTGTCGGCCTGGAATGGCTTTGTAGATTGTACTTGTCCTTTCAAATGTTGCGCCATATAACTTGCTGACACCTCTGTTAGCATTCTTCCTCACCGCTCATTTCAGCCAAGACGATTACCCGTACGATTGGTATGTTCATTTCAGTCATTCATTTAACCACTCTCATTCAAATTTGTCTCCATCTAGGTTGATGCACTGGTTGGCCAAGGTTTGCATTGTCATGACTGTCTCCTTTCCCGTCCTCACAGAGACTTCCAGCAACCTTCATGGGGGAGGAGTCGCGAGTTCGAAATCACCACTCGTTCAGTCAATCGTAATGGAATAACACAATCGACGACGGGTGATTTAGATGAAGAGGAGGAGGAGGACGATGGTCTGGTCCATGGCCGGCGAAAGCGGAAGGTAGCATTCATGCCCAGTCTTGGTGAGCGTATTATAGTCATGCGTGACTCATGCGGCGCTAATTTTAATGTCATAGATACTACTCATACCATCTATTACCGGGGTCACTGGCTTAGGGTAAGCGGAGAATAGCCACGTTTTGTCATCATCTTAACTTATCGGTGTTGCAGATTACCCGTACTAAGCGCTACCCCGACTATGGCCATGGTTGTTCACTGAAGATCAGGTAAGAGCGACTCGACTCTTCCTCTCCTGAACGAGCATAAAACTGACATGTCAATTAAGCGTCGTCGCTCGCAATAACGATATTCTGAAGAAACTCGTTTTGGAGGCCAAGCGGGAATACGAGAAAGACGCCGAGCACCGTGTGCACATTTTTATGGCAGACACGTAAGTCGCTTGTGCTTCTTAACTCCATTTTATACATTACCGAATCCTAACACTATTATCAGCACCTATGGTTGCTGGCGTTGGAATGGCGCTCGTCAAAAGAGGCCTATGAGTTCCATAGTTTTGCAACCAGGCGTCAAGGACATGCTTCTCGCCGACTGCAAGGACTTCTTGTGCTCAGAGGAATGGTATGTGATTTTAATAGACCCACCTAAATTTAGGCCTCTTATCCACTGTTCCTTCGTTGCACCAGGTATGCGGAGAGAGGTACATTTAATTTTAACCCCTCAAAATATGTGCAGATATCTAATGGGTTTGTGAAGGTATTCCGTTTAGGCGAGGGTATCTTTTGCACGGCGTTCCCGGAAGGTGGGCTTTTTTCCGACATCTGTGAACCCGTAACCTGACTCAATTTCTCATGTTAGCGGGAAGACCTCGTTAATTCATTCACTGGCGGGAGAACTCGGTTTAGACATCTATGTCGTCTCCCTGTCGTCTAAGGGGTATGGATTTTCTTCATCATTTATTAGCTTGTCACGGCTCATGAAAGTTTAGAATGAGCGATAATACTTTGACGACATTGATGGGTAATGTGCCGTCCAGGTTCGTATCTTGACTCTTGAACAATGTCATCCACAGCGACCTAACGTGAATCCATTACCCTAAAGGTGCATACTCCTTTTAGAAGATCTGGACGCCGCCTTCACGCGTTCCGTTTCCCGTGATGAAAAGTCGACAGGCGCACCAACCGCCGCCACGTCAAAGGAGGCAGCGACAACCGCTGAGACCACTGACGGCTCCACATTGAGCTTAAGTGGTCTACTAAATAGTCTGGATGGTGTGGCAGCGGCTGAGGGACGGTGGGTTGATTGTTAACTAGCCTTTTTTGTCTACTTCTTTCTGACTTCGTCCTTTCTAGGCTTCTATTTGCCACCACTAATCACATCGAGCGTTTGGACCCTGCCCTTAGCCGGCCCGGGCGTATGGATGTTTGGGTTAACTTTACTCATGCTACCAAGTGGCAAGCCGAGGGTATCTTCAAATGCTTCTTCCCTTTCAAGCCCTCTTCTGTCGCCACAACCGAATCGACGACCCCCAAGGACCCCTCACAGCAGAATCTTCCTCTTCCCAAGCGTAAAGCAACTACGCATGCTATCCCTCTCCTTACCGAAGAAGAGATATCCCAGTTGGCGAAACGTTTCGCGGAAGCCATTCCGGAGGACGAACTCAGTGTACGTTTCAATTCCGATACTGAAATAGCTTATCGTTGACTCTATTCCGTACTTTTAGGTTGCTGGGCTCCAAGGCTACCTCTTAAAAAATAAGACGCGTCCACGTGAGTGTGTGGAAGAAGTTGGCGAGTGGATCATCCAGGAACGAGAGACCCGGGAGAAGTTGAAGAAGGAGAAGGCTGAGGTCCGTATGAGAACGGTACTGGGCTGTGCTTTTCATTGACCCTTTATTTATAGCGTGAGTTGAAAGAGAAGAAGGAAGCGGAGGAAGCGGCCAAGAAAGAGGTACGACATGTTCATCTCCTTTTGAGTCCTCCATCCATCTAACACCCCTATTTTTCATCAGAAAGAGGAGAAGGAGGCCAAAGAGGTAACCGCTTCATAATACACCATCATTCCAAGACCTTTGCTGACTGATTTTTACCAATAACCAGAAGGAGGAGAAGGAAGCCAAGGAGGTGAGAATTCTATGGTCTATACCTGTGTCAGACATCTTTTCTGACATTCGCTATCAGAAGTTAGAGAGGAAAGAGCGGGCGAAAGCCAAAAAGCTCCGAGAGGCTACGGCGAAGAGTGATTCTTCTGCAGCCACCCCGACTTCATCTACTGAAATCGCTCCAGCAGCCACCACTGAAGGCACCACATCCGAGGCCACTTCCTCGGCCTCTAGCTCCGAATCCGAGACTACCACTGGTGTGGACGCTGACACCGAAGAGAGCGTCACCTCTGAAGAAGAGACTGAGAAGACTACGGAGGAAGGGAAAAAGGAGAAGTGGGTCGCCGTCAAGCCCTCGACTTCGAGCAGCCCCGCTACTATCCCTACCCCCGCCACCGACGCCGCCCCGTAAAGACCTGGAAAAGGTTTTCGTGGTCGGGTTGGGCTGGACCTGGGGACCTGGGGTTTCCTCTCACAAAGAAACGCGCCTGCCTACCTCCCTTCACTGGGAACTTGGTTCACTCTACCATCTGCTGTGTCTGTCCGCTGTCTCTGCCTCTTGCTGGGTTCTCGCGTGTCTTTGTGTTCGTGACTGTTCCATACTTCTTAGGTATCGTCGAGATATGGGTGGTTCTTGGGTTGTTGAGGGTGTTTAGCTAGTTGGATCGAACCTCTGTATCCAACGCATGACCTTCTCCATCCATCCCGCCGTCCTCTCCTTAGCGTACATGCAAACTGTTGGTAGTTTCACGTACAATGACCTGAACGTAAAATAGATGATTTTCATGATCGAACACGTATCTGCGTTTTTAAGTGCGCATTAAGTATCGTAAACAGGTACTGAAGGAGACTGACTATGCAAGCGTAAGAGGTAGGGTAAACAATAACATGACTGTCATACATAAAGTTTTATTCTAATCTAGTCCCAAAAAACTGCATCGGCGGGATATCATATCACATCTATGTCGATTTTAAGCTAACATCCGACAGCGTCTTGAACGCCTCTTTGTACGCATCAAGGAGTGCCTTGACTCTTGTCCTCTCCGCCACTAGCGCCTCGTCCTCGTTCAACATGTCAGCGAACAAGTCCGGTTTGTACAGCGCCGCGACAAGGCGGTTCTGGACGTGCTGTGCAGTGTGGTTGACAAGGAAGTGCATGATGGCTTTCGGGATGATGTCTTGAATGCTCTGCCGCACGATGTTGAAATAGGAGGAGATAAGAGAGCGGATGAGCTGTGTCTCCATTTCTTCCCGAATGGTCAACTGTGAACCGTCGGCGGGGACCTGTGAGTTCATAGCGTCAGCGATGACGCATCGGCAGGATACGAGAAAAGTAGGAAGACGCGGAGGGCGAGTGGGTGCACTCTGCTCCGCGTCAAAGGGCACGAGAGGAGAAAGAAGGCGAGAACAGACACTCACGGCTTCGATATGTCTCCCAAGGCTCTTCATATCATAGGCAGCATTATTCCCATCCATACCCCTCTTCCCAGCCATAAGTCCACTTGACAAAATAGAGGCCGACTCGCCTCCAGACACATCACGGCCGACGGGCACGATATGCGTCGCCTCCGTCGACCCAATGCTATGTCCGTGCCCGTGTCCATGGCTCTGCCCAGCCCCATGCACATGCCCATGCGTCGCCCGCTCCACACTCGAGCCTGCAATAGGACCAGGCCCGTTCTGCCCAAAGAAATAGTTCAAGAACGTCTCGCGCGCCGACCCGCCGGGGGGCGACGAGCTCGTGCTCATGCTCGCACCGTGGTGCGCACCCCGCTCAAACGCCGACGATGGGCGGGGCACCTGCTGGCCAACACCAAGACTGCCGCTTCCGCCGGGACCAGAGCCGCCGTGCGACGCCCGCGACGTCCGTGACTTCGAGGACGAGCGTTTGACGACGCTGCCGTTGTTGGTGATGTTGCCCATGCCCATGGCAGCGGTGGCAGCGTTTGCGCCTGAAGTACTTGTCCGTGAGCGATCGTGAAGGGTGGAAGACACTGAACGCCCGTCTCGAGGAGGGAAGATACCATTTGGGCCGTTCATATCTTCGGAAAAGTTGTCATCGTCATCGTCGGGCGAACCTATATGTCCGTTGATGGGTTCCGTTGACTGTGGCTAGAAGGAACAAGCCGTCAGAAAAAGTTATTGCAGAAACAAGAGGAATTACCCGTTGAGCAATCACTGGTCTTGAAGTTTGGTGGGCCTGGTCAGCGGCCAGTGCGGATCCGGAAATAAAGGATGGATGGTTGGTGTTGATATAGGCAGCTTGAATCTCGATCAAACTCTGGGCGTACTCCGACGTAGGACCGAGTCGTTCTCGAAGCAGTTCAGACACAACCTCAATTAATTGGGCATGCAGTCTGGGGAATCGTTGCAGCTCCTAAAAAGATAACAGTGAAATCAAGTCAGCATAGGTAGAACAAGAGTGCATGCAAGGGAGAAAACATACAGCACTGGTGCAATTATGGCAAATTTTAACCAGCTCCTCATACACCAGCTCCACGCACCGCAGACTCGGAGCTTCCAGCAACTTGATCTGCGGCTTCACCAGCAAATCAAACGCCATCTCAGGCACGAAAAGACTTGGTCGTGGGCCAGTGGAGTTGCGGATGGCCGTTCTAATATCTTGGTTGTCCAGGTTATGTGTAGCGTCTATCGACGCCAGAGCGCGACCGAAGATGTCGTTGAAGATGTAGTATATCCGGGCTCCGCCAGAGAGCTCTTTCGTCGAGACGTCGACCTTGGTCCCTTCTATCGATGACACGAAGTCACGGGCAAATTGGGTCATCAGACGCAGAATGAGCCCGCCTTGCTGGATTGAAATGAGTTCGTGCATCTATTTTGTGGCAGGGAGATAACGAAATACCTGGGTTTTGTCACCAAAAATCGCAGAATCACCGAACGAGTTAAGCTCTTGTTGAGCTTGACCCATCAGAGTATTCAGTCGCGCCTTCATATCAGGCAATTTTTCTCGTATGTGATTTACCAAGACCTTTAAATGCAAATATTCAGAACCACGCAATTGTTGCACGACCTGGAGAGTCTAACCTGGTTGAGAGTCTTGGCAAGGTACTTGGTACCGTTCTTGTGTGCAATATTCCGATATGCTGAGTGGTTGCGGAAAAACTCAGTTTCGGTTTCTAGTGCGTCGGCCATGCTTTTTTCTGAGTTGATATCTTGTTGGCTACGATTGACGATACCAATGAAGCCTAGTTTCAGAGGATAGACGCGTCCGGTAAGAATATCGAGTGCGTTGGTTCCTGCGTCCATCAGATCGAGTTTTGTGAGAACTCCAATGGTTCGTCGGCCTTGAGAGTCAACAGAGCGGGCTAATTTGAGGGATTCGGAATTGGCGAGATCAACATTCGCTGGCGATACCGCCAAAATGACACTGGATGAAAAGAAGAAAGATCTAGCAGGGTAGATATTGAGCTAAGGAGGACACGAACCTATTGGGTTTCGTGATGTAGTCAAGGACAAGGTTTCGGATTTGCCGCTCTATGTCGCTTGGTTGATCACCAACGGGAATCTTAGGGATGAGTGTTAAACAATCAGACGAAAAACAAAGAATTATCACATACCTTTGTGAGGCCAGGAAGATCCACTAGGGTGAGGTCCAATACATCTGGGCTGTATATCCGTAGCGAAATCGGGAGCTTGCTGACACCTTTATTCTGACCCGCCACCCTAAATGTTTCCTGTTCTATCTCTTTACGAATTTCGTGGAAGTCGCTGAATTTTTTGTCGATGTGCAGGAATTGGCCCCACTCTCGGTATGCATTTGACGAAAGATCCGCCGGTTCAGGAGTGTGGATGAGTTGAAGCACGAGTGGCCTGCGCGTAACGATGCCCTGGCCTCGAGGAAGGAAGTCTCTTCCAACGATTCTACAATGAACGAGAGTTGAGTGGTTAAAATTGGAGCACAATACAAGGAAAACTGACGTTTCCAGGACACTTGATTTACCCGAAGATTGACTACCGACCTTTCATCCATTTCAGTACAACTTTCGGGCTTCAAAGCCAATCCTAGTGACACTTACAACAACCAGCTGAGGCATGTCCAGTTCTCCGCCTTTGTAAACCGAAATCTAGTTAGCATCCAGAAATATACCAGCTAACAATTCGCGCACCGAGATTACTGAACGTGTCCTGCAACTTATTCACGAGTTTGATGAGTTCGTGGTCCATTTTCGAGGATTAATGATGGTAGGCGCGATAGTAGAGGAGAATAGACGGCGCCTGGGTGGAACCCGAGAGCGAGAGGTATGCCGGTACGCGTTGCAACTTGAAAAGAACACTGTCACTGTCAACGAGTTCTTTCGGCAGTGGGTGTTTGTCCTTGTTACTTTGCAGGGTTCTCGCTGTGCGATCGTCATGAGATGCCGTCACTGCTCCTCTGTGTAGATCTTTTTTCGGACAGTCAAGTAGATAGTGCACCCTCAAGCTTGACCATCGTCAGAAGGTATTATTTCACTTGGAAAATCTTATACAAATTTTCAGGGATACTAACCTATGTTTAAGATGTAGTGTAATGTTTTAGCACGCGAAGTTCAAGAACTGATCGATGATCCTGAATTCACGACGATCCTTTGCCTCGCCGCTCGGTTTCGTTTTCCTCCGAGCTAACCATATATGTTAGCAGGATCCTTGATCCTCGTCCCCACCAAGTCTCTCTCCTCAAATACTGTGAAATGTTTTATCTCTTTGCTGAATAAATTCGTCTCTGTCTTTTTTTCTCAACTTGTATCTTCCACTATGGCTCTTTATGTTTTCTAGTGCACTCACGACCGCAAAAGTAATCGCACCGCGACCCTTCGGAGCCTTGCCCCTGGGTCGCGTGCCCGAGGACCCATCCATGACGCTTATTCGGTTGAATATCGTCTTCTAGATCCGTTAGACTCCTCAAAACGCCCTAAGTCGTCCTGGTCCTTTTATTCTTCCTCCCTCGAATCCAACACCAGAACCGTTACATGCCATGTATTCTTATGCTCAGATACAACGTTCGTACCTTCCAATCACCAGTCTCTATGTCTCTCATCGTGTTGCAAACCAGTGACTTCCGCAATTTGTAGCTCAATAGCTATCGCTACGACATTACTACGTTTATACGTGAGGCGACGCGCCCTCTGGGCCGACGATGTCAGACGACTCTATCCAACCCGATTTTCGATTCCAGCTGAACGTTTTCTAGCTGTTCGCGTTACTCTCGATGCTTTTTCTTTCCACCCAACTCGGGGTTCTGTTGGCAGCCGAAGGTCAGTCAATGATAATGGCATTTTGTTCAAGTCGCTCCTGACAGAGCCTATAGCCATTCCCAGTGCGCTTACCCGTTCCTATCTTGTCATGTCTACTTTCTACGCCACCATCTGGTAAGTATTCAGCAATCCGCATCGGCCAACAATCCGGCCACTTCATGTTCTTTCCCTTTACAACATATGTAGGTGCGCCCGTCTGGGTATTCTTTTTACCATCATCCGAATCGGAAACGGCACGCAGCGACGTCGAGTCCTCGCCGTACTGGCGAGCATGTTCGTCGTCCTATTCTCCGTCTTGGTCGGTCAATTGTTCTGGGTCTGTGAATCCCAACAGAGACGTGCCGCCATGCCTAACAGTAATATACCCTGTACACCCAACAAACAAATCGCATTTACTCAACTAGGCTGTAAGTCTGCAATCCATCCCGGGTCCCAAAAATTCCCCGATTTCTAACGGACTTTCCACCAACTCCTCACTGTCCATAGCTGACATATTCGCCGATCTAACTCTGCTACTCTCCTCCCTCCAATTATTCCTAATCATCCAAGATAGAGCCTTACGAATCCGCCTAATGTGTATCTTTGCCACATGTACCGCAACCACCGTCGTCTCATTCGTTCACGCCGCGTTCATTCTCACCTCCAAAGGGACAAAGATCGTAATTGCCGCCTTGGTCGAGGTTAGTGAAGTCTCAACCTCGCCCCCCTTTTTTTCGCACCCACCGCCCCACCGTCCATGCACCGTCCGTGTCATTCACATACACTGATTCTCCTTCCGTGGTCCATCCGTTCATCTAGGACAGCGTCTCCCTCGTGGTTTCCAGCATTCCGGTCGTCATCAACATCTTCTTCCAACTGAAAGAACGAAACTCAATCAGATTCAGCACCTCACACGTTCCCCTCACTATCAAATTTGCCACGAATGTTGCGGCCTTGGGATCGGCTAGCAATCTCTTCGAGCCACCGCAGAGATCCCTGTCAAAGTCAAACACGACTTCTTTGTCGTCTCTGCAAGCAGCACCTCCGAGTACGATCAACTTGAACGAGCAAAGAATTCCTCCGCCGTCAACGCCAGCGGTGTAATGGAGCGCGGAGATAGTAATGACCAGCACGAGCATGAGCATGGGTATTGATATCAGCAAGCGAGGGCTAGAACTTCGGGACTTCGGGTCGAGTGAAAAACAGCGATGACAGGACTGGATGAGATTGTCTTTAGTAACTCTAGCTAATAACACATAGACGTTATACAATAGCTCGCCGCCTTGGTGCAGGCTTGCTACGTTTCCTCTTTTTTCCTTGCGCAAATTGGTTCGCGCTTTTGAGATCTCGTCCTAGAGGATCCTCTTTTTTGACTTGAAAGATGCGCACCTAACGAAGTCAAGCGTGAGTGAAATATTCCAACTGGGAATGAACGCGGAATAACTTACAATCCAGTTTTCCGATGTAAATGCCTCGTCTGTGTATGGGAAACAGACAAGCATTGTTCAGTACTTTTCAGGAAGATAAAATGGAGAGGTGAGAAGGCGACAGACCAAGGTAGTCCAACGTGGGGCCCACTTTGGGAACTTGCTGTTGACGGACGCGATCAGTCCCTGGATTGCCTCCAAAGAGTTCATTGAACCTAAGGAAAGAAAGAGGGGAAAAACCCAGTCAGGGTCGTCAGCCGATAACACTCTAATTCGCGTGGCCGGGGGAAGTGGGAAGGTTGGACCACGAACCGGTAATACGACATCTTGTACATCAGGCTGTCCTTCATTGTTTGGGAGGCTCGGTCATCAATCCTGTATTCTCCTTGCGGCGTGAAGTAGTTGGGTTCCTGTATTTCGTCTGGCCAGACTCCTTGGGCGATACGGACCATCCACAGGAATTTGTTAATATCATCGCCGGAGTACCCAATCAGTCCGCCGAAAATGACAAGAACGTAGTCAACGTCGTGCTTCCTGAGGATAGGATAGGCTACTTCTTCCGAGCTTGACATAGCTTTTCCAACTGTCGCGATGTGGGCTAACAAGGGAAAATTAGGCTTCATCGGACTTAGATAGAAAAGAGGGTAACTGACTATTATTCCACGTATTGTTATCCACGAGCGTGGGTCGATCAGCCATGCCTGCGATTTGATAACCGTAATCCCACCAGCTCATTACCACAGCATCCTCGGGCGTGTTCTGTCGTAACCAGTAATATGCCTCGCGGAAATCGTCGATAATGTGCTGAGAGCCATCGGGGTTTTGAGATGCCAACACGACGGAGGGCGATGAATAGGCGCTAGAAGTGACCCATGTACAATGGAACACAAAGAAAACTAACATGGATAACGTATTGAAGACCACCACCAGGCGAGCATCAAGGCCAAATATTCCCTTCGGTTTGGTCGCACCCCCTTTCGAAATGTTAGAAGTTGCAGCAACTAGATCACCCAAAGGGCCTTTAGGTGTCAACGAAGTCGCAGCTTTCTTTGCTTTCTTCGATGGGTTTGCTTGGCTTTGGGGCCCAGTAGTTGAAGATCCATTTGTCACAACTGAGACGTTATCGTCGGCGTCATCCTCGGCCACGGGTTCGGTTGGGTCAATGTATGTATCGAGTAGAGTTGAAAGAGCGACCGCTGAAGCAACACATACAACAGGTGTAAGTGTCAGCATGAGACGAACCATGACACCAGCGAAGTAACTAGCCATAACGGCATAGATAATCACAAAGAGGTGTTCATCGCGAAGTTCGCGGAAGCAGAGGACGACACCCGCTGGGAAAGTGAAAATCAGGAATTGCAGATCCATAAAGAACGAGGGCCAGGCAGTGGGTTGATGCTCCGAGACTGAGGCGATAATCGGGATGTACCTGTGCAAATCGGTGAGTTAAGATTTGTGACGATTGAATAGAAAACCAACTTTTTAGCATAACCTGTATCCCACAGAGAGTAAAATCGACCGGTCCAGGGAGCAATCTTCCCCTTGTAAGTCAAGAACACGAAGGCAGAGGCCCCGAGTATGCCAATAGCGACAACAGAGCCAAAAAGGAGTTTTTTGAATTGTTGAGATGAAACATGGCTTCGCACTAGCTGTGCAAAAGCCACGATTTGAAGTAAACCAAATACGCCTTCAATATAATTTTGTTAAGTTAAAATTATCAAAGGGGTCATGGGATCGTACCAAGTGCCCCCATATGTTCACTGGTGCTGACGGGTTGGAAACCGACAAATGGAACCTGCATGCTGGCCAAGGTACCGATTGCATACCAGGACGAGTAAGCGACGTATAACCGATCGGAGAAGCGACCCATTAAAACAAGAACCAGAGCGTGTAAGGGAATCATGTTAGTAATGAAAACATAACCACCTATCATTGCAGTATTAACATGAGGTCAAACAGAATGGAAGATACATACCCCATGCAGCGACCATATAAAAGTAGAACACGGCGGCAATGGTACCAAAGAGGGCGCTACCCTGTTTCAATGCCTTGATCCAGCAGTAAAATGTGAACATAAGGAGGAAGATTGCAATGGCTTCGTTATCGTAAGAACCTGCGACGGAACGGGAAATATATCCAGGAACAATGCCAATGAATGCTGCCGCGAGAAGGCCGGCGCTTTCATCTTTCATTTCCTTTGTAAACCTGGGATTATTCCAAATAAGATATCCAAAATATCAAAACTGCGCCAACTCTCACATGTATGTCGCCCAAGCTGTCAACGCACTAAATCCTGGTGCCAACATGACGCAAACGTTCCTAATATCGACCGGTAGATTTAAGGCGTGAAGGAGATTATAGATAACACCGCTGGTAGCCATTAAGCCGGGATAAACGGTGCCACCGACAACACGACCGAGAGGATACCACGCAGTAGGATCGAACCAGTTCCAGAATTCCTAGACAGACGTGTTACATTCTGGCCGATTTCAAGAGCATAGAGACGTACATAGAAGCCTTTTGCTGCCAATACTTTGGTAGCTCGACTCCAGGGAAACTTAGCTCGGCTCCGACATCTGAGTAAATGGATGTGCTCACTAGTTGAACCATGGATCGCTGTCCCAAAGATATCTCTAGTTAGCATAATCTCCAAGTCGTTAGATTAAGATGCACGTACAATTCGTGGATGATACTTTCAAAGTTGATTACCGCGAACAAACGGGACGCAATAGCAGCTCCAGAAATCAGTGAAAGGGCAACGATGCGCAGCAGTGACGCCGTATTCTTGACTGTCGCCGTTGAGATGTCCGAAGGGATTGGATAGGCCGTAGACATGGCCGCTGTCGAAGGAGGTCGTCCTCAATTAATTGTTATTCCAAAAGAAATGGATGTAGTTCGTGGAAAAGAGTGAAGGTCGGTGAGTGTACAGTCGACGTGTCGATGTTCCAAGGGCGTGTGCTTGCTGAGTCAGCAACCGACGCGTCTTCCCGATTCGGAAGTTTTCTCCACAGTTGGCGCTATCAACGTGCCAAGCCCTGCCAAGCAAATGACAACGAAGAATTATTGCAAGGACACTAAACAAAAAATCAAATTCATGGAGGATCTATAATACCAAATTTATACAATAAAATCAAACTCCAAGTGTATCCTTTACAAATTACCAACTGGGTTAGAGCTTAGGGTGGAATGAGTGCTATGTCGTTTTGTTTCTTGTCGATTTCTTTCAACGCTTTTCTTTACTTCTAGATCCCAATCGGTGCCCAACCAAACGACACAATACTCTCCTACACCGACTAAGAAAAGGGCAACCACTTGGCCTACAAATTCAGTTTCTGTTATAATCTGATCGATGCCAAGGACCATATTCTCAGCGCTCACCAATCCATAAGCCTTGTAACCCAAGGTTTACCTTGGGGTGAAAGGCTAGAGTAATTCCCATTGGGAGAGCGAGTACATAGTACGCAATTATATTGAAGAGGGCACCTAGGTGTTGTCGTCCTGAGATATGGGAGTATCAACATCGTGTTTACCGTCAAAGGATCTTTTTAGCTTACCTTGCCCTCGAAGAACACCGCCGCAAGATCCAGCAAGGCCATCCGCCACTTGAAATGAAGCGACAAGTGGCATGACCTTACTCACAAGTCTAACGACCTCTATATCGTGGCTGAAAAGAAAGCCGTAAACCTGAAATCCAGTGACAGGTCAAGATGAAAAGGAAATAAAAAATCATGCACTGACGTCCTTCGATGCGATCATAATAACCATAACTATGCTCCCCATAACCACGCTCAGAAGAGCGGATGCATGTGCCGCGGTCTTTGCGCCTAGCGGTGAACGTGCGCCAATGAGGTTACCGACCCGAGTGGAGGCAGCAACACCAATTCCGAACGGAAGGGTATTTAAAACTGTTTTTTTGGTTCAATTTAACCGTAACACACCAAGCTTAAAAAACACGCCTACTTTGGTCTGTAGTCATTATAATGGACTGAGCTGCAAGGGGAACTTCCCCAAGACGGCCAGCCGCCAAAGCAACTATCTCGAAGGCCGCCCTACAAGTCAAGCAGAATGAGTGATGCCGTGTTCGCTCTTAAGCTTTAAATCACTTACCATTCTGTACCGACCATGAGAATTCCTGGTAAGGCTAATTTGAGAAAGTCATAGCAGCTCCCTGGATCGAGGACCGCAAAGAATTGCAATCCACCCCAAGTTCCGTTTCGCTTATGGACACTGGAAAGGGTAGTAAGGACTCCGAGGAAAATGAAGCACAGCCAGTAAGTGATTGAGACTGCGAAAGGAGATCCAAGTAATCCCAACGGAGTATAATGAATAAAGAAAATATTCAAGATGACGTTAATTGGGAAAAGCAGAATTAATATGGTTGTCGATGCCCCCATTATCCCTGATTATTGGTTCAATACACGAGAGCAACAAAGGACTAATTCAAGTTCTTACCTTGACATTGCAGATATTTTTTCAGACTTTCAAAGCCAACGTACCCAGGTGCACCGAGGATCAAGACTCGCAGAAAGCTCTGGACGTCTCGCGCTAGCGGTGCCGGCTGACCGAACGCAAGTAAGACGGGTTCGATATATGCCCATAAAACGCAGACGGGAATAAGGAGGATCCACAGGATGAGAACGCATCGCTGGAAATGGACGGACAAATCTGTCTTTCGGCTGCCGCCCGTGAAAGATTGAGATCCAAGGGTATCGAGTGCGGTTGTCCCACCAAGTGCGACACACCATCCTGAAAATCAAAACGTGGGATCATCCTTATGGCATACGAGAAGCGATAATATACTCGCCAGTGACAAAAGCGAGCATCAAGGAAAATGCCGCCACCGATAACTCATTTGGTCCAAGACGACCCGCGATTATAATCGATGTGGTTTGAATGGAATTTTGTAGGATATATGAAAGTATCACTGCCGCATCTCAGTAAGTTAAATTGAATGAGGGTCGATGTGAGTTCACATACCTGGAATCGAGTCCCAAAGCAGGGATCTAAAAAGCTTAAAGTTCAAGTCAACTGCGCCAACTTCCTGGGAATTGCCTTCCTGATGCGGAAGCTCCGGTATAGTTGTGGAGGACGACGACGACGATTGGTCAAGCAGCGTATAATCAACACTCAGAGGTGGCGGATCGGCCAGTAATTGGGTGCCCTCACTGGCGGAATAATGGGAAACGGTCATGGCGGATTGGTGAGTCAAGAGGGGTCCGGAGCTGAAAATTTTTCGTTCCGTGTTTGCTCGAGGACCTGAAAATTTTTCGACCTTTTTATCTTGCGCCAGCAGGAAGGTAGACGGGTTTTCGGTCCTCAAAACCAATAATCATACGTGGATGTATCTGACTAGCCCGGACTTTGTTTTTTTATGGGCGGTCCAGGTGAACCCTTATCACTTGACTCTTTGGTCTTGAATCTCGCCATGCATCTAGAGATTTGTTCAGATGGCCCAACCTTGTGGAATCCATCACCTCAAGGCAAACACGACTTGGACCGAATCCATATCTTTACAACTTATTCCCGCTGCTTTTTAATGCCGTCATTTACAGAAGGAGCCAGGGTCATGAGGCGATTATCTTTGTCACTCGTCGTTTCTCTCGAGTCTTTTTTCCCCCGACGCAAGACCTGAATTTCTCATAAAAGGTCGACTAAACTCCTTGGAAGCCCATTAAATCCCAAGGCCGTGGTACTTGCTTTATTACCTCACATGCATTTTTCTTTTCTCCTCAGTTTTGGACTACTCTTCGCTATCGCCAGTGGGCACGCGGATCATCGCGACCAAGTCCCCCTCGACTACGTCAGGTTCCCCGAGCCAATTTATCGAGGAAGCAATGGCGAAGGTAAGGGATTCGTCTTTTATGCAGGTCGTTTTTCTCAGACGGCTTCCCAGTAACGGCCGATGCAATATTCTCTGGCATCACGACATTCGCCAAGCTCCCGTGGGTTCAGTGTCTGACCAGAGAACGCAACATTCCATTCGACATCGCTTTCATAGGCGCTCCATTTGTATGACATGGTCCTCGCCACAGTGATTTTCATTTCTTATTCTCTTTTAGGATACTGGCACCAGTTACAGACCTGGGGCTCGCTTTGGACCAGGTAATTAATATCCACGAAGATTTTCTTCTCTAACTACGCTTGCTCGAAATCCAGCCGGAATCCGGGCAGGTTCGCGTCGCCTGACCCTGTATGGCGGATACAACGTTCCTCTCGGAGTCAACCCCTTCAATTCTGGCCTCAGGATCGTTGATTGCGGCGATATTCCCGTAACGTAAGTCACTTAACACCCTCAATTTACGAGATTGCATTGAGGCATCTACGCAGACCATATGACAACAAGTTTGCAATTCAACAAATTGAAGATGGACACAAGGCGTTGCTCCAGCGCGAAGCGTACTCGCCTTTGGGAAACGATACAATGACTGGCCAGAAGCTCTCTCCTATCTCTCTTGATGGGAAAGTACACCCCCGCGTTATTACTCTTGGTGGTGATCACACTATAGTTCTGCCCTTGCTGAGGTCTATTTATTCTACCTATGGACCCATTTCTGTCATTCATTTTGATTCCCACCTCGGTAAGTATATTGTGTCGCTTTTTCGTGTTGAATTCTGTGGTACTCAAGGGGGAAATAGACACCTGGAAACCTTCCGTATTTGGAGGCGCTCCGTCTCACCAGGCTGCTATCAACCATGGCACATATTTCTATTGGGCTAGCCAAGAAGGGTTGATAAAAAATGGAACATCCATTGCAAGTTTTCTCTTTATTACTCCCCTTATTCGCACGTTTTCCTTTTCAAAAAGTTATCTCGGTGAACTTTGATCCTAGTTAATTATTTTTGCAGCATGGTGCCATAAGAACTACACTCTCAGGTCTCGAAGATTACGACAACGACGATAACGCGGGCTTTAAACGAATTGAAGCTCGCGAGATAGATACCATTGGTAACTACAACCTTCCTCGGTATTAACATCGAACTGAGTCGGTATGAAATTTAGGGACGGACGGAATCATCAAGAAAATACACGAGACTGTGGGAGACGGTCCTGTCTATTTGTCCATTGATGTGAGGGCAAATATTCCGTTGTGTACTCTAGCGAACG
Source organism: Galerina marginata (assembly GCA_023014335.1). Lineage (NCBI taxonomy): Eukaryota > Fungi > Basidiomycota > Agaricomycetes > Agaricales > Galerinaceae > Galerina > Galerina marginata. The sequence continues at coordinate 1,367,450 of JAECYW010000013.1, read as the reverse complement.
CTGAAAAAATGGCCAGATTGATTCCATAGACCCGGCCTTTGCCCCTGCAACTGGCACACCAGAAACAGGAGGCTGGTCTACCCGAGAGCTTCGCACTATTTTGAGGGGTCTCGATGGCCTCCAAATCGTCTCGGCAGATATCGTGGAAGTGGCACCGGCTTATGATACGAATGCCGAACTGACAACTATGGTATGTGGCGTACATTTCTTAGATCAGCACTTCCGAACTCAGACAACCACCTAGGCCGCTGCAGATGTGCGTCTACTCTGAGATTGATGTCACTCCTTACTGACTTCAGTTCAGGTTTTGTTCGAGGTCTTGAGCGTTATGGCGAAGACTCCATTAGGTAAGGTCGTGGTTGAGTGAAGTTCATTCACCGATGGGATTCAATCGGACACGAGGTACAAAGTTTGCCTCGCTCCACATTTGCTGTTTTGGATTATGTTTGGTTGCGCTTCATTTCCTCCTTTTGTCGTTTACGAATTTCTTGTACTGATAGCACATAAAGGTCTGCCATGATATGAATTTTTCTATCCTCAAGTAATAGTATGCACTGGTGACCATGCGTCATTTAAATTCAAAATCTCCATAAGTGCTGAGCCCTGGGATTCTGTCAATGTCATTTTCGCTCATTTAAATCCCTGACATGATGTCGGAGACATCCAAATTATCTGCGTAAGTGTTGACATTTTTTCCGCGTAGACATCGTTCTACATGATCTCAAATCGCGATCTCGCAGCTAATAGACGACTGTCAGCACTAAAAGTACTTCAAGGGTCATGAGACGAAGAGCCTTCAAGTCATCACGGTGACCTCATTCTTGGCATCTTGGTGAATGAAAGGTTTTCAGGGACAGGGATCCTATATTGGTTCATGAATCGTCGCGAGATATGTGATAGCCGAAGGATTGGAACTGTCGTTTTTGTCCAGTCCCGACCTCGATTATTATTTCATTGAAGACGTGGGGCTGTCGTCTACATTTCTAACGGGTCCACGGAACCACTTGCGGGCTGATAATACCCATGACAGAGAAGCAAAAATGAAAACCGCCATAATGATCACAACGGAATAATCTAGGCGAGAGTTAGAGAATGGGCTTTGGAAATGAGATTTGCTCACTCATTTCTTGTGCATTCGTTGTCTGTCCTGGTGGGAAAAACAGCATAACGACAATAAAAGATACCCATGCCACGGCGATAGAACCAACAGGTGTCGCCCAACGTCCCAAACTGAACGGCCCCGGAACTAATTTATCCCTCCCCGATGTGATACGGAGGAAAATTGGGGTGGCGTACGATGTGTATAGACCTATCACTGAGGAACTTTGGAGATATGGTCAGGTTTCAAGCGATGTATTTTAGTCTTAAAAGCACCAACCCAGCGAGAGATGTTAGGGCAGTCGCCGAGAACCCTAAGACGCCGCAAAGAGCCGAGGCAGCAATCACAAACCACACCGCATTCACTGGGGTTTGTGTATGTCGGTTCATTCTCTTCCATAATCGCGAGCCAGGAAGAGCATTGTCTCGGGCAAAGGCAAAGACTACACGTGAAGCATCCACGGCTTGAGCGGCACCAGTCACATACTATAAAAATTCAACACGTTTTAAGCAAAGTATAGAAGACATTATTGATTGCCGACTTACCTGAACGACAATGATCAAGGACCAAATAGCCAGCATTCCGTGCTTTCCCAAAACATTTAAAAAGACTTGACCCATTGGGAGAGGCAGATCGGTTCCGAGAATATCACTGATTGACGGAACAGCGAATGAAGTGGCTATGAGCAAAAGCCATCCCAGGGTCGCCGTCCCCACCACAGAGATTATGATTGCGATAGGAGCTGCTTGGGCCGCATTTGCTGTTTCCTCAGAGATGTGTGCAGCAGAATCATCTGGAATGACAGTTTATACAGGTCAGGTTAAAGCGGCTAACTGACTGACAGCCCGTTAATGTCCACATAGGCGCGGTGAATGCCAGCATGAAGGCCCATCCATCTGAATTTGATAGTATCGTCAGAATTTCGCCGACCGCCGATAAGAGGACGCACTGCTTTCCCAACCCGAATTATTCTCGAACAACGTAAAGGCATCGGTTGTAGATGCTCTGTTCCCATCCGAAAGAACCAAGAGGGATATGATAGCAGCAATAGACGTGCCCACTGTTAAAAATTAGCCCATCCCAGCGATCAAGAGAAAAAGTGTAGAACTTTCCAGTTATGAGGACATAGAACAAGTTCAAGCGGGCGAGAATCCTCGTGGCCGAAGAACATACTATTCCATGGGAAAATAGAATTGCTAAGAGGATGCCGTACGTTGCCCCGGCAGAGAGGATTGTAGCACCGTCAGAATTCACAGCAATTGCAGTCGTGATCATCTGAGCACAGGTGAAGTCGATTCCGCAAACCAAAGTCACCTGGCCAGTCACATTCGCCCATCCTGTAATCCAGCTAGCCAGAGGAGCGTACTTTGGAGGAGCTAACTTGGCCGAGAAGTAATAAAGGCCGGCGCTTGTTCTAAGAATGACAGTTGCACCGTTTGGACTTCCACAACAAAATTTTAAACTCACGGCATTGAGGATGCCATCTCCGCCATGGATAGGGCAACAAACATCACAAAGCAGCAAGGGATAAGCCACCCAAAGACCATGCCTACATGTCCACCTGCGAAATGAAAACAATTTAGACTAAACTAAGTTGAAAATGCGAGATCGGAATCCATCCGAACCGTTAACCAGCCCAAATGATAAAGTTGATGATACGCTTGCCACCACTCCCATAATAGAAAACGCAAAAGAAACCGTCTCTAGACGCTTACATAGGCAGTCCAAGTAAGCAGCGAATAATAGTCGTATAGCACATATGCCTCACAGAGAATTCGCGACGGAATTCGCTCTTGTATCCCAGTTCCGCAAGTTTAACATTATCAGCTCGTATAATCGATGCAGTGTCGGTATGCTCAATCGTCAAGACCTGAGCGTCAGCCTTTTCAGACTTGTACTCCATAGCTCAAGAAGAAGACCCAGTAGTTCGAGAAGCAAGAAGAACTGGTTGGTGCAAGAAGGAGGGTGAGCTCTGAATCAAGTCCCCACGGGTTTTGGAGGTGTGTTCTTTTGATAAACAATCCCATGGAGAACCAAATTTTTAGTAAAGACCGAGGTGCTATCCAGCGACAGATACAGTGGAAAAACGATTAAGACGCTTCATTGGTCGATAGTGGGGGAGAAGAAGGCTGCTTTGGGAAATACTTGGCATAAATGCAACGTATCACGTGACTAATATATGGGAGACAATTCTAATTTTAGATCTATTCTTAAGATAACCTGAAAACAGCATGCAGCAGCAATGTCAGCTCAAAATCAATCAAAATGGAGCTTATCCACCCTGGCGTTTTCAAAGGTATCAAGGCAAGGCATTCTAAATTTGGCCGCTTCGCACTGACGACCTCTTAAACGTTGGAGTTGTCCTTGTCTTGGATTATACTTAATTTTTACGGACTCCTCGCTGAGTCAAAATCCGGGATAGATACGAGATATAGCTGATCCTGGTTGGATTTTCTATGAAATCAAGCGGCGGCGCGTGTCTCTCAGTGCAAAACTTTGCCTGGGAGTGGCTTTTCAGTCCCCATCTACTCACGGTGCCGTTGTGGTCTCATTGGCCGATTCTCGATTCCTCCACGCGAAGAAATGTAATCTCATCAAGTTACCCCTTTCTTCGATGCCTGCCAAACGAGTACTCATTGGATTCGGAGTCGACGTTGACGCTGTTGCCGGCTGGTAAGTACCCGTTTAATAATAAGACACCGCAAATTCAGAGCTCATATTTTAATTGAGGTTGGGGTCGTACGGTGGAGAGGATTCTCCCTTGGATATTTCAAGGGTATTTGTCCAGACAGCTCTGACATAAATTTTTGGCTAATAGAGTTATCAGGGAATGTACGCTGGGGAGGTTGGCGTTCCCCGATTGCTCAAATTATTCAAGAAATTTGGAATCAAGACTACCTGGTTCATACCTGGTAAGTGGATTGAGGCCTTTCTTATTCCTATGATTGAGTGGGTTGAATAGGGCACAGTCTCGAAACTTTCCCTGGGCAAATGAAAGCCGTTCGCGATGCAGGTCACGAATTGTGAGTCCCATGAATCATACGAATAGTTCCGAATTCATTGTACAAACAACATAAGAGGTCTTCACGGATACTCGCATGAGGTAGACTCCATGTATTTATGCGTTTACTCAGTGCTTAATCAAGGTGGTATAGAATCCCGTCGCGATGTCCGTTCAGCAGCAAAAGGATATTCTTGAGCACACCTATAAACTTCTGACAGATTTCAATGGCGGTGTTCCTCCGAAGGTCAGTTTATCCTCCATCTCTTTGGGTCATCACCTCAACGATCTCGCTAGGGAAGTGTGGCTCCGTGGTGGGAAACGAGCAAGGAAGGGACTGAGCTCCTACTTGAAAAAGGCATCGAATACGGTCTGTACATTATTATCAGGCACTCCAAGATGCCATACCTAAAAGTTTGATAGATCACTCTAGCATGGCCCACGAGTAAGTTTCACTCAATCTTTAGAATAATTGGCAGCTTAACAACTTGAAAGTTGCCAGGCATATTATATGAGGGATGCAGACTCCTGGACTAAGATAGACTATACAGCGACAGCAGACGCATGGATGAAACCACTCAGGAAAGGTAACGAGACTGGACTAGTTTGCATCCCCGCTAATTGGTCAGTATTCACATTGGATGCGAGAGCGAATTGGTTCAGTTAAAGAGGCAATAATATAGGTACCTGGATGACTTGCCCCCAATGATGTGAGAATTTCACCATGACAGTAACCCATCCGTTGATTCCAGCCGCCTCTGCTTGTTAGGTTCATTAAGTCCAGTCCGAACTCTCACGGCTGGGTGAGACCCCCCAATAACATGTCGCAAAACATATATCTAATTCAACAAAAAGGTGAACTCGAGAGACGTCGAGCAACTCTGGAAAGACACCTTTTCATACTGTTATCGGTAAGACAGACAGATCTGCTCTTCCTGGGTCCCGATTTACGATTTGATAGGGAGGAGGAAGAATTTATATTTCCAATTACTATTCATCCGGATGTTAGCGGGTAAGCAAAATTAAGGTTCTACATTAGGGAAACTACACTCACTTTCATGATTGTCCTCCTCAAAGTCGTCCGCATGTCCTTCTCATGCTGGTGAGATCCCTTCACGGTCAAATTTTTGTTCAGATCAAAGAATCATCTCTATTTCTTTAGGAACGATTCATTGAATGGGTGAATACCCACGATAATGTCGAATGGGCAACGATGATAGAAATGTCCCGCGACTTCAGGACTAAGAACAAACCCGCTGTGGGGGCAAAGATGCCATCTGGATATAAGGAAGAAATTTGAGCGCTCAATGAAGTGGAATAAAGTGATTGATTTGACTAAATATCTGTTTTGAGAGTGTACCACAGGCAGGATGACCGAGTATCGTTGACTTGGGCGTCGAAGAAGCAGATATGATAGCAGACAGTCTCGCGATGTCAGGTTTGTGAGAAAGGAAATGGATCAGATAGCACGGTTGTCTTCAAAACATTATCTACGCGTGAAAGATAGCCTGAGTTCCAAAAAAATTAGCGATTCTTGGCCTAAACCCACCATATGTTCAAACAAAGGCCTTGAGAAACACTCATGAGTGTGTTATAAATACATCGTGCACCACAAATCCCACCGAATGCCTATTTTTGGACAATTGCGCCTACACAAATCCGGCGATTCTTAAGTAGCCGATGCCGGAACTCCCACGTCTATCAAGCCTCCCGATGCAAATTAGCTGAGAGCGGATTGCTTAGGTGCTATCTGGTGCTATCTAGTCCAAGCCACCAAGGGTTTCGATCAAACCGCAGCACACTTCCTCTGTCATGCCTTCAGGAAAGCATTTGCACGACGAATTGGCCCGTAATTCGGACAGGGTGATAGTTCAGACGGCCTTTGGTGACGTTGTAGGCGGACGAGCGACCAATGGTTCCGCTATTTTCTTGGGTACTTGCTCTACATACGCTTTTGAAGGAATTAACCATTTACAAATTTGACTGCAGAAGTTCCGTATGCATTGCCTCCGGGACGGTTCGAAGACTCAGTCCCGCTGCCAAAAGGCTACCAGTACAAGTTCAAGGAGTACCTTCGGGAAACTGCGTGTCTGTAGATTGTCAAAAAAAATCCTGGAGGCTGCTGAAAGTAATTGTTGGATTTAGATGCCGTACAGCCCATGAATGACGGCCAGGCTGCAGGTAATCTTTGATAAAACATAGCATATGCGAAGTTCTGAACTTTTTTGCAGGCACGGCGTTTGAAGATAAAGTGGGATATGGACAACCATCTGAAAATCCGTACGGATGTTTCCTTTCAAAACAGCTGCGTTTGCTCACAGTAGATTGAAGTCTCTTCTTGAACATTGCTGTTCCACCTTCATTCCCGGTGTCTAAGGGGTTTCCGGTGAAGGTTTACATACACGGAGGGTAATTCTTGTTCCATTGCTCCATTGCTCGTTTTCTTATCCGTGTGGCATGGCATGTTATTTAAGCTTCCTGCAATTTGGCTCTCCACATTCACTTGGATCTCAAGCGCAGTATATTGCAGCTGAGCGCTCGGAGATCTGGGTTAACGTGGGATATAGATTATCGGCATTTGGTTTTATAGCCAGTGACAGGCCGAAGCTCACCGGTAATTATGGTTTTAAAGATCAGTGGTTGGCACTAGAATGGATTAAGGTCAACATCGCGGCCTTTGGAGGTTCGAAATTTCAGAAAGACTCCATCGGCTAATCTTGATAATATTTCACAGGTAATCCAAATGATATACAGCTCACTGGATTATCTGCAGGTGCGTTGAAATGCTAAAATTATCAGACCTTTGAGAGGTCGTAAGTTTGTATTTACCAAGACGCAGGTGCACATTCTGTACATCAACTGCTGCATCACGTTTCACTCCTTCCCAGCGGAACGCAAGCCCCGTTTGACTCGGCTATCCTGCAATCTAATGCCATACTGTGCGTGCTTGCAACCGACGAAAAATATTGTTCAAGTTGCTCACTTTGTCTACATGCTTGCGACAGGACTGATCCCAAAACACCGCTCGAACTTCGTCCCCAATTCGATGAATTATGCCATGCACTAAAATTAGACCCAGACGCGCCTGACATCTTACCAACTCTCAGAGATCCGTCCAAAGTTCCTTGGGAGTCTATTACAAAGGTCATTGAGACTAGCCTAGGCCATTTTGGCACCTTCCGCGGCTGTCTCTCGGAGGATTGGATATCTGTCGACCCTGGTCCTATGGAATGGCAACGATCTGGTGGTTTGGCTCGTGGTCTTCTGGCTCACGGCGTACGCAGCGTTGTCGTTGGAGACCTTACTGAAGAGTGGTACCTCTACTCGATCGCTCATCCTATTAACGGTCCTTTGGATATTCTCCCAAACCTGGAACGATATTTTCCGACCGACATTGCGAAAAAGATGGTCGGCGTGTTTCCTCAACTCCCAGCCAATGCTGGGAGCGAGGAAAGCACGAGGTTGTATGGAGACATTATGAGTGTTGGTCAGGTTCACCTTCCCGTCCGATTACTCGCAAAGGACTTGGAGTCAAGTGGCTATCCTATTTTACGGTATGAGATTCGATGGTCACCAGAACAGCATCGTCCGTTTGGTGAGTTTACTCTCGCGTGTAGCTTTCTTCCTTCTTTACAAAAATTTAAGGCTATGTGACTCACGGGTGCGACCGGGTTCTATGGGCATTGCGCAAGCCAGACCTCCTGCCCGAACAATTCGAAACCGCAAGACTTTGGTTGAATAATATATCTGACGAGGTTGAAGAAATGAATTCCGGTAAATCTTGTCACAACAGCAGGCGCATGCTCACTTTGAACGAAGACAAAAGTATCAGCTGGACGTCTGATAGTAAGTGGGAAGCAATCTTGAAATTCGAGGGCATACTGGAGCCCAGAAGAAACAAGGTCGGAGTCTCTCGTTCCAATCTATAGAAAGTTATCAGAAACTTGTAGCGAAACAGGATACGAACCTAGTAGCCTGAGGCGGGATTATCGCCACTGTATAAAACTTTAGTGTGTAACAAAACAGAATTGCAATTATGTCGGATGGTTCATAATATCCGTTGTTTATCTGATCACTCTTCAAAATGTGGACGCAAAAGCTGAGGTGCTCACTGCTCAGGGCCGTAACCTGACGTAAACGGGAATATAATAGCCGCGAGTCACGTGAAATCGGGATTCCGCGAAACCCTATGACATTGAAATGCGGTTTCTTGTCATTGTCAATCGTCCTGAACTGCGTCTTACTGCGTGTTCACTGTTGTTCTCGATTAGTTTGTCTGCGATCTCAAAGCTTTTTCATTTTTCTATACTGAAGGTGGGGAAATTGCTTTCTTGATTTTCACTTCCACATCCACTTATCAGTATCTTTGTTCACCAGGGACCAATATGTCTCTGCAAGTCAATCTCTCCAGCAGAGAGATTGCGAATGCATATCAAGATGTCATCAATGGGAAGGGGATAGATTGGGCGATATTCACCTACGAAGGAGGTACGAATGACCTCAAAGTTCAATCTACGGGAAGTGGTGGTTTGGAGGAGCTAGAAGAGGAGTTTTCGGATGGAAGGTAGGAATTAAGGTCCATCTGATACCACGATTATGAACCGAGGTTCTCGAATCTTTTGGCAGGATCCAGTACGCTTTTGTGAAGGTGGTAGATCCCAACGTACGTGGTGCCCCGTTGAGATCCGCGTATTTATCTTACGTTCATCATCGCTGCAGAGCCAACTGCCCAAGTTCGTGCAGATCAACTGGTGCGGAGATGGTGTCCCAGAAGGGAAAAAAGGACTCTTCCATACGCATTCTAGCGCAGTCGCTCGATATCTGCGTGGAACCCACGTCGTCATTAATGCTCGTAATGAGGTGCGTATCATGATTGAATTCGATAAGACGCGGTCTGATGTTTTTACTCTAGAGCGATGTTGCCCCTGCTCTCGTCATGTCGCGAGTAGAAGCTGCATCTGGAGCGAAGTATTCAACTCATAAAGAACAGGCACGCAAATTTGAACCCATTGCTCCTGTTGGTTCGAGCTACACCCCTATTGGGAAAGTAGACATCGCAGCTCTGAAGAAGGCCCCAACACCGGCTGCAAAACCTGCTTTATCGTCTTCGGCTTCTCGACCAGCTTTTAGTGCAGCAAAACCCACAGCCTCGGCTAGTTCTCTCTATGGAAGGACAGTCCACGGTGGTTCTGCGCCGTCAGATGCGTGGCCAGACGAGAAGCCAACTCCTGTGGCTCAGCCTCCACCGCCTCCACCAGCTGCGTCACGTCCGCCAACTTTACCTACGAGCAATCGGCCCGCGTTTAGTGCAATGGTAAGCGACTTGATATTCCTCCAAATATATCCCGTACTGATATCCATTAGACTCCCAAACCTCAAGCAGCGTTCTCTGCCGCCCCAACACCACCACCGCCGGCTCCGGCGCCAGTTTTCGCGGCCAATACTCCGACCAAGCCTGCTGAAGATGATCGCATCGAACCTCCAAAGAGTTCTTGGACGCCTGTCAGTCTGCCTGCACCAAAGAAGCTCAAGAACCCTTTTGCGGCAATGGAGCAACAAGCAGCAGCCTCTCCGAGCTCAAGTTCTACAGGTGGTAGTGGCAAGAAGTTAACATGGTCAGAGCGACAAGCACTTGCGAAAAAGCAGCAAGAAGAAGAAGAGTCAAGAAGTCGCAGCGCTGGATACGTTGCTCCAACGGCGTCGCCTGCTTCTAAACCCGTCTTCAAATCAAGCGCCCCGGCCTTTGGAAGGGCTGCAGTTACGCAAAGCGCTCCCAGGAACTTCGGTGCTATTGGGGCTACTGTTGGAGCCGGTGCTGCTGTCGGTGCAGCAGCAGTGGCTTATTCGGCTCGGTCTACCCCGCCGCCGCCGCCACCACCTCCTGCACCTCCTGCGCCTAGCAGTTATCTCTCTGCTAGGGATGCCGTTCACGAAGCTGCTTGGGGAACTGAAGAGGAAGCTGTAGCTGAACCTGAGTACGAACCCGAACCCGAACCCGAGCCTGAACCTGAGTTTGAACCCGAACCCGAAGTTGAAGCTGTAAGTTCCCTCTTCCTGTTTTGGCGATACGATTCTTAATATTTATGCAGCCTCCTCCACCACCTCCACCTCCGCCGCCTCCTCCGCCACCTGCGCCTCCACGTATCCCGGAACCAGAACCAGAGGTTGCTCCCCCGCCACCACCTCCACCTCCACCGCCTCCACCGCCGCCGCCGCCTCCCCCGGTGGTTGCTCCAGTTGCCCCGGTAAGTCAAAGTCATTGTTGCCTTCAACCTGTCTCGTTTACCGTTTTCTAGATTGCAGCATTAGCAGTCGAGGAGCCAGAGCCAGAGCCAGAGCAGGCACATGCGCCTCATGCAGGTCAAGGAATCGTTGCCGTGGTCCTTTATGAATACGAGGTGACTTTCAGCTTTCATTTCGTCGATGTCCTCTCATTTTCAACTTTAATCATAGGCGACTGAAGATAATGAAATGAACCTGGCGGAAGGAGAATTCATTGAACAGATAGAAGAGATTGACGAGGGTTGGTGGTCAGGTGTTGGACCAGGTGGTAAAACTGGCCTCTTCCCATGTTGGTGCATATCTCTATTGAGGTTTGCATGTTCTGACCACTTTTTACCAGCCAATTATGTCGAGCTCGTTGAGCAGCCCGAAGCTCCTGCTGAAACTGAGGAAGAAGCTGCGCCTCCTCCTCCTCCGCCTCCTCCACCCCCGCCCCCGCCTCCACCTCCAGTAGGTCATTCTGCCTTCGGATTGAGATGCGATTCTAATCATTGTTTTAGCCTGCACCAGCCGCGCCGGTAGCACCCCCTGCACCTCCTCGGGCCCCAACCCCACCTCCCGTAGCTGATGTCGGAATTACCGCCGTCGCTCTCTACGAGTGAGCTTCGAGTCTTGTTTTCTCAATCTAAGAGACATTTTAAATATTTGATTTAGTTATGACGCGGCGGAGGACAACGAAATTACCTTCCGTGAAGGCGACAGGATAACAGAGATAGAACCTGCTTCGGAAGACTGGTGGCAGGGTAAGAGTCCGCATGGCGAGGTCGGATTGTTCCCGGGTGCGTACTCTGAAACTTTCTTCGTGCACCGTTGTCCTGATATACATTCCTTAGCAAATTATGTTGAGGTTGAAGAGTAATCTCGATTGTACCAGAACATTTTGTTTTGTTTACCAAATTTATCATTTTCTCGGCTTGGATATCGCACTTTCCAAGGACATTCACCAGACTTCATGACAACTCCTTTGGACTTATGATTATAGTGGACTGCAGTTGGCATTCACGTTGATCATCTTTGTTTGGCTAAAGAGGACCATGTCAACAATGACCACATTATTTCGCTGTTGCCTCTTGCTTTCTTTCTAACGTCGAACTACTTTGCACGATCTCTCTATCGCAAGCTATAGGCATTTTATCCGGCGAAAAGGACGCCATGTTGTTTACGGGTTATCTGGGTGAGGTCCTGCCCCTTTCTTGCATAGCTTCGACTGCGCTGATAAGATGTTAAAAGCTTGTTTCAGCCCTTCTGTTGATCCAGCCATTAGAAAGTTGTGGGGTGAGGTTAACAGTCCACGGAGAGGAAACAACTTCAATAATTTCTCGTTTCCAGTGAAAAACGGAGGCACATTGACGCATACAGATGCCGATTTCCGCAAGGCCCAATTCTTCTTCTGTAACGGCATGGATGACGCTTGGTTAAATGAGTACGCGCATTCCAGGTCTCTGGAAAACACTTTGTGGAGCAACCTAATCAATCTTAAATTGCATTGCAGACTGTTATCTCGGTCGTTGATTGTTCGTCATCTGACGATCTAGCCGTACTGGTTCTTGATCTATATTTCTGGTCCGCAGGTCCGGCATTCGTCTTGGGTAACGCTTTCCGTTGACGAGGAGTTCTGCATGCCCATAGCGGCATATACTCTTGATGGTAAGAAATGAAGACAGACAAAGCGCATATACTCACCTTTTTGGTTTGATTTAGATGGGTTTGACGAATCCAAGATACGAATCCTGGATCCATCATCACTTTTACAGGGACAGTCACATCATCTCAGAGATACTGACCGTATGCAACTTGACACGGAGACGAAGCCTTTCCCAGTGAATTCGCGCAAGAGACGAATTGCCGATGAAGACGATTCGCAACGCCTGAAGAAAAAGGCTCGAACGGACGACCCCAACTTTGCAGAAGTGAACACTCATGGACAATCTCAACTTCAACCATATGTAGACCCAAGCGGACAACTACCAAAACCAGTCGTCCCGAATACAAAGGAAATTGTCAAGTCCACTACGAATCGAATTTCATTCCTTTTGAAATCTATCCATTCTGGCAAAGTCTCTAACGATCGAAAGGTGTTTGAGAGCTGCTTAGTATACAGCAAGACACCGCCAATACTAAAGAAACCGAAGAACGCAGCTTATTCGTAAGGCCAAAGACTTCCTCAAACCTTTCGTTATCTGACCACATTCATCATAGCCCGTTAAACCCACATAACTTGTTCTGGAACGACCTGCTCGCGAAATGTTGCGCCAGAGACGGAGCCACGTCATTAAATTTATCGGTTGAAGACCTTCTCGGTGCCCCCGAGACGAAGGCAGTCATATTTGATGTGAATAAAACCTACCTTGGAAGGAGGTTTCTCAACATGGATTACACTTGACGGACATCTCGGAATAATGACGTCTGCGAACATGTATGCATTGCGCCACCGTCAAGAATGGGAATATTCTAAACTAAGACCTATGTACAGGCTCACAGCAATGTGCCGAGTTTGAGGAGTGCGCCGCGGGGGCCTACCGACAAGATTGTCTCGTTTCTTGCTGAATATCGAACTCTTCGTGCTGTCCATAGTCATTGGAGGAATGACATCCCTAATGCGGTCTGGAGTTATCGAGCGTCGTGCGGTTGCCGGCTGCCGTTTTCCCGAGAGCATGCTCTTCTGTCTGGACTGCCCCATATGTTTTCAGGTAAAAGTCTTGATCGATGGTATGCATCGTCGAAATGCGTGTTCAAGAAGCTCTTCATAGTGAGGCCTATGCGGCAGGAAATCTGCCAATACAGACAAGTGACCAAGCGTCCAGTGAGAATAACACCGATTCCCCATCTCCGATAAGAACTTGTCCTAAACAAAAGAGTTCAATACTGCAATTAACGAAGAAAACGGAGGAATAGACTTACGACTTGGCTAGATCGCTGGCTCTCGCCAGGGAAGTCGACGGAGAATTCGGGGGAGTCTTGGGCATGGGGAAGTATGAATTTCACGACCAATTCCAGCTTGAACAATCTGGGAAGTTGGGACGAAATCAGGTCCACGAGCTGTGGCGATAGCGAAACGAGGCCAATGCGGAGTCGACAAAGTGCTTCGTCCCTATCCGAAACTAGATTAATGGCTTCCTCGACGTCTTCGTAGGTCCGGTAGCACCCTGTGAGGGACAGGGAGGTAATCGTCGAGGAGAAGTGTCGAAGGCACAAAATCGATGTGTATACAGGGAAGAGGTTGGAAGTAATATCCAGGACACGCAATTTCGGTAAACTGACTCCGCTCATCGCGTTCCTGATCCAGGTATCGAATGAAACTAGATCTGGTGTCATTCCAATGCCGCCGAATTGGGTTGCTCGCAGGCGTAGTGTTCGGAGACTGGCCCGGTGTGTGTTCAGAAACTGGGCGAGACCTTCAGGATCTCCGAGGTGTGTCGATTCGACCGGAATGGCGATGGACAACTCCTCGAGAACAGGTAGACGTTTGATTGCGCAAAGCATCGGGGAGAGGTCTGCGGGTTCCCATGATTGGATAGTAAGCGTTTGCAGTGTCGAGCGGAGCTGGCTGATCGCAGGGGCTAGGTGGGTTCTCAAAATGTCATTCCTCTCCGAGACAGAGTTGATGTTTTCTGAATGGATAGTCAAATGTAGCTCCTGAAGGTTTTCCACCTTGAAGGACGGGGTTAAGAGGTTCTGCATGTTCTCCAAGGACAATTCCAGGGAAAGTTTCCGGAGGTTTGCCTGGAAAATCGTCGATAGGAACGGAACGGCAGTCGCGCTTATCGACGGGAGCCCGCACCATGTCACGTAGTACTCGTTCACATTGGGCAAGCCGCTGAGGACCTCCAACATAATCTGCACGACATCCTCTGTTCGTTTAAGACTTCGCATGAGCCGAATTCGAGGATGTTTTGGGAATATCTTTTGCTCCAGCAAAAGGTTACCGATGTCCGCGAGCTTGTCTCGTAAGGAACGCCGAAGTATTGTGGGTTCTGAATCGATTTTTTCTTTCTCAAGGGCCTCCTTCAAAAATCCTGGATAGACATGCAATATCCGTACACGCTTCGCGACGGCGGGATCCCTGGATGGGCTTGTGAGTGACAACGACGGCTGAAGCGCGTAATTTGTGCGTACTTGAGACGCGCCAAACTCCTCAACATTCTGTTATCCAGATACGCGAAGCTCATCTGACGATAGCGGTAGTCCATTGCCACTTCGAAAAAGGCGCTGTTGACGCTCAGGAGGTCTTGGAGGACAGACGCCGGCAAGAACTGGGCGATATGCATCCATATTTCATGAGGAATGGCGGTCATTCCGAGGAAAATAGGTGTAGTGGGGCGACAGCTTGTCCTGGTGGTATTGGGTTAAGACCCGACAGAGAATGGAGGAGCGATAGGGCTGCTGCCATCTGGGATCTCCTTCGCCATTCAAGACAGTCAAAAAACCTGTCAGTTGCCGTGATTGTTGGACAGGGTGAGGTGACCTTGTTCCTATTTTGACTTTAATGAGCTTACGTCAGGGTCTTCTTTCAGCCTTGAGGCTGGCGATTCAGCCGAGCTCGACGTCGGAAGTCCAACTGACGATAAACTTAACAAGGACATCGTCTTCAAATCGGGCTAAAGGCGACACATGCTCTTGTCATTCCACTACGCATAGCGCTGCATAATGAACAACGGATAGTTTGTGCGCATGTTCTTGTCTGTCCTTGGCAGTCATTCATTTGCCAATGTGCTAAGCTGGATCTGAGTCTACTTTCCCTGCCAAAGTAGTAGCAGTAGCGGGTCACGATGGACCTCTCATCCTGCCGGGTCCCATCCGAGGCTTACTTACTAACGAACGGCAGCTGCTATTATGTGTTCAACTCCGTGGCTCCAGCAAGCTCAAACCGGAAGGCAAGACCACGTATTCTCTCCTTCTCTATACAGCTGTTCTTCGGCAGACGCCTTTTCGCTGGATTCGCAGAATTTGGGCGCGCCGCGCGGGACCGTATTGCCAACTATCCATTTCCTTCCAGAGATACCGGCAGATAACCGCGCCAAAACCAGACTAGGCCTCCACAACCACAACTCAGTTAGGATCAATAATGGTCGGCGTTGAATATTATCAAAATAATATTCCCTAGCTATGAGGACGAGGATGTGGCATCTGGCAACGAAAAATGACTTTTGAACCCACGGTCAAGTCCATTGCGCCGCGGCGAGAGGCGCCGCCTCTGATTGTCGACCTCGGCTTCTTCTAGGTATGTCACTTTTCGACACCCTACTTACTTCAGTTATTGATCCTTATTAAGTAACGCCGAAAGCTACCAACGTTGCTACTTTTTAGCACACAGTCGCAGTCAGCGTATGTCTTCGCAGACTTCGACCGACCTCGACATAGTCCAGGCATTGCGCAACTGGTAAGTTTAACAACTGTCTCGATTATTTCATGTGTTCAGAATGAAAGTATGACTGATTTCGGAGGCCACTTGCAATGATAAGGTTTGTCGCCGCAGGCTGTCACCCCATCTACAGTCAAGTCTTGGTAGTCTCCGCGCTCTCGCCGTCCTGTCCTAGTCTGCATTGCGTATCCCTCGCGTCAAGCTCGACAGGCTAAGATGCGGACTCTGGTCCACGCAGCATTTTAATGCCAGCTGCAGGCTTCCGCAGAGCTGGCAGATTTACAATCCCAGTAATTCTTGTGTCTCCGCTGGTTTGACGCAGGCATGGATAGCCGCAGTGACGACGCCATGATCATTGATTCATGTCGTTCTTGCCGCATTTCTCACATAGAAGGCAGCTCTCATAGCCTATTCTTGCCTCTAGACTCCAATGTACATGTCCGCGACACCCCGAAAGCTCTACTGAGAATTCTCCCACTCTGCGGTCTTACGCCGCGGCCTTCCTTCTCGAAGCTTAAAGGTTACAACGTCAGGTCGGACTCTGCCTGTGCCACTTGTGTATGTCTATGCTAAATCCGGTGTTCTTGCTGTCGCGCGCCAGAGTTAGTGGTATTGGTAAAATGACATCAACGACTACAGGGCCTGACGTAGTGTCCTTGATATTCCGATAGTGTTTTGATGTACAGTTTTCAAATTCAAGGAACCTACTCGAGTATTGGGTCGTAATGTATTATTTTACCCCGAAGAGAACTGCCGTGGCCGATGTGTAGGTTGGTGGAAACAACATCATTATTTCGTACATGTACACGGTTTCTCGAGAAAAAAGCTAGACGAAGTTGACTTATAACCCTTTGCCCTGTTGCAAAGTCTTCATCATCGGAGCGGAAGTGGCAGGTTAATATGCTAATTTGTGTTACCAATGTCAAATTCAAGAAATTGAATTCGCTTTCTTTGACCAGAATATATTTGGCTGGTTAGGAACGCGGTGTTCTTATAGACATATATATATAATCCGAGATACTGCAAATAACTCGTTTGATATCGGTATTGTACATGGCAAGTTATCTATATATCATACAGACATAACCAGAAAAGTGGTTGCCGTAAACCTTGATGCCAAAAGTTAAAAGTGTGATGAACAGAACCTTATGAAATGACCACCCTGGAAGATTCATTCATGACCGGTGCATGACCATTGGGATTTGGCAGTTGCATAAAAAGGGATGTACAAGAAAGCGGGTTGATGAGTGCGAGTTGAGTTGCAAAGCAGGATACGGGGTAACGATGTAAATGTATGAAGCGACTGATGATAATGAACTGCACATGAGTTGCGACGGACGAGGATAAGTGTAAGCGAAATCAAACCAAACAGAAGGGTATTCGGGTCATAATTCGAAAGAAGGCAAAGAAATCATCTGAGATATACAGAGAGAAGAGAACAGAGAAACGAAATGATTCTTGATTTTATATAATCTTTGTCTTGTCTAGGTGTCGAAATGAAAAATAAAATGGCTGCCGTGGTGACGTAAAAATCAGCGCGAGGCCATGGTGTTTGAGTTTTGAGGGTTATAAAAGGCAAATCCGTTGCGGCGAAAGGAAACGACTGGTGTTGAAAAAGAACGAGATAAAGCGAATGGAAACAACGAAAGACAGTGTCCCAAAAGAACGCAAAGGAAATTTAAAGTCCGATAAACGAAAAAGCAGAGCAGGAGAAAACGAGAGGCATTGAGGGGTTAGTGGCGGATTCCATGATTGTTTTTGATCGTACGATTTCGTGGGTGGTGGGCAGGCGGCGAGGGTCAACCGTTTGCAGGAGGGGTATAAACATCAAGATAGTTTGGTATTCGTGGTCGGATCGTATGACGAAATCCACAGAGAAGCACAGGCACAGAACGTGCACCAGGAGAAATATGGTGGCACATGCAATACCTCCCATCGTCAGCTTAGCACCGTTCACCGATTCAGATCAGAATCAGCGGTGGTGATAGACAACAGCGGCGTGCTCGCGTTGCTGCTCCTTGTCATGTTCCCGATGTTCGGAACACCTCTGGTCATCAACCCGCTCCCGCTCCTAGGTCTGCCCATCCCCGTAGGACCTCCTCCGCCTCCTCCAAGGCCACCTTGCTGCCAAAGCGCACCGGCGTATCCCAAAGGCGCGCTATCGCTCCGTGCTCGACTCGACTTCTTCGGCACAGTCAGGCTCGACAGCCCAGGTCCAGTACCCGACCCAGGCGACGACACGGACGACATAAGCGACATCGAATCAGGCGAGTTGATTCCGTTCACGCCGACGCCGGCGCCGCTCTCGTCAAGCCGCTGGCGCTTCGTACTGCCTCGTCCGGACGGCGGCGGGTCGCATGATCCGTCGTCGAAGAGCTCCATAGAAATAGAGCCGGGAGACGATTGCAGCGGTGTCGACGACGCGGTCTCACCGCGGTAGCTGGTGACGTGCTGGAAGCTGTGCTGCCGCGACAGCGAGTGCGACTGGTGGGCGTGTCCGTGATGCATATGCGACGGGAAATCTGCTGCAGTCGGGCTCGAATTCGGGCTGCTGAGGCTATGCATGGCATGCATATTCATCGACAGCGGCGGGGGGTACCGCGAGGTTGCGGTCGGGGACGTGACGTAGATGTTCGGACTCTCTGATGAGTCCAGGAGGTCACTTGGGAAAGGAGGGACTGGTCCAGGAAAACAAACTCAGTCAAGGTACCAAAGGAGCAACAGAAAGCGAGGAAACTGACCAGCACCCGGGAAGGATTTACCCATGACATCCCACAACCTCCCAACGACGTTCACCAACTTGTCGACTTTACGTCTTTCCGCAGCCAGCTGGTCCCACATGCGCATATTGTCATCCCTCATGGCGTTCAGCTGCGCCGCAACCTGTACCAATTAGAGAGGAAAAAACGTCAGTAAGTATCCGAAGAACCATGCACGAAAGAAACAGCGAGATGGACGCGTTGATGCCCGACAGAAAAAGGAAGAAGATGACCTCAAAAGGTAGAAATACTCACTTCGCCCGGCAGCTCAACGCGGTGCTTCATAGCCGGATCGGGCTCGAGGGCCTTTCGCTTGATCTCGTCCAGCAGGTCCTGGCGACCACGGAGGAACTTGCTATGTGAGAATTCCCAAGTTTGCGCGTCCGTCGAGGTCCTTTGTGCCCGAGGTGTCTATTGGAGGTAACCAGCCAGTTAGTCAATAAAAAGAGATCCATATTCAGATGGCGTAAACGTACCCTGTTGATTTTATGGAACCCGTACATGTTGAGCTGCCGCACAAAACTCGAGAACTGCGAATTTACAGGTTAGATGGCCCTGGTTGCTCGCATATGTAAAGTGAATCCACTGACGTTATTGTGCTTGAAATGCGAGCCCAAAATGCTGCGGCTGAATTCTCCAACATTGGAGACAACGAACGACGTCCCAAGCTCTGTCCAGGCGATGAACTGGGCAGACTTGGGATCACTGATCATCCTGGAAGAAGAAAGCAAGTCATGTTAGCAGTGTAACCTTGGTGGGTCGAGATATAACGTCATCGAGAAAGAAAGCCAAAAACAAGAGGCAAGAGGAGATAAAGACAGCTGAGAAGAAGAGGTGCAAAGGAGAGAACAATATAACTCAAAAAAGAAAGGAAGAAAGAGAAGAGAAGAGAAAAAAACAAAACCAAAAGGACCACGAAGCAACGAAAAGTGATGTCATCCTTTCCTCCTCCCACAGCAAGACCTGTCGAGTGACCCGCGAATATTGTCGTATCTCCGCCTGCAACGATGCGGTTCAACACTTCTGCCTCCTCATCCTCGATCTTATCCCTCTCTTCCCATAAAATCTGATCAAATCTGCCTCGCGTTCGAAAATTCGAGTACATATCCCCAAACGACGTCCGTGACGAGACCAGACCACTCCATTTCATGCCCCCAAGGCTCGAAAAGGTATTGCAACCTGTCCATCCCATCTTCATCCCCATGGAAACCGCACAGACGGCTTCAGAAAGCTCCAGAATTAGAGTCGGAACTGTGGGGTACGAGTTACAAGCGGTTCGGGGAGGCCAGGCACCTGACTCCAGACTTGAGTGATTGGGTGACGAGCTGGGGGGATGACGGCCGGCTGGGTGACGAGAAGCACATTAAAAGTAATACACGATGCTTGATACTTGATGGACACCAATGGTAAAAAAGACAAACAGACAGGCATATGACGGTGGCACTTGTTGAAGCATGTCGCAGCGATGATAGATGGCTACAATGAGAGGATGGGTCGAAGAGAGTTTAGGGGATGACACGATGTTTTGCTGTGTACATGTTTCGTCCATGGCGTTCCTTATCGGCTGGAAGTGATAATTAACGGAGGCGGTAAAGGGAGTGGGGTTCGGGAATGGCGGTACGCGATGTACAGTCTTGAACGCCTGTGAAACGACAGGAAAATGTGGGGCCGTGCATCCCAGTAATTGAAGAAGACCTCCTGGTCCTGCTGGTCCGCCAGCGTCCCCACGATTCCACGCACAATGTATCAACGCCGAAAAGGCCAAGCACGCGCAAAAGGACCGAAGAAGCTGGATAGAAACTGGTAGCGAGAAGGTCAAAGAGACCGGACTCGCAAATAGACGTGTGTCGACGTCCTGTTGGCCGCATCAAGGGATGAGACGGGAGAGTATTTTTATGTTTATCTTCTTCGTGCCGCTTGCTATTGGGAGGATGGGTTTGCTACTTTGATCACTGCGGCTATCCTGGTCGCTAATAGAAATACAACCAAAAGGGGCGAGGCGGAGAAGGAAGTGAGGGACCGCATACACGAAGTAAACGAAGTGTCCGGAAATGGAGGGTGGTGGTACTGATGCTGGGTAGGGTGCGCCGGAAGGTATATCATATGCCATGGCATGTATGCGCGAATCCAATCCGAATCCAGCATATCTTCTTCCCTTGTGAAAGCAGCGCATGTCTTCCCTGTTCGATGGCTCTTTCCATGACTTGAATATGTTCCTCCGCGGGCTCACGGTCCTATGTGGCGGCAAAACCGCTTCTCGTCGATTGTCCAGGGTTGAAAAGGCAGGATATCCTCACAGAGCAAGATATATGCGCGTTTGGTGTCCAAGATGAGTGGCAACGAGACAGGCTCTATGACGGCGACGATGAATCACGACACATGCCCCTCATCGAGCTCGATGTTCCTCCGGACGCTCTCTTTTGTCAGGTTGCTAAATTCCCCTGGTTCCTGCTGATCGACACCGCCTTCGACGACGATCCCAAACGCTATTTGAGATTCGCCACCGGTACGGCGCCCTGGTGTGGGACAAGGCACACACAAACAGGGCACCTCGACCAAGAGAATATAGAGCGATAGACGACTCCATTAAAAGCATGGAACACTTGCTCCTGGATTTTGCAAACCAGCAAGCCGAGTCGCAAAGGTGAGCGCATATACACATCTGCAGAATTGCCTCCGTCCACTGCAACTTCCAATAAGGCACTTCGACGGAAGCAAATAACCTAAAAACAACCCACCCCACGATCTTGGCAACATTTTAACGTTCGGGGTTGAACGCTGATAAGGTTGATGGTCGTCCGTATAAATAAATGCTACAGAGCCGATTTGCAGCCCATCGGAGGGGCACGCACAAGGCCGGGGCAGAAATAGCAGATGGAAGGACGAGAAAGATAAAATCAAAACGGAAATTCGAAAGGCGATGCTGGCTCGCACCCCACGGAGACGCAGGGAAAACAAAGGAAAATGCGAGGCGTCAACAAAACAATATATCGGATATTGCATCTAAATGCAATAAATCGCATATATATATCCGAAACAGGCGGACACCAAAATGACCCCGCCCATCCATCCAGCCAAAAAAAAAAAAGACGATAAAAAGGACAGAAAAAACGAAAAACTCACTGATACAGCTTGGTCACAAAGTTGTTCGTCGCGAGAGGCTTGCCGAGGATGTTCATCGTCCCGCCCACACCGCCAACCATCATCCCGAACGAGTCCTCCGCGCCGCTCGTACTTCCGCTTCCATCCACCGGGCTGCCGCCGCCTCCGCTCCCGCCCCCCGCGCCTGCACTTCCGCCCCCTATGGACCCCGCCGTGCTCGACCCGCCGTAGGCCGTGCGCACCTCAAGGTCATCATATGATGCCGCCGACGCAAGCTCCATGGCCGCGTCCCGCGACTCGTCGTCGTACATGCTCTCCTCAACGAGCGTGGGGTTGACGTTGATGCTCAAACTGTCTGCGCCGTTCCCTCCACCGCCAGAACTGGGCCCTGCCGACGCGCTGGGGGCTGCATTGCCTGTGAAGCTGCGCTTGCGGGGCAGCTGCGATGCAGGCGAGGTGCCGGAGGACGAGGAGCGGGAAGGTCCTGGAGTGCGACGGGCGTCGTACCCGCCAGACGAGCCAGGCGGTGCACCCTGATCGTCATAGTGCCCGGGGCTCTGCTGGCCGGACGCACTCTGGCTAGGGTCAAAGGTGAACGGGGACTGCATGTGGTTGTGCGCATGACCGTGGCTATGTCCGTGGCCAGGATGGTGGTTGTGAACGCCATGGCCGCTATGGAGATGATGGTGACCAAACGGGTTGGTAGACGGGCTGATTGGGGTGACTGGTGACATCGCCGTCGCTGCGGACGGGGCGTTGATGGGCGAGAGGTTGGTCGGGGACGCAACCGTCAGGGAGGAGAGATTGAGGGATAGCGAGGACGTCGCTCTGTTCAGCGGATCGCCTGGCGGTCTCTCTGGCTGCTGCTGCTGTTGCTGCTGGGCTTGTGCCTGTGCCTGTGTCTGGAAGAACTGAGAGTAGTGCTGTCCATGATCGCTGGCAGGCGGCGATGGAAAGGAGGCCTGGGGGTGGTTTGGCGCGAGGAGGTGGGGTGGCCACTGCGGTTGGCGCTGGTGGTAGTGGGTGTCGGTGGGATATGCGTCCATGTTGCGGGGATTGTGGTTGGAATGCGACTCGTATTTACCTATGCGCCATGCAAGGATCCTCCGTCGAAAGAGAAAAGAAAGAGACGGACTCTTTTTTTCTCGATCCTACAAAAAAGGGCGTGTAATTCGGACTCAAGGTAATACCCGATCTCAGATCAAAATGCTTCAACACCCCTGCGACTCTCTTCCGACTTGTTTTATTTTATCCAACAGACACACGTATCAGTTCCTTCAACTTCACATTCTCCCGCATCTCGAAGGCTTTCTCGCTCTTTCTTCTCTATCCTAGGTCAACTTTTGGCTGACACGTAAACAGCAGCTCATCCGCCCACATGTCGGCACATGTCAACCTCATGGTTCGATGTGGAACGAACGCGCATCAGCTCGTTTTCAACGGCCGACCCCAGGCTGGATCATGAAAATCTCTCCCTCGTTTTTCAACTCTATATTCAGGATCGATAACCATGAGATCTCGACTTTTCGGTCACATTCCCTTTTCTTTGCGCTTCGCGATCACGGAAGACAAACATTCTGTCAAGTTCGCCCCTGCTTTTCCCTATCTAGACGGACTTCCCCGCTCTCCTT
Source organism: Galerina marginata (assembly GCA_023014335.1). NCBI lineage: Eukaryota > Fungi > Basidiomycota > Agaricomycetes > Agaricales > Galerinaceae > Galerina > Galerina marginata. Next base: position 1,344,214 of record JAECYW010000013.1, on the reverse strand, counting down.
TCAATCCCCGCGAACTTCATTACCGCAGACAAGCATCGCGGCCCGACGCTTCTCTGTCGGACCCCAGCATCCCTTGGATTGTCCAGAGGTCACACCCTCTCAGGCGTCTCTAAATAATCCCCTTTCAAGCTCGCCGAAGCCGTCATCCTACCCTTCTCAGTCCCACAGAACCGGAAACCCATAAACCTCCCCGCATTGCGCAGTTCGACCATTCCCACTCCTCCGTCAGTTCAGCCCCCGCTCACCTCACTTACCCGTAGCTGCCAACACCGAAAGAAGCAGCGGTTTGCAAAGGAACCTCACCGTGTGCGTGGAGGCAACCCAAGACACAGATACGCATATTACACATATGTGTTCGCCTCATACATATCGAGTAATCCAGGGCCTCGCTAACGGAGAAGTTTTCGGAGGTTGAAAAGGCGCCGGCTCCTCGACAAATATAGGATGCTCACACCGTCTCGCTGACCGCATCACGGCCGCCCCAGCGCCCCTGCCACGCGCGTGAAGCTTGGAAACTGGCCGGAGCCCACGCATTGACACCTCCCAGCACTCGCGTAAGTACATAAATGGCGTTTTTACACGATGCGGGCTGGCGCGATGCGTTCACTGCAAACAAGCCGCGCGTGATAACTGCTAATTGTAAACTTATGAAGGCACGAAATCGAAGTCCACCGAGATGTGTATCATATGGTCCCTCGAACGCTTTTCTGTGAACACTGGGCAATCGGCGTACATCTGGTACCGTCAGGGTACACATTCAATGATACTCCATGATTGATTGATGCTTCTTTAACTTTCCTTGCAATTTAAAAAGGCTCAAAGTCGCCTCCTGGATGGCGGAGGGTCGAAATATTCGTGAATCCAGCCGACCCAGATCCAGTAAGCATCATTGATACCATGATCGCAACCCTCGAAATTTAGGTGAGGCCTGAGTAGGAGGTTGATGAACTGGGTCGAGCATCACCGTAGAATCCGGACCTCGTTCGAACGAACCCGTTCGGTCTCGGAGAAGGCTCAGTACGAGTGCTATGCTAAGTTTATTCTGACGACGTCTCCCTCCGTTGCGTATGGACTCGGCGAAGGATGGACTGAGTAACTCCGAGGATTCGTTGCCTCTACTCATCCACCCGACCATCAAGGCGGAAGTTATTACCATGGATAGCTATTCAAAATGCGAGGACCTCACACATACTCATGCCTACCACTTGCCTACCGTCTCCCATTTAAACTCGTCTCCTCGTCGTCACCGGCCAAATTCCAAGCGACTCAGTCAATCAAGACACCCAATCAATCCGTCAAATGCCCGTTGGTCGGAAGCAATACGGGTATACTTTCAATCCTAGGCCCTTCATAACGTCAAAATAGACACGCGCGCCACTTAGGTGATGCCGAGTACTCAGATCGTGTTCGAATGTCAAGAAGCGAAACAATAGCATCGAAGCCCCATGAGCAGAAACAAGTCAAAAAAGTTGTCTGGTTTAGTTTCAAGACAATGAAACGAGAACAACCCTCGAGCCTGCATTGATCACCTGTAACACTACCAACTCAATAGATACTCCAATAGATAACACACGCGCACTTTGAGGGATGCTACCTGATGATGGTGAAGGAGTTAAATCTATTGACGCCTGCACCCTTCTCCGATCGCACATGTCAGTGGAGATATTTACGTACCCCGAGAGTTTAAACATAGCCTAAGAGTGGCAATGAGCATGATATTCCACCCGCCGCCTGCGACTTGTAAAATAAGGACTTGATACCGCCGGTGCCGTCAAGTCTTGTCAAGGCGGCGCTAACCTGACCTCAAACGCTTCAGAGTCATGTTTTACCGCGCATAGGTGGACCCATGGATAATCAAAGGTCGGCGCGTCCTCATGCTGAGCCAACCCCCGATCGAGTTAAACGCGTTCCAAAGGTCGTCCCCTCGTTGTTCTGTTATTAATATCGCACCGAAAACTACTTGTCATCCAATAATAGGTACTCCAGCTAACCCAGCTCCCATATCTCTCGGACTGCAATGTACCCCAGGTGGTCAAAGTACTGTAGAATCTATATAATGTCACTATGAGGTGGCCAAGGTAGGGTAAACATTATACAGCCATCCCCCGACTTCGTCGCTTCACAGCTCGGGCAATAACTGGGCGGCCGGTCCCCTGGGCTCTCCGTGGTACCCAGTCCTACAGGCATTAAAATAAATCCATTGACTGACGACAAACCCGACCTCTCAACCGCGCAGGCCGTCATACTCTGTCTAATACCCACACGGCGGTGTTTATTCCAACGATGACCCATACTCGTACATGCTTCACCGTTGAAAACTCGCACAAGAACCAGCGCCTAAACGCATCCAGGACGGCATCGCGAGGCTTAATCGGTTCAGTGTCCGTGCCATCCGCCGGCGCCACATCCCTCGGGGCCTGATCGTGTACCTTGCGCATACATAGCACCAACTAGCAGGTCTCAGGCTCTTTCATGATATCCCGCGAACGTGAGGACGCGTCCGAACCCTATTTAAAAATAAATATCGAGCACAGACACGGCGAGGTCTTCATCCCCATTCACCCAATCATTGTATGGGCATTACGACTTTGGGTGATTGTAGCGATCCCTCGACTTGGGTATAACTGACGTCGGTAACATCTGAGCAATGACCATACAGCGTCGAGTATTCCCCATAAGTACGGGCGCACTTGTGCGCTCTTCGTTTGCAAGCTTCGTGGACGAACTGACAGTCAAGAAATAAGTCGGACAATGCAGAAGGCGATCCCTGACGTGTATATCGTTCAGTCGTTCACCTGAGCGAGAAACGGTATATAGTCATGTGTGAATCTGAATCTGAAGAAGTAATGCACCGTCATACCCAGTTTCTAAAATAACCACGACTCTCTCATGCAGACTTTCCTTATCGGTATCATGACCTCAAGGGTGGGGGCGATAAGGTCAATACCTGGACAGAAAGACGGGGAGGGAAAGACAGACAACAAGTAACGATTCGACCTTCCCGCGGAGCAGGATGGGAAGACGTCTCTTATCTGGCTCGCTCTGGCTTTCATGTCAATGGGGATCCAAGAATAAGAATAAATAATTGCGTACGTGACTCTGAGACTTCGACTTTCGGACAACATACCCATTTCTTGACCGAGAATCATTGCTTAAGGTCGTTATCGGCAATTCAATATACGAATAGAAAGGATTGACAACATTTGACCACTATTCAGTTGGCGCAATTAAAGGTCGTAATCGGGCCGGTGAGTGTAGACCCTTATTCTAGATAGATTTTCCATGATTTGCAAGACATGAACTGAAGTCTGGATGAACATGGCGGGGATCACTTGAGATTAATTAATGGCCAATGGGTGATTTCATTAAGAACCTTGAGCATGACAGCGCCTTCCGCTGATTGAATACGTATATCTACTAATTAGAAGCAAAATCATGCTATGGGATTGTTTACAAACCGTAGGTGAGCTTGGGCAGATTTGACATTGATATAAGAAAGCCATGCATTTGCAAGGGAAAGTGAGCGGCTATGAATTGGTATCCATTGGTAAAGGACTACTGTCGGTCAATTCGTGCATGTCATCTCTTTCAGGATGCGCTGGAAGTCCCAGCGGAGGATAAATCGTTCGAGGAAGTTCACTCAAAACGAGGGTTGTAAATCTATTGATGACTGATTTACGTCACTTGCCACAGTGTGGCGTACTCCCGTTTCGGCCAACATGCCGGCATGCCGAAAGCTCGCCAACTTAGGCAACACCTCGCAAAAGATACGCTAATAATACTAACCATTCACGACGAATGAAAGGAAAAAACCAAGTTCATTTTGAAAACACGAGAATGTCTCTCACGAGCGTGGATGCGCACGGAGCAACGTTAAACGTGGTGTGTGGTAGAGCGGTGGCGCAATTGGTGGAAAACGACCCGGATTAGCGTCAGGTGCTCGGGGCGCATGGGTACCCATCCGCAAAACTTGTACTTAAGAGGAGTCGACCGCCTCACCATATTTACGAACGTGCGTCCAGCTACTCGAGTAAAAGAGGCACAGAATGTGGTCACAACTGGAGGATAGCTAGTGAGCAAAAATAGATTGGCAAGATACCAAGAAGGCGTGAGATCAAAGGGCAGAGATAGAAGTGGGAGAGTTAAACCAAAGATATTGTATATAGTCCAGAGAAATGGTGCACCAAGGAAAATAGGAAATGCCTCTTGGGGATTAACTTGAAGTTGACTCCCAGTAAGTCACACAATCAACGAATGAGTGAAAAGTCTGCGGCCATTGACTGTCAACAGGTCGAAAGTTCTGCCCGACGAATGCACATGGTAGATAATAATGCTCAAAAGATGCCTATTCCTGACAGAATTATCCTACCTAACTAGACCTATCAAGTTGCAAAACAAGGCAGCCGTGTAGATGTAGTTCATGAAACCCTACACTCTTACCTGCTTGAGATGTGCATCATACGGAAGGACCTTAACAAGACTATCCCAAGATTCCGAAAACTCTATCTTCGACAAAAAATAGACCGATTTAAAAGTCTTTGTTTCCCATGCTATATATTTAGGCTGACAGGCACAAGCGGAGCATGGGTCAGGGGTCCCATTTGCCAGTCCTTCCTCGTAAGCGGTAATGACTATGAAAATTGTGTACAGACAAGAAAGCATCGCAATAATAATGATAATGAAGCATTCCGGTTGGGGAAAAAATAACAGCATAACATCCATTATGGATTTGAAAGTGTCATGTTATGACTATTTCGAAAGTTATGAACCTGTACTTCGATTGTGCGCAAGGGAATTTGCGAATAAGCGATGGCCTAGCATTTTCCAGGAGCTGCTCTGTAACGCTAGGGCTCTCTCGATACCCCTTAAGAAATGCCAGATTACACCGAATAACCAAGGAATTGAGAGAACAGAATTTGACTTCTGAGAATAGGGCATCAAGTTCCAAGGAATTGGACTGAGAAAAGATATCGTTGTAGTCAAGCTGACGCGTGATGATAAAATGGAAGTGTATTTGAAGATTTTTGAGGGATGGAGGAAGGAAGTCGTCATGAAATATACGACCAATCTCAGCTGCGATACCGTCGCTGAAAAGGCTCTTCGACGGAACCAGTACGACACTGTGTAAGTGGGGAAGATGGCGGAGGGTAAAACGTGAAGGCGAGATGCGCATAGCTGCAAATTAAAGTGATCAGAAAAATTCCACGGAGACTCTGATTTATATTTACAGTATTTAGATAGCTTCAGCTTCAGTTGCTCCAGAGCGCCTGCTGCAAAAATGATCGCAGTCGCTTCGTCCCACACCCTTTGCTGGGTCCAGTCAAGACAGAAGGTGATATCCTTGAGCTTTGAAAACAGGAAGTTTGATGAAATGCGGCTGTCAGGTGTCCAATCCAGTACGGCTTTAAGTGAATATGTACAATCTGTCTCGATGGATTCTGGGAACAGGGCTTCACTGCCGTCGAACTGCTCACAATCAGAGGGTGATGTTTCACCTCCTGCCAGGATCACAGTGTGGTTAGGTCTTGAATGCAAAAAGGACACCTGCGTGAAATAAATGTTCCTAATTGAAGAATGTCTTAGTAGATCCACAGGTAGGCCACGGCACTGAGAAAGGCGCAATGTCTTCAGAGCCTGGTTACGGCAGACCACCTGTAGAGATGGAATAAGATCCCGGTGAAGCTGATATCTATGGAAAGACAGAGACAACGAGCACGGAGCAGTCCCAGTTTTGAATAATCTTCTAAGTATGAAAGGGACTGCAGTATTGTCATCCAATGCACTAAACTGGAGGGTTAATTCGAAGTTCTTGATATGTGATGCAATCCCAGTTCGCTCCGAATCTGGATCGGCATGGATGAGCTGGCAAAGATTACGTAGGCGTCTTCCAATAACTTGAAGACGGTTGAGTGTGTATCTCAGGTCGCCATTATAGACGGAAAGTAGGATGACATTGGAAAAAAGATGTGAGTGGGCTTGATAACGGAAGTGGTGGGAGACGAGAGCCGCTGATGAGAGTGCGCTGTGACGTTCCGTTTCATTTGGAATTTGTTCCAAATGCGCCACGATGAGGTTTTTAAGCTCGGGCGGGAGGTTTGGAACCATTGGAGTCCAGTACACCAGTGAATGAACGATGTCGGTGTTAGAGTCTAGAACGAATAGCTCAGTCTTACGTTTGAGACGACGTGGAACAACTGTATTAGATACCTCGAATAACCAGGTAACATGAGACGACGTGGAAAAACTGAGGGAAAAGGAGAAAGAGGAATACGACGAATGCCAACAGTCGGCGGGTAAAGCAAACCGTAAAAACGAATCGTCCGTGGGTTGCGGGACAATTGGTCAGGCTATCTGGGTCGATTAAAAACTCCGCGACGTTGGCCAGAAGTGGTTACTCTCCGCGCTCATCTAGATATCTGCTGTTCAGTGTTCGCATGGCCGTCGACCTGACTAGCTTAAAGGGCTGTACTATATCATTATGGTATACTTTCGGTCTTTATTGGAGAACGAGACAAAAACTCGATCTTGCTCTCGGCGAATATCCAATGTTCTATCTTGAATTTTTCTAACACAAGAACGTTGCAGACAGAATCAATATGACCCCTTGGCTCTGTTACAGTCTCTTCGTATTTTTCTACGTGCAGTCCGAGTCGTGGTTTCCAATTTCAGTAGCGCCAAGTTCAATGGGAAAAAATGGGATTCCTTATGCCACACTTCCAGAGCCTTTCCAAAAGAGTTTCTTTCTTCGTTGGAAGTAGTAGCCTGCTCGGAGCAGGCTATTTCAAGTTTGTCGGTGGGGTCTCTGGGGCGGATGTGACAAATTGGCAAAGTAACGTAACATGGAGAAAATGCTGGACACCACAAACATAAAATATCTTCGTCTAGTGCACAAGAAGTGAACACAGAAAAAATTGAATACCTGTGGAGACGAGGTCAGTAGAAAGGGATGATATCGTTGAAGTTCAAAGGAGGCAAGGGACAACCCTAACCCCTGTGCAAGGCGTCGTGAAGAATCGGACAAAGATTCCCACGCATATTTCCATCCAACCAGCTGGCCGTCCTCCCTTCCGCATCTGCAAAACTCTATACACGAATGGCGTCCAGGATTGCTTTCAGCTCTCTGCGAGCAGCTGGTGGGTTATATTTCACCATTTTCTGCCCTTGTGGTCGCTAATGAGCACACAGTTCGACCCCGAGCACTCGTTGCTCTTCCCCAGAGCCTCAGCGCGTAAGACCAACTTCCATGTCCTGCCCATCGCGACCAGCAACTGACGTTTCTTTTGGTTTTTTCAACAATGAAGTCGATCTATGGCCACGAACCCCACACCTCCTGCCGAACGCGCCTCAGAGCTCATTGAGAAGCTACCGTCATCCTCTAACCTCATCACGAAGACTGGCACCGCCCTTCTCGGTGCAGGAGCTATTGCCACAGCCATCTCGCAGGAGCTCTATGTTGTGAACGAAGAGACAATAGTCCTAGTGGCCTCGGCCATCGTGTTCACGTACATCGCCAAGGTGCATGGCGACCCGTACTTTTTTATTTTCGTTGCTGACAGACTTTCTGCCACTATCCAGGTTATGCGTGAGCCCTACTCTCAATGGGCGGAGGGTCACATCTCGCGCATCAAGAACATTCTCAACGATGCACGTGCTGAGCACACTGGTGCCGTGAAAGAGCGCATCGACTCTGTCGGCCAAATGAAGGATGTTGTCTCTGTTACCGAGGCTCTCTTCGCTCTTTCCAAGGTTCAACATTAATACCTCTGCCTGTATCCGTGTATCTCAACTTCGGTTCTGCATATATAGGAAACTGCCAAACTTGAGGCGGAGAACTTTGTTCAACTCCAAAAGGTCACCCTCGCCTCTGAGCTCAAATCTGTCCTTGACAGCTGGGTGCGTTACGAGCAGCAAGTGAAGGAGAACGAGCAGGCCGACCTCACCAAGACTGTTATCGACAAGGTCGTTGCTGCCCTCAAGGACGAGAAGACCCAAAAGGATATTCTGGCCAGCGCTGTTGCCGAAGTTGAACGTATGCTCCAATACCCTCCTTTTCCTGTCAGCTTTGTGTTAATTTTTCTTTTCTCTACTATGCAGAGCTTGTCAAGAGCAAGGCTATTTAACTTAGTCGCTATCGTTGTTCGTCATTCGTCATATTAAGGATCCAATAGACGTGTTCTACTTCCAACCCGAAGGAAAGCAAATCCTAGGCATCAAAAAAAGTAGCATCAACTGTCAACTCGACGACGAATACGACTTTATGTCTAAGGCAATTATCTGACCGTAGCAAATCTTTGCTTAATGAAATGCATACCCTCTGTGCTCTCCGTCAGGTGGTCTTTTTTAAACCTTTACCAGGTACTACGGTAGAATTAAGCACTCATACCGTGCTGTAAGGACTGGCTGACGAAAATATGTCTGAGGTATTCGTCACACGCGTGGGCAAAGTAGCAGTTATCAAGAGGCCATGCATTGTGAAAGATGAGCCACTTATTCATCCGTCGGACTAGAAGCGCGGAGAAGTTCATGATGACATGACTGGCATTGGTAAAGCTTAAGGGTGCGCCGAGTTATCGCACAGGAAGATGCGCTGTTTACAGTGGATGATGAAATTAAATATGATGATATGAACTATTGTCGGAGAATACCAATACCAGTCCTGTTAAGATTTTTCCACAATGGGGTCTTGAAGGTCCAAAGAGTCCCAACCGCAGCTTTTTCTTCACAGGATATGATAAGACGGACTAATTTTGTCGGCGACTTCTGTAGATCCTGATGTTATAGATGATGGCGCTGTGATATGTATAGCATACTTGAATACCACGTCTTGCGGGAAGAGCAGTCGAGAATTCGAACTATACCAGCATACATGCATATGACTTATTATAGTCTCTGTTTGCAAGAAGGAGCAAGGCCGAGTCCTACCTGCGAGCCCATGTTTTCATTTTGGAAGAAATGTTGCGCCTGGACGTTATCGTTACGCTCATTAAAGAGCCTGAGATTGTCATAGAAGCTCGCATGTGGCCAAAATAAAACTGTCCACGAAGAAGTCATACTGTTGCTAAGGTCATATTTTCAGCTGCTAGCGCCTGGTCCAGAACTTGAACGAGATTCCCAGTGAGGCGAGGCACGGGAGATGAAGCCAGCCTATTCCAAGTTTTGCGGTAGCCTTGAAGAGAAGATAACTGAAAGACTCGTTTGCCTTTCATATAGTACAGTCGGAAAATTTTAAATTATGCGACATAGATCCACCCAGGCTCCGGAGAAGCCATCCGCCTAGAATTTCAGTACTTGGAAATGAGAGACAAGGTCCAAAGTCCAGTAGGATCAGATCATCATGGAATTCATATTGGTACCAGGATATCGATCAGATGGACCTCAAATCTGAAAGCCGAAGGGATAAAGCTGGTGTAGAACGGGTGTAGAACTTCTCGAGGTCGAGGTGAAAGGGTGCGAGGTGAATGGCAGATTCGACTGAGAGAGCAAGTTATCCGAAAACCTGAGGCGGTGATGACGCCTGCTTGGATCTGGGGCTGTTATCCTTACCTACAATTAGTAGTACAAACCAAACTCCGTCGCAGGACGCGGACCATGCTGTCTTGAGCTCTTGCTCCTCCGACAAGCCCTCCGACAAGACCTTTCAATTTTCTACCATGGCAATATATAAGACGCATTTGTGACAATGCTGCCGTGATTCGATGCCAGTAAGTCCCGAAAGATTGGCTGAATCAAGCACTTCATCTGCCATTTATCTAATCTGGGCATATAGATTGATGAAATGGTTACCATTCGGCAGCGGTCCGATGCTAATATGACGCGCGACGTTCACGGCTGGAGGTGCACCATCAGCAAATATCTAAACTTGGGACGCTCAGCAGTGTCTTTGAACACAAAGTGTGCCAATTTATTGTCATAAACGGCAAGAACTGTCACCGACTGACAGGCCGAAGAGTTTTGGTCTTCTTTTTAATGAATGTGAGGGTGGGGATGGGGAAAGGCAGTCATGGGATGGCTATCTGTTTCGAGGTCCCGAAGCCATATAACTCCGGTTGTGAAAGTCGTCAATGCGGCTTTGGGTTTATGACCTTGGCTTCACGAGGCAGTCGTGACTACTGACGACGACCCATCTCGTCAAAGGTGGTAAGGCATCTGCACCTCCCTGCCACCCTCTCATCCAACGCCTTTATCAGGTAAACCTCTGTCTATTGCCGCTCCTTAGGCGCCCCCTATTCTACGTTCTGGCTTCATCTTTTGACTATCTGCCGCTCTTTCCTGGATGCCGCAAACTCGGCGGCAGGCCAGGTACTCAATACTACCTCTCGTTCTGGGTTGGCTCCTTTCCCCCCACTCCTTGATCATCCTTGTCGTCCTCGTCTTCGTACAGCCCACTGTGTCCCAGGAATTGCGTAATCTCTCTCTCCCCGTGACATCATCTCAGATCGTCTACACTCCGTTCGTCTGCAATGCTACGACCGTGTCGATTAACCCCCAGGCATGTGCTGGTGCATGGTGAGTGAAGAGTGGCTTGAATATCTAACGTCACTCCTAATTGTGTATTTGAAGGCAACTCTCCAATTCCTCAGACCCCGATTCCACCACAGTTTCCTCGTCTGGCCCCTCCTCAACCTCTGCCAATATTATACCACAACTATTCCTTCAATTTCGAGGTATGGCGAAGTGATAAACATTGAAATCATCATAAATAATATCTCCCAGCATTTAATTTATCCATGACGACCCTTCCTTCTTCGAACGCGACCATGAATGTGACCATTTCAGCGAACGGGGTCGTTGTTTCTCAACTCTTTGATTCTTCCTTGGGCGCTCTTGAAATTGTAAACCTTCCGGAAAATGACACTTCCCTGCTAACCATCACATTCCTTGCTTCGTCCACGCCAACGCGATTCGACCTCCAAACTCTAACAATAACTGTTCCTTCTGATTCGTGCGTCTCTTTTCTTCGTTGCTGGGAATTGTCTGATCGTATTAACTTAGGTCTGTTACGTCCCTTCTGCCTCAACCCACGTTGCCCCCATCAATATCTCTCCCTATTTTTCCTCTGCCAACTAGCTCCTCAACATCGTTACTCACAACTCCAACTTCAAGTCCCAAGTCCCATATAAACAGGAAAATGATCGCTGAAGCAGTAGGCTTAACTGTGGGACTCGGTTTAGGGCTCACGGCCGTTGCACTAATCGCGCTGTATTATTGGAAGCGACGTCGACAACGAGAGATGGACGTTTCGATGGAAGAGACGAGGTCTGGATGGAACCGTGAAAGAATTAGACACGTCTAAAGGGCCTTACCTATCGGTCAATTCAACATTATTATTGAGCTAATCTTGTGTATTCTATCATCATAACACATAGCCATCTATTTCAATATTTCTGTCGACACCGTTGATAGACATGTGGTAAGCGCTATCGCCGTCACTGGGATGAAGTACAAGTTGTGATCAATTGATGCAAGAACGCTGAACAGCAGCATGGCCTAAGATCAACCCGACAACGGATGCTCGAGGTGCGCTGTAATCTATTCTACATTCTAGTATTTGATCATGACCACCAACCCACTAACAAACAGTGCCCAACCAAACGCATCCCACAAGCCAGAAGATTCTTCATCACTGCGATCAACGGTCGTGCGATAAAGCGGCAATGCGCCATATGATTGGTAGTGAGCAAACTGGCTGTCTTCTGGAATGTAGGCACCATAATAGGCCGACTGATATCTTGAAGCATAACTGTCTATCGGCGGAGGATAACAAGAAAATCGGGTTAGCACTTGTCTTAAGAAGTTGAGAAACGTGGAGCACATACCGGGTTCTATTCCTTCCTCTCCAAATCCCAAGCACCTCAAAAACCAAACGAAAATGCTTCTAGGAAGACCCCAAACGACGTAGCAAACAACTTGGAAGGGGAACTTAGGATAGTACGACCAGAGGATAAAGAAAAGGCCGGTTAAGATAGGATGCGCGATAGCTGAAAACGAAGCAAATCTCTTATCAGTCCATTGTAATCGATAAAAGACTGGACTCGCCTGTCGCGTCCCATCCATTAGCAATTAGCTCCAGAATTCCTTCGAAAGTAGGAACTGGGACACATATTTTCGTCGTGGGGACCATTTTACGCCGTAGGGTGAAGGTGAGAAGCAAGCGGCGAGAAAGAGAAGAGGGCCTTATATACTCTAAAATAAGCGCCCACAACGCCAGTTCGCACGCTGTGCAGTCGGTCCAGCTGACTATGCACCTGACTCCCTCAACGGTATGTTACGCCATAACGCCCCTCCTTTAGTACCAAAATCGCCGATGACCATGACCCAATCGCGGAAGCGAAAACTTCTGTTCGCATATCTCGCAGACGAAAGAACATGGATCAAACATGGATGGCAAATCGGACAATGCTAGGATGCGTGTAGCTCGCCTCGAAAACGCTTGGGATTCCTTCAAAAATCAAGAAATTTCATATCCTCGCAGAAACCCTCTCCATCATCGCCTCCCGTAAAATTTAGATGCTCTCTAACCACGTTGGTGTGCACACCTCCACGCCACTGCCCTTTCCCATGATCCAACTTCCTCTCAACGGCTCAGCAGAATGGAAAATGTTGAAGAAACATCAGGTGGTCGGGCAGATCAGCAAGACATCCTTTACTAGGACATGGAATCTAAACACGATAAGCCTATCTGAATTGCAAATTTCCTCCTTTTGTTAATGCAGGAACTTAGGACAACAAACCCCCTCGATCGACGATGTAGCTATAGGTCCCTCATAATCAGTCATGTTCATTACTTCGACGGCTTTATAGTTATGCACCTTCGTTCAACGAATTAGCTTTTGAAATGGCTTTCAGTCCAATTGCGGCTGTCTACGAATAATAGTAAGCTAGAAGTAGGTGCTAACTTGCATGGGGTATGTAACACTGTAAGCGCGGTAGAAGAACAGGTTGAAAAAATTCCAAGCTCCTGATTCCTTCCAAAAACTGCATGGCTAGGTTTATCGATTTCAAATCGTCGTTTTCAACTCCTTGAGGTATGTGAGGTAGTTGTGGTCTGCGTCCTTTATGTGATGTTTGCGCATGTTATAATGGCGTCAAAGACTAAGGACTTGTGTTCTGCTGGAATACAAGGGAATCGGCGAAGAAGTGATGACCTGCTATTTTCCAAGAACTGTTCTTCAAGACCATGTGCCGAGGATGGTCCAGGAACCCTCTGGAAATGCACATCACATCGAAAAGTCAGGGAAGTAAGAGCGCGAAATCGGGATTCTGAAAATAGGGCATCGAGGGCCGAGAAATCAAACTGGCCAAAGATATCATTGGGGTTAATCTCTGGCACAACCACGAAAGGGAAGCATAGTTCAACATTTTTGAGTGAAGGGGGAAGGTGGTCCTGGTGTCGAAATATATAATTGATCTCCTTTAATATAGAGCAGCTTACAATGCTCGTCAAGGGAGACAAGATGAGGGTTTTTAAGAGGGGAAGATGATGGAGGGCGAGATACGGAGGTGAATCAGGCAAATTAACCCCTGTGTCAATGAGATCAGCAAAGGCCTACATCGGATTGTAAACGTATTTACTCCCTGAACTTGAACTGAGCTTCATTGTTAGCTTCTCCAGAGTGCGCGTTGCACTGGCCAGGATCCTAGTCGCTTCGTCCCATTCTCCATTCAGGTTCCAGTCAAGGTGGAAGGCAATAACCTTAAGCTTCGAAAACAACATGTTTGAGGGTAGATGCTTGTCGGCTGTCATATCCAGGATGGACTCCAGCGGACATGTAAAGTCTATCTCGATGGATTCTGGGCAGACAGCTTGGCTACTGTCGAAGACCTCGTAGCCAGGATTGATTGCAAGTGCTGAGGTGGGACTGGGTCTAGGATCATCGAATATAAGATCTATAAGAGAAATATTCTTCACAGACGAGTGCCTCAATAAATCCACGGGTATCCAGTATAAACGAGAAATGCGTAAAGTGCTGAGGCGCGGGTTGCGGCAGATGTCCCGGAATGCTGAATAAAATCCGGAGCCAATGTATTCCAGTAAGCTCCATCGCCAATGCTCGTTGAATGTCAGGGAGAACGAGCAAGGCGATGTACCAGTCTTGAATAACTTCCCGATTATAGCAACCATTGTCGCAATTATTGGCTTGCTATCTTCGTCATTATACGGCCGAGAGATCGACAATTCGAACGTCCGGATATGTGAGGCGATTCCATTGCGTTCCGAATGTCGATCAGCGTCAATCAGCTGGCGAAGCACACTCAAACGTTCTGTGGCTTGATCAAATGTGCGAGTGTTGGTAGAAACCACGACATCTGAGAAAAGATGCGAATGTGCGCGATAACGAAGACTATGCGACACGAGAGCAGTTGACGAGAGTGTGTGGTTACGTTCGGCGTTATTTGTAAACTGTGCCACGCGCCCTATGATGAGGTCCAAAAGCTCAGGCGGGAGGTTTGGAGGCATTGGAGGGTTGGCTGAGGAAGGTGAAGAACAAAAGCAAAATTTAACTTCAGAGTTTGTATGCGAAACAATTTGGACTGGCTGACAAACTCCGCGACCTGTCCACTGTGGCTCAGCGTGAGCTCTTCAATATTATTCTCTGCAAAATATAAGTAACCAGAAATTGGGAATTTGACCAGAAACCTTGGAGGCGCGAAGAAAATACTAATTAATAAATTGAGATTTACCTTCCATTTCACTTGTATTACCGTCATACACAAATCTCGATACGAAACCTTGAACACACAGGGTACAGCTGACAAACTGTCAACGAACTGTGTGGTTATTTCTCTGAAAAAAAAAAAACAAATACCAGAAACTTCCGGCCTGAGCCCAACCTGAGCCAGAAAGTATATATAAATTGAGATTTTGAACACCATGTCGTTTGTACCATCACACATCAGTCAGGTTTTTGTTCGCGTACGCGTCTTCGATTGCGAGGCCAGCCCAATATTGCTCACCTTTATAAGGGATTATTCATCAATTCGACCAGCTCTTGGCTTGATCTTGATCTAGCCTTTCTAGCAATTATCTACCTGAAGTCTACCTGAATTAAAGTTTGCATCTGTGCATCAAGCTCCTCCACTGGCAAGGACTCGAACACAGCTCAACAACCCCGGTAAACGCTTGATACCCTTTCAAAAGGTTAAAAAGGTCCATTTCGTCGCAGGAACTCATTATATTTCGCCTCCCATAAATTTTAGACACTCGGCGTTCACTTTGATTTACAGTTACCTGCAGTCAAGAATTCACCCTTGAAATGACTTCCACTCCTGTTGTGGCTGCTCACTAATGATAAGCTAGATGTAGGTGCTAATTTGCATGAACAAGTAACGTTGTAAGTGCGATAGGGGAACAAGATAAATAACATTAGTAGCTCCTGAGTCTTGATCCCTTCCAAAAATTGCATGGTTAGGTTATCGATTTCGAATCGTCGTTTTCAACTCCTTGCGGTACGTGAGGTCGTCGTGGTACGTCCTTTATGTGACTTGTTATAACGGCGTCAAAAACCAAGGACCTGTGTTCTGCCGGAATACAAGGGAATCGGCGAAGAAGTGATGACCTGCCATTTTCCTGGAGCCGCTTTTTAAGACCATGAGCTGAGGGTGGTCGAGGGCCTGTACAGAAATGCACATCACATCGGAAAGTCAAAGAAGTAAGATCGCGGAATCGGGATTCTGAAAATAGGGCATCGAGCGCCGAGAAATCAAACCGGCCAAAGATATCATTGGAGTTATCCTCTGGCACAAGCGCTAAAGAGAAACATACTTCAACATTTTTGAGGGAATGAGGAAGGTGGTCTTGATGCCGAAATATATAATTGATCTCCTTTGATACGGAGTGGCTTAGAAGGTTCGTCAGGGGAGACAAAACAAGGGTTTTCAAGAGGGGAAGATGATGGAGGGTAAGATGCGGAGGTGAATCAGGCAAACAACCCACTATGTCAATGAGATCAGCAAAGGCATACACGGGAGTTAGAGCGTATTTACTCCGTGATTTGAGCTTCAGTGTTAGCTTCTCCAGAGTGGGCGCTGCATTGGCCAGGATCCCAGCTGCTTGATCCCATTCTTCTTTTTTAGTCCAGTCAAGGTGGAAGACAATAACCACGAGCTTTGAAAACAATAGGTTTGAGGGTACATCTTTGTTGGGTGTCATATCCAAGATGGCTGCCAGCGGATATGTATATATAAAGTCTGTCTCGATGGATTCTGGGCAGATGGCTTGACTACTGTCGAAGACCTCGCGGCCAGGATTGTCTGCAAGTGTTGAGGTGCGATTGATATTAAGATCCATGAACACAACACGTATAAAAGAGATATTCTTGACGGACGAGTGTCTCAATAAATCCATTGGTACCCCATATAAATAGGAAAGGCGCAAAGTGCTGAGGCGTGGGTTGCGGCAGATATCCCGGAATACTGAATTAAAACCGGGGCCAAAGTATTCCAATGACTCCCATCGCCAATGGTCGTTGAAGGTCAGGGAAAACGAGCAAGGTAATGTACCAGTCTTGAATATCTTCCCGATTATAGCGACCATTGTTGCAGCTATTACCTTGCTATCTTCGTCATGGTACGGCCGAGAGATCGACAATTCGAACGTTCGGATATGTGAGGCAATTCCATCGCGTTCCGAATGTCGATCAGCGTCAATCAGCTTGCGAAGCACGCCTAAGCGTTCTGTGGCTCGATAGAATGTGCTAGTGTTGCTGGAAATTATGACATCTGAGAAAAGATGCGAATGTGCGCGAAAACGAAAACTATGTGACACGAGAGCAGTTGACGAGAGTGCGTTGTTATGTTCGTTTTTACTTGTAAATTGTGCCACGCGCCCTATTATGAGGTCTATAAGCTCAGACGGGAGGTTTGGAACCATTGGAGGCAGTTGGATGTGAAAGGTTTGACAAAAACTCCTGAGTTTGTTTGTGAAACAATTTGGACCGGCTGAGAAACTCCGCGGCCTTGCCAATATGTTTAACCACATAGGAGTTGACGCAAAGTGAGCTCTTCAATTTTATTCTCTGCCAAAAAAAAATACCAGATGTTGGGAATTTGTTCAGAAACCTTTGAGGTAGAAAGCAAATATAATTGAGATTTATTTCCATCTTGTTCGTACCATCATGACAAACACTGATTGATACAGGAGCAGTCTCTGCTCAGTGCCGCTCACGTTGTCGATGAATTATGAGGTCAACTGCCATTCTAAATTTCAAAAAACTTGAACGCGCAGGGCACAGAGCTGTCGCGATGTGAGTTCTTCAGCTCTATGCATATATGTCTTTGGCAACAGAAACTAGAAACCGAGAAACCCTTCCCGCCGTACCACGGCACACAGTCAAGTCTCTATTCGCACCGTCGATTATGAGGCCAGCCTCGTATTCTAAATTTTCATCGAAGTGGCGTTACGACCAGCTCTCGGCTTGTTCTAGCCTTGCCAGCAGTTGTCTAACTGGATTTCGTATCTGTGTGTAGATATCTGTGTATCAAGCTGCTTTCGACGATTCCAACCTAAGTAGTATGAGGCTTCATCGATGCTTCATCAGTATTCCAGCCAACCGAAGTCAAAACGCTCTTCCACAGTCAATGACACAAAATCCATCTTGCGAGCTGCATATGACCCGAGATGACGTGGAACCTCGACCTAGAGTCCCTCACAGCGCACTTGTGGACGATTGACGGAACATACGGAACTAGGCCTTCTTCACCCAAGTTTCTCCTTCGAATTTCTCCTTCTCCCAAACTCCAAACGTCATAGGTCTGAATTCAACTCCATAGTTCTTGAGTCTGACAGGCCACCTTGGACCCACCGGCGCGGCCTCGTACATGTCATGATGGTCTCCGCCAGCGCGTCACCCCGCACGCCCCAGGCGGGGTCGACGTCGTCGAAGGTGGCGCCACCGTGAGCGGCGAAGTTCGAAGTGCGCTGACCACACCGCGTACGCTCTATAATTAATCGTCTGGATAGATCCGGTCCGCTGTAGAGAGGGAGAGGTAATTATAACATCGTCATCGACCATAAGCACGATATTTCTCCGCGCCGTCGCTTTTAGTCTGCTTTCCGGATTTGCCGGGTTATTTCCTGTGGTTCCTCCTCGTGAGCGGGCTTAAATTGCGGTGAATAAGTGTATTATTGTAATTGGCTTGGAGGCATATTTTATTTATACCTATACGCTCATTCTTTGGCATTGGGAGCGTTTGCGGTCGTGTTGGGATTGTAGATGTTGCCGGTCGCGGGTTACGAGTCTTTGTGAAGCCAACCCCAGAATGCCGGAGTACTCTGGTAGCCACTGGGAGGTCGAATAACGATACGGTCGTCGTTCTTTTCAATATGGGAAACCGGAGCCGCGCGGTGGGAGTTATGCTACTCTATCTGACCTGCTATAATTAATTCAATAATGAGATTGGATTAATGCCTCGTGAAAGATAGCACTTACATGGACATCGCTTTAGAAAAAAACCTGGAGGAGTCACAGCTACGAGGATCGATTACTTAGGCGGAGGGCTTACTTGCTTTTTCAAGTATGTAAAAGAGGACCTCTTCTACTTCTGGATCAGTCGGTCTGCAGACATGGGAAATCGGGACGGACGGTGACAACGACCGTGGACAGATAGATGGTAGTCGACGATACCCGGCGCGCACACCACAAATAACGGTGTGAAGAGTTATAGGGCTATTTACCAGTACTTCCCGAGGATCACCTTGACGATACGAGGATACGAGGTGGAAGCAGAGGGTCTATCGAAGAATTTATGATCGTCAAGAGTCCCTGTCTGTCTGGACCAAAGCTGGATTTCCCTTATCAAGGTGGAGGCGGACAGAAAGCAATTTAGATAACAATGATCTTACACATGGAATAAAGCATTTCAGCTGTTGCGGTCAATTGCGGGCTAGTTCAAGAGCATCTGGATGGTGGACAGCCGCAAAGATGATCATTCGACAGATGCAGCGCCACCACCCACCGGAGCAGAAACGGGCACCTCCGAATGCACCGACATTGGAGCTGGTCGCTGAAGAGAAAATGTAACTGAAAACAAAAGCACCATGCAAATATCGGGATGAACGCGGTTCAAGCTCGCACCGCTGGTAGTCACTTGAGAATAAAAAGGAATCCGAAGCGCAGGAAGAACAGGTCATGCAGGAGGCATCATTTCACCGGCATTTCCGGCGAAATCCTCACTGAAACCAGCCGCTAACCTTATTTAATCAAAAGCCCCACGAGGGTTGTTTCCCCTTGGTGACCCACGTTCCCTCCCCTCCTCTTTGCTTCCTCCCCTCATCGTCGCCACCAGTCCACTCTGTGGTTAGTCGACGACGGCAAAGATGATGCTCGTCCAGTTACCAGCCATTGAGGCTGTCTCTGTTCCGTCCCTCTCCTCCCTCCCGTCCCTCCCATCCCTGCCGTCCTTCTCGCTCCTCACGAAGCCGAGTACATGGCTTGTTCTTCTCGCTACCCTGGTCATCCTCTCCAGCATCCGCGCCGCCTTGCTTTTTGTGCGGCCACCAAGCTGGACAGCAGGCCGCAAGAGTGTGTCTTTTGTTACAATCGTAAAGGAAGAGAAGCCCACACCGGTGGGAGCATCAACCTCGGCATCAGCGACAGAATCTCAAGACGGAAAGGACACCTCACCGGGACGAACAAAACCGACGGAGAAGAAAACGAGCTCCTGGCTTTGGGGCCTCGTGAAGTGGGACAGCCTACCTGCTTTACCGGAGCGTGGAAGGTGGCAAGCCCCACCGCCGCCGATGCAGCAAGTTCAACCAGGCAGACGGCAAGGACCAGCATTTGAGCATCCTCGTTCGTTGCTCTCCTCTCTTGTCTTGCGTCTATCCATGCTAACCTCGAGGCGTCGCTTATAGTACCAGCGCTCTACAACACAGAAGTACCCGTATCAATGGCCAAAATGATCATGTCGCGGCATACCTTCCGCCGACCCGCCTCGCGACCTCCACCTGTGCGCAACCCGAATGCGCCACAGTACCAGAGGAAGTTGCCAAGCATGGTTTAGAGCTCCTCTTGTTCTCTCCAAAGAAAAGAAACGACTCTCCGCATCCATCATCCCTACGCCTACCTCCTATCCACGAAATCAACGAACTCCAAACGCATGAAATTAAATCAAATTAAACACCTCTTGTACTCTACCTCAACCCCTCCACCATCACCTCAAACCCGCCCACCATCACACCCCATAAAACCGAACCAGAATATCTATTTCCCGCCTGTCGGGCATAGAACCTAGATGATTCTATCTATTAGATGAACCCATCCTCTGTTCTGCTCTGTGTCCTGCCCTGCCTGCCTCGAGGCCGTTGTGTCTCCCCGTTTCACCCGATATCACCTTATCACGCAATTTTAGATGTGTCATAATCGAGGAGGCCTTATCTCAGTTCGCCTTACGCTTCGCTTCGAACGGGATCATGTCAGCCGTCAATTTCTGCTCTGCGGTGATATTCCCATCACCGTCCACGTCAGCGCGGCCCTGCGTTATCGCTTCGGTGTCCTAAGCGCTTGCTTTTCTTATCGTGCCGCCTCCGTTGCTCGCGCCTCCGTCCTCTCAAGCTACCCTAGGTGGACAGCTAGTCCGCTTCACGTCGGACAACTACCAAGACAGCCCGTACCCGCCATCGAGAAACCCCCTTTTTATCCACCTTTTTATATAACGTGCTTTTGCCCCTGCCTTGCTGTAGCCGTTGCTTGTTGCGTATCATTATTCTTTCAGTTCATCCACACCACCTATTCGTACCACTACATTACCCCTTGTGCTCGTTTGTTACCCCCCTTTGCGTCGCATCCCTTCACCGTGGACAGTTTTTAATTCCGTCTCCGTCGTTGTCGGTCTCTGTTCGCAAAACCATAAACCTTGCTTTTGTCTTTGTCGTATATATTCGCTTTGTTCTGGTTCCGGGTTTTGTTATAGTTTATTTTATCATACGATACAACTATTTCCTTTTGTTGCTCTACCCGTTCCTCTTTCCTCTTCCCCGTTCTGCGTGTGGGATGTTCGAGACTGCATAGACACTTGCACTTGGTTATATCTAATTTTACCCCCTTTTTCGTTTTGGTTTGTCTGGATTTGTGGATTTGGATTTTTTCCTCTTTTTTTCCGTTGTTACCCGCTTTTTTTTTTTTCGATCTTCTCCTTCCTTAGGGGTTTCTCGATTCTCAATGCTTGGGACATATGGTTTACCCCGGCACGCCTGGTTACTGCTGGATTTCTCGGCGAAGAGGCAGTGGTTCTGCCAATGGACCTCGCGTTCAGGACGTCAGCTGGATTACGGCGACACCGCCCGGCAGTGCACAAAGGTGGTCTCGGCCGAGTACGCACGATGACGTCATCCGTCGACCCACCTACCTCACGGCGCTTGTCACCGTGTAGCTCTGAACCTCTGTTCCCTTAGTTAGCCTTCGCAACATCCTCATCGATGTCGTGGTTCGAGGTTTCTAGTGATACGATCATCGACATTCATCGGATATTCTCTTCTGGTTCTCGTTTTACCCGCCTCCTTCCTCCCACCCGTCCCCATTCGAACTTCACCCCTCCCCGTTTTCACGCTGTTAGGTACGATTCGCATACGATTCTTTGCATGTGCATACAGATATACGCAATTTTTTGATTTGTCAAACCTTTGGAGTATGTTGAGTGGACCTCAGTTTGTGTCGTTGATGGTATGCATATGCACCCACGCCAGCTCTACCAAAGTAAACCCAGTGCACTTGATTGTGGAGGGCTGTAACTCTCAAAGTCAAGTTGTTGTGTTCTGGAAGGCGCCAAAACATAATAATATCTTTGTGACTCTGAGAGTCCTGCTCTGGCAAACTTGTGCATAAATCTCGCTCAGAGATCTGCGCATTGGTGCTCCGAACTTGAAGTAGATTACCATTGAGACAAAGGAGTCAGAGGCGTACTCGCCATCGCTATCGCGCATGGCGAGATCGCTGGACGGCCATTCCACCCACGAATTATAACCCATTTATTTTGGAAGTATTATGATCATTGAAATTCGAAACGAGTGTGTAGTATATGCCTGACATAATAATGAATAAGTAATCAGTGAAGGACCTTAGGAATTGTAGTCGTCCAAGTCTAAGAAATAGAGTGGTTGACTTCGAGTTGGCCTGTTCCAACCCACTCAGGCCACCCACTCGACCGACTTCTCCATGGCCTTGGTGAAGTGGATCTTATCATCATAATTTTCTGCGTACCCAACCCTCGCAAGTGGAACATATGCCTCCCCGTTCTTAAACGTGCTCTCCATGCGTCGCCGAACCGTCCAGTGAACCTTGATCTTGCCTCCATGCAACTCCTCCGGTGGCGGGATTGTCCGCCCATGGGACAGATTTTTCTCTGACACCTCCTGCCACTTGCCATCCTTGAACCGCTCTTTAGTGACCTTCATTTGCTCCATGAGGAGCCATTTGTGAGGCTTGAGCGCCAGTTGGTCATAAGCGGGAGCGAGAGCGTCATCTGCGTCGAGCTGATCCTCGGATTTGTTGGGAGGTTCGAGCACTGTGCCTTTCTTGCTCCAAATCCAGCTTTTAAGGTATGGCCCCCAGCCCTCGGGCTCGACAACTGCAATTTGTCCGACGCCAGATGTGAAGAAGGATGGATTGGGTGGAGAACGCTTGACACCAGGGTAAAGGGAAGATGGGTCGATGCCGATGACTTCGATGCCTTTTGAGTCGAAAAGCATGCCAGTGTTCTTTGCGAAGCATTCCCGGATCATCCATCGCAGGGATATATGGGCGAGGTTAGGCCTGGTACCGTTTAGGACAGAGCCACCTCCAATATCTAAGGAATAAGATCAGATATATGGCCGACCAACGTGGATAAAATCCTAAACTCACCACAATGGCAGCCAGCAAACCAAACCTCCTCAACATCCGTTTTGGGTTTCGAGGATTGGATATCGTTTGCTTTAAAGGCAGGGTTCGGAATCTTGTCCTTAGCTGGGCCACTCCAGTTATTCTGCTTAAACTTGACACGATGTTCGTCCAGAGCAATCGCGTGTCTGAAGGTGCGCACGATGTCATTTGTGCGAGTAAACCCGAGCCTGATAGCCCGTTTGTAGCCGACAGAGTTCACGGTATCCCTGTGGGTATAGTTCAGCAACAGTAAGACCTCTGGTAATCGACTGTTTTACCAAACACCCAAGAACTCGATAGGGACCTCCCGGGATTTATTCTTCGCCTTGAATTCCTGAAAATCGGACCGTAAGGCAAGCCATTTAGCGTCTCTCTGTTCCTTGGACGCGGAAGAAGCGGTCGGAAGGTCGGCAAAATTGTCATATAGGTTATATGCTGCCTGGGCTTCAGCTGGACTGGCTTGCCCCTTGGGAAGTAGGCCAACAGCGTTAATCATCCCTGCAAGACTGATCACGGGAATTCAAAATCCTTTTCGTCAGAAACGAGAAACATTTACTACTGTAGAAAAACACGTACACTCGAGCTGTGTACGCTCCTCTGGAAAAGCCAAAAATACAGATTTTATCCCCGTCTCTGTCTGTATAGCTGTGAGTTTGTATCGCGCATTCTTGATGGAATATATACGCACATCTGTGAGCCAACCACCTGTAAGGCGCTGCAAATGAAATAAGTAACAATGCAGGTAGCGGCGCTCATGTCATACTTACCAATAACATGATCACTGAAGCCTGATGCGAAAGCTTGGTCCCAGGTCTACGTCATATCATCAGACCCATGGCAATCGACGAGGTGAGGGAACCCACCCTATGCAGCCAGCTCTTCCATGAATGAGCCTTCCCGTCGTCAAACTGTTCGTCAAATCCATTCATTGACGAACCAATACCTGGCTTTAATACATATTAATGACGGTGTTTTAATTGCGTTGTAAGATACTTACCTGATAGAAGACCATCTGCTCGGCATCCTCTTTTTCAGAGTCGAGGAGCATGTTCTTCAGAAGAACAATGTTCGTCACCTGTAAATGGGTTAGAAAATATAAGTACAGTGGTAAACATGAGGCCTACATCTTCGTCAACGCTGTCTCCAGTTCCATCCAGAAGGATGACGAAAGTACGGAAGGTTTCTTTTGCAGAACGTTCAGGGATGAACATGACTGTTGATAGAGAAAGTGTGGTCGATATTGAACAATGGTTTCGCCTTGTCCATAGCCTTTATAGATGGTGGTTGGACATCGCGAGAACTAGAAATCAGCCGCCGTTCAGGCCCAGGGGATTTCTACTTAACCTTAAGATGTTTATAACCGCAATGAAAGTTTGGAGCTGTGGTGCCTTGCACCGTTTGACATCCAGTGCCCTGTTTCAAAACCGCGAGCTTTACAAAAGCTCCACAAAAATTAGCCTCCCATGCAGTGCAGTGATGCGTAGTCAACTCCAAATCTGCAATAAATCTGATAAGCAAGTAGATTGCACGGTACTTATGAGTGCCTACCTTCATAATACTTCACATTTACATTGCGCTCTGTCTTGAGCTGAACGCACATCAAAGGTGGTGGTAGAGGCGATTGTCGGTTCTTCAACATCGCCGACAGTGAATCGGTGTTCCTTTGCCAATCAAACATTGTTTAACAGCAAATAACTTGTCATGACTGTTAAGTCTTCCGCCGAAAATATCGGCACGTATTCTTAGATGTGTTGTCTCCTTTGCGGCATTAGTGCTCAGGCTCCTCTCACTGGGGCCTGAGCTCCACCTGGGATTAATTCGAGGAAGGCATCCTTGTTATCGATTCTTGAAAGACCTGAATTAATTTCGAAGGCGACCTGGCATGCAGGGAACGAAAAACTAGGTGGGTCCATAACGCCAACCACTACACTGAGAAGCCACCGTTTGTCGCTTGTTTGGAGCCGGAGAATGCAAATACCGACTGACTTCGGCAATAAGTGAGAGACTGACTTCTCTAGACAAATGACAGCCCGTCGCGCTTCGTTCATTGCGATCAAACTTTCCAAGACCAGAAGAGATAGCCACATAGCTTCTCTGCTGTATTGAACCATAGCCGCGATCCTCGAAGCCAAGTCAGTTTGCTCTGGCGCCGAAAAGTTGTACGAAGAATAGAGCGGTTGAATATATATGCATCAAAATCGTCTGTGCCCTCCGACGTTTTGAAGTGGGTGAGAATGTCTGCTTTTCTAAGAAACAGGTAAACACAACACTGCAGATCCTGTCGGACGCTTGGGAAAGTCGATATAGCTCAGCAATAAAGTCAATTTGATAGAACCAAGTGCAGGCATAAAAGAGCTGGAACCTCTCTGAGTTGGGATTCAACTCTGGTTGAAAGATTGGGAGTAAACGCGACTTGGTGACTAGGTTTAATGGATGAGTGATAACCGCGCGGTCCCATGGTAAATGGAGCTGAATATCGAGCGAGTTACGCATACCGTCCGGTTCCACAAATCGACAATACTTTGACTGAGATTTATCCAGGTGGCAAGAATGGCCAACACTGTTGAGAGCTGTTCTGACATTTCTTTCTCACGGCCGGCAATCGAAAGTCAGTCCTCCTCCTCATCATCATCATGCGGCACGGTTCAAGTTACACAGTCAAGCCGACGGTTCATGGCTACGCGCACTGCCAGTTACTGTGGTATTTGAATTCATGTAAGATGGAACTAAGATGGAATACTAATACATATATGTGATTAACGGTGAATGAACGTTCATGAATGATTATAACGAATTATAGACCTCCAAACCATTCGACTTTCAAGCTACCCACTCGACCCAGCCCGCCTCCACAGCCTTAGTAAAGAGTGTCTTGTCATCGTACTTCTCTTCATACCCAACCCTAGCCAGCGGAACATATGTTGTCCCATTCTCAAACCTGCCTTCCATGCGTCGGCGAACCGTCCAGTGGGCCTTGACCTTGCCTCCATGCAACTCCTTCGGCGGCGGAATAGTCCGCCCACGGGATAGATGCTGCTCTGATATTTCCTCCCATTTGCCATCCTTAAACCTATCTTTATTAAGACCGATTCTCTCCATCAGGGCCCATTTTCCCGGATTTAGCACCAGTTGATCATAGGCAGGAGCGAGAGCATCAGCTGCGTCGAGCTCATCTTCGGACTTGTTGGGGAGCTGCAGTTCGGTGCCTTTCTTACTCCAAATCCAGCTTTTAAAGTATGCCACCCACCCCTCGGGTTCAACAACTGCAATTTTGGCGGAGCCTGATGAAAAGGTGGAGATTTCGGGTGGAGAACGCTTGACTCCAGGGGACAGGGAGGACGGGTCGATGCCAGCGATTTTGATGGCCTGCGGGTCAAACATCATACCGGTGTTCTTGTTGAAGCATTCACGAATCATCCATCGCAGGGGGATATGGGCAAGGTTAGGCCTGGTACCGTTCAGGACAGAACCACCTCCGATGTCTAAGGTATAGGTCAGACCGAATTTTCCAACATGGGTTATTCGTAAAGGCTCAAACTCACCACAATGGCAGCCAGCAAACCAGATCTCTTCTACGTCTGTTGTAACTCTTGGTGGTTTCACGTCGGTTGCTTTATCAGTGGCGTTCGGGACCTTATCCTTAGGCGGGCCACTCCAGTTATTCTGCTTGAATTTGACGCGATGCTCGTCGAGGGCAATTGCATGCCGGAAGGTGCGCACGATGTCATTTGTACGAGTGAAGCCGAGTTTGATAGCACGTTGATAGCCAACTGAATTCACGGTATCCCTATCGGCACGGGTCAGCAACGCTAAGGCGCGTGTTACTCAAACAGTCATACCAGCAACCCAAAAACTCGATAAATACTTCCCGTGATTTCTTCTTCTCTTTGAGCGCCTGGAACTCGTCCATCAACTCGACAAATTTGGCATCTCTGTCTGCCTTAGAGGCAGATGCAGGAGGGAGGTCGGCAAAATTGTCATACAGGTCGTATGCCGCCTTTACTTCGGTTTCACTGGACGCTTCTTTCGGAAGGAGACCAATAGCATTAATCATTCCTGCGAGACTGAAAACAGACATCAGTAAGTACGCTCTCGGGAACACGACTCGGATGCGCCTTCGACGAGTTGCAAGATACGCACGCTCTGGCTGTATACGCTCCTCTGGAGAAACCAAAAATACAGATTTTGTCACCATCCTTGTCTATATACCTGTGAGTTCGTAATGCATATCCTTGATTAAAAGTAACGCACAATTCTGGGCCAACCACTTGTATGGTCCTGTAAATACAGGGTAAGAAATGATACAGGTAAGAGACATGGAAGCCTTACTCACTGGCGACATATTCACCGAAACTGGATGCGAATGCTTGCTCCCAGGTCTGCTCCGTAAAGTTAGACTCTTGACAACTTTAATGACAAGAACCCACACGCTGCGCCAAGCTCTTCCAGGGATGAGCTTTTTCGTCGTCGAACTCTGGATCAAATCCGTCCATGGGTGAACCGATTCCTCGCTGAAATATGTAATTAGGGATGGTGCTTTGGATTACATTGCTAGATCCTTACTAAATACAATACCATCTGCTTATCATCCTCTTTATAGGTGCCGTAGAGCATGTTCTTGAGATGGACGATGTTGGTCATCTACCAATGAGATGAGCGAGCGGAAGAACAATGCTAAATATGAGTCGCACATCGTCGTCCACACTGTCTCCAGTTCCGTCCAGGAGGACGACAAGAGTGCGGAATTTTGCATTAGCAGGACGTTCAGGGATGAACATAACTGGCGAGAGGGAAAACGACGGTCGGTAAGTGGCTACACCAACATCAGCAGGCCATATATATGGCACATCGGCAGCACCAAGCATCCGCTGCCCCCTCAGATGCAAGGGACTTGACTTGACACCATAATGCCAATATTGGTACTAACCATGCAAGCTGTCTTCTGAATTTCCGAGGATTTGGAACCTTGGTTCCATTTATTGATTTCATAGGACCGCGACCATTACATACTCAGTGAGATTTAGAGCCACCTGGACCTACCGACTGGAATTTCCAGAGCCACCGTCATCCATGGAATACGCAAATCTCACCAGAGAGTAGATTGCGTGTACCGTATGATTTTGTAGCACTGTGTAACAGCGTACTGACACGATGAAGCTATCTTGAGCTAGCTGATCACACAGATATCGAACAAATGTCAAAAGTGGAGACGGTCATCGGGTCAAGTTTGACATCGCCGTTTCGGACAAAAGGTATGTGCTTGGAAACTTGAAGGCAGAATTATATCATAGTCCTCAATTGGAAGAATCAATTCCGATGATCGATCAGCCAACCTTTTTATTAAAAACTCTCATTACTGATCTGGTTCCTTCAAGTCCTCGACCGAAATGCGTAGAAACAGAACTAACCAGGGCCATCCGCCGCAAAGTGGCTCAGTGAAAGTCCAAACCCTGTGTCAGTATCCCGTCAATTGGCTTTATGTTGACCCCGACGGAAAACCTGGCGCAAAAATAAATCCGTATAGGTAACTTGGTGGAGCTCAGTGGATCCAGGTGGGCCCGACGGAGCAATGTATTGGTTAAATGAGAGTCATGCATTTTTGAGAGAACGACGCGAGAACGACGCGAATACCAGCTGACTCCAATGATATATTAATGATAATTGACGCACTGCAACTTGGTGATGACACCGAGGCCCCATTACTCAGGTGGGGCGTCCAGGACCCGATATACTGTCGGGAATACATAGACGCCCCCAAGATCCCTCTGCCACAGTATTTCAGCACCAAAATGTCAGCCGTGATCATCAAAGTCAAGTCGAGTGTCAGTGGAAGCTCCAAAAACACTGTTCCAAGGTACAAAGCGCAGGACGTTCGCAAATATCCATATTAAAACTCTGTCTGCATCCTCCAATGTTGAAGTAGACGAGATTTTCCACTTTTTGAACTGGTGCAAAAAGTTCGACAGCGTATCTGCTATAAGGTCCCAGTGTCGTTCAAGAGCGCCAAATTGGCAGAAAAAAGATTCGCTGCCTCTTCTTGCAAATGCGAAGGATGTTACGCTGAAAACCAGCTCCGAGAAGTAACAGATGAAAAGGCCAGTGTTCAAGAGTCGATAAAAGCCAGCGATAGCGACAGGGCCGTTCGCGTTTTGATAAAACCAGGTGTGGACATAACGAAGATGGAACCTCTTCAAGTTGAGAATCCGCCCCAAGTTGAAGGTGTGGGGGTAAAGGATATACTTATATGAAGCTGTTGGTAGAATGGCTGATGAAGTTGGGCTGAAAGGGTATATCTGTAGTGGTATAAATAAAAGTATGATGTTACTGCAACTCTAGTACATGCGCCCTGGATCATCGCTGCTTACTGGCCACCATATTTTAATAGAACCACAAGGGAGGCATATAGAATCAGCCACCCAAGGAAACGCCAAAGAATACCAACAACGGGATGATTCTGGCGATTTGTGGAAATTGGTTCGTGGTTGATTGCCCCATAAGACTGAGAAGTTGAGAAAAGCCCATTCCTCGGAGCATAGTACCCAGATTGATAACCTGACGCAAGAGAACCTGTTAAAGCATGACATTAGAAGATATGCAGCCAATATAGCAACGCGAAACTAACCTGATCTAACACCCTCACGTTCAAACCCAAGGCAGGTCAAAATGCCGAGGACAATGCTCCGAGGAACAAGGTAGAAAACGAAATATAGAGCATGGAAAGGGAACTGAGGGTAAAATGACCACAGGAGGAGTACAGCAGCAGAAATGTATGGATGTTTGACAACTGTATATTACAGAAGTCCCTCAGTCACCTATTTCGTTGACAGCGAGCCAGTAGACACTCACGAACTTCCCTATGAAACCGGACCAGAATCTGCTTTATTCCTTCTAGAGTGACAATGTTGAAACAAGTGTGTTTAGTCAATTCGAAAGTCGTAAGACAGACTCGTTTGGTAGTTGGAGGCATGACAGAGACGTTGAAGAAACTGACTAGGCTATCAAGAGCTTGGAAGAGGAAGGGCGCTGGCAGGACGCAGGCGGCTCGATGCTTGCGACAACGTAGGAATTATGTAAGCCACTTTGATATCCAAAAATACCAAGAAAACCCAAAGTCTGAAGATGGTTTAAATATCCTGTGGAATAGTGATAGAACTAGCTAGGACAGCCATGTGGTTAAGTATTAGAATGTACGAGGATTCTGACACAAGACTTCAAGCTTCAAGTACAGTTCGATCCACCCATTTCGACCACATCATAAGGTCCTGTGAAGCATTCCCTCGTTAGTAACTTATACGCCTTCGGGGATATGGGAAATAGTCTCATACCGTCATGATCACTGATTTTCCCTTCTAAGACGTTTGAAACGTCACCTGTCGTGCACCTGCTATCGGTATTATCGTCGCCTGTGCAGTCGAGCCACGAAAGGTCGTCCTGAATGTGTTTTTCACCTTGCGGGTGGTGGAACCCGAGGAAGCGACCAGGTAGGGTGGGTACAACATCCTCCCTATGCAGAAAGAAAAGGAGGATGTGAGCAACTGTAACCTCAAGAGAGCTTGTGGACCTTACCTGTTGTTGACATGGTCAATGTCAACATTTTGGTCGATGAACGTCGCAAATGCCTGGTTACCGACCTATTCAAAGCACTTTCATTAAACGAAGGCGGAAACCATGAAAAGCATGCTTACCCTGGGCATCCCGTAGCCAATCATTTTGAATGTAACATCGGGCAAAAATAGTGGGAGGTATACACTCTCCAGAAGGGACAGAGCTGCGCCTGATTTAATGTCGACTATCAGCGAAGAGAAATCGTCACAGTAGGCGCTGCGGTACCTAAAGAATGGCCGACCATAGTGACCTTGTTGAGGCCGCTTTGTCCTAAGGCGGTTTGAACCGCAGAGAGGACTGAATCCGCCGTTCTGACCTTTGCGTTAGAATCATTTCTTACAGTGTAAAAGAATTTTTACTTTGCATGTTCATCCGCAAATCCGTTATGGACTTTTATGGATGACGACACTCCAGGGAATAGGGTTGAATTCAATTCCGAGAGGAAGAAGTCTGCATCCGTTAAGAGGGGCACGCTGCATATAACATAACTGTTGAGGACGCCATGTGGAGGGATTCATTGGCACTTACATCTTTGACGGATCGGTCCCTTGATGCCCAACAATGACCGACTGAAAATACGCCGTGAGGAAAGTTGGGGAGAAATAAAGACGTAGGGCGGGTTACATACCTGAAGAGTGGGGTCAACGCCAACATACCAAAACTGAACATCAACGCCATCCCCCCCTGACGCGACAGGCTGGAAAGTTGGATTCGCATCGCAATTTTCTACAACGCGAGTTGTCTATCATTGGCACGATTAAAATAAAAGACGCATATTTGGCGCACCACCACAAGATTGGCTCAAAATTGAAGATGGTGCGCAATAGGCCATGGCGGCATAGAAGCTGAAAGGTTTGAAACTTGCTATCTGAGCAGCAGAAAGCGAAGTTAAACTCGAAGATGCCGCCCGACGGTGTAGAGGGATGGCATATCCTTGAAGACCGACAAGTCCCGTTCCGAGGAGACTGAGCAAGGTTGATGTTTGGAGGAAGTATGAAAGGCGGGCCATTATAAGGTACAGGCTTGTTAAAATATAAAGCTCGCTGTAAAGTCGCCGGGACGAATAAAAACAAGGGTAGGGCTAGCCCACAAACGAAGGGAAAACGAGAGGAAGGAAAAGAGCGAGATGCAAGAACAAGCAAGACCAGCGGCGGGGTAACCGATCGACTCTCACTCGAACCTTGGCAGTTTCAACATCCTAGCGTGTTACAAAGACTCGGATGGACGCGGCGTCAGAAAAAGCGAGAATTTGACATGCAACCAACTCGCAGACAAATCTATCATTGTCAATCCGGAACTGCGATAACAGGATTTCAACCATCAAATGCCAGAGGGAAGATCCTCGCCGTTATTGATCCTGAGAAGTTGCAACCTGGAGAAAAGACAGCCCACCACAGCCTCCCACAGAGTCAAATAGGGGATGAGGAACATCACTACGTTTCCTGTCCAGAGCACAACCTGTCATCTGGCTTCCCAGATGAGGTCCTAACCATAATGATGATACATCCTAACATTGGCGACGGTGATACTCGGACTCGGACGCCTAGAGCTCCTTCTCAGAAGTCGGGGGTTGCCATTCAACCAAGCCGGTGCAAAGTACGACATTTTAGGCTCACAAGCGGCGCAAATTGAAAGAGT
Organism: Galerina marginata; assembly: GCA_023014335.1. Classification (NCBI taxonomy): domain Eukaryota; kingdom Fungi; phylum Basidiomycota; class Agaricomycetes; order Agaricales; family Galerinaceae; genus Galerina; species Galerina marginata. Next base: position 1,312,115 of record JAECYW010000013.1, on the reverse strand, counting down.
GGTATCGCATTATCGTCGAAAGGTTATCCTTGAGGGAGAGGATTAAGCATGGATTTTGTGAGGACGGGAAGTAGCATAGGATCGTGATCAGTGGCGGTGGACGTGCAGAAGAATTCAAATCCCGACAGAATGAAGTTCATCGTGGTTCTTGAAGGCTGTTGACCGTAGTATCATTCCTGAATGCGGCCACAGGCAACCACGAGGGAGGTATGAATCCTTAGTTTGTATTTTATCCATGGACGTCACTGACCTGATTCCTACATCGCTAGAACGTACAAATCACGTCGATGTAGATGCCAGACTAAGATTTATACACGATGTTCTTGCAACTCTTTCAATGCGACACCTTCTCCAGCCTTCTTCTATTCATCCTCGTGACAATTTGAAGCCGGGAGAATGCCCCGCGAAGTTCTTGTCGAAGTCAAGTAAAGCGTGCTCTTGGTTAAAAACATATCACACAAAACGTCGGAAACGATCAGCCGCCATGTTCGTGACTTGAAATCCTGCGTGGACCGGCCTAGCGCGAAGCAACGGGAGGCGAACATGGACGCTTTCCCAATCTCCAAATGGCTTAGTCGGTTGGGGAGCTCAGGCACGCGGACTTTGGGAGAGATATATTATCCTGGCTGCCAGCAAGGCAAGCTTCTCCCATCGAAGCTTCGTCTTCAACCCACGTTCTTTTGCTTAACTTAAATAACGCAGGTTATTCGTGCTCCAAGGTCTTTCGTGAACCAAGGGGATTTAGCGAACATGCCTTCCACTCTTTTTTCGTATTTATCGGTGGCTGCTTCTTGCTTTCTAATGGTGAATGCTTTGCCTGGACTGCCGGACAAAATCTATGGTGTCAACATTGGCTCTTGGTGGGTCTTTATTGGTTTGGGCATGTTGTTTGAGTGGCTAATCTCATGATATCGTTATATAGGCTCGTACTCGAACCCTGGATGCTTCCAGCTGGTGCGTCTATCCTACAAGGCTACCGAGAACGACAAGGCACTGACTTTGTTATTAGAATGGGTCAAGATGGGGGGTCAGCAGTGCGACGATTGCTCCACGTGTATCGCAACTGAGTTGTATGTTGAATTTAACGCGTCCTTTGACCTCGTCAAATGAACATCTCCAGTGCGTTTGCTCAGGCCTATCCAACCACCGTCGATCAGAAGTTCAAGGGTCATTGGTGAGTACTCTGCTCTTGATAATTTTACTTTGTTGATGGTGTTTCTCAAAGGGAGACTTGGTTCAATCAACCCGATGTCGATGGACTTGTCGCAGCGGGTATCAATACTGTTCGCGTCCCAGTAAGTGTTCCAGTTCTGCCCTAATACGTCGTATTGACATATCTGCGTAGCTTGGCTATTGGATTGTCGAGCCTTTGGTTGACCGAACCACTGAGTTTTATCCAAGGGGAGGGATTTCAGAACTTGTGAGCGGTGCTCTATACCTCTGGACAAATGCAGTCCATCTCAAACTTTCGACAGCAACGAGGTCTAAAACAACTCAAAGACGCTGGCATCGCCGTCATGTTAGATCATCATGCGCTTCCGGGAGTTGCTTCTCCAGGACAAATGTTCGCAGGAAGGTAAGACTTACATTGTTGTTCATAGTTTCATCTAATCAAATTGATATATATAGGTGCACCAACGACGTTCAATTTTATGTACGACATTCCCTTTTTGCATCGAAAATTTGATACAGAGCGCTTTGCAATAGACCCCATATAACTACCATCGTGCGCTGATCTGGACAGCTGTGATGACCGCCCTTTCGCATCTCGACCCCAACTTTGAGTCCGTGGCAGCACTCGAAGCCATGAACGAACCCATCATGGATGCCAACCAAACACCTGGTCTCGGCGGATGTATGTTTTGTTTTTTCTTACATAGCTTTGTTGGCTGAGCACCTTCCAGTCCAAAAGAACTTCGTTGAGACCGTGCGTGCAGTTGAACTTACATTAGGTATTCGTGTACCTGGTGTATCTCCGCTTGCAGAATTCAACTCTGCCGCCAACGTCACATCCGCATTCACTACGGCTACTACCTTGTCGTCGATCTTCAACAGCGAGGTCCGAGATGTCCTTCGGGATGCGATCCCCATTCTTGTCGAAGTAACAAGACAGTTAAGCGTAAACACTGCCTTCGCTCAAGAGGGTTTGAGGTCGTCGTTGGCTGCTAGGCGGCCTTTGGTTACAACGTCTGTAGCTATCTCTGGCGATCTTCAATTATTAACGCATGCTTATTTTTAGTTTCATGGATATTAATTGGCAACATAACAACCCTGCAAACCCGGCCGACGCAGCCATCGGTCCGCAAGGCTACGACAACCACCTGTATTATTCGTAAGTCTTGGCTGTCCTCTTATATATTTTCTCCAACTTAGTCCTGTTTTTCTAGATTTGGTGTATGCTTTCGGTTTCTACGTTGCTATTTCTGGAGGAAGCTCATAAATCAATGTTCTTAGGGTGTCGCTGACGCAACCGAGGAGGCTTACCTCACCAGTGTATGCAGTATGTCATCCATATTTTCTTCATCCTCTTTCTTTCCGACTCATGACATGGCATCTAGACCTTGATCGCATCCAAAGTGACGCTGCCCTTGGGAACAGCCCTCTTTGGTTCGGAGGTGGGTCCATTGCCTGTTTCTTCGAGGTCAGGCGACTGATTGCAAACAATTCCATAGAATGGGGTCTTCCAACCCAGTTTGCGGCTTCTGACGAGTTCTTGGTGAAATGGGCTGACGCTCAGAAGTTTTCATACTCAAAAGGAGCAGGATGGGTCGTCAGTATTCTTTTCTGACTGTTGACGACATCGTTATTGAACCAGGCTTACTGCAGTTTTGGAATTTCAAAATCGAAATTTCCGACTTGGCCGGAGACACTGCTCGACAATGGTCAGTAGTTATAATGGACTCCTTTACCCCTCGTTTTGTCTAATATCCGGAACTAGGTCATATGCGGAGGGTCTTCGACTGGGCTATCTCACCCAAGACCCGTCCAAGCTTCACGATCCAAACGTTTGCGAACAATACATAACCTCAGCGTAGTTGACATTAGCTATAGGTGAGGGCGACCGCTCGCAGTCTACAACAATTGACTAAATACTGACTTCATTCGAGTATGACTGCTTTGCTTCTGGGATCCTATTGACGCTTCTGCTTCATCTGTACTTGTTCCACAACTTTTTACCCTCTTTTTATCCATATACCACATTGTCTTCTGCGTTGCTTTTGACGCTGAATACAGCTGTCTTCGTTGGCGTCGTGTGCACTTCGAAGCCAGATGACCTGTCAATGTGATGACCACCCGATAACAGCATACTTGAGAACCTGAAGGATAAACCTACCCAGACCTACCCCCTCGCTTAAATTCTGCAGAACAATTCTGGATATGTTTCCCTCGACACACCTTAATTGGTGAATCCGACTGGAGGTATGTTGTTGTAAGTCGTCATTTTGTTTCGAAGTGCTGCACTGCTTGAACTGTACCTCTATCGTAGCCAGTGGCCACCTTCGAAGCATGACTTGGATCACTTCCCTGTGCTCTGCTCCTTTGCGGAGCGTCCGAAGGTCTCGGGAGCCGTCCCAGTGCGTATGTGCGCTTATCCGACGTCTCATGTGCAAGCAGTCAGTTGACCTGTTTACTGGTGACATTTTCCATCTGGTCAATCCCTGCCCGTCGTCCTTGCGCCGAATGAGAGAGGTCATAATTTCATAAAACTCTGATAATTGATTGCATGCTTCTTAGATTTCCTTTCAGTTATGCTGAACATGGTTCTATCTCCTCAGCCAAACCGAACCAACAATAGAAGACATCGGCCTTCCGCCTCCTCCCGCACATCTTACCCTCTCAGCTCGTTGCGTCAGAGGCTGCGTTCGATGACCAAATTCCGATGACTTTGGTTGATCGAGTCTATGCCGATGTACCTAGCTGAGTATATCCACCGAAGCACTGTCCCTGATCGCACAAAATGACTACAAATTGCAATTGTCAAAGTATGTCCGAATAAACAGGCATAGGTGATACATTGGTCTATTCATCCACATAATATGTATCTCAGAAAGAGCAAGAAACGAAAGTATTCTTATTATATGGTGTCTTACTGATACTGCATATCTTGTTCAGGTGCTTACTGTCCTTCAAGTTGCAGGGCGCCAGCTTCCAGGCATGCGAGTAGGTCCATGTGGGCCATCACTCAAATAAGCTTCCATCACCATCGTAACATCGGGACACGTGAATCTGCCCCACAATGTCTGCTTTTTCATGGATTACGTCCCATTGGCAATTGCAGTACATACGATCACGGCTGATGACACTTCCATCTACTTCTATCTAAGGAGACAAGGTGCGTTTTGTTTAATCTCTTAAAACCGACAGGATAATCGATAACGCGTTCTGTTGGACCTTATGTATGTACCCGCGAGTATTCAAAAATAACCTCTCCGTACACGCGCCAGATTCGTTCACCGAAATAACTCATCAAGAATGTTGTTCCTCCAAACCCAAGAGAACCCCGCCCGAGACCAAGTCGGACAGGTTTTGTGCTATCTGCTCGAGACAATTCAACGGCGATCCAACCAGTCCGCGAACGCGAGGAGTCACAAGACAAAGCGAAAGAAATAAATGGTGGCGTCATAAGCCGTCCTATGTAAGAGGATAGGGCATACGCGTCCATATGGACCTGTGGGGGACTATACCCGAAAGTCGCATTAAAGACCAAACACGTATCCAAGATTCGGGTTTCTGGAACATCACTTGGCAAGATGTCTGCAAGGAACCGGTTCTTGGTGATGATCAAGCAAATCATGGCGAATTATGCTGCGCTTGGATGAGCACCAGAGCGAAATTGTTTAAAACCCACGCGTCCTGGAGAGCGTCCTTCTAAGAAATTTTCTTCCCCGCACACGGACTACCCCACAAGATTAGCATCATGGCCTTTGCTTCAAGAATTATGTTTGCTATTCTGGCAGGGGTGTCTAGCGTCGCTGCAGGACCTATCCTCGAGTCGCGTGCCAGCATCTCGACACTTTCGGCGGCTCAAGTGGATTCCTACACACCGTATGCATACTACGCCGGTGCGGCATATTGCAAGCCTGCGGTGACGCTGACATGGACGTGCGGCCGTGAGTGATACCGAATCTCGAGTTTAACACGAAGCTGAGCTTCGTTTTAGCAAGCTGCAATCAGACGTCGGTGTCTGGCTTCAAAGGGATTGCTTCTGGAGGCGATGGCACTGTTACACAGTCCTGGTATGTCGGATACGACACGAATCTTAAGGTAGGTGATGATATTTCGAAATTTTCATTTTTCTGACCTGAATTATTCCAGTCTATTATCGTGGCGTACCAGGTGAATAACTTCGCTCGAACTGTATACCTCTCAGTCTCTGAATGTTTTTATTCTAGGGCACGATAGCACAAAACATGTGTGTACCAAACCGATCTCAGAGATGTGTTTCTCTTCCTCACCGATTTGATCCGTTTTTTAGTGTGCCTATCCTTACCGACGTCGACATCGTTCTCGACAACTTGGATCAAACACTTTTCCCCGGTGTTAACTCCTCTGTCAAAGCTCACGATGGATTCATAGGGTCCCACAAACGGTAATTGAATTACTTCACCCAATCTAACAGAAAAACTAAGCTATTCCAGATCCGCACCTGCGGTCCTGGCTGCCGTCAAGAAAGGAATAGCAACATATAGTACCTCACAAATCACAGTGGTTGGGCATTCTCTTGGTACGTCGTTGGCATAGACCTAGAAAATTACGGTAGTAACGTCGGCTTTCTTTTGATGTTATAGGCGGGTCACTAGCTATCCTAAGCAGTGCATCTTTGGCTCTGAACATACCGTCTGCCTCCGTCAAAACCGTCTCCTTCTCTCCCCCTCGCGTGAGTTTATCTTTTTTTGTCCCTCTGCTTAACACGCTCACACCGATTTATATTAGGTCGGAAATCAGGCATTCGCTGATTTTGCCAACCCTCTGGCCGATATGGTGAGAATCAACAATAAGTAAGTCCGAAACCCTCTGAACATTTCTGTGGAAGTGCTGAACCATTGATATAGGAAAGATTTCATTCCTATTTTGCCAGGACGCTTCCTCGGATATGTCCATACCGAAGGAGAGATCCACATCACGGACGACAACACATGGGTTTCTTGCCCTGGTCAAGATAATACAGACCCTCAGTGCACTATTGGCACAGTGCCAAATATCGCGGCTGGGAACTTCTCATATCATAGCGGTACTTCCACTTCCTTGCACAGCGTAATCGATGCTCAATCCATTGCTTAGGACCTTTCAATGGTATCGAAATCGAATGCTAAGTGACGACCGACAACGACAACGACAATGCAAATGTGTAAAATTCAGTAAATGTATTTAGATATTCACCATGATCATGGTTGTAGGCTTTTGTACTGCTTTTGTACGATGGGATGTAGGACGAATTTTCATTAAAAAATTACCAACGATGGGGATAACCATCATCTCAAGAAATGAATGATTTCTTAACTGTCATACTAACCCATTTTTTGGAAAATGCGAAGAAATGAATGTATTCGACCGCGCGAGGAAGATGTGGGTCCAAGATAAGAAAAGATAAGATAAGATCTATGCATCCCGATTGGAAACCGCCTCGTTTCCAGTGTCTGCGATTCGACCGTTTACCACATACGACCAAGTAACTCTAGATTTACGATGGTCGTCAACGTCTTCGTAGTATCTCCAGATACCCATTCGGAACGCCGCTTCGATCCTCACATCACCGTCGAGCAGTTGAAGGTCGGTTCACGCGATTTCTGGCCGGAGATGTACGTTGATTGCTTTCAAACAATTTACAGGGAAAAGTCGAGCTGATCACTGGAATTCCGGTCGCGAATCAGGCGATCACTCTATTGGCATCCGAGACGGATTCTCGAGTTGTAGCAGAACTGACGGATGATTCGAAACCTCTTGGGTATTATGGAATAGCAGATTGGCAGGTTCTAAAAGTAAGATCTGAAATATTTCGAACTTGGTTTAAGGTTGACTGATTGGAATAGGTGATTGACACGAATCCAGCTACGAGTTTGACTGGACAATTGACTGATGTAACTCAAGTTGAGAAGTTTGAGTTGTCCGACGCGGAATACGCGCAAAGACGAGGTAATATTAAAAAAAACATAAATGAAGAAATAGAGGGACTGATATTTTTACTCTTAGACACCGTTCTGGCGTATAAGCAGCGGAATAAAGTGGGACGATTCGCCGAGCAAGGTGCTACACCTGAGCCAGAAACGTCTGCGATGGCTGTAGACATTGCCGTTGGCTCTCGATGCGAGGTCGAGTCAGCGGAAGCAGGGTTCAGCAAGAGAGGGGCTGTCCGGTTCGTTGGACCAACAAAATTCAGTAAAGGGATCTGGGTCGGTGTGGAATATGATGAGCCAATTGGCAAGAACGATGGATCGTAAGTCGGAGTTTCCTGCTAGCCATTCTTCGATGATAACGGTGTCAATTTATAGGGTGCAAGGAGAGCGTTATTTCTCATGTCCACAGAACCATGGGGTTTTTGTTAAGCCGGAGAAGCTCAGAGTGGGCGACTATCCTGTTGAAGAACTAAACTTCGAAGATGAAGAGATGTGATAAATACTTACAAGCCATTGCCACTGAATCGCAGGCTGCCTTTGGGTTTTTTGAATGGTTCAATGCCCCGAACAATATTTCGACGCTTGCTTCTTTTTTACTTCGAGTCCACAAAAACATCTCTTCCGAAATGTTACGCCGGACGCGGTGAAAGAAATTTTTTTGTTAGAAAGCGAGCATCCCTGTTGTCTCCCGTCGTATTCTACATCCCGGGGAGGGGTTTAGCATCACCGAGTAAGAGTAGAAAGCGGTCGAAGGAACGGGAAGGATGATGACAAGTGACAGCCACGTGTATAAATGAGTTTGGCTGTGTTGATCTCACCTCGACAAGGACGCGCGTCCATCTTTCATCTTGTTCCTTTATATTCAAGAGCTTTCCGCTCCGTCCTTTACCCGAATCTCCCAACACCTCTTTCACACAAACTATGGCAGACCCCAGTGGCGCAGCTCCCCAACCAGGGCCAGATGATATTTCAACAGCGATTTTGCGGCCCAAGAAGTCGTAAGTCTCATTTACCACATTTTCGATCTGTTCGTATCTGATTTCTGTGGCTTCGCCTGCAGACCAAATCGTCTAATTGTCGATGAGGCCACCGCAGACGACAACTCAGGTAAGGCGTTGGAGGCTATTGTGCCGTTGTAACATGCTGACGGATCGTTTTCAGTCGCGACTCTCAACCCCGCTACAATGGAGTTGTTATCACTATTCCGAGGTGATACAATTATTGTTCGGTGGGTATTTTACGGCCAGAGAGCTGTCATGTTGCTGACGAGTATCGTAGGGGAAAAAAGAGACGCGACACCGTCCTGATTTGTTTGAGCTCCGATGATGTCGAAGAAGGCCGCATTCAGATGAACAAAGTGGCTCGTAACAACCTCAGAGTAAAACTCGGCGACCTTGTCAACGTCCACCAATGCCTCGACATTAAATATGGTAAACGTATACACGTCCTGCCTTTCGACGACTCTATTGAGGGTCTGAGTGGCAACATCTTCGATGTGTATCTTAAGCCCTACTTCCTGGAAGGTACGCGTCACCAGTCTGTTTCTATGAGCTAGCTGACTCATTTTGTGACTCTCCGCAGCTTACCGACCTGTCCGCAAGGGTGATACTTTCCTTGTTCGTGGAGGCATGCGAACAGTGGAATTCAAGGTCATCGAAACCGATCCGTCCGAGTTCTGTATTGTGGCCCAAGATACGGTGATCCACACAGGTGTGTTATAATCTTAGCGAAGCTTATACATCACTCATCCCGCTTTAGAGGGCGACCCCGTCAAGCGTGAAGACGAAGAGTCAAATCTCAACGACGTTGGTTATGATGACATTGGTGGATGCAGGAAACAAATGGCTCAAATTCGTGAACTTGTCGAACTACCCCTCCGTCACCCTCAACTCTTCAAATCCATCGGTATCAAGCCTCCCCGCGGTATTCTTATGTTTGGCCCCCCTGGGACGGGTAAAACACTGATGGCCCGTGCGGTTGCAAATGAGACCGGTGCCTTTTTCTTCTTGATCAACGGTCCCGAAATCATGAGCAAAATGGCTGGCGAGAGTGAGAGCAATCTCCGAAAGGCTTTCGAGGAAGCCGAGAAGAATTCGCCTGCTATTATTTTCATCGATGAAATTGACTCCATTGCACCTAAGCGTGAAAAGGTTTGTTTTTTGTCCACATCCTCACAATCTGGGCTAATTTCGTCTTTTATGTCCTCTTTTTAGACTAATGGTGAAGTCGAACGTCGCGTCGTTTCACAACTCCTTACCCTCATGGATGGTCTCAAGGCTCGTTCAAACGTTGTCGTCATGGCTGCTACCAACAGACCCAACTCCATCGACCCAGCCCTCAGGCGTTTCGGCCGCTTTGATCGTGAAGTCGACATTGGTATCCCTGATCCCACAGGACGATTGGAGATTCTTCGTATCCACACCAAGAACATGAAACTTGCTGACGACGTCGACCTTGAACAGGTAAGTATCCAAACTATCAATTGAAGCCTAAAATTTTAAATTCTCATTTCATCCAAGATTGCGGCTGATACTCACGGTTACGTTGGTTCTGATGTTGCATCTCTGTGTTCAGAGGCTGCAATGCAGCAAATTCGTGAAAAGATGGACTTGATTGACCTGGACGAAGACACTATTGACGCTGAGGTTCTCGACTCGCTCGGTGTCACGATGGACAACTTCCGTTTCGCCCTCGGAACCTCAAACCCCTCCGCTCTGCGCGAGACTGTCGTGGAAGTACCAACCGTCACTTGGGACGATGTCGGTGGTCTCGACAAAGTCAAGCTGGAGTTGCAAGAGACCGTCCAATACCCCGTGGAGCACCCCGAGAAGTTCCTCAAGTACGGTATGTCGCCATCAAAAGGTGTCTTGTTTTACGGTCCACCTGGTACTGGTAAGACCTTGCTCGCCAAGGCCATTGCCAACGAGTGCAATGCCAACTTCATCTCCATCAAGGTAACAATTTGTTTGCCCTTCATTTCGTTGAGCCACAGCTAATTTATTAATTAAGGGCCCTGAACTCCTTACTATGTGGTTCGGTGAATCGGAAGCCAATGTCCGTGACGTGTTCGACAAAGCTCGTGCAGCAGCTCCTTGCGTGATGTTCTTCGACGAGTTGGACTCCATTGCCAAAGCCCGTGGTGGATCTGGTGCTGGAGGTGATGCTGGAGGCGCCAGTGATCGTGTGCTGAACCAGATCCTGACGGAGATGGACGGCATGAACGCGAAGAAGAATGTGTTCATCATCGGTGCCACGAACAGACCCGACCAGATCGACCCTGCTCTCCTCCGTCCTGGTCGTCTTGACCAACTCATCTACATCCCTCTACCCGACGAGCCATCCCGTCTGTCCATTCTCCAGGCTTGCCTCAAGAAATCGCCTGTTTCTCCCGAAGTGGACCTTTCCTTCCTGGCAAAGAACACTCATGGATTCTCTGGTGCTGATTTGACGGAGATTTGCCAGAGAGCTGCAAAGCTGGCCATCCGTGAATCAATCGACGCGGATATCAGGGCCGCACGTGAGAAGAAGGATCGTGAAGAAGCTGAGGACAGTAAGATGGAGGAAGATGCTGAAGAGGAGGAAGACCCTGTCCCCCAGATTACAAGGTTTGTGACTTGACTAATCTGCTTTAACGACCGCTCATGGTTTTTTCTTCCTGCAGAGACCACTTCGAGGAGGCAATGAAATACGCTCGTCGTTCCGTGTCGGACCAAGACATCAGGCGCTACGAAATGTTCTCCCAGGTTTGTTTCATCTCGCTCTTATCTTATATATTCTCATGCTTATTCCACCAGAACCTGCAACAATCGCGTGGGTTCGGAAACAACTTCAAATTCCCAGAAGGCGAAGGCGCAGCCACCTCTGAGCCTGCTGCCTCTGGCAATGCAGGGTTCGCCGATGACACAGCTGATGATGACTTGTATGCTTAAAAGACTCCAACATGTGATGACCTCGAGCGGTTGGGACCGCGGCTAATGTTCTCTTCCTCTGCACTTCATTTCTATCCCGCGTATCGTATTAGTACATGTTACATTTTAGCTTGTTAAACACAAATATAGACATTTCTTCATGGAAACACTCTTGAGGCTGAAAAACCATGGCCAGTAAGAAGGGCTGCATCTCGTTCCCTCGTTCCTGTTTTCTGAACCACGGCTGTATATGTAATATCTTGTGTCTGCACTCCAGTCTACACTACTCAACTTCCAGAAGGTATAATCATTCTCACAGGTTGAGCTGTGTATATTTCCCAAGTGAATGTACAATAGTAATATAAAGGAAAGCACAGTTGATGTAGAGTAAAGGAGACATTATTCCAGGAAAACAAGAAAGGGGATCTAGATGGTTCCACAGACTTCAGACCCATAAGCAATTCCAAGGATGCTCAATCCATCCGACCCAACAACCCTAATCAGTCTTCACCTTTGCCAGCTTCTCGACAATATCGCCCAACCGTTGCCCGACCTTTACTTTCTGCCCAGGGTGGACTGTGAAATTGAAGTCGCTCGGGGCTTCAAACACCAGGACAATTGTGCTGCCCAGACAGAACCCTCCCATCTCTTCTGCTGGTGTCAAAGGTTGGCCCCGCAAAATCGGGGACGCAGCGGAGTATACTGCTTCAGTGTATGCGCCTGGTGGGGGACGACGGCCACGGAGGTTAGTTCGGAGGTCCTGTTATTGTATAAGGTTGGTGATTGGCCCAATCATGAGATAGATAGCGTACTAACCTGGTCAAAATTGACTTTGATACTCCCTACGTTGGTAGCGCCGACAGGGACCATTCCGAAGAAACCATGTTTCCAGCGCCCGAGAAGGGCGACACGCTCGTTCAGAACAAACAGATTCTCAAGACGCTTGGCCATCCATGGAGAAACCGAGAACAGTTCGCCAACGAAGTGTCTCCTCTTCTCGACGACCCAGGCCGTCGGGCTGTGGAAGCGGTGGTAATCTCCCGGTGCAAGATAAATGACAGAGAAGAAAAGCGAATTGCCAGGGCGAACGTGTTTTCCTGAGGTCACGCTACGCCTTCGGCTTTCCGTGGGGGTTTTGACACCCATCTGCAGCGCGACTGAGGCGTCATGCAGTAGCGCTTCCTCCGTGTCTCTGTTAGAGTTGACGGAGGCATCAATCTGGTCTCCAAATTTCTTAGGGACATGGTCGTCTGTTGTTGTAGAGGAGGTGGACGGCGTGTTAACGAGTGTGTTGGCGGACGATGAAGAGTCTGAAGGAGTTTGTGTACCAGATGCCGGGCTCGAGGATCCGATGAGTTGTTCCAAGCTATATTCGATGCCGTTCACAATAGCAAATTCGTGGTCGTCTACAACTGACATGTCGCGGGTATGAGCAACGATAGACGACGGCGAACCGGGGCGTTCAATGCCTAGTAATGCATCTAGGGAATACGTAATGCCCTTCACTTGTTCGACTCTTGATTCTTGGACAGCACCAAAATGGAGTATCGTGCCATCTGCTGGACTGACCTGCATAGGAAGACGAGGGAAATTTTAACTAAAGCAGATCAATATAAATAAAGTGACAGAACATGCTTACAAGAATAGCATCATCTACGGGCCGAACACCATCCTTTAATTTACGATAGAAGAATGCGCCTAGACTGGGGTATTCGCGAAGGTCGGAAGGCTCTATTTCGTCCAAGTTGCATCCGAAAGCGGAGGCGTAAAGTCGTAAACCATAGGGCCGGAACCAGATAGGAAGCTCGAGTGAATTGACGTAACCCCATAGTCGTGACATGTTGCGTAGAGGTAGAGCACCGATAACATGTACCTAGCAATTGATATTCGATGAGTGGTTAGGAATTGCACTATAGATCTACTCACATGCCAAGGACCCTTGAGTTTGATAATCTCTAGACCTTGTTCGTTGAGCTCGACTTCCAGACGGGCACGCCTGACCTTCTTCCTGTACTGGATGGCAACGAGCAGCAATGCGCCAACGGCAAGAGGGAGGGGATACCATTTAGTTGGGGTTTCGGTCCAAGCATTAACGAGTCTCCCTGCAAATGGGAGATTGAGTCACACGATGTCCAAAGGCGCAAAGGCATGGACGCACGATACAGTGGTAGCCCGCTGCCATTCAACCCGTTGGGTCCGTTTCCTGCCGTGCCCTGTGTACCGCTCTTCGATGAGTAAGCCCTCCTAAATCCTTGGTTCTTTACTGTCTTGAACAGAGCTGAGGTCTTATTGGTGCTGTGGACCCAGCAGCGGGCAAAGACCGACGTGGCGGAGCCACATGAAGCATTGATAACCCTGGAGGCGGCGTAGAGTGGCTTCTTGCCCTTTGTAAGGATGGACTTCCTAGAAAATAACATGAGAGGTCGTTAGGAGACTAGCACTTGGGCATAAAAAGGCGGGGCGAGGCTGGGGTAGATGGTGGTGGAGACGCACGAGGCCGGCAAAAATTTCGGCAGTGCGGCATTTCGACAAAGCGGTAGTCCTCAGCGGTCTTCCCTCTTAGCTCCAACTCTGAGGACCCCGGTCTGTACGCGTCCAAAGTCGGGTTCCTACCGCCGCTAGTGATGACTTTAAACCTGTTCTATCTTGCTTGGAAGATGGTGGCCATTTGAAGGCCGCCTAGGGCCACCTCATCCAGCCTGGTGCAAACAAGTATCGAGAGGAGCACGAATGCGCTTCTTACAATATATTCGACGACTGGACGTCTGGTTCTATCGGGTAAAGAGGTCCTTATGTTGTGCTGCGAGCTCCTACGGCTACCAGGCCACATCCTACATAGAGGGCCCACTTTAAAGGCTATGGCCTGTGCCAGTGCCCCATCTGTAAATTCCTCGGACGATGTTGGTCAGCACACAAGTTAACGTTTCCTACTTGATGGCTTTGCCGTTCTTTGCAGTTCGGGAACCCCGAGGACTGGTCCTATGGAAGAAGACACGACCTGTTTATTTTTGTAAATCTATGCTGTCGAGAGTCTTGTTTCGACGGGTGTTCATCCTTGGTGCTACCAACAGACCCAACCAACACGACCCTGCTCTCTGTCCTGGTCATCTGGATCGATTTCTGCGTTTGCCTCGATAGATCTACCCAATGAATTGTCACATCCTTTTATTCTGCAGGTATTCTGCGGGTATGACTGTGCTAAAAAAATCATTGCTCCCGGCGTGGACCGTGACCTAGCTTTCCTGGCCATGGACTCTCTAATAGAGAGCGAGGACAACTCTATTCCTCAAATTAGACGGTCTGTAACGTAGTTGAACTGCGCAAGCGAGTGTTTATAAATTTCTTCTCTACAGAGACCCCTTCTGGTTACTGGTAGGCACTGAAGCATGCTCGCCCTTCCGTGTCAGAAATTTAGGCGCCATGAGAAGTTCAGCCAGGTCTATTCCCATGTTATCTTTGTTCTCGTTATTTATTGGTACAGAACTTGCAACAATCGCATGGACTAAGCAACGCTGCTGCAACTTTCACTTCCCAGAAAGCGACGACGCAGTCAACCCTGACGCTGTTACCAATGCAGGGTTCCAATATGATACAACTGATGAATCAGAGATGATGCATGGATGATGGCTTCTAATCTATGTTTCACAAAATCAGGCTTGGGATTGAATGAGTACTTACTCACACCTATGCATTTTTATCTATCTCGCAGGTTGTATTGCTAGCCGTTACAAGTTGGTGCTCTGTTGACTAGAATGTAAGGGTATTTCTTGTCAGTGTTACATTCGAGTTATCGACAAAACGACATGCACGCATTTGCTGTTCTGACATGAGACCGGTTTCACGTGCCATGAATGATATCAGCTTTCGACCCGCTATAGCCGATACGGCGATATTTGCGTTTTGCCTTCGCATTACACGCACAACCTGCCATTTCTCTTTCCCCAGCGTCGACATCATCGCCGACTGTGTTCTTTATCCACATTACCGTCATTTTTTTGTTGATAGGTGCTGCCACCTTGGTCTTCTTCAAAGGCACCAACATACCCATTTAGAGGGGCTGTAAATCTGCGAAAGATGTCCAAAATAGAGTCAAACGCCCTACGACCTAGTTTCACGACGAACTCACGGACACTCTCAGCGGGATCTTTGAAAGATAGGCTATCGAAACTAGCGACAACGCCTCTGAGTGTCCCGAATCCTGTGGCTGCACTTCATGCCAACCTCAAGTACGCCTCTTTTGACTTGTGTCCTGTGCGCAATGGCTAATTGTGTCGTTAAGCTTTGTCCCAGCAAAGATACCCCGGAAGAGAAGGCTGCAGATGCTCGCGGTTGCAATATGGTCGGTGATGATTGTGATCACGACCTGCGCGTGGTTATTGCTATTGTAGGTTACGCCCTGCTGTTGATCTTATCTTAGCTTTTTCTTATGGCATTTTCTGTTCAGGTCAATCCCACCTCTGTGGCCATTATTGGCCATTTATTTCATATGGGCTAGATGGATTGACACTTCGCCGGAGCGCGGGGGGCGAAGTAGCCAGTGGTTCCGATCCATGAGATTTTGGAGGTATTTTGCAGATTATTATCCTGCTTCGTGAGTTCCCTTTCCTGTCCTCTTGGTTGCCCTTGCCGATGATGTAATAGATTTCTAAAGGTACCAGTCTCTATTTGTGGAGACTATCCAAGAGAGCTTATTCTTGCACTGGTATAGGAGGCCGACTTACCTCCAGATCGACCATACGTGTTTGGTTATCATCCCCATGGTATGTCTCGAATTTCTCTGCAACTGGGACTTGGCTCATTAGCCTCAAGGTATTATTGGCATGTAGGTTGATCAACTACCATCATTAAACATATTCTAAAGTCTTGTTGGAAACAGGGGGGCATTGGCCACTTTTGCCACTGAAGGTTTGCACGCTCATCTCCCCAAATCACACGCATATACTGACCTTCTTTTGTGTAATACAGCCACTGGTTTCTCCGCAGCGTTTCCTGGCATCAAGCCCCACCTCCTAACCTTAACGACAAATTTTCAAATGCCATTCTACCGAGATATTCTTTTGAGTCTCGGAGTGTGTAGCGTCAGCAAAGAATCGTGTTCGAATATCCTGAAAAGCGGGCCAGGTTCTGCGATTACGATTGTAGTGGGTGGGGCGGCAGAGAGCCTGAGTGCCCATCCAGGGACAGCGGATTTGACGCTGAGAAAAAGGTGCGTCCCTAAAGTTACCATCGTCCTCGGGAGGTTTTGATGTTGATTGGTGTTTTAACTTCAGATTGGGTTTCATCAAACTTGCGATCCAGCATGGGTTCGTTCACCACCCAAGTCGAGGACTAGCACATATATTCACGATTTCATCCATTCTAGAGCTGACCTAGTGCCCGTCTTTTCGTTTGGAGAAAATGATGTAGGCTTTTATCGTATCTACCGTTTCACACTCAGTAACCGACCTGTCACCCAGATTTACCAGCAAATGCCAAATGAAAAAGGGACGACAGTATATGCTCTCCAACGGAAATTCCAATCGATATTTGGATTCACATTGCCCTTGTTCCATGGAAGAGGGCTGCTTAACTGTGCGTTTGATAAGGGTTTTCCAGTAAAAGATAAATGAACCTTTGTTATATCAGACAACCTCGGGCTCATGCCGTATAGGAGACAGATTGTCGCAGTCAGTAAGTTGACTGGAGCAGCAAGGTCGGCTAGTCTTTGATGTTGACGTCGATTTTTTTCCAGTTGGAAACCCAATACACGTGCAGCAATGCGATAAACCAACAATAGAAGAGGTCATGAGGGTGCAAACGAGGTACATTGAAGAGCTTACCAGGTCAGTACATCAGTTTCTGTGCTTTGCCTTCTTCATGGGCTTGACCTTTGTTGACAGAATTTGGAATACGTACAAGGACCAGTTTGCCAAAGCCCGCCTAAGGGAACTCAACATCATAGACTGAGCCCTGTGTCTTTTAAGGACCATTCAAACTTCTCATGAACGTTGCACATTAAGTACTTTATTAGATACATATATTTCTCCTCTAGCATTTCACCTTATACACAGCAGGTACTCTCATTACTAAAGCAGTCTCCATTACCCTCCAACTTTTCAGGAGTACGCTGGCGAGGTCCTTCCATGGTAAAAGAGAGGTGAACTCGCTTCAACTTTTGGAGGCTCGATGGTTCAAAGCACACTGGGCAGTATTTGCGCTTTATCAAAAAACGGGCGATACACCTAGAAGTAAATAAGAGACCGGTTTGCAAGTGATCAAGGCGACAGACTTACGCTTGGCAAAATAGATGGCCGCAGTCGCTGATTGAGCTATCTTTTGGGAACCGGCGACATATTGGACAAGTCAAAATCGCCGGATTAATTACGGTTTTGTTATCTGGAGCTGGCTCCTCCAGTGGTTTTGCAGGCCACCCGAAATATACCGTATTGGAATCTGCTACGTCGCCTGAGGTCAGGAGTGTATGCTCGGCCAGCATGCTGTTATCCTCCATCGATGCCCCAGACAGAAGCCTCGACCCAACGCGCATAGCACATCTGAACGGCCGGAAGTTTAGAGAAATTTTCGTCACTGTGCCACAATTGACATACTGGTTTCCGATCTTGAGTTTATTTAATGAAAACCTCCCTCTCGAATTGATATGTGCGACAACGGAACAATCGTCGAGATTGACCTCATCGCCAAGCTAAATAGCTTTGGTCAGCATCTCCTCGAAATACGTCTAGATTGTACATACCTCCACGAGGTCGGGCTCAGTCATTAAACCTGGTCGTCCTCCTGCCCATATTGCACAGTTTTCACCGATATTGGCACCGAGAGTACGCAGATACCACACAATATATGCTGAGCCTGTCAACGGAGCGAGGACCCCACCATAACCATACCCTCTGTGCATAATGCGAGAGAGGATAAGATGGAGCTGCCATCGCTGGCAGTAGCTACTTTGATCCCAGTCATATCGGCCTGGTCGACGCTGTTTAATCACCAACCACTTCGTCGCAATTACCCAAAGAATGGATAATAGCCCTTGGAAGCTGAGGATAACGACGAAGCAGATGGAAATCAGGCCGTAGAGGAGTCCATATCGGTACCAACGGGGTCGAAAAATATGAAGATGGTGAATTCTGGCGTCACGTAGTATTTGAGCGGTTCCTACAGCGGCCGTTGTCCAATATATAGCAGAAAGCGCGGTAGCCAAAATGCTGATGCAAAGGATCATTGGGTACGGAAAGACAAAATAATAGGCATCGTTCTTATAGAAAGCTCGTCCGAAAGGTGTGCAAGTGTCGGTGCAAGACTCGGTGTCAGTGCCAGGGCCCTTGCTAAGGCGTACTGCCTCCCCATTTTCTGCAATGGATTGACGGTTAGCATGTCGTAGTTGTCGATTGACCAAACTTTACCATTTCCGATCCACGTCGACCCGGCTTCGTATTCAGTATTGCGCTTGCCAAGTGAACCCGAACCCATAACAGCACCGCGTCCTACTTGAGTTTTAGGGAGGAGAATCACTCGGTCAGCTATCATGGCTGAGCGGGAGGAGCATTTTTAAGATTCAGTGTCAATTGCCCGTTCAAGAACGATAAAGATCCCACCTCCACTTTCTATCACGATCTTCCCCGACCCCAACCTATCAGTTGTAATAAGGGCAGATCGAGATCCAAAGACGACGTCGTCGCCGATGTCCAGCAATTCTGGATCTGGACACAAAATACCCGAACCAGGCCAGTATATACGTTGACCGATTTTTGCGCCCATTGCTCTATAAACAATCTGAAAAGGCATGGTTATTGAAAAGCTGATACTGGAGAAGTGGAACACCCCTTACAGACACAATCTCGTAATGAGTTCCTAGAATCGCGAAAGCATCATTGAGGGCTCCTTTGGAAAGTAACGACGAGTTGATGTATCTTCTGAGAAGTGACAACTGAGAAACGGTCATAGATGAGTTTTCCGTATTAAAACCGAACGCCCGTTTGACCATAATTCCTAACCCCAGTTGAATAAGAGGCCTAAAAAGAGCTCGAACGACCGTCGACAATAAATGGTATAAAACACGCTCCGGTTCAGCAAACCAATAGATTACAGATTCGAGCTCGTTCAGGTTCTGAACTATCACTTCTGCCTGGTTGAGCATTATAAAAATCGCCACCATCCATGGAATATCTGGACGAAAATAAGGAATCATACTGAGAATAAAGACAAATACGCACATGAAATAAAAGTGACGATAGCGATTATCGGCCATGCGACGAAAATTCGTAATAATAAGGTAGGTTTCTGTGATAGAGTTCGGTTGTAGGCGGCATATGATTTGGGCGAAGGCCCATCATGCGAGGATGCATGCGGCCCATACACTGAGCCATCTGGGATATGAGAACCAGGAGAAATATTGGTATATGTGTTGACAAAAGCTTTGCGTCCGATTGTTATAGGAGCAAGAGTAAAGCAGCCACTTCTCTCAACGCAAAACCCACGTAGCGTGCTAGTATCCACGTGGCAGCCATCTTCGAAAGTAAGAAGATCACATTCGAATAGCTTCGTGTGTTCGTCTATAAGCACGTCCTGTCCGATATTTGCTCCTAGCAAGCGATAATAAAGTATAACTAATGAGGGATGGTAAGAAAAAATCCCTCGTCCAGTTGTCCTATATAGACGAGTCAGTCGGAGATATCGTAAAGAACTAAAGCTATTACCTCAAGATTTGGTTGACGATCCACCAGCGCAGGTAATATATGGACCACCTAGAAGGAGGGTCAATGTCAAATCAAACGGTATATTCAACATATGGAAGCGTACATTCTGTATTTCCCTGGTTTGTACCTTCCAATTATGATCCACTTGCATACGATGGCGACAATGGGGGAAACAGTACGAGTAACCAATCTCGCAACCAAGGTAGCTGTCAATAAGGCGACCATGCGTTCCCAAAAAAGGCCATTGAACAGGGGGGCGAGATAACACAGCATCCACACCAACAGAGACCCTAGAAAAAAACAGTTAAATAGGAAAATATGCAAAAAATATAAGTCTACTTACATCTGAATGCCGATTTCAGTGGATGGAAAAAAAGAAAAGGAATTGCTTGAACGACGAGACATAATGGATGATCCTGACTCCTCCTTCCTTTAGTCTGGGCATATTCGATGTCTCGCTCATAATCGTAGTCCATAGAAAGTGCCATTCTGGACGAGCTTGGAGTAAATTTATCCTTTATATCTTCATCGACCGCGCCGGTTTTTGTCTCCTCGGTTTCCTTTTCTTCGATCAAAGAAGCTATACCGCGGACAGTGGATTCGGAGAACAGTTCTGTGATCCCTACATTGACACCAGATTGTCTACGAAGGTGATAGGACAACTTTCCAAGCAAGAGGGAGTTGCCGCCGAGTAAGAAAAAGTCGGACTCGTTGTGTATATCCGTGGAATCCATGTTCAGTAAATCTGCAACAATGTCGCGGACCAGTATCTGCTTCTTGGTCATTTGGACGCCAGGGTTTCTTGATAATCCCTTTTCCATTCTCTCGAAGTCATAGTCGCCATTGGACATATAGAGAAGCGGTCCATGAACGATGTGGATGCGAGTCGGTATAATATAACCTGGCAGACAGTGCGAAATTGACCGGTTAACATTGTCGGATGAAAGGGGGGATGTCGGAGCGACAGAAACGTAGGCCTCAATGGGTCCGTCAATGCTGTGCCTCAAAGCTACGCCATTGACGCCGGAAAGATCCTTTAGGGCATTGCATAGAATTGCTCTGTCAACAGGAACCCTTTGGCATAGGATTGGGTCCTGGATCGACTGAGATATTGGAGGTAATATGGCTTCAAAATGACGATGGAGTAGCGGATCATGATCTGTCAACTGCCCGATTCCCAAGCGCTGGGCTAAGCCTATCCGCAAAGGTTTTCCAGCACTACAAACTTTCGCTATTAGGTCCAGCTTCATAGCTCTTGATATAAAGTACGGACCTGTTCTTCGGGATGTCATCCATGTAAACGATAGCAAACGGCCATTTCGATGGGTGGAGATGACCCCTAATCACCATCCATTTGAAAAATTCAGACGAAAGTATATACAAAAACCTACTTGAGCAAATCATGCAGTTGGCGTAGATCCACGCGAGATTTGTTGTGATTGGGCACTACAACCAGACCGATGCTTTCTTGTAAAACATCATGTTCAATGGAAAAGGCCAGCGAAGCCTTAGTTTGATCGGAAAATATGTTTATGAAAAAGTGACCAGCAAGAGGGTAAAGCTCTCACACCTTCACGTAATCTTTCGCAGTGGTCGCCACGGCTTCTTCAATTTCAAAGGGTGAAACTACTTCTCCTCCTTTATTTATAATTTCTTTGGATCGTCCTGTGATATATAAATACCTTACCAAAGTCAGTATAACAAGTTCTCAGGTGCAAGCATTGCCGAAGAACAGAAACTCACCCATCTTCGTCAAGATACCCCATATCACCAGAGTCGAACCAGCCTTGGCTTGAAAATGAAGATGTGTCAAGAGGAACAGTGATATCCGACGAAATTTCATATCCTTCGAAAGTAGGAGGGCCTCGAACACAAACAGCGCCAGTCGCTCCAGGCACGACTGGTTGTTCAAGGTTACTGGGTTCGCGTATGGACAAATACGGACCGCAAACAACACCCGAGCAGCCTGGCCGATCGAGTTTATAACCAATCGGAGGAGTTGCAATTGGCATGCACCTAGAGAGTAAAATTCGCAACCCATCAGATGAGAAATAGAAGAGCTTACTCATGAGAGCTTACTCAGTCATCCCATAGGAAGGTAATACAGTCGCCCCAAAAGCGTCTCTAAGTTCCGAGGCAAGGGATGGTAATAATCCCCCAGCTGCATTGCAGATAAGGCGTATATTTAAGTCTTTAGACGGAACAATAGCGTCCGGTTTCGCTGAGAGAATTGCATGATGTACCGTAGGAGCCGCGTAAAACCTTTTTATAGAATCAATTTCCATAGTTAGACAATCATTGGTCTCGATATGCTGGTTGAACGCACCATGTGGCTTTGAGTTCACGAGCATGTAACCAAAATGCAGTTGGGTCAAACCCAGCACACACGATAGAGCTGCCTCCTGAAAGAACCGGAGCAAATAAATTCCGTACTATCCCTCCAACGTGGAAGAGCGGCATCATATTCACTAAAATTAACTTCAGTATTTTCTTGCAGTTCGGAAAGGATGGAATGATCATACAATTAATGTCATCAGCTTTCAAATTCCAGGATTGTACCACACACCAAGCTCCGACCAACAGTGTCCGAAGCGAATACCTAACAACCTTTTTCTTGCCACTGGTGCCAGATGTGTGCAGGACGAGGGATATATCATTGAGGCCATGCGGTTCGGAGGGATGAAGTGGTACTTCGCTATCGCCTCCTGGTACAGACATGTCAAACAGCCCGGCCGGCCCCACAGAGCGAGCTTGAATGTAGATAATTTCGAAGTGGAATTCGTCTTGCAACAACTTCAACTCGAGATGCTTGGCCGCGTCTTTGGTCGTCAAAACTGCCTTAGCACCTATTCTGGAGATATCCTCCTTCAACTCCGCAGCGGTACAACTAGGATTGACTGGAGCGCATGTGTGGTAGTTGGACAGTGCCAACAACGCTAGCGCATTTTCTGGGCCGGCAGGTAAGGCGAGCATGACACGGTCATTTTTACCCAGAGGAAGACGACTCCTTGAATGAGGTAACACAAATTCGGCAATAAATGCGCGCAGGCTTGAATGATGTAAAGGCCCGCGCTGAATGTCAGATGAGTAGAGAGCAGAATGGTTATCTTGACATAAGGAGTCTAATAGAGATTTAATGGAAGATTTCGAGAGGCGATCGCCAAAAATTTCTCCAAAGGATAAATTTTTCGGCGATAAGCCAGTGGAGACGTCCAGAGATGCGAGAGGAGCAGACATTGTCGACAAAGACCAACGATCCTGGTCCATACAATCTAGAGCTTTTATACTTTTTTATTCTTGCTCTGGGAGCCGGCATTGCCGAACACGATTCCGCGCAAAAGCGGTGGTGTGTTCCAAAACAGATCACAAAATAGGCATTTGAAGGAAAGCGAACCACGGTAACTCTGCCTGTCGGATATCTGAACACTGTTTGAACAAATAATAGAAATTAATACGTTTTCGATGCAGGTTTGAACATCGTTTGAGCATATTCAAACGGGTTTGAATGAGTTATACTTGCCATGGACTTGACAGATCAACTATTCAACTAACACGTTCCGACAGATCTGGAGGAATGGATTATGCAAGGGTGGGAGTAGAGCGGGTTGTAGTAGTGGTGGTGGTTGAAATGGAGCTCCGATGAAGGTCGACAACCTTGGCCGCTCTCGTCGATGTGGATAGAAGCAATGAGGCCATGCAACCGGTTAGATCGGGGTATGGCCCTTTAAGGGAGATCGGGTAAAAACGGGTTGTGGGAAAACTGACTTTGGATGCCTTTCCCGGCCCATAGCTGAGCGCTTGAATGATACTTTTTCAAGTCTGTGTCCTTCTTACGAACTGCGATGTAACCGTTAGTCAACTATATGGTTTACCTGTTAGGCTCCATGTTAATAATTGCCTTGTTAAGTTGTTTATCAACTCCTTTCAATGACTTGTTAAACATTCAATCAAATCAATCCAGTTTAAAAGTATTACTTTATCTAGACATCAAGGCCGCTTATGATCAAATATTCAGCAAGGACAACGCGTGTTTCAGGTCTTGGTCCAAAAGGCCGAAGTGTTGTCGCATCTGGGATACTGATTCTACCATTTACATACCTAGGATTACTGTTAACGATAGACGCTGCAGTAACTCTTCCGTTTGTTGAATGATCGCGACGCAAATTCGAGAAGCTACAGGAAGCTGCAGGAAGCTGCGGATGTAGCTTCCCTCGTTTCCGCTCATCCAGGAATTGACTCGAAGGCTGGCCTCCTTGCTTACCGGGCCAGACACTGAATGATATTTGGAGGTTGAATTTCGATACAAATTTTAGATCGTGCATCTATGTGTAAGAATCACATAGAGTTCGAACGTGTTCAAATTGATATCTCATCGGTCTATCTTATTCTCCAGACACCGCTTCTAGAAGAACAGTCAAAATCTTTGTTTATATACTCAAGTGGGGTATACTTAGGGCTCGATTCTGCTCAGCCGCAGGCTCGGAAGTGTTCAAATTGATACTTCGCTGGCCTATCTTAAGCTAGGAATTCTTCAGACACCGCTCTAGAAGGAAAGTCGAAATCTCTGTTTATGTGCTCAACAATTGGAGATACACTAAGAGCTCGATTCTGCTCTTCAGGCCTTTCAAGAGCGATGCCTCTGAATCATATTGAAGTCGGCGATAGGTGATTCGTAAATTGGGAAATTCAGAGTCAACGACTCGGAATCAATAGTCTTAATGATTCTCAGAGTCGGTCGCCTCAAGATTAGGTGCACTTGCAGTATTAAATAAGGTAAGTTACATACTAGCATGATCATGAACGATGGCAACGAAGATTTCCTTAAACGTGAATTTAGAGGGTGCAGGGACCTTGCTTTCAGCAAGGTGATTTTTTTGAAAAACTTAGAGATCGATCGGACTTGTAATCTTTCCAAGTCAATGTTGGCTATCATTGCCAGGCCGATATGGGCCTTCGCAGGTGGCATACCGCCTCCACTTCGATTTTAGCTTGGCATTTAGCAGCAGTCACTGCATGTAACGTTTTCCACTACAGCATGAACAAGAGCAGTAGCAGGTTGGCCACACATTAATATTTCGACCGCATTTAATGCGGCGTATTGATCTTCGACAAACGAAGGTTATCAGTATCAGCTTCCCTTATACCCGACACCGGACCGTCACAATTAGGATGACCATTCATGACGCACATTGCATGGAACGCAGTCCAGGTCGAAAAAAGTCATACGACAGCCTTCGTACGTTTTGGGTTGCGTTCTGTAAATAAAGTTGCCAGTTGCATATCTAGGCGAGAAAATATGTGACATAGAATCACTTCGAATACACAATGTGTGCCTTCAGCTGGCCTTGGCACTGAAACAGATAAGGCACTGCTCATCTGTTGGGACATAAATAGTCCTCTCGCGTTGATTAAAGGCACGGAACCCATCCCTTGACCATGACATGGGGATTTTCACAGTCGCAGAAGATCATCACGTTTTGGAAAATTTCAGACACCAAGATCCGTTCCTGTCAGCAGACAAACCGAAGTCCAGATGCCGAAAAAAATTCTCAAGTACACCTGAAATACGACAGTGATTATGACAGTAAGATAACAGTAAAATGATAGATAAAAACCTCATTGAAACTCATTCTTTGCTCATCCTTCCACGCAAAACCTCTTTAGCCCGCTCATCTGGGTCGCATTTCTTGAGTTTATCGTAATCGTACCACACGAGGGCTTCTTTGGCGTGTGCTACAAAAGCCCTCTGTGCGAGAGAATACGCGGATGCGGCCACGTGGAATGTCGCGGTGTCATGCTCACTGGTTGGGGGTAAAGGACGGTACCCGATTAAAAGCTAGCACGAGACGAGGGTGAGGTGCGGGCTTAGAAAAGAACGTGTTGCGCATACGGAGTCAGGGTACGTGACGGGGCGCCGGAACTGGACTTCGATAGATTTGAGTATTAAGGAGATTCCTTGAGCATTCATCATAGCTTTGGCTTTACTTGGTCCCCCGAGTTCCTCCCCAAGGGACATCATCCATTTGATACGTGCCTTCGAGGGTGTCAACTAATAGCTTACTGACCGGAACTTCTGAAACTCACTGATTCAAAGAAACGGACTGAAGAGAAAGGGTGAGTTAATTATAAGGGAACTCTCTAGCTGAAAGGCACTTACCATAACGCACGTTATTTACATGCCTATCAAAAAGAATGTGAGATTCCAAAGACGAAGAAATTTGTCCAGAACAAGGCTCACTGAAATGAGTCGTGGTCTCCCCACACGATACGCTGTTCCCAGAACGATTGAGGGTCAAACCCAGCACGCCGGAGCTTCTCATGGGCTTCTTCTAAAGGATCAAGGGAGTCGAGCGATTCCGATGCCAAAGTTGTCAAATTGGCGTGATCTGCTGGCGAGTCTGGCGACTCAGGACCTTGAGAGCCAGGTGGAATGTGAAACGGCGAGGAGGGGTCACGAAAAGCAGCTTGAAGCGCCTAAATATATCCATCTCTGTTCAAGGGCGACTTCGTATTACCAGAACATCGGAACACTGACACTGATCGAACTTGAAGACTTTCTGTTGTGGCAAGTGGGATAGCCTACTGCTAGACGTCGGCTGGCAATTCTTCTACATGTAACGGAGAACGTCGTGCTGAGGGCTCTTGACCTAAGGGTGGTAGCCATGAAGCAGATGTAAGATTGTGAACTGGCAGTCGGTGAGGGGATGGAACCAAAATTGCACCGGACTTTGCGGCCCTAAATTTTCCGACGGCACCTCGGCAGAATATTGTACTCGTAAGTCACTGAAATGCAACTGCATCACCGTCATTGGAAGAGAGCCGCAGGGGAACACGACGTTAAATTCATTCGCTTAGGAACAACCTCAAATCCCCGTTGGCAGCGTTGCCGTTGCAAATTTATGCAAAATTTAATCAAAATTTAATAGACTTGCTTTTATGTTCAATTTCGCCCAGTTACTTACTTGAGGGGTACCATCTAGTACAGTATATAGGGTTGCGCAGTAGTTTAAAGCCCGTGCCGCAGAAGTCAGCTTCGAGTCTGACTTGTGCGATATTGACTGCGGGCTGAGTCAATTGAGCATCAGTACCGTTCCCAATCAGGAAACTGGATATCCAAAAATGGCACGATCAAAAAGAGGCTGACCAGTCCCGGCTGGCTGAAAACAAACGTTTCACAACAGGAATAAACCTATAAGTATTGCTGCCAGGCCAAAGTGTAGCCCATCCCTCCTTTCTTCCCGCTTTTACCCTTCTTCTGATCCCGGCGATCTTTTTCTTTATACCATTTCCTAAAACCGCCTTCACACATCTCTCACTACAACCTACCCTACCCTCTTTCTTCTAACGCGACCGGTCTCGCCTTTTACCTTTTACCCCGAAACATTAACTGCTACTACCACACACTCGCTTGGAACTACCACTTGCATTTTTCGCCCTCACGCTCGTGTCATGCTGGCGCTCAATGCTCGATTCGCTCTTCTCACTATCCTCTGTTGCCTTTCAACTCATTCGCTTTCACCCTCTGCTACCGCTCATGCGGCTGTCATATCTCGAAATTATGAATCGTCGACGACTCCTTTCCGTAACATCGGCGACACCGCCAATTCGCACTCGCAACACGTTCTTCCAGGGTCGAGGTCGAAGCAAGACGTATCCAAAGCTCAGGACTACAGCGGCCGGTTGAACAGCAGAATACACAAGGTGGTCAGTCTTTCCAATAATCTATATAATAACTTGTGGCTGACATATGCCGGCTGCCAGAGATTCGGAGATCTCGCTCTGACTAGTCCTTTCCAGCTTGTTGCTGACGTCGTCTTGAATCGTCTACAGCGTCGACGAAGTCACCACAGGCGCTCGCACAAGACGATCATCATTCCAAACGATCACCAAAGTTCATATCTGCTCTCACAAGCTCGCCGGGCAGATACGCCACAGTGGATCTCAACGCCGCCATCGAATGGAACTAACGCTCAAACAAATGCGACGACCACTCAGTCCGTTAGTGCCCCAAAGGGCGAACGTGGAACCGTTCTGATTAAAGTAAGTTCTTCTTCCTCAAAATACTGGTCGTTTTTAACCGAAAACAGAGCCCTATGGAGGCTGCCGAGGATCGCACGATCGCTTCGTTACTGCTCGGTGACCAGCACATCCTCAATGCTTCGGAGAACAATGCCACGGAGTTTTACCTGGTCAACGCTGCTTCGTCGACGACAAGAGAGGCCGTAGCTTCGAGTTCGAATGACGATGTCCCCGTCCACCTCATGATGCCGAATTCCGAAGACTCTGAGAATCATTGTGTAACCTTCAATCCCAACCCACAGAAGCCAGAACCCCTGACAGTAGAGCCTTGCGTCGGCGACAACGCGGAGGATGCGACCTCTGCTTCTCAAGCAAGCCAGACGTTCATGTACAACCAAACTTCCGGCCAAATTCGTCCAACATGGTTCGCAGGTCAAGACGACGGGACTACCAATGAGACCAGTCAGGCAGTATCATCCGAGCCGAGCAATTCAACCGCAAGCACTCAGAATGCCACCTCTACGGCGTCAGGCAGTCAGGCGTCCTCTACGACGCTTACCTCAATGGACAGCTCCAATCCGAAAGCACAAAATGTGACCTTGATCTTCGTTCCCACTGGCAAGGCCGCGGCGGCTGACATTGGCGATGCATCTCAGAACGCTTCTTCCTCGGCTGCAACTGTGACTACAACCACAACAGTTACGGTCTTCGCGACTGGGTCTGCTTCGTCGTCGTCGACTTCCAGCGCCAGTGCTGAGGCTGCTAGTCAAAGTGCGCTGAACGTCGAGGTTTTCGGAGGAAACCCCACACCATCGAGTTCCTCGGCGCATTCTTTGGAAACATTATCATCTGCGACGTCATCCTCGGCGGCGGCAATGGATGTCGCGTCTTCCTCCATCGTGTCATCTTCAGCCTATCCCTCGTCGTCGATCAATGCGGCTGCTGTCGCCTCCAGCATCGTCGCTTCTTTCTCTTCTTCAATGGCCAGTGCTTCCGCTGCCGCTGCCGCCTCCACTTCCACCTCGTCAACTCTGGCAGCAGCAGATATTTCAGCTAGCGCTAGCTCGACGCAGAGCTCCGGCGCCTCCTCAAGTACATACGTCGCCGCCGTTCTGGAGAGAGCCGCCTGGGTCAAAGCGGCCGACGCGGTTATGACCCCTGTTAGCACGGATCCGTATCGATGGAAATTCCAAGCGCAAGAGAGGTAGCCGTAATTTCTGGATAGAATTTAATACAGTGGATAGTTGGTAGACAGTTTGCGATTCCAATCTAGGCAACAAGTGGGCTAGAGATTGAGCCAAAACCAGCAGATTCCTGAGAAAAAACCCAAGCGAAAAGACAAGTAAAAGGACTTTGACTGTCAAATGGCACTGACAGAGAGCAATCTGTTTCAACGACGAGGAGATAGACCGTAGCGGCGTAGGCCGCAGTTTTAGCCTGGGACCCGTGAGAACGACGGTCTTGTTCTGCGGCAAAGCCGCCGCAGGCAATTTCCATCATACAAATATGGACCTGAACCATGACCTTTGGAATCCTTTCAACAACCCCCTTTGTTCAGTTCCACCGTCGAGAAATCAAGTCTCTGCACAGAGGTAAAGTTGTTGCCTATCCACAGCTCGATCGATTGCCCACTAAACACAGGCTTATCAGGTATCTGATCCCTTGAATTGAATGTCAAAGGAACAGGACGCCGAGCAGAGACCTCCAGCTTTGGTCGACCAGCTACCCGATGAAATACTTGAAGCGGTATTCCTTCTCAACACCAGCAAAGAATTCCAAAATGATTGCCTAATTCACGACCCACACCGTACAACCATCGCGACTGTCCTCGTTTGTAAACGATGGCACAACATCGCACTTGACTATCCGGCACTCTGGAGTCGTATCATCAACTATGAAAGGCATCCACCCCAATGGGTCGAGGAGCTGTTACGGCGTTCCAAGTCCTCGCCAATCGATGTTGGAGAAGATTCTGTCTTCAAGCATGTTCGACTTAGAAACCATGGCGGCAAGGCGGTGCTCGGGCAAATCTTTGAACATGCATCAACTATAAGGACCCTTAGCCTTCAGATTACTTACTCGCCCTGGGCCATAATCTGCAAACAGTTCCTTCAATACCCCGCGCCCTTGTTGGAATATCTCAACTTGATCACGTCGTGTCCGTTCCCGGATTGCCTTTATCCTGGGCCGCTTTTCGCGCTTGAGGCACCTCGTTTGCGACGGTTGCACCTGCAAAGATGTCTCATTGACTTCTCCTCGCCGGTCCTCACCAACCTCACCGAATTATCGGTTTTGGATATCTTAGCACCAAGAATCATGTCCATGAGGAAACCCGATCACCCCTTGAAGGTCGCACCAACCGTTGGGGGGTGGCTACGCATCCTGGAGCATATCCCTTCCCTTCTATACCTCACGTTAAGCAGTGCTATCACTCATTCTTCCAACGAAGACGATCCGATGCCGGATGTCCACCTGCCCAATCTCCTCTTCCTGACTGTCGGCGCTACGTTCAACGATGGCACCGCGTTCCTCCATCATCTTTCGATACCGGCCACGTGCGGCGTTAGGTTGAGGTTCAGTCATAGTCATAATAGATCCGGCCCAGGATTGGACGGGACGAAACTTCTGTCCTTCCTGAGTACCCGCCTCTCATATTGGCCCGACGGCTCCCAGGATCGGTACCTCCAGGCAAAAATTCTAAGTGGTGACAGAGTCCATTTTGGCAACTCCAGACGCGTAGGATATATATGGGACATGACAGAGTCGGCTGTAATTCAAGAACATGCCCTGACTTCTGCTGACCCATTGATCTGGCTTGTTCTCTCTTTCGACAGCTCCGACGACACCCTTATTTTCTTTAACCAGCTCCTTGCCCTGTACGAGACGACCTATTCGACGACGACTATGTTGGAGTTGTGGGTCGATGAGGAGTTTACTACTATGGCCACCGCACCTGTAAACGGACTAGCATCAGGACCTTCCCGAAACACACTTCATTCATTTTCCGCAGTCAAGAATCTGAATCTCCTTGGACGGTCGCCTGTATATCTTCTCCCAATCTTCCAAACAGCATCTTCGCCCGAGCGACCAGTCTTCCCTGCTCTCCGTTCGCTCCGTTTCACACGTACTAATTTCGAGGACGGTCATCGTTCTGCTTATTACACGGTCATTGACTTTTTGACATGGCGAACCAAGATGCACATGCCCGTTACCGAGCTGCAAATCATAGAGAGCAAGATCACCAAAGAGACCGAAGATTCTCTCTCGCAGATAGGGAATGTGAAAGTTACGCTGGGCTCTTTGGGTTCCAATTTGATTGCAGAAGACCTCTCTGACCAAGAAGATGTAGGCTAAAGGCAGTGTGGTAGATGGATTCTATGCGTGGTCCATCTCTAATACACGTAAAGTGAGAAGGCTAGTGGCAGTTTGTACTATTTTAATCATGCGTTTAAGAGATACTTACATACGTTAATATCATGTTAATATCATGTTAACATGTTATAGCCTGTGCAGAAGCATCCTGATGCTTGACAACCTGAAAATTACTTGACCTAGGAAGCTGTTTCATTCATTCAATCTCATGGACTCGCAGTCGCGAATTCCACTGGTAAATGCTCCACAAACTTGTCAGGCTATCGATAAGTTGAGAGCTGTAATATATGGTATGGTATTTACGAACTATGACAGACTGCCCGATGACGGCATCTGAAAACGATCCCGCGTTTGCTGACGACGGAATCAATCCTCATGATGGACGTCCGTGAAACTCCGCCTCCTCCCAACAACCGAACAAACCAGTGTTAGATTTAAATTGATGGTTACTTAGCGCTTAGGAACCCTCTCGGCCCCTTTACCCTTCAAAATTAAGTCGGTTTATCAACACTTTTGTCCCCACCCACCAGTCCCCACCGGACTATATCCTCCACCATACTGTAGGATTATAGGATATGTCGGACGCACCGCGGCAGGTCGTGGTCGACGATAACGACAGCAGTATCTTCTACTCCGACACATGGTTCACGACTGACAGTGGGAGCAAAGGCTTCGATGGACGGGGAAATTTTGGACCCACACTGAAGTCGACACTACACGGAACAAACAGTAGTGGGACTCTAAGATTTACATTTTCAGGTTGGTCAACGCGTCCTATTTCTCATTTCAATTCATCTCAACTGCGCTGTGATCAATAGGCTCCCAAATGGGCGTCTTTGGGACGATAGACACCAAAAACTCGTCCGATGGGACGACAGATCCCAGCTGGGAGTGCCTCATCGACGGTGTTCAAATCCCCACCGACCCGTTTCAATTCTTTGAAAACAACTGGGTTCTCTGTGAGGCAGACAACCTCGCAAATTCTTCCCACGTCCTAACCGTGAACGCGAGCGCTCACAAACGCACATTCTGGCTGGACTACCTGAAGTATACCCCGTCCGACAGCGACGAGCTCAACGACGCCCTTGTTTTCGTTCCTCATACAGATGCAGAGATTTCTTACGATCATCATTGGGAACCACTGGGAACTGTTGCCACCATGACAAATGTCAAGGATGCCAAAGCGACTTTCAGCTTTATAGGTACCAAGAAGTGCTTTTATAATTGTCTTGCTATTGACGCACATAATCAAACACCAGGTGCAAGCGTTACATGGTATGGGATAGTGCCAAGCGAGCGTCCGGGTCCCTCTTCAGTTGGAACTTATTCCATAGATGGCGGTCCGCATAATGCATTCGTGCTTCAAGGCCTTAACCCAGGAGAAGTGACGCAATATAGCCAGAAATTTTTCGAAACTCCTGTCCTCCCCTCTGGTCCACATAGTATCACTGTTACATACGGGGGCGACTCCAATTCCACCCCTTTAACCCTTCAACATCTGCTTGTACAGAACGGAATATTGCCGTTAAATACCAACAGCACACCCTCTTCTAGTATTCCCGTACCTCTTGCTTCCTCGACATCCACGCTCTCTACTTTATCGAGCAATGTGAAAAAGATCAATACGGCTGGTATCGTTGGAGGCGTCTTAGGGCTCGTTCTTCTGCTCTTCCTGCTCGCATTTCTGCTTTTCCGTTATCGGAACCAAAGAAACCAACGAAACCCCACTTCAAAACCACCCAGAAAACTGGCCGTCCTGAACCCGTTTCGAGTATCCTTTCGCTCTTCTATACCCCGCCCTATCGAAACGAATAGCCTCTCCACCCTGAATCTTTTTGGACCGCCCTCAACTCCACCAGCAACCCGAATAATGCCTTCTCATCGTCGACGCGGGTCGAGTTATGACAGATTTGACCTGGAAAGTAATCAACCCAGTGGATCTCAGTCATATTCCCGGGTAGCCCAACCTTCGGGTTACAGTGACAACGACACCTCGTCCTACGATAACCAGCCCAGTGGGTCTCGGTCAAAGAAACAATTACCTCGGTCTTCAAAAAATCTCGATGATCTGGATGAAAATGCCTCGTACTACGGTGGATATCAGACATGGGGTCAAGCAAAGGCCTTGGAGGCAGTTGCTGGCTCTAAGCAACGAGATTCATACATATAAAACCATCGCTGTTCCGCAATGGAACTCTGTGGTATATCGAGACCACTTCATCCAGCTTAGTACTCGCTTTGAACCTGGCTATCTTTCACTGCATCTCTCACCATCGCATACCACTCGTTTTCATACCCCTGCTATCGGCATTTGACCATAAGTATCATTATTGTATTATTATCGTTGCACATCACACATACACACTCCTTTCGTCTTCATCACTTTCAGGTTTCTGGAGCTTCTCTTCGTAACTAGTCGCCTTGACAAGCATGTCTTACCAATATCTAACAGTAACCGTTCATGGTGGCAGATCCCAGCCTCGGTGAGAATTACCCTTGAGCGGAAGCATGGAGGAATATCTGCATGGTCTTATCATTATGCCTGTGTTCGGTGAGGCGTGAATGCAGTGTTAATACTAAGAGTGTCAGTCGAGTTCTAATTCACGACACGCAAGTTTTCTATCAAATGCTATATTTACAACATGAATAATACACAGAAGCTATTCCAACAAAATATTATCGCACAAGCCTGTTCCAATTTACCATAAACAAAGCATTATCCTCATCATACTGACGGGCGCTTGGGCGGCAACCTTTCTCCACATTGAGTAACCCGCGCATCATCGCTCTCCGTATACTTCTGGGTCAATCGAACCAAGTCGGGCATGTGCGCGTAATCCGCTAGGTCGATAGTCACGTTAGCCCAGTTCTCTGGAGTAAAGTGGTCGACGTCCTTCGTGTCGGCACCAAACCACTTCTCGTAGAAAGGTGGATCAACCTTTTCCACCCAGCGTTTCTCAGCGAGTTTTTCACCAACGTTGAAGCGGTAATATGTCCCTTTCTCGCAGAGAGGTTCAGCCATCTGGTTCGCGTGCTCGCCCTTTGTTGCTAACTCCCACATACTAACTAGGAGGCCGGCTGTTCCAACGACGTTATTGAAAACATTGGTCCCTTCCGCTGGTAGGGAAATATTGGGCCCCATGCCAGTGCCGATCGTCACCAAGCAGCCGAAAGAACGCGCGAATCCAAAGTGCAGCCGTGCTTCACCCATCAACCTGCAGGAACTTTAATATGAGATGGCATTGGGAAGAAGGCGACTTACAAAAGCACTGGGTTGTTAAATCCCAAGCCACCGTCCACGTATTCATAATCGTCCAGCTTGATGCGGGGGAAATAGGTAGGCGCAGCTGAAGTTGCTCTAGCTGCTTCCCAGATTTTGTAGTCCGCAAAGGATTTCTCCACATTCTTATTAATATACGTCCTGAGGTGGGTTGCGACCCGGTTACTGATATCATCGGCACGGGTTGCAAGCACGAATCTGGGACACCACCAGTCAGTCAGACAAACATAGGGATTGTGAACATCTATAAACTCACACATTACAGTCTTCTTTCGGGTCTCTCATTGGGGCATCTGGATCCCCCGTGTGCTTCTCCACGACATCCTTGATAGATTTCTCCAGAACTGCTGCTGAGAATCGGGCACCAGTTTCCGAGCCGTTCTTTACCTCGCTCAGAATGCCAGCATTGAAGATATCAGAGGCCATCTTCTCATAGGCTTTGATACAGTCATCGACAGACATCCGAAGCCTTCCCAGCATGATCGCTATAAGACTGAAGTGGGTGGATAACAAGAATTAATGGTCGAGTTGAGAGATGACGATGAAACGTGATACCTACCCCCCGGTACTGGTTCCCGCCATCATGTCGAAGTATTCGCAAGGTTTGGCGTTTGGATCGCCCGTGATCTTGCTCATAACAGCCTTCAAAACATGGAGTGAAGAGATGCCTCGGACGCCTCCGCCATCTGCAACACCATGAATATATGACAAGTTAAAACGCAAAAGAGACACCAACCAAAAGACAGGAGTCGTAATGGCCGCCCTCCTTGACCATATTGCCTATCCGATCGCAGCTCTTGGGCTAGCAGCGTGGTTTCAACCGAGACAGCAGGTGCAACACCTTCTGGGGTCACGGCGTCGAGATATTGATTCAATCGGTCTTGCAGTTTCTGGTTTGTTGTTACCACAGCCTTCCAGTCGACAGCAGGGTTGGACGGCGCACGACGAGGTCCTAGAGAAGATAATTTAAGAAAAATTAGATTGAACAATCATACATCTTCTCAAGCTATTTCACCTTTGTTAGAAATTCTAACAATCAATCGCGCAGATTGCGCATCTAACTCCCAGCCAGGGAAACGCGCACAGGCACGGATGGCAAGGACATTCCCTTCCTGCGTCGATGTATTGTTCAATTCCAATGTTAGATAACGAATGACTGGCACTTACTTCCATCAGGCGAAGGAGTTCATGGTCCCGACCAAACAAATTCCCTACTTGCTCCAAATCATCCGAGTCGGCCGTGGCTGTCTTTGGTATGTCATGGCTCCGCCAAACCAGAGCACGACCATCCTTCTCGCGCGGCTCCGTCGCCTCTGGACTTTGCAGAAGGACGAGATCAAACCAGCACCATATACCTATAGCATCACTCGCCGGGCTGCCGTCGTGGTGAGCATGGGTGAATAACTGGATATCTTCTATCTTTGGAATGACATCTGATTCTAAAATCTGTGGGTATAAACGAGAATGAGAATCTAGTTCGGGATATAACACTCTGGACTAACCGGACTTGTGAACCATATAGTGTGGACTTGTTCATCGCCAGTCGATTTGACATGACAGCCAGTAGTGGGTATCAAGGAGTAAACGCCATCTTCGATAGTTTCTGGGATGTCATCAGGGGTCTCCTTGGATGTTCCGAGGGTCCATGACATGGGTGAGAAAATATCTATGACGTTGGATATGAGCCGCAAGGATTGAAGTCATCTGAAGACACCTACCTTCGTCAAGGAGTTTTGCAACAATTTTACCTTCAAGCGCATCATTGATCCAGCCTGGAAGCTTGGCGCAAGCGCGGACGCCGATGACATTGCCGACCTATGTGAATCGAAAAGCTAATGAACTGGCCAAGGTTTTAAAAAGAATAATCTCGAACCTCAAGGAAATCGAATAACTCTTGTCGACGATCAAAAACCATACCAAAATGTCTCGCGATGGAAGCACCTTGGTCGAGTGGGTCTGTCCTATTCCCATGGCTCCTCCACACGAGCGGTTTACCGTCTATCACGAGCACTTCGGACGCGTCTTTATCTCTGAAAACTACCAGTTCAAACCCGCTCCAGCCACCTGGGACTACTGCTTCAGATTGACCGTGGTCGCGAGAGTCGGTTTGAAGCTGCAATTGCACAGCCCTGTACAAGAAAATACGGTTGATGGGCTCTGACTTGAACCAGACTTGGGAAACAAGCGCGTCGCTGTTCGCTTCTACGCGGCATGGCGCAGACGAACGGGCGATTTCCTGGATTGACATGGGTGGGTATGAAGAGAATGGGGGCCGGACTACCAGGAAAACGACTCCTCTAAGGAACTTTTATACGATGTTCTAGGAAATGATCCCCGTAAGTTGAACATCGGCGTCGAAATGATGCCGCCTCACAAATATGTGGTTTCGGAGCTGATAAGTGGCAGATCATTGCAATGTAATTCCATCTAGTCAAAACCTGATCTAGGATTTAGACTAGGAATGGGCCTCGTGATAGAAAACATCTGGGTCGGAGGTGGTTGGAGGACTTGAAGGCCGTTAGCACGCAAATATTGAGCATGTAGTAGCTTCGTGCAACCATACCTATGGGGTATTTTTTGAAGAGATGGACACATCGAGGCACCAGCCAGAGCGACGTCAGCGGAGACGGCCTGAACCTGAACACAAACAGACTTCTGCATCTTGGGAACCCAGGTAGTACCCCGCCCGTGCACAATAACACATCTACCTCGGTGTATGTATAGCACCAGCGCACATAAAAGTGAACGAATAGTTAACAGTCAAATGATAGTGGATGGTGGAAATGAGCGCTGGCACGCCTTGGCCATGACAGTGGATTGATGGTTTCCGACTCCGCCATCTACATTCCGAACTCTGTTTTTCTGCGATCTATGGCGGCCTTTTTACTGCAAACTACGAGTGTAAGTAGGAAACAATGAACAGGTTCTTCGCACCGCGACGAGACATATTTCTCCCGAGGAAATGCCCGTTCTATGGAGCGGGAACGGACCGTCCACCCCACATGTCAGTATTACTTCTCCCTGCGCGAATGAGGGTCACCTGCTCCTAGTTGTCTGGCAAGGCTTCTTAAGATGCTGGCTGAAAGTCATCTGGCAAACGATTCTGGCATATATAATAGACATCGAATCTTTGGGGTGAATGATAATCCGACAGCAAAGCAAGTGCTCAACAATGCTCTGGTATTTTCTCGGAATTTTAGGCCTATACGTCGCGTCTGTACGCTCCTCGTTCAACGGTCTCGACAGAAGAAACTCCACTGGCCTGACGGATGCAGTTACCTGGGATCCTCACTCATTGTCAATTCTTGGACAACGAGTGTTCATACTTTCAGCAGAGGTCCACCCGTGGAGGCTGCCAGGCAACCCCGACCACTGGACTGACGTATTTCAAAAGATCAAAGCTAATGGCTACAATACAGTATCTTTCTATGTGAGCTGGGCCACACACTTCCCGACTC
Source organism: Galerina marginata (assembly GCA_023014335.1). NCBI lineage: Eukaryota > Fungi > Basidiomycota > Agaricomycetes > Agaricales > Galerinaceae > Galerina > Galerina marginata. Next base: position 1,274,273 of record JAECYW010000013.1, on the reverse strand, counting down.
CCTCGACCAACGGCGGCGAAGGTGACTTCCAGGAAGGGACATATCGAGATATTCAGGGATTCATCGATGCGGCCAAGGCTGCTGGCTTGTGGATGATTGCCAGGTAAATATTTCGTTCCAATTATCTATTCCCGAATGTCCCTAACGATAGCAGGCCAGGACCTTACATCAGTAAGCCATAGTCGTTGAGGGTTTTCAATGAGTTGTATTTACAATACTCCGCAGACGGGGAAACCACCGGCGGAGGATTCCCTGGTTGGGTCGGCAACATCGCTGGAAACCTTCGTGATAACAATCCAGCTTATCAACAGGGTCAGTACAAAAACTTCGATCTAAGTAACAATTGACCTACCTTTTCATCTAGCTTGGACACCGTATATGACCGCAATAACCAAAATCATAGCCAAAAATCAAATCACAAATGGCGGACCCAGTAAGTATATGTGACAATCATTCACGATGCGAAGGTATCTAATTCTGTGGCTTAGTTATACTCGTGCAAGCAGAGAATGAGTTCAGTGCCAGCACCAGTCACAATATTTATATGCAGGCCATCCTCGACTTGTACAAAGCCAATGGCATTGTTGTTCGTAAGTGAGAATTTTACGCCTATTATACCCTTCTCATTGCGAGGTAGCTACAACGTTCAACGATCAACATGCTGGAGGAGCAGGAAATTTCTCGCCCGACAGACCTGGGACACATGTCAATATATATTGGTGAGCACATTTGATGTCATACAAATCAACGTCCTTATGGGCTATTCGTTACAGTGGCGACTCCTATCCTTCAGGACAAGTCCAAGCTGTTTATTATTCACTCCATGTAACTAATGCACCAAGTAATCCCATGTGTCTTGCTGAGGTACGTATCGTATGCTCACACCGTAATATAAGTTAGTATAACTCAATCCTGTCTTTCGCAAGTTCGCGGGTGGGTCGTTGCTGAATTGGGGATCTCAGCCAATGGGTGGTACAGGTTATGAGAAGTACTGTCAGTGACCTTTGAGCTAGAAACATTGCCAGCTGTGATATTGACGACATTGTCAGACGACGTGGCAACCGGATTGGGACAGGCGAATCAGGACTACGGTCAGACCTTATTGATTTTTCTTCGTTTTTCAACTAACTTCGTCTCCAGAAACTATCTTTTATAAAGAGAACTAGTACGTTTGGCCTTAGTTTGTGGCCTTCAGGTTGCTGACCCCTTGGTATAGTGCGCAAACTGCGACAATTCTGAGTAACTATACTTCCTCTATCTCAAAAATTTATTTCTTACGCATTTGCAAACAGATATCTACAGTGCGCTTCGAAGAAAATTTTCCTATCTGGCATAATTATTTAGACCTATCACAGTGGTTTTCGGAGGGACAAATTGGGGCCAAACATTGGAACCAACTGTGTAAGTTCGACAACTGATTTTTTGCTTCCACGACTAACGCCTTGTAAAGCTACACCTCGTATGACTATGGCGCGGGTAAGAATTTTGAACTTGGATTATTTTCCATCTCTAAATTGCTCCAAGGCATCGGTGAAAACAGAGTGGCGACGTCGAAGATGAACGAAATGCGACTCCAAGGTTTGTTCTTGCGAGTCGCCCGTGATCTTCTCGGAGCTACTATGATTTCCAATGGAACGAACTACACGACGTCCTCACTTATCCACACCGCGGAATTGCGAAACTTGGACACTGGAGCCGCATTTTACTTTGCGCGACATGATGCATCCACGTAGGTCCTTTAATACCCCTCCAGAATTATGTCACGTACGATGCAATTCTCTCAGGTCAACTGCTTTGACGACGACAAAGCTTAATGTCTCGACGTCTGCCGGTAACCTACTCGTTCCATCCTCTGGATCTTTGACTTTCAATGGACTGGACAGCAAGATCTTGGTCACGGATTTCATCTTCGGTGCCAACAAAATCAACATTCTGTATTCAACCGCAGAGTAAGAGGCTTTTTTTCCCTTCTTGAATTTGTTTGACATTCAATATTCGTCATAATTTATAGGATCATGACTTGGACAACGTGAGTTATTTCTGATCGCGTCTCAAGGATATCAGTTCAGAAGATGAATTATTTATAGCGTTGGTTCGACTGACTATGTTGTTCTATTTGCATTGCCTGGTCAGACCGGAGAGACAGCGATACAGTTGACAAATCCCGTAGTGGACCTTTCTGCTTTCCCGAACGTCTCTTCGCGATTCATGAATGGCTTGCTCACCCTCAATTATGCGGTAGGAGGTAGCCAAGCGATTTCCATACAGGACGGAAACAAAGCTATTGTCGTAATCATTATGGATAAGTCGACTGCGAAGACCTGGCATGCACCTGTCCTCGCAGCAACAGGTAACTTCGGGAATTTCTTTTCCGTAGGAACTAACGACAGGTGAGTTCTGATTTTCTCATATCTTCTTACTACCTGGTCCGAAAGCCCGCCTACAGTGTTCTCGTTGGTGGACCATATCTTATTCGTACGGCTTCAGTTTCTGGAAATACCTTGGCATTGGTGCGTGTTAATCTGAGCCACAATCTTCCGGGTTGACGATAATTTTTACCCTGATCTGACCTGACGTCGTTTTAGACCGGAGACTTGAACGGGACAACTATCATCCAGGCTATTGTACCCCCCAGCGTCCAAACAGTCACATGGAACGCGGTGGCTTTAGGAGGCTCAAGGAATAGTTCAGGCTTCATAACTGCAACTGTTCAGAGTATCGCTGCTTCACCGGCAATCCCCCCCTTACCCACCCTCACGAAATGGAAAGTAGCGGGAAGGTGATATCTTCTTTCTATTGCAAAAGAAATGCACTTAACAGAGATTCAATCAGTCTCCCTGAAATCAGCCCAGATTTCGATGACTCCAGTTTTGTCACCGCTAATTTGACGTCCACAAATGTAGGTACAAAAGCTATTCGTTTCATACGATCGTTGACTCCCAGTCTCATAGTACACTAATTTCCCAGTTCTTGCCGGAGATCGTGTTTTGTACTCGCAACAATACGGGTGATGGATATTGTGCCTTTTCACCCAACAAGTTGTTGATTTTGAATCTAGATTTTATGGAGGCAACCTTATTTGGCGTGGACACTTCAACGCTACCGGACAAGAGACCGCTATAATAACGACCGTACAGTCTGGATTTGCAGGAGGCTACTCTGCCTGGTTGAACGGCATATTCCTTGGGTCCAGTCAAGGGACTCCGACCATTAGCGCGACTACAGATACTTGGAATATTACCTCATCAATACTTCGCGTGGGTCGCGACAATGTCTTCGTTGTCTTGCAAGGTGGGTTATAGGTGTTCTCGTTTTCATCATGTGTGTTTCTGAGATATCCGTCATAGATCACATGGGGTGAGGCTCAGTCAATCTTAGTTCGAGGTTTTTTAACACTTCCTAATTATCTATCTAGCATCGTTGAAACTAGCAGTGAGTATCGCATAACCTATTCCGTAGGCCTCGCTAATTCATTCTTTATAGCCAGTAGCGGTAAGGAACCACGAGGAATCAGAGGCTTCACGATTGTCGGTGGCACTGCAAAATTCAATTTATGGAAGCTCCAAGGGAACCAGGTGTGTACCAGGCCAGAGTGTATCCCATAATACCTGGACTTACCCCGATATTTAAGGGCGGCGCTGCGAACACTCCTGATACGTTCCGCGGCTACCTGAACGAAGGCGGACTGTATGCTGAACGGGTCGGAGCACATTTACCTGGCTTCCCGGACTCTTCTTGGGCCGATGGCACACCATTCACTGGTGGAGGAGTCAAAGGAGCAGGAGTCAATTTCTTCCGCACTACGTTTAACCTGGTGTGTCTATGCTGCCGTTCGCTCCAAGCTGGGTCGCTAAAGTCGAAATTCATGACAGAGGGTTCCTGCCGGAATCGACATGCCAGTCCGGTTGTCCATTACGCCAAGCGCGACAACGTCCAATTTCCGCGTTCAGATATATCTAAATGGATGGCAGGTCGGAAAGTATATCAATAACATTGGGTAAGGTTCCTCTTGGTGCCCGAAGGAATATCTAACGGGCTATCTTGTAGTCCTCAAACCGTCTTCGTGCTTCCTGCAGGGTATGATCCTATCTCATTTCCGTTTTTCCTGTTTGACATATTTATAAAAATTTGATCAGAATTCTATTACGCAACTCTACCAACACCCTTGCCCTATCTTTGTGGTCTCTTGATGGAACTGGGGCAAGCATCGCCAAGATGGCTTTCGTCACGGATGGAATATTCGAGAGCTCGTTCCCGTTTATTGACTACGAAACACCCGGTTTTGCAGACCAGGCTGCACTACGTCCAGTGCCCTCGTTTGGTGCACCGATGTGATTTGCCTGTCTCTTTTTACTGGAGAGGGGATGCTGGTGGATGGACAAATGGGTGGTAAGAAACCGAAACGACACCAATCTGTACTTCGGTTGACTGGAACGTGGGTGCCTGTATTGTTCTCAAATCAAAATACACTTGGACTCCAAAACCTCTCAAACTACACCAATTTGAATTGAGGTGAACATCAAAGCTTGGAAGGGTTTATTAGACATTCCTGTTCACACAAAATCAATTACAGCCAAATAACTCAAACTAAGTTGACCCAGGAATTAGAGATCCTAACTTCACTGAGTCGCTTGTCTTTGGCATCTATGTATACTGCAATCTGCCGACTGAGCTTATGGCACGTTTTGGTCTTCTAGATGCTCTCATGCTGGGAAGGGAGGTATGTCTTAAAATTCTTTCTTAGGCGCCCATCGTGGATCACATGACCGCGAGAGGTTAATGAACAACAAACGTCAATTGATTATTGTGGATAGCCATTCTCTCTGTCTCACGACCACAATGACAACAGCGAGGACTCTCAGAATTCTATTATTTCCTTCAAACAGCGATAAGCTGCCTTGACGGTTGCTATGCGCTGGTCAGCTTTCTCAAACCTTCTGTCAAAATTGCCAATGGATCCTGGGTACAACTGGGTACAAGACATGAAGTTTTGAAATACAAGGCAGTTGCAGAAGACAAGAACAATTGACGATGCGTTTCCCTCCCGTAGCCAAGCATCGCTCACGCTCTCGTTCCCTTGGATTCAACACATGTGTAGTGATGTGCAATTCTCATGGTGCGTCTCATAGAGTAACAATAGTCCTCTCTGTCCATAAAACCTGTCGTGTATTAATGGATTTTTCGTTAAAATCTCTAAAACTACGCCTGCCGCCTGCTTACTCGCTCTTGTCAGAAAATCATGGCCCCAACTTTGCCGGCCAGTTTACCATCACGCAATGCCTTCGAGCGCAAGAAAATAGCTAGTCGCCAAGCAGAAGGATCCTGCTGCCAACCTTCCCGTTCACTACGCTCACTTCCACCCAGTAATCTTTCTCCACTCGAGCCTATTGCCGGTCCATCTGTGGTACATCCCTCAGGTAAAAGATCGGAGCGGAGACCGCGTTCCACTTCGCACTTCAATGAAGGTGTCCAAACTACCTCCTATGAAGGTACCTGGAAGGTTCAAACCCTAGGTAGCGGATCATATGGGAAGGTTTATAGGACACAGCTACATCCCAGTGTTGGAGTCGCTCAAAAGTCGTCGAACGCGGTGTTGAAGGTCGTTAGGCTGGACAAACATTCAACCAAGGGTATCTGGACAATTCGGGGAGAAATAGAAGCGTTACAGCGAATTCGAGAGCATCCTCCAACTCTCCCCGTCCTCGTCGAACAGCCACATGACGTGCAAGATTCGGACCTTACCTGGTGGTGCAAGGAGAACGCGTCGCTTTATATCCTTTTCGTAAGTCTCTTTTTTTCTTCTTGTCAGCGAGTGCGCCATTAAACGGACACCAAGAACTTATATTCCACAGATTTGCACACTATTTCGGAGTACTGGCGGAATTCGGAGGCCGGCGTAATACCAATGAAATATGCAAAGAATATGACTTACGAACTGGTATGTCGGTGTTGGATGCTTCTGCAAAATACTTTAACTGAAACAGTCTTTATGAATTAGGTCAATGGACTGAACCACATCCACAGCCTTGGGATAATTCATCGAGATATCAAACCTGCAAACATCTTCGTGGACTATGATGGACATTGTAGAATCGGCGACTTCGGCGGAGCTTTGGTGCTGCAGGATAAAGACGAAAACGGCGTACCCAAACCTGTTCATGGCCGATACTTTTGCTCTAACTTCACCTCAGTGCTCACTGAAGTTTATGCTCCTCCTGAGGCAATCATACCAAGTCGAACTGGGGTGTTTGAGGACTGCTTCATTTTTAATGAGTCGGTCGATATTTGGTCCTTGGGGCTTGTCATTTATTCGACGGCTATGCGTGCTTCTGCGGTGTTCGAAAAGCTCAGGGAAGTCTTAGAAGACCGGATCAGGAGCTACCCACAGTGCTTGGATACATTCAAGGAGTTGATGGACGAAATGGATGGGCAGGAGTCCTCGGATCTGAGGAAATTCGTCAAGAAGGTAAGATCCTTTCCCTGGAATGCCTCCTCGTCTCACATTCTATCGGCAGTGCTGTCAAATTCTGCCCCAAAACCGCATCCAGGGACGGCGCGCATTGAAGTTTTTAGAGGAACGTAGATTCAAGCAATCTGACCAAGATCGTATGTGATATTACCCTTCCTGATGGATATCTTTTACTAATAGTCCTCTGCTTGCGTTTCAGTACATGGATTCTTGCCATCCAGGGATTTCTGGGAAAAAGCACGTTGTACTTGCGACAACGATCCGGAGCGTTGGGAGTTAGAGGCGACAATCGAAGATGCTGGACAATCGTTTACTGAGTTGCTTTCGATGACTCCGGCTCTTTCGGTTCCCAAACGTTCGGAGTCTGATACCAGGCTTGAGGTTGCCTATAGACCCTGTTTGCGTCATCCTCCTACTAGCCGCAGCTCCCAAGTTTTATGAATTGAACGTCCGTGTACACCGCCTAATGACTATGGCGACATGACTCTAACGACTTTGTGGACTATTCATATCTACTACTAGAAGGACATTTGACAACTTGGGACTTATTTTATCTGGACTCTGGGACATTTACCTGCTTATAATTGGACTTATATTTACAATGTGTATGTACTTAATAGTAATGATTATGCAATGTTTACTAGCATTCGAAACAATAAATTGGAGAAAGACTCGAAGAAAGATGAGTTGAAGGCAGAAGAATCTCTTTCATGAGCCGTTGAGAAACAAATAAAGTCCTATTTTCGAGATTACCTCAAGCATTGAACTGAAATTTTATGCCAGGGTTGAGCTGTACTTCTTTTGAGTACAATCAAGCTCCCTTCTCACTGCCTTTTGAAGGGGATTGCCTTTCAACGGAGCCCAACAAACCAGTGGGTTCCGGTATGTGAATATCCTGCCCCATTCTCTACAGAGTATAAGGATAAATTCCTCGCTTCTCAATATGATATTCTCCCCTTATTTTTCCAAATTGCATGCGAATATGTATATAAAATGGCAGTGGAGCACCCATGGCCAGAACCTAAACAACCAGCAGACGATGATAGATCTTCACGAGCGACTAAGCCAGCATACTCGGTCTTTCTCGCTGGTTCCAGCCCACTTCCTTAATCACCTCAGTACTTCTGCAGGATGTTGGCAAGATGTACTTTTTCGACATTACGTTTGGCTCAAAGGGATCCTGTATAATGTCTGAATCGTATCTATAATACTCACATCTCGAAAGGTTCTCTATTCTGATTGCTTATAACTAAGTGGAATCAAGAAGTCGATAAGCACGGCTCAATGGTTTCTCATCTCCTGTAGATACGAATATGGGAACCTGTTGATGGCGCTCGGGATAAATTGTATCCTACAATGTGTACCGTATGTGGGAAGGACATTCCCTCATTAGGCGCCCGTGCACGAATCACATGACCGCGAAGGAACAACAAACGTCAATTGTGGACACATCATCGTTGCTTCGAACCATCATGATAACAACCGTCGGCCGCCTTCTGCCATTTGGGTGTTCAGAGCTATTATTCCCCCATTATTGTCCTTCAAACGCACCGACGAATTGCCATTGCCTGACGGTTGTTATGCCCGAGGCAGCTTTTCTTATGGCACCGTCTCTCGGAATCGCCAATGGGCCCTGAGTACAAGACAGGGAATACAAGGCATTCGCAGAAGACAAGAACAATTGACGGTGCACCTCCGTCCCGTAGCCATGGATTGCGCACACACTCATCACCTTGGATTCAACACTTGTGTCGAGATGTAGGATCCTTATGGTGTGTCGGGTAGAGTAACAATAATCCGTTGTGCATATAACCAGTTGTGTTTTAACGAGTCTTTTCATTAGAAACCGACAAAAACCACACTCTCCGTCTGTTTGCTTCTTGTTGCGAGATGGCCTTGACTTTGCCGGACAGACTGGAACCACGCAATGCTTTTCAATACAAGAAAGCTAGACGCAACATCAATGCAAGATCTGGATCCTGCCACAACCTCACCCGGTCACGTCACTCGCTTCCGCGAAGTATCCCTCCGCCTTCAGAGCGTATCGCTGGCCCCTCTGTGATCCGCGGCACACAACATTCATCTAAGAGTCTAGACCGGAGACAACGGCAAACGTCACCTCATAATGAAGGCACTCAAACTGCTCCATGGAAGGTTCGAGTCTTAGGAAGTGGGACGTATGGCAAGATTTATAGGACGAAAATTTACGGGGACGGCAGTTTCCAAGCGACCTCGGACGCTGTGTTGAAGGTTGTGAGGCTCGATAAATATCCAGCAAGTTTTACGTGGCTGCTCAGGGCTGAACTCGAAGCATTGAAGCGGATTCGAGAGCATCCTCCAAAACGACCTTGCCTGATTGAACAACCAGCCGACGTGAAAGATTCGGACCTGACCTGGTGGTGCAGAGAGAACGCGTCGCTTTATATGTTATTCGTAAGTTCTTTTTTTGTTGTTAATGAATGCAACTCATAAATGGATATTAAAAGAAATTATATTGCACAGATTGGTTCGCTGTTATTGACTATTACCTTAGAGTGGAGAACCGGCCAGTTCCATCCGAGTACATGAAAAATATGGCTTACGAAATGGTACTTTCATGTTCTCTGCCCCTTAAAATTTCGTCATCTTATACAATTTTCATGAAACAGGTTAGTGGGCTCAACCACATCCATAGCCTCGGAATAATTCATCGCGACATCAAGCCCGAGAACATCTTCGTGGACCGCAGAGGACACTGTCGAATCGGCGACTTTGGCGGTGCAGTGGTGTTGCAAGCCCTGGACGAGGATGGCGTCCCAGAGCCCGTCCACGGCCGCTACTTTTGCTCGAACTTCAACCCCATGCTCACGGCTGCTTATTCTCCCCCCGAGTCAATCATCCCGGTCAAGCGAAAAGGGCAGGATGTCTTCGTTTTTAACGAGTCGCTCGACTTTTGGTCTTTGGGTGTCATCATCTATCTTTCTGTCTGTGGTCAGACACGGGTGTTGGCGGATCTTGTGGATTTGTTGGAAGAGAGGGAGAGGAACATCGTGGCGTGCTTCATGGCATTTGAGGAGATGGTACAGGAGTTGAAAGAGTCGAAGGGGGTGGACCCAGATGTGAAGGAGTTCATCATTAGAGTGCGTCTCGCTTTGCGTACGAATTGCTCCTCGTCTTATGCGATTTCCTGCAGTGCTGCCGCATCCTGCCACAGGAAAGAATCACGGGAAAGGAGGCAAGGAGGTTCATCAAGGAGAAGAGATGGAGACTCAGGCACTCTGACCGGTACCCAGACGAATGTATGTTGCCTCAGGTTGATCAACCACAAGTATCGTGGAGCTAACAAACATGGCGTTTCGTTTTCAGTGCGCAAGTTCCTTCCGCCCAAGGAGGTCATCAAACGCGAGCGGTGCACTTGCAATGACCATGATGATGATGATGAGAAAACGGGCTTGGGCCCCTCGAAAGCACCCCCGCCGTCAACACCGAGGGGAGGAGATCCTGCGCGAGAGTTCGCAGAGCTACTTTCGAGGACGCCGGTCTTTTCGATTCGGGAACGGCTGGAATGTGAAACGAGGCTGGAGGTTAGGCGTGAACCGTGCTTGGTTCATCGCAAGCACTGAAGCAGGGTGGCTCCAACTGCTGAGCACTGGAGGATCGCTTAGGTTTGCTAATGGACGAATGACGACTACTCGACGACTGTAACGACTATCATGGCTGGACACGACCATAGACGATTTTTAGAAATTTTAGCGAGGACTTTGGACACATGGACATAGGTATAAAATAGCTAATCGGAATTTTGTACTAATACCCGAGGCTCTGCTTATAATTGGGCAGCGAGGGGTTGGACTTGTATCATAATGACCTGTATAATAATTATAGACAGTCTCGATAGTAAACGACCCGGGCATTAATATTGAAATTTGAGTCTTGACAGAAGAAAGAAAAAGCGTCGCTTGTCTGTGTGGGTAAGCCTGAAAGGTCAAATTTAAATTTTATTCGGTCCGAACCCTGGGAAATCGGGCGGCGGCGTTCCTCATCGTCGACATCTGCAACTTTGAGTCTTTGACAAGACTTCCACTCTTTGGAAGCTCTCCTCGCGTTGGGGGCCGAACTTGGGGCTCGCCTCAGCTCACTAACCCCGGGCATTTGCATTCGCATTCTTCCTGGTATGGGTTTTGTCTCTGTCTGTGGGTTTGAGTGACGCTGATGGATGTGTGGTTTTGTAAAGTTTTCAGTGTCGTCTGACCAACTTCAGGCCTGACGGGTCTTTTGGGATTAACGTTCCTCAAACTGTTATTACTATTAAGGCAGGGGAACGACTGCCTTTTTCGAGGACGGATAATTGGCGTCTGCTTCTTATCACTTCAAACTCCTTGTCCGAGATCACTGGTCTGTGCTGTGTCTTGGAAGGCGCCAATCCGGTTCACTCCTTGACGTTGCCGTGATATTGATTCGGATTTCAACAAAGCACTCAGGCATACCACTATCATGCACCGAAATATATCCAATTCTATTCTTTTCTACCGACACCCCCGCTTCATCCTAGGATCTCCCAGACGAATACACTCCTCGCTCCGCAACCCGACATTCACATCCTTCTTTTTCCACAATGCACAATGGGTGTCACCTACAAACGGCGGTACCAAAACCAGCACCAGCAGTCCTCGGCGCACAAAACTTGCACGCGCCAGCATCGTTGACCTGGCTCACAGGCCCGTGCCCGCGCCGTCACTTACGGTCGACCCCTCCGCGTTCAAAGCAATTGAGAGGCCGAAGCTAGGAGGGCTACTGAAGATCTACAACCAGCTCGCCAAGTCGAACCTAACCATCCTCGTCGTGCTCACCTCCATGTCCAGCGTCGCGCTCTCCCCATACCCCACAACCATCCCGGTACTACTAGCCACAGCCCTCGGCACCGTATTCTGCTCCGCCTCAGCGAACACGCTGAACCAGCTGCAGGAGGTGCCGTTCGACGCGCAGATGGCACGGACGAGGAACCGCCCGTTTGTGAGGCGGGCGATCACGCCGCTGCATGGGCTCGGGTTCGCGCTGACGACGGGCGTGGCGGGGCCTGCGGTCCTGTGGGCGATGACGAACGGGACGACGGCGTGTCTTGGCCTGGCGAATGTGGTGCTGTATGCGGGGGTGTATACGTGGATGAAGAGGCGGAGCGTGTGGAATACGTGGGTTGGGGCGGTGGTGGGTGGGATCCCGCCGCTGATGGGGTGGACGGCGACTGGGGGGCGGCTGCTCCCTGAGACGTGGTCGCTCGATGCGTTTCCGGTGTTCTTGCCGCCTTTCCTTCAGGACGGGGTGCAGCCTGTGATGGATCTGATGACGTTGGACAACCCGCTTGCCCCGTTCGCATTTTTCATGTTTTTGTTCAGCTGGCAATTCTTCCACTTCATGCCGCTATCGCACATCGTGCGCAACTCGTACGCGCAGGCGGGGTACCACATGCTCTCCGTCTTCGATCCGAGGAAGAACGCGCTCGTCGCGCTGAGGCATACGGCGCTGCTGGTCCCGATATGCAGTGTGCTGTTCCCGCTGTCGGGGCTGACGACGTGGTGGTTCGCGGTGTCGACGCTGCTCCCGAACGCGGTGTGTGTGCGGGCTGCGTGGCGGTTCTGGCGGCGGGGAGGCGAGAAGGAGGCGCGGGTGCTGTTCCAGCAGAGTCTGTGGTATCTGCCGGTTGTGATGGGGCTGATGATGTTCCATAAGCAGGGTATGGAGTGGCTGGAGTGGTTGGGGCTGAAGGAGAACGATGCACAAAATGTATGATAATTAATATTATAATTTATTCGGCGGCGCGTCGGGCGAATTTCATGATGAGTGATTGACGGTATGGTTCTGGCGGCAAAATCAGATGGAGAAGTTTGATGGATCCGATCACGTGTATCTTGGCAACTACTTCCGGATTCATGTTTCGAGCAAAGATGGTCTAATTCCATTCTTCCCAGGACCTTGTTTCCTTCTCCCTCCTCCCTGCTACCCTCTCTCCCCGTCCACCGTCCACCAGGGCACCCACGTTCTTTTCCAACCACTTTCCTTACGGTCGCTATCCTTTCACTCGACCTGTACGGTTTGCCTTCGCTTGTGTGTTTTTGAGGAGAGTTCTGACCATACGAATAATAGCACACACCAACAATAAGAATTTTTACAGAAACGTTATCATGACTCAAATTCAACATCGTAACGTCGCCCACCGCATGCTCGTCGTTCGCCAGGCTGGCGGCGGCGCTGGCGGTGTCGGCAATGGAGCTGGTGCTGGCAATGCAGGCGGTGGGGTCATTCCTGATCCCCCCGTGTCGCCGCCCTCTTCTTCTCCCTCTCCGACCAGCAAGGGTGCGTCAGTCCTGGTTTCTGGTGAACTGTGCTGATAATATTGTTTAGACCCACCCCCACCACCACCGCCCTCTTCTACGCCCTCTTCGACACCCCCACCCCCCAAAACCTCGAAGACGACACCCACCCCGACACCCCCTCCCCCTTCGCCCTCTTCTTCCCCCCCACCGGCGAATACTCCTACCTCCAAAAGCACTTCGTCGTCTGCATCCGTGGGCTCCTCTTCCTCGTCGTCAAGCTCTTCGTCGTCCAGCGTGTCTATTGTACGTGCCTTGCTACTAAAAAATACGTTATCACCACCTGACCCTGTGCCTGACAGCCTCCCGTCGCGCTCAACACCAACAAGGTCATTCCTAATACTCCCACCCAGGGCGGCCTTCTCCCCACCAGCTCGTTTGGCAATGTCACCCCGACTGATATCGACAGCGCGGGTACTACCGTTGTTGCCGACCCTATCCAGACTACCGGCGCGGCCAAAATGTCCACTGGCTCCATTGTTGGCATCGTTGCCGGAACCCTTATTGGTCTCACCATTATCGGCTTTCTATCTCTTTACATTCTTGTGCGTTGCTATTGCTTTATCTCAGTTTCGACCGTTTTGCTGATCCCTGATCATTTATTGTTCGTCTCAACAGCGTCGTCTCAAACGCAACCAGCGCTATGGCCGTCACGAGTCTGACTTTGGCACGTTCAACCGCTCGGCATTCATTAGGGAGAAGGAACCACCCGTTCTGCCTGATATGGCCGAACGTGGACACACCGTTGCTCCGTCCCTGACCAACGAACAGGTCGCTGGTATCGCTACTCCTCCCTCGCAGGCACTCGCCGCGGCCAACGCTGCCGCTGCCGCAGCAGCATCCGGACCCGTCGCACCTCTCCAGGAGCGCCCGAAATACGTCTTTGGACAGATCCCCGCGCCTACACACGATAACGCCTCCGATGACGACGTGAGCGACGTCGCGAACGGCGTGTACAGCTCGGAGCCCCAGGCCCAGATGGCATACAACGCCGAAGCCTATGGCAGCTACGCGCGGTACGACGACGCTGGCCAGGGCGTCGTCGGCGGTGTCGGCGTAGCTGTTAGCGGCGGGTACCAGGACGCGCAGCGGGAGTATCAGGGCCAGCAGGGGTACTACGATCAGAACGGACAAGAGGCGTACTATGATCAGAATCAGCAGCAGGGGTACTACGACCAGCAGCACCAGCAGGGGTATGCGGTTGGGTACGACCAGCAGGCGCAGTATGCGGAGGGGCAGTATGATTATTCGCAGCAGCATGAGCAGTACGCCCAGCAGCAGCAGCCTCAGGAGCAGGCGGCGAGTGCGTACCAGCCGCCCCATCCGTATGCGAATGGCGCGGTGGCTGGTGGGAAGGCTGCGTATGGTGGGATGTGAGGCGGCTATTGCGGACGCGGTTAGATTGGACCCAGGTGGATGGAGTTCGGCGCGGGTGGGGAGGGGAGGGTTGATGGTGATGGTGCGGTTGGGCTTGTTTGATTGATTTTTTTTTCTTTCTTTCTATTCTCGGCGTGCCCCACTTGACTTCGTTGAGTCGAAGTCCGTTGTGATTTCCTCAGCGAGCTCTGATGCGATTTTGCCCTTGTCTATGTATCTGTTTTTATGCGTTATGCCCTCTTTTTTCTTTTTTGACCCGCCATTCGCATCGCACTGCACCGTACCCGCCGTACCACCCCATATCGCATCGGCCTTCTGTTTACCTGGACCCCTTGACATCCTTTTCCGCACGCACGCTCACCGTCTTACCGCCCTCAGTCCCCCCATCCGCCTTGGTGGCCGACGATAGTCGGTCCCCGTCCTCTCTTTTACTGGTTACGCACAGTTTTCGCCCTCGACACTCAACCAACATCCTCCTGCATTACACGGACTCGAACCCCCCATCCCTCTCGTCAGATCGTTCATTCGTCTACTAATATACCACCCACCCACGCCTATTACCTTTTTCTCTGTCTCCCAACCCTCTCCTCGTTATTATTTTTTGTGACGACCATGTGCATATTTTAGCTTACTCTTTTTTCTGATATAGGCGTTGGGGTTTGAACTGTTCATACTGAACCTCCTTTTTTATTGTTTATTGTTTTATCTTTGGCAATTATCTTTTTGTGTGTTGTGTTGTGTTGTGTGAATTGTTGATAGGCTAGGCTTATATACTTGCTGCTGTTGTCCTGAGAGAGATGTGCATCGTGAGCGAGGTCGGGTTGGTGGTTTATTGCGGATGATTTTATCATGTGTGATTTTGGTATACGTACTTGGCGCAGGAGTTTCTCCTTAGTTTTTTACCTTATGTACTTACTTTATTTCTTGTTCTATATTTTTTGTATCTTCCCTCTCAGTTAAATGCCCTGAAGACCTCTCAAAAGTCAAGTTCTTGGAAGTACGATTGGGGATTCAATAATTAAACGTTAAACTTTAGCATGGATTATCGTGTGGTTGCCATGCGATCAAGTCCTTGCCTGCCATGTGGGGTTTATGTGGCGCATCCACCTGGGCGTTGTGCTATTTTTAGATTCGCTTGATGTTGTTTTTTTTTTTCCGTCCAAACTTCGACCTCTTCGACGTCGATGCCTTTCAGCGATGAACGTTGAACGTTGAGCGCTTGAGCGCTGGATGTCTGGGTGTTCGACTGCGTGGTTTTAGTGCGAAGATGTATGTAATTTTGAGTGCTGTTAAGTCGATCTCTGTTCCACCCTCTTACGAAAGATTCACATAAGTTAGAGTGGGGATTCGGTTGAACCTTGAGGCGGGGTCGAGGCAGATCACGTAGGGGTATGTAATGTAAGGTTCGACGGAGAACAAATTTGGAACATGGCTTGTTTTTCTTTTTTTTTGAACACTCAGTTCGTCCTGGAGGGTGTCGAGAATCGAGACAACGAGAACGAGTTAGACGGTGTCGACACAAAGTACTCACTCGGCGTCATATTTACACATGTCTGGACAGTTTTCGCGCTGTTCCTGCAACACGATGACACGATGATGATCCTTTTCCCCCCATCATCAATTGTCCGTCGTCGTCGTCTTGGCACCAAAAAAAAATGACAGCAGAACAGCCTAATGAAATACCGTTATTTGTTCCTCTTTTGCAACTCGGTGTTCCCGTGATCAGTTTGGCGATCTGTGATTGGCCAGAGACCTGAATGATCGGCTTGTGTCCGATGTGGATGGCTGGCTCGGTTTTTCTCCCACCCTCCATCCTCCTTCTCCCCCTCTTGCTCGTCGTTCTCCCCATCCCTCTCCTCCTCTTCTTTCGCGACGGCCATAGCAGTCATTCGCTTGCACCCCCACGGTCTTTATCTTCAAAACCTTCCGCTCATTCAACATCACGTTAGGACGCCTAGCCTCGTCCTGAATATCAGCTTGAACAAATCTCTAGCTCACCTCAGTTCCAGCTTCGACTGTGATTTCATATTGAACGCACATCTGGCCTGTTCGAATCATCAATTCGATTTTAAACCTTCGCAAAAGAAGATTTTGTCTGAATTTTTGATTGCTCTTCCTTCAGTGTATCTCTTTTAGAGTCCAGTTCCAACATGTCGCTCCAGCTCCATGAAATTGTACAACAAAGGGCGGTATTGCACAATCGCAGAGGAAAACTTGCTGCCCGACAAAAGGATGCAGTTGCGGACGCGCTTCCCAGACCCAGGAAAAGTACGTTCCTCCGTTCTGCGATGATGGCAGTGGTGCTGACATTGGATAACATGGTTTAGGCGCATCCGAGACTGCACCTACCACCACCCCTCTTCCCACAAAGGATCCCAAGGATACTACAGTTGCGAAGCCTACGCCTACCCCGACGCCTACTGTCAAAAGTCCAGTGCCTCCGACCTCCAACTCGAGCAGCTCGTCGGTTTCAAGCTCATTGCCATCTTCGATCTCCAGCTCCAGCTCGTCGACGTCATCTACTCCTCCTGCTCCCACCACGCCCACAGTGCGTCTCATAGTTCCTCTCGTTCCTCTGATTTTTTAATTGAAATTCGCCTTACAGACGCCTCCCGCGCGCCAGGTTCCTCCCACTTCTGTACCCCGTGTTATAGCCTCCGGCGTCAAGACTCCCGCCTCTGCCGCCAGCGCTGTCACCTCCCACACTGCCGCAGCGACCACCTCAGGGCTCGGCACAGGCGGCATCCTCGGTATCGTCGCAGGAGCCCTCGCAGTCGTCCTGATCGTGTCAGTGATCGCCGCATTCTTCCTGCGCCGCATGAGGAAGAGCCGACGAGGCCAGGCGGCCTTCGACGCGTCGACCTTCCGCCGTTCAGGCATCATGCTCCCCGAGAACGAGAAGGACCAGCAGCCCGACTTCCGACCTCGCCCACCGAGCATGATTGAGCGCAGGAATGCTCAAGGTGCGGCAGCTGGTGCCGCTGGCGTTGGTGCTCATTCCAACGCGAACAACCTCCCTCCCCCGCCGTCGACATATGGTAGTGGTAGTAGCAGCGACCACAGCCACGGCATGCAGCAGCAGCAGTATGCCCAATACGGCTCTGCGAATCCGCAATATGGCACCATGCCGCCCCCACCACCACCTCCTTCCCAGAGCGGTGCTTACACGAGCAACGCTCTCCCAGGTGCCTATGGCGTCCCTCCTCCCGGTGCATTCGGCGCGCAGTACGAGCAGGCTGGGTACGGCGCGCCTCCTATTCCTGGGACCTACGCGCCTGGTGCTTATGCACCCTATGGCGCGTCGGCAGCCGACCCGCGATACCCACACTCATACCAGCAACAGCACCAACAACAACAAGGATACCCCCAATATTCAGCTTATCACCAGCAACAGCAGCAACATCAACAACATTTGCCTCAGAGCGAAAGCCAAGGTTACGGTCAGCGTATGGACAACCTGCCTTCTAACCCTGCCTTGAGCCGATTTGGCGGCGCTCAGGCCTCCTCGCCCCCACCTTCAATGTCAGCTTCGACTTCTTCCTCGTCTTCCGGCACCGCCGCCCCATACTCCGAGAAACAGAAGCTCTATCTGGCTTCCTCTAACGAACATGAAGAGGAAGGCTCGAGCGGTAGCGCCCCGCCTCCCGCCTACATGGATGAGAGCGGAGAAGGCGCCAAGCTTACTGCGAACCGGGATGTGAAGGTGAAGCCGGTCGTGTTGGCCGCTCCTTCGCCGGATGCGGGCAACTCGGGCTCTTCCGCTGCTCGTGCTGCACCGCAAGGAGGGGCGAAACCGCGCCCGCTCTCGTCGTATTCGCTTTATAACCAGGATGATGCGTATGGTGGGATGTAAAGGTCGACCAATGGGTGATGGAAACGGGGGTGAGAGGGTGAGGTGAGATGCGATATCATCCGCAGTTTTTGGTTTTTGGAGGAGGGCTCGATGCTCTGTTTCCTTCCTTCCTTCTTTCCATTCTTATTCTTATTTTGTCGCGTTGCTCTTGATGATATCTCGCCTTGTCGTCATCCCTGCGCTTTCGCTTCTTCCTTCAACCTGCTTTCTTCTTCTATTCTATTCTTTCTTCTTCCCCTGGGATTGGGGATCGATTACGATTACCTATGCGCTTATTTATTGTCCCCACCACAAACCACCTAGCGCGTTAACGGCCTTCATGATCATGATCTCCTGCCTTCACTGTCCACACCACATTCACCATTTCCCGCTGCTCTCTTCTTTATTCTTATTCTTACACTATGTTCCATGTTGTCCTTTATAACCCGTTGATGTTTTATCCCTTTACCCCTTTCTCTTCCCTTCATCTCGCGGTTTCCGCCCATTATCTTTCCATCATTTCAACCGACCAATAACCAATGTCTATACTATCTATATCCCATTCCTGGCACCATCATATAGTCTGTAACTTACTATACCGTGGTCTGGTCGATAACTGCATTTTCAGCACTGATACCAAATGTTTTGTTTTGTGTATAGAACCAATTTTTTTTGCAATATACCCTCTGTCCATCCGTTGCTCGTGGCAGTCGGGTTCCTCTGTAAATGTACGGTAAGTATTGATTGACTTGAAGTTGTTTGTTGGTTGGTTTTTTTGTTGTTCAAATCAATGGTCTGACTATTATATAAGGGTGTAAGGGACTACAACGTCCACGACTTAGCCGATAATGTATATATATGTCCATTGCCAATTGTCAAGCACTCAGCGGCCAGAAGACGGTGTCTTCGAGTCACTTTATAGTAATGGTAAATTTACTGTGATTTGCCTCTCTTGGACCCGGTCTTGCTCATTGGATTATCCCTTTCCTAAAGGGTCGTGTTTAATTATTTTAATCTAAGGACCCATCGGGATTCGGGACCTCTATTTTCAAAGTTCTTTGGCAATACCTGCTCGTACAATTTTTCATACGAAGGTTGTCCGTGGTGCAGACCTGGACTCATAGCGGCATATTATATGTTGTGGGTCTTTTCTTACCCCAAATTCCAGTTAAGAAATGTAGCTATGTCATGATGCTTGCCGCCTCAGTGGTACAGTAGAGCGAGTTTCTTTTCTTTCTAAGGATATCAGGCCAATTATATGTAGGTTTCACGTCTTCCAGATCCAGTGATAAAATGGCCTGTGTTGCAGTGGTTGACTTCTGGAGGCTTGCACGGATCACGGATAAAGGAAAATGACGTGAGCGCCAATCATGTTCGTCCAAAAATAGTCCAACTAGGCCGGTCGTAACACAAGGTTTCAAAATTTCACCTGGAACCACCAAGTTGCCACCGACTCAGTTATCCTTTTTTCTTTTTGTGCAACAAATGGCGCCTCAAAATCCGCCCGACTTCCTTCCGAGGCTCGTCCCCCACCTTTACCACCAGCCCCGATCGCGATCACCCAGCCAGAACTTGGCAAGGCGTCAGCATACCCGGTGGTCAGGACAAACCGAAATAATGTGTGTCAGCCTTTTATTTCGCTGTATTTAATCAATCCCTTCCCTACGCTAACACTCTATCAATGCCTACTCCTTCGCAACCCAGCACCGAGAGCCTTAATGCACCGGTTAGCCGTCTATAACCCTCGGGGTCTTTCTCATACCTTAACTTGTTTGGCCGGTATGCTACCGTATGTAGTCATCGCCCTCGCCTCCTGCCGATTCACTAGCATGGAGAGGTTCCCTGGAAGATAATCTTGAGACTCGCCTTATTTTGAGCGATTTACTCCTGGATCTCCGAGTCGTTCACCATCGACAGGAAGTGGACCGCGACTGGCGCCATGAGCGGGACGAGGCTTTTATTCGGGAACGTCAAGAATGGCGGGATTGGATGCGTAGGATGGAACAGCAGCATCTGGAAAGGCAGAACGCACAAGAGGCACGACAGACCGCACAGGATATACGGTTGAACGCTCAGGAAACATGGCTGACGGCACAAGAGACACGGCTGACGGCACAAGAGACACGGCTGACAGCACAGGAGACACGGCTGACAGCACAGGAGATACAGCTGACGGTCATTTCTACTGTGGCCGGATGTCTCCTAATAGTATTATTCATAGTCCTATTGCTCGTCGCCTGGTCCACCCCAATAAACCATACTTTTTCTTCCTACAATTAATAATTCAATTGGTGCCAATTACTATACTGTACACTTTAACCACCTATTCGCACAATTACATGTAAGTACTAGTTCATTTCGAAAATAATGCTCTGCTCTAGGTGCCTTTTTTTTGAGATTTTGACACAGTTCAACCGGGATGTTGTGATATATGCTGCTATGCATCATAATCCTGCCCACAGACTAGACATGTTAATTGATGTACAGGGCAGTAGTTTCGGAAGCAATCAATTAACTTCCCGTTTTTATAATCCTTCAAGTAACAATCCGCGATATTTATCTCTCAGAGACAAAACAGGTTCGGCTCGGAATTATTGTACAAGGTTGACAGTGTTTGTTATGTACAGTAATTAGTTGTATAAGCGCCAGCACTGACAAAACTACGAAGTCCCTGTGGTCCACATAGATAGGACCTACATAAAAATTCCTTTGAAATACTTCTCGACTCCCGTGGCACCGCGAACGCGAGCACCGACCACGCCGTCTGGACGTATAACAGCAATAGAAGATTCAGTTACGTGGTATCCAGAATAAGAGTGGCCTTCGCTATCGACGAGGACTTGGTCGAACAACCCAGCAGCGTTGGCGGAACTGGTAATAGCATCAGTGCCCTTGGGAAGCATCAAAACTGTACGGATGGTGCCCGCTGGCTGTTTCTTGATGACCTCAGACAGGGCTGAATAATCGGCGTCCGCACTTCCAAAAACGAGGATGGTATGGCGAGAGGGCGACAAGATGTCGTGTAAAGTCACGATCTTATTCTCGTCCTGTGTATCGATCAATCCTGGTGCACCTACAGCCCTATCGCCTGGACGTGCGGCGGTTTCGCTGTCAGCGTTATATGACACGCCCTTGACCGTAGCGGCTTCGACGTCGTCTTCATATACGATTGAGCTTCCACGGTAGTTGACGCCGAGCTGGCCCATGTCTCCTCCGCGTCGGGCATCGCCTCCAGTGTTCATGACCTGGTTGAGCAATTCGGTCGTCTTTCCGAGCATCTCTGCGATGACTGGGAGGCGCTCTTCGGCATAGGTGTTCAGAAGAGAGGAAGGCGCGTAGCCTTTCTGTACAAGTGCCAACTTCCATCCTAAATTGAACTGTATCACGTCAGTATTCTGACCGAATATCTCCTTGAAGAAAATAACTCACAGAATCTTGGATGCTAGAGTTTAATCCCTGAGCGCCAACGGGACTGTGAACATGTGCAGCATCTGAAATAATCACGAAGTGTCAGCTAAATTTAATGTCATTCAAAGAATTACTGACCGCCGCCAATGAGAATCCGCCCAACGCGAACTTCCTTCACCATACGAATATTGGGCCTGAAAAAATGATCAGCTCATACGAGAGCGGAGAAAGACCATCGAAACTTGCCTGTATCGCGAAGACCATATGAGGTCCTCAAAAATAATGTCTCGCCTTCCACTAATTTCGTAAAATTCCTCGATGATAGTTTCCCGACTTTCCATGACCTTTGACAGATCGACGTTTCGACCAGCGATCAAGAACTGCAATACCCCGTCGTCGCGTCCTGAGGGACGAAGGAATGTCCTGGAAGGATATGTACAATAAGTGATGGACGCAAAAGGCGTATTTATTGGGGCTTACATCTTGGTCGCCGGAGATCCCCAGCGGTCCCAGAACTGTAAATAGTCGAGGTTAAAAAAGAAAATAAGTATCTAGGTTCAGTCACCAACCTGGCGTTGTTCACCCTTGATCCTGATATCGCCCATGAAAATATCGTCTCCGTCGCGGGTTTCGCCTAAAAAGTCTAACCCAAGGGTCTTGCGGACGACACTGCGTGCTCCGTCAGTGCCGATAAGCCACGGCGTTTTCATCTCCTCGATGATTTCTTTCCCGTCGACTTGTCGGGCTATTTGGGCGACAACATGGTCCCCAGCGTCCTTGAAGGAGCGCAGTTCTGAACCAAATTCGACAGAAACGCCAACTTTTTCCAAATGGGAGCGGTAAATTGCTTCCTGATGGCATTGTCCCAGCATGAGTGGGTTGATCTGTGGGAAAGACGTTAAGATTGTAAGGGAATAAGTCGAAGAAGAACGCTCATACGAATGGGATTTGGGGTGTAGGCTCGAGAACGGGTACCAGCGCGGAGGTTTTTACTATTTTGTGTCCGTCGGTAGGATCATACTGCCTCGTCAAAGGAGCCGGCTTTGCGGCCTTTAAATAATCTGGCAGAGTTCCGAGCAATTTATGGAGTTCAAAAGAACGAGGCTAAGGAAGAAGAACAGGATGTAAGTGAAAGTCCAACGACAAGCGTCTTTTACATACCATTATTCCCGAACCGCGTTCACCGAGGCGGGGGACAGGCTCTTTATCGATGATGCGAACGGGAACGCCATGCTTGGCCAAAGATAATGCGAGTACGAGACCAGAGGGTCCGGCGCCTGTCTGTAAATTGGAATAACATATCAGCACAGATTATGAAATAAAGAAGTGGTGCGAGGCGACACACGATGAGAATTGGGTTGGTTGTCATATTGAGTATGAGTAAAGGTAGGGGTCTGGTTTGAAATTTGAATGCTGTTGAGGATGTCTTGCAATCTACCACCTCGAAGATGGCCCTTTTATTCAAAATCGACCTGGAGTCCAGGGTTCGTAGTTTCGACGGAGAAACCCTGCCATACGCATATCTGCTTGCCGAGATCACTGCGGCAGCAGCTGTGGTCGCTGTGCCCGCACAGGGAGGTTATCTATTGACAAATAGTCGCTTCAAATCTATCGGCATCGGACTGACGCACTGGCGCTGGATATTCAGTCCATCCGACGTCCGTCTTAGACTCTTTTGGAATGCACGTTTGATGGTCCTTGAGAGCTTGAGAGATTCAGTTATTCCTGTATCTTGATCATGGGCGTTGCTATCAAGTTGGAAGGGTATCGGTTGCGCCGCGTGCCATTCGATGACGCGATCAGCAGTGCCGGCGACGGTTGGTCGAGATTCGCCATGAATGACAGGGTTTGGGCGAACACGACCAAACCATCACCCGGACTGGTACACGGCAGTCTGGAAAGCCTAAAATTAGCACGCGCTCAGGCTGCTGAGCCTCTGGAGTTTGTGGGCAAACCGACATCAGAAAGTCAAAAGCACTTTAATTAGCCTGGGAGTAAGAATAGATGGTAGTAATGATGTGTTGATGTTGAAATGAGATGTCCGAGCTTGTGTCATGGTTTTTGCTCAGAGACTTCAAATATTTTTACGTAGGACCGGGTCCGACTTGTCGGACAAAAATACATTCTCTCTATCTATTTCGTGATACTAGATATTTGTATAACTTAAGTTCAGATAAACTTCTAATCGGCGGCTAGGCTTTGGCTAGGCTATCAGAGCGTCTGAGGAGACCGAGTCCCAGAATCCATCCCACAACATCATTTCTCTCGGGTGGGCAATTGCTGAGCCCCTAATTAAATTCTGTCCTTTCACAAGAGCGAGCTCTCTGCCCCTCATTCGCCTTGTTTTCCTCAGAGGGTTATCCTGGTCTAGTTCGTCGTCTGTCGGTAGCCTCTCTTCCGCGGGCAGGGCCTGCGACTGACCATGGGTCATAAGCAACAACGCGTGGGTTTTTGTCAGAGCCAGCGACGCTGCTACGGAGAGCGGGGTGGTGTTTATGGTTTCGGGTGTTTGGTTGGGGTGAAAGTGGGCGAGGAGGAGAGCGGAAAAGAGGTCTCCGACGCCGGAGAAATAGCCGGGGATTAGAGGAACACACTGGGCATGGACTGTGGAGAGAAGCGGGGCAGTTGTGTTTGGGTACGATGAGGTAGATAGAGAGGAGGATATGCAAAGAAGGTGGGAGGAGCTGGAGCATTCAGCAGGTAGGATCGTTGATGGGAGGGCAGACGCAAGCCAGGGCTTTAGGGGTATAGAACTTATGACGACGTGCGGTACATGGTATTCTTGATGAAGGATTTCTAGCGCGCGGTGCAGAGATTTCATATCTTTAAGTTCAGTCTTCGTCAACAATCTATAAGGGTATTTTAGTCATTTTTCGACCAGAATAGCACTGAAGACGAACTCTACTTCAAACCAGTTTGGTGTGATTATCGTGGCGAGGGGTAGCATTTTTTGGTATACGGGTATTACATCTGGAGCGACATACAGGCGCCCTGTATCTCCCATTACGGCTGATCACGGTTTTAGTCGGACGCATGATATCACAGGGTTTTCTTGGGCTCACGATCTAGTAGGTATATCAGGCTAGGCTTTGAGTGTTTTAACTTGCATGCCAGTTTTTCCACCGCGGATAAGGCTTCAGCACCAGGTATATAGCCTGTGACCGCGATTAGCAGATGGGTTGACGAAGGGGCGACAGAGGCTAACCTGTTAAAAGGCGTGTCGGCATAAGCAGTTCATTATGTTCTAGACTTTCGAATATCGCATTTAGCTCGTCAGCTGTGGTTTTGGTGCCTCCAAAACGACCATAACCTGCGAGATATTCACGTTGAGTAAGTCAATGAGTGGGAGATGCCGGAGGGTACAGTACCAGAATGATTTGAGAAGTGTACGGTGTTTACTACCTTGAATTAGAGAGCTCAGTCTTCTTTCTAAGGATCGTCAGATAGAGACACGTACATCAACATCGTATCCAAGGCATTGCAGGGGAAATACTGCAGCCTTTCCACCAACATACCCAAAAACGACATGGGATTGAATGCTGAGAACTCGCTCCAGAGGGTCCATTGATTTGGGTTGTTTGAGGGAGGTTCGAAGGCAAAAAGGGCCTTTTGTAATGCCAGTTGGCAGAAGTGGGACTAACGAGAGGTGGAACGATTACAGTGAGTCCAAGGAGAAAATGAAAAAGATTACTCTAGGTCCGGTCCGATCTTAACTTTCTCAATCGAGTCAAAACGACGTCACACCACCTCGTGACCTTGAAGCGCGCCTGAAGTTGCCTGACTTTGCCCCAAAGGTTTTGACTCTTGAGATTGTTCACTTTCTTCTACGTCGACCAGCAGCATGTCAGATGGCTCTCGGTACTTTGTTCTTGCTCTTTTATTCCTCGTTTTATGCTAAGGAAACGTTTTCTCAACGTCTAGTTTGAGGCAATCATGGTATTCAGCATTGGATGAAGCCGAGGCGCAGTTCAGACAATTGCTGACGTCGCCAACAGCAGAGTGGAAGCGCCTCAGTCACTCGAATGACGGAGTGGCGGCGAAGCAGAAGGGAAAGGCGAGGGTTGTGTCGGTTCCAGAGCTTGCGGATGTGGTGGTCCACCGAAATTCGACCAAGGCTGGGGACATTGTCTACAGGATGGTACTGGATGTTCCGACCGGTGATGAACAGGTGTCACTGGAGCCTTGGAAAGCCGTTCTCACGACGCCTGAGTTGAGGCAGGAGTGGGATCCTGCCGTAGAGGACGCCCATTTATTGGAGATGTTTGACCGGAATACGCGCATCTCCAAGACAAATTATACTCTGGGGTGGCCTGCAAAGTGTGTCTCATTTTCCTGCTAGCCTACGTCCTTTGAATGGTTGTGTCTAGTCCACGAGACTCAGTAACTATTTCACGAGCTTTTTACGACACGACGACCCTCATCGACATTACAACATCCTTGCCACGATCTCCAGATGAACCCGCCTACCTTCGGCCTTCACCTCCATTTATTAGATCACACGTCCAACGTCAGTTAGTTCGTTCGTTTGTGCTTATATCTCAACTGAAATTCTTCCAGTTTTTGCATGGTGTATACAACATATACAACCCCAACCACCTTCTCCATCGGACAAGAAATCTGGCTCAGGAGGAAGACTGCGGTTAACATGTCTTTGGCAGCATGATCTCAAAGCCCTTTGGGGATTTGGCACATCTACTGCTGCTCTGACGCAACAACTATCGACAATGACACTTAGTTTGCTCAAAACGGTCATGAAACGTGGAGGCCGGGTCCCAAAATTAACAGGGTATGGCAATGGAGTGTCGATCGAACGTGTGCGATACCAAATTGACCGTGAAGCGTTGACTCTGGACTATGCCATCATCCCAGATGATGAAGAACACTCCATTCATCACGAACTCGGGCTACAAGGGATGGACGAGGTACATGCATTACGAGAACACCGTCGACTGACGAGGTCAATCGAATGTGTTTTGCCTTTACTGGAGGGCTGGGATATTCAAGTAACGATGAAAGGCTCATCAGAGGAGGTGGAGGAGATCCCTTGGTCAGCCCATGCCATGCGCAGCAGGTCCAATCCTTCAGCATTCTCTCCCCCTGACCAGGTTCTCTTGCGGATCACTCATGGTGCCCTAATGGATGACGATGCCGTTCTCAAAGTCAAGGTTGTCATCGAGGTCTCTGGAGGAACAAGTGGGCTGAGATTGAACGGTTTGGCGACCAAAATACACGAGCTTGAAGAGCGTGACCCATCATCATATAGTATCCCCCAGAAGATGCTCCAGGACGTGGCCAGTGCAGTCGACCTCAGTATTCAAACATCGTCATCTCTAGGCACGGTCAGCAGCAATGCATCCTCCTCGAATGGACTTCCCCTTATCCGACGCCACCCTGAACGAACTCCTGCTGCCGAGAAGTCGATCTTGTCGAAAGTGAGGAGAAATTACATATACTTCTCGTCCTTGCTACAAGAACCGGAAGCGAAATGGAAACGCAGTATGTGCTAACTGCGTTTATCTGAACTCTTTTATTGATCCACTATCTTTAGCTACGGAGGCCCGAGGTGTCTCAATCACGCAGCTTGACTCTATTGATCCCACACTCGTTGTGTACCGCGCTGAAGCGACTTTTGTCGGTGTGGGCCTTTGGGATTTATATGGTGCCGTCGTCTCACCTGGAGCCCGCGTGCATTGGGACAAACAACACGAAGACGGCGTACTCTTGGAGGATGTCAATGAACTTACAGAGCTGTGGCAATTTAAAACCAAACCAGCTTGGCCTGCCTTGTGCGTGTCTTTTTAACTTTCTGAAACCCAGTTTTTGATAGCATAAATAACATGTTGATGTATAAAGCGGGCGTGATTCTGTCGTGCTGAAAACGGTCTATAAATCTCCGACTACGATACACGTATTCTCCTTTACCGCCGACGATCCGCACCTCTTTCCCCATATCCCCGCTGCGGAACCAAATGTCATTCGAACCCAAATCGATCTACAAGGATGGGCTATCGAGGCCTTGTCACCTACCACCACCCTCCTTACCCTCCTAGAACAGTCTGACCCGAAAGGATGGACCAACAAGACCTCAATACCGACCCAGATGATCAACACACTCGCTGGAATAGGCGAGTTCACGATACGATGCGGTGGTCCGCCTGTCGTCACCCGTCTCGCTGGGTCGAAAGCCAACGAGATCAGATACGACCACGAACGAGGCTTGTTCAAAGTCGAGTATGAACCATCTGCCAGTCGAAGATCAACGAGCACCACATCTCCTGCCAATGGCTCAACTGGAGGTCACGACGAAGGGGGTTTCCCAGCAATCGAATGCGAAATCCGGTGCGATATCGACACATGGGGCGCTTCTCTGGACATTGTTGTCGATCCTCCACCACAAACTATCACCTGTCTTCGACGACACCGACTGTCAGCGGAGGGAGGCGGGTTGTGGTTGACATTGACGCACGATTCAATCTTTGTGGACGACGAGCGATTGCTTGCACTCGTGCGGAGAGCGCCTGGGAAAGAGAAGGGTTTAGTGATGGTCAATGGGGCAAAGGTGCAAGTCGACGTGGAGGAGTTGCCGGAGCACGAGATCAAGACGTTGACGAGGCAGAAGCGGGTGAAACCTCCGCGCATCCCACTCGATCAACCACCTGTGATGGGTGTCATCAGAAGGAGGAAGGCGGAGTGGAGTGGGGCGGAAGGAGAGGAAGCATCTGCGACTGAAGGACAGACGAATGGGACGTCGACAAGCTCGTGGGGCAGTGCACCGAAGATTTCGAGTCCTCTCTCAAGGTTCTTCACGTTTGCGGTGGACCAGGCGACGACAACGACACAGCAGGCGGTTGCTGCTATTTCTCCTGCGAATGCAGCTAGCGGAACGTCAGCCCTGGATCCTGCGAAGCCGCCCATGCAGCATGCCCTTGAAGCGCTTGCCTGGACCCAGGAATTCAATTCCAAGCCTCCAACACAGGAGGGCTGGACGCTTGTTGGCGACAAAGGGATGGTCGTCCAGCGGAAGCTCATCCCAGAAATCTCGCCTTTCATACCGGTTCATCAGGGGTTCAAGGTCATCGAGGGTGTCTCGGCGGAGGAGCTGGCGTCTGTTATAACAGAGTACGACTGTCGGAAGACATGGGATGAGCGGTTTGACTCTGCGCGCGTGCTCGAGTCGTATGGCGGGCAAGCACGCACTGCGTTCATGGTGGGGAAAGGGGGATTCCCTTTCCGCGATAGAGGATTCTACCTTGCCGGTCTCGTTGCGAGAGAGCAGTTACCTGGCTCTACATCGTCGCATTCTTCTTCTGGGTCGTCTTCAAGGCGTTCGGTGGCGGAGCACTCGCCTACAGCGCGCAATGCCATCTTCTGCGTGTCCGCGTCGTTCAGCCCCGACTCGGCCTCCGCCAAAGCGTTCTCACTGGCCAAATACAACCCCTACTCTCTTCCCATCGGGCGGGTATACATCGATGCCTGGATTTTAGAGACTCTGGACCCCTATACGAAGGAAAACTACGCCATTCCTTCAGCACGGTGCACGAGGCTCGTGGCGGTGGACTATGCAGGGTCGATACCTGCTGCGTTCAACTCGATGATCAACGCGACGCTGGCCCGGAGTGTGTTGGCGGTGGAAGCGTACATGAAGAGCAGCGTAAAGGCGGCGATGCCGGTGACGAGGCTGCCTGCGCCTGGGCTGGTGGTCAGTGAGAAGCTGGAGGAAAAACCGAGTGTGATGGGCTCTAATTCCGGTGCTGGTGTAGGCGAGGAGGGCGAAGGGTTGGGCTCGGGGTCAGCGTTGGTCGTTCCTGGTGTTGGCGGTGCTACTGGCTGGAAGCTGAGGAAGAGAGACGAGAGCCGGGTGTTGTTGGAGACCAAGTTCGACGTGGAGAAGAAGGTGTATCGGAGTAGTGTGCTGGTGGTTTTGCCTGCGAGGTTTGGGGGCGGTTCGCGGGTGAGGAGGGAGGCGTCGAGTATGACGATTACTGGGCCTTCTATGGGTTCTGCAGACAACACAACACCGACGACTGGAGAGAAAGCCGCGGATACAGCTACACAGACTACACCGCGGCCCAGCGGACTCGTCTTGGGCAGCACCGGCTCGCACAGTAGGGAAAGAGACAGGCAGAGACAGATGTCGGACGCGTCTTTGCCTGATACGAGCAGCTTGCACTCGGCAAGCAGCGACTCGACGCTTATGGAGCTGGGCTGGGGGACTTATGGGGCGGCGCATGCCCGGGCGCATTCTGCTAATGCTAATACCGGCGGTCAGAGCCATGGCCATAGTCATAGTCATGGCCAAAACCATAACCGATATGCGACGGAGATGCCTGGACATGGGTCTGCGTCGATGCCGAGCCCTGTGATGACGCCGCTGCCCATGCCTGGGTCGATGGTCATGACGGCTGCCCCTGGCACAGCTGCCTTCCCGTCTCTGGATGCGCGATCGTCAAGGACGATAGACGGCTTGCCCCGCTCGCCGAGTCGGACGCGACCCGCGGCGCATACTCGGCCTTCGTCGTCGTCTATCTCAGTGTCTCCGTCCAATTCGTCCGGTTTGCCGTCCCAACGCCAGCATCAACAGCAGCACCCCACCCCGCCTGTATCGCCTACCCGGATCCGCCAACGCGCCGCCTCGTCCGGGTCTGGCACACTCAGCCATTCCTATCCCGAGGGCAGTCCGAGCCTGCACACGCTGTATCCTCCTATGATAAGAGGACGGACGACGAGTTCTGGGTTTACTGCGCGGAGAAGAGAGGATAAGGAGCGGGATTTCGTGGTGTTGGAGGTTGTAGTTGATTCGAGGATGTTTTGTGTGGGTGGTGTGGATAAGGAGAAGGGGAAGGGGAAGATGAAGGGGTATCGGGTTGATGTGAGAGCTAGGAGGAGGGAGGGTGTGGAGGTTCGGTTGGGTGAGGAGGGGAAGGGGAAGGGGAGAGGGGTGGTTGCGCTAGGTCGCCTTGGTGTTGATGCTTCCAATGCGACTGCAGTCAACGCTAAATCCCAGGACCGAGACCGGGATTTGGATATACCGTTTGTGACGACCATCTACACGCTGCCCTCGTCGCCTCTGCACTCGAGCAGCCTGGCGGAGTGTGGTCCGGGGGAGAGCCGGCCTGTGCGGCATTTGGTGCGGGTTGAGGTGCCGAGTGCGAGGTATTTTCAAGTTGCTGGGCAGGGGCAGGGGGAGGGGGAGGGGTGGGAGGATCCGTTGAGGGTTGAGGTGGCTGAGAAGGTCAAGGTGGATAAGGATGGGAGGGGTAAAGAAGGAGAGGAGGGGAAGGGGGAAGAGAGACCGGAGTGGTTAGTTGCGCTTGAGGAGGCGGGGGTTGTTGTGGATTTGGTCGTGTCTCCTCTGTCTCCTCTGTCTTCGGCTTCGAGTTCGACTTCGACTACTGGTTCAGCATCGTCTTCGAACCTGCCTCTTTCTACACCTGTCAAATCCAAGGAGCCGGGCAAAGGCAAGGACAAGGACAAGGAGAAAGACAAAGACAAGGTCGTGGTGCATGTGAACGGCGCTGCGACGCGTGTGCTGGGGGAGAAGGAGAGCCTGAGCGCGCTTGGGCGGGAGGAGCTTGTGGATGGGCTTGGTGGGGTTGGGGTGCTTGTTCGGTGGGTTTTTACTTTTCTTTTGATTTTCTTCGTCCATCTTTTTCTTATTTTGGTTTGGATTTTGGAATTTGGGACTTTTTCTTTTTGTCGACGATGTGTTTTGCTTTTTCAGTTTTCGCTGTCTTGCCCCGTTCTGTTTCGCGCTTCCGCTCTTGCTTGCTCTGCCCCCTTCCATTTTTCGCGCGTCTCGCCTCGTCTTGCCTGGAACAACCCTGTTCTCGTTCTGCGCGTTTAAATGATGCTCATCTGGACTTTCATCTCATTTTCACTTCTCACTCTTTTCATTTCCGTTCTACGTTCTTTTTACATATCGACTTGCCTGGACTTGCTCTTCGATCCATTCCACTCACCTGCTTCTCCGCACGAATACTGATCTATTTTTGGCCACTTGTGCTTCTTAGAACGCCGAGCGAATCGGAATTGCTCCCGATAGCGATACCGGAGGAGCTGACTCTTGCCGTGGGGGTTGCGGATGAGTTGGTGGACATGCCTGTGCCTGCGCTCGGAGCCCTTGTTGATCTTGGAGAGACCCCTGTGGTGTCGGAAGACCCGAGCGGGGAGAAGGGTGAGGAAGGGGTGAATAGCGAGAATCGAGGGAAGAGCAAGAGCGAGGATTCGCCGGGGACGGTATGTGTTTTTTTTGTTTGTGGTGTGGATTTGGCCTAGTGCTGACGTGGTGTTTTTTCTATTCTATTCTGTATGTCTCCTACGTTCTGTCTGTCTGTCTGATTGTGTTGTCGTGTGCTGTCTTTTCTTGGCTTGGGCTCGCTTCTGGGTTGTTTGTGGGTTCTTTTTTTGTTGTTTCGGTGTTCTCGTTGTGTTATATTTGATTGTGGACGTATGTTCTCCGAATTCTGACACTTGGAATGGCGATGCAAACCCGAAAGCCGAACGCGGAGGGTGTAGTTGGGCCTGTTGGGGGACTTGGTGTGGGTACTGGGAGTGGCGGATTGCTTGGGTTTGGGTTCTTGCAGGGGTATCCGGCGCTTGGGCTTGGGAGGTGGGGTGTTGGGGGGAGAGGCCCCACGGTTGTGGTACAGGAAGTGAAGCCCGAGTCTATTTCTGGAAACGGGGAGACTACAGAAGGGACTACGGATTCTAGTACGACTGCGAGCACGGAGACGGCTACGGCTACGGATACAAGTGCGGCTACATCAACGACGACGACGGGGACGGCGGGTAGGGAAGCGGGGCACCAGACTGTGGGATACGCGGCCTCGACACTGGTGTTCGTCGCGCTGATCGCGTTTCTGATCGGGTCGCTGTTGCGCTCGTTGTTGTCGCCTGCTGATTTCATTTATGTGGTGAGTGACCGGGGGGCAGCGACGGTGGAGGAGGCTGCTGCTACTGCTGCGCGGGCAGTGGGGCAGGAAGGGGCGGTGGGCGGGTGGCGGGAGATACGGCGGTTGGTGGAGGTGAAATATTTAGTGGGCGGGTGGGATTTCCAGGTAGCTGCTGTGAGACGTCATTAGAATATTATTAATGGAATAATCCGGTCGGGAGATGAAAGTTGACCTCGCCTGTGCCCCGTTTATTTCCACGCTCCCACTTGCATCCACTCTTCACCCACGAGCCTGTCTGCTCAGCCCGTCGACGAGCCAGCTGCACTCCATGGCTGCCGTCCCTCCGCCCCCTCCGGGCCCCCTCCTCAACACCCCGATGCAGACCGATACCCCAGGCATAAACACCCCGCTGTCATGGGAGGGCGACAAGATGTGAGTAGTCGCTGCTGTCCCTGTCGCTTTTTTCCTCATGTATGCGCATATCCGATAGGTTCAACATCTACATATACGACTATTGCTTCAAGCGTGGATTCCGCAAGACCGCTAGGGAGCTCTTGAGCGAGGCTGAGATCACCACTGAGCCTACACCCCCCATCAACGCGCGCCAGGGTCTGCTCTTTGAGTGCGCTGCTCTTTTTTTTCTCTTTCATTCTCCCACTGGCTGATCGGACACTCGCAGATGGTGGAGCGTCTTCTGGGTCCTCTTCCAGGCGAAATCGAACGGCGGAGGCTCCGAGGACGGTCTCGTCTACATTCATGTGCGTCTTGATCCGTTCTGCTGCTGCTGTCAATACCTGACACCCCTTTGAAGCACCAACAACAACAAGCCGCCCAGCGAAATAACCAGCGGCCACCAGGCCAGCTGCCCCCCGGCGGCGGCCCGCCCCCCCAATCACAACCACCCCAACCACAACAGTCCCAGCCCCCACAACCACAGCCTCAACAACAGCCAGGCCAGCCCGGCCAGAACCAGAACATGGTCGGCGGCGGGGGGCGTCTCGTTAACGGCCTCCCACCGGGCAACATGAACGTCGGCCCCATCCCCCCAGGCATGACGCGTCCCCCGTCCTCCGCGGCGTACATGACAAACGGCGCTATGCCTATGCCCATGCCGAACGGCGTCGGCATGCCTAGTGCGCAGCAGCAGCAGCAGATGAACTTTGCGGGCATGGGGGGCCCGCCGCTCCCCCAGACGAACGGGAACGGCAATGGCGCTCCTGGGCATGGGCAGGGATTGGGGATGGGGCTTGGGCAGCAAGGGCAGGCGCACGGACAGGCGCCTGGGGGAGGGGCGCCGGGCCAGGCTATGCAATTTACGATTATGCCTGGGCAGAGATCGGGCATGATGAACGGGCTGCCCCCGCCCCCGCCTGGGGGACAGGGTGCGCCTGGCGGCGGACCTGGGCAGCAGCAGCAGCAGCAGAGGGGGGGCGGACCGAATCCGAATGGCGGGCCGTTCCATGGGAGCCCGACGATGGCGCATTCGCCTGGGCAGCAGGGAGGCCAGCCGGGGCAGGCGCCGATGGCGCAGCTTGGCCCGGGACCTGGGCCGTCCCCGCATATGCGCGCTGGCGGGGTGGGGGGCATGGGCATGCCGCCCCCGCCCACTACGAACGGGGCGCCTGGGCCTGGGCAGCAGGGCCAAGGCCCGCCGACGCCGGGGTATCCTGGTGGACGCCCGCCGAGCCGCACGAACACACCGGGGAGGGGGATGATAACGCATGCGAGCCCTTCGTTGGCGTCGCGGCAGACGCCTGGCGGGGGAGGGCCGGGGCAGCAAGGAGGAGGAGGACCGGGTCAAGGACAAGGACAAGGACAAGGGCCCATGGTGGGCGTCGTGCCCGGGATGAATGTCGGGATGATGAATATAGGCGGGATGATGGGTGGGATGGGGCCTGGGCCTGGTCAAGGTGGGATGGGTGGGCTTGGGCCGGGGCCAGGACAAGGCCAAGGGCAGGGACAAGGGCAGGGGCAGGGGCAGAACAACATGGCGCAGGAGAATAATATCAACAATGAGATCATGCAGATCCCGCAGAACGTGTTTAATAACATCAAGCAGGAGCTGGGGGTTCCTGATAAGGACTTTGGGACGTTGAGTATGGTTGAGAAGGTGTGTATTTTTTTTCGGTTTTTTCCCATTGTTTTTGCCTACATTTTTGGCGGAGGAGAGACGGAGGAGTCTGGTAGCTTTCTATCTATCATGCTCCAAGTCTATTTCTACTTTCTTTCGTGCTTGGTGTTGTGTGTGGATTTTTCCAATGGACGGTTCGTGCATTACGTCTGTTGCTATACTGTGGTCTTTTCTTCTTCATTTTGACTTGTGCGACCCTGGTACTTGTCCTGCTTTCTGATTTTCCATTCTCTTGTACTCTTTTTTCCCTCCGCCGCCGATAACGATAACAATAACGATGAACCATCGCTGACCACGTCAACTCATCCATCCAGAACCGTATCGTGACGCACTGGCGCCAGCGCACGACGAGCCAACAAGGGAAAGGTCCGGGGCCCTCGGGCATGATGCAAGCGCCCGGCCAACAAGGACAAGGGCAAGGACAAGGACAAGGACAGCGCCCCGGAGCGCCTCCACAGCAGCGCGTAAAGCGGAACAGCACGTCCCCGGGCGAAGAGGTGAGCTCGCTCAGTCTCTGCTGATATTTTGCATGTTTCGATTAACTAGTTCTCCCATTCACATCCGCATTCACATTCACACTCGCACTCGAACCCGAATCCGCACCTAAACCCGCACCTAAACCCGCACTCGAACCCGAACCCGTTCACGTTCAACATGAATTTCACATCCGCGTCCGCGATGGGGATGCAGCACGAGACGTTGCCGCGGAACGAGCAGTCGCCGCCTGATCGGAAGAGGCCGAGGCGCTCGCCGGCGGAGGCGCCTGCTTCTCTTGTTGGGTCGTCTGGAGGTGGTGGGGGAGGTGGGGGTGTGAACGTGATGGGCGGATCGATGGCGGGGTACCCGCACCTGGGCCCGAGCCACCCTGGGCAGCCGGGTCAGCCTGGGGGCGGCGGGCCTCCGCAGCAGCAGCAGGGAGGTCAGCCGGGTGGGGGTCCGGGGCCGCAGTCGTCTCAGCAGCAGCAGCAGCAGATGGCGCCGGGGATGCAGCATCAGATGAACCAGATGAATGTGATGCAGCAGATGATGGGGGCGCAGATGCGTATGACTGGGGGAGGGCCTCCGCCTGGTGGTGGGCAGGGTGGGCCAGGAGGACCACAGCAGCAGCAGCACTCGGGCCAGCCTGGGCCTGGCGGGATGATGGGTGGGGGGATGCACCCTGGGATGCAGCCTCAGCAGATGAATGTACGTTGCTCCATTGGCTTTTTTGGTTCCGTTCTGACGTTTTTGAATTTCGAAATCCCAAAACCCTGCACGCCCCCTGATCCGTTCATTTATGCGTCCGTTGCTATATCACATTTTCCATCTCCATCAGCAACAGATGTACCGGATGCAAAAAGCAGGCGGGATGAACCCGCCGAATCCCCAAGGAGGTCCGGGCGGCGTTGGCGTAGGACCGGATCACGGCGTGTTCAACCCTGGTGGGCCGCCCGGCGGTCCGGGGCCGAGCGGGTTCACGTCGTCGCCGCTGAACAGGCTCGGGGGTGGTGGTGGTGGTGGTCCACAGCAGCAGCAGCAAGGTGGAGGAGGGCCAGGGCAGGATCGGAAACCACCGCCTGGGAGCATGATGCCTCCACCACAGTCCCCTGCGATGGGCGGGCCGCCGAAGGACGGCGGTGTGAAGCAGGAAGGGGGGTCAGGGAAGGTGCCGTCGCAGGGCCAGAACGCGGGTGGTGGGCAGCCGGGACAGACGCATAATCCGGACGGGTCGCCGCGGGGCGGGCCTGCTGGTCCTTCGGGTGGAGGGACGGCGCCGCCGACGCCTGTGCCTAGTAATCAGCCGAACCCGCAACAGCAGGGCCAACAGCTGCAGCAGCAGCAACCACAACCACAATCAACGCAACAACAGCAGCAAAACGCAATGACGAGCATGATGTCGTCACCCTCTTCGATCCTGGGCATGCCTCCTTCGAGTATGCTCGGCGTCGTGGGGGTGGGCGGGACGCCGGATATGCTTTTCGATGCGGGGCCGTTTGGGAACATGATGGCGAGCGGGATGGACGACTTCGATGCTGCGGCACTGTTCCGCCCGGACGGGGACATCAATTTCGAGCGCGATTTCGGGCAGTGGTTTAATCCCGATGATGTGGGCTCGGGGTTGGACATGAAATGACTCGGGTTTTCGTCTGAGCCGGGTGCTTGATGCCTTTTTGAGTTTTTTTATTTTATTTGGCATTTTGGCTTGGGCGAAGAATTCGAGTGATGTGTTTTGTGTTCGTCTGTGTTTTGTGTTGGGGTTTTATTTGCTTGTTACCCTTCCTTTCCTTTCCTTTCTCTTTTTTTTTGTGTTGCAACTGTTCTTGCTGCTTCTCTCCCAACCCACCTGTCTGCCCTATCGCCCTCTGCTCATCCTGCTCATCCATCTGTCCTGCAATGCTTAATCCTCCTCCATCTTACCATCATACCCTACATCAAATACCGCATCGCCTCCTGGATACACCGCACATCACATCATACGGCGCAACCACCCACATACCTGTATTCCAACAAAAGGCACCCAGCAGCCTGACATTTGCCCGCTGGTCTGCCGCTCTTGCCTTATCATCCTCGTCGTCGACACAACTCCGACCCATCGCACACCTCGACTTCTACTTGCACTTCTTCCGCCTCTAGAGTTTGCGTTTCGGGGTTTACTTTTTCTTCCTTTCTTACCCCCTTTCCTTCTTCCTTCCCCTTAAATTTTTTCAGTTACCCATACCTAGCTTTGTCTCCTCTTCTCGCCGGTTCCCCCGCTGTTGTGTTAACATATGATATCTACCCTACTCTACTTTTTACATCTTTATGCTCTTTATGTCTCGTCGCCACTGATCTTTACCTTCTTCCTTCCCTGTCAACTTCCATACCTCTCACACTGATATTCCCATCAATCCTTGAAGCTCTATACTCCCTCCTCTTTGTTTTTACGTTCCGCTATCTGTCGTTGCTGCTATCTTGGTTGTTTTCTTTCCTTTCTTTTCGAATATGACATGTTGTTTGTTTGTTTCGAATCTCGTATCATATCCGATTCCGCGATCTCTTTTTCTTTTTCCCGTTTGGCAAGCGATGGCGAGGCGAAGTGTGTCGTTAAAATTTCGTCCTAAGGACTTTGGGCGTTTTGTTGATTTTTTTGGTTTTGGTTTCCTATTTCATTATTTTCCTTCCAGTTTCGATCTGTCTTGACTCGTTCTTTTCTTGTTCACTTCTTCAATTCTACCTTCTTGTCTAATGATCAAGGCTCCTCTCTGTTTATTTCCTTTCCCTGTCTACTCTCCAGTCCTCCTCGTCTCTTCTACTCTTGTCCGGCCCCTGCCCTCTGTCCGTTCTACTCACATGTACAAATCCCCTCATATGAATTATTTTGGTTTGGATCTCGATGTGTTAAGTTAGAGTTGCAGCGTCTGGACTCTGTCTGGGTGATAACGATGTGCTTATATTTCATCTTCTCCGCCTACCGGTGTAGTTTAAGCTTAGCGAGTGAAGCCGCTGGCACCACCCTATATCCAACGATTTTCCATCGACCTTTTGTCTTTCAGAAGCCAACGTCGGCTCGGCGGCTTTCAGCATAGCTACACTCTAGAATTTGCCTACTGTCCAACATCGGGAGTGCTGCATTCACTCTTGCATGTAACCGTGCCAGTATCTCCACTCTCTCCTTCTCGGGCCCTTTGCGGCATCCAGGTAAATCCCCGTCCTCTTGATGATTGGAATACAGAGGCTCAGGAAACTTGTCTCCATGATACCGCCACAAGAAGTTGAAGCGCACTTTCTTGAGCGATGCGAACGTTTGTCTAGCAAGCGCAAGGTCAACCTTCGACCACGCCCACGACTCATCCGTGGAGAGGAATAGACGCTCTGCGTGAAGGGTAATATACGGCATGGCGTGGAAGTCGATGACCAGATTTTCTAGAGTCGTCGGTTCGTCTGTGGCCAAGCTTTTCAGCACGGCCCCAAGACCGACGGGCGAGAGCCGATATTGGTAGATCGCGATATTGGAAGTTAGAATAAGAGTGTGCAGGCTTGTAAAGCGGGAAAGTATCAGAGCAGGGGACAAAATGCTATTCGCTAAAGGTGTGTAAAGGTGTGTAAATGCAGGGAAGTAAACTGAGCACAACCTATTCAACTCACATTCCGAGGCTATGATGCCGTGCAGCGTCAGGCATTCCAACGAAACCGCTGCACATTCCAACGCCTGCCACTCTTTCGCCAGGTCTTCATTCGATACATGAACTGTGAAGGATTTGAGGTGCGAAAAGGGGGCAGCTTGTGGTGTATGTCTCTTTACGGTCATAATTCTACGAAAGACGTCACCGGAAGACTTGGTTTCGACGTTTTCCAAATTTTGGAGGCTTTTTGGGCCCCAAGGAGTCTGGTATTTGTCCACGGAGGTAAACATGTCTTGCCAGACTGCAAATTCTCCCCTCGGTCTGTAAGTAGTGACATTTTCAAGATGTAAATCACGAAGATTTATGCATTGCCCGAGGACAAGTGAGGTTGAAAAGTGGTAGATGTTCGCAAGATAGAGCGCCGTGAGGTTGGAAGATTTGAGGGTGCAGGTTATCCCGATGTACATTGGCTCGTATATCGCGTTCCAATCCATGGGGGTGGTAAATTCAAGTCCAAATGATTGAAGATTGGGCAGCATGGTCAGAAGGAGAGGTAGATTCGCTCGCTGAGCATTCCATTCGCTCGCCGCATCTATTGTAAACAGCGGAAACATTGAAACCCTTAGATCGCGTACGTACGTGACCAGAGGGTCAACATTGCGCAGTAGATCCTCCTCCATGATCTCCAGCAAAACATCGATCATTTCGGTCTCTTTTCGTCCTGATGAGGGAAACAAGCGTTCGCTGGTTTTGATCTTCGCAAAAAAGATACCCCGAGCGCGGAGGTAGAAGGAGCGCGATACCAGAAGACATTGGGCAAGAGTCGTTCGACTCTCATTTGAGTCCTGAGCACCGAGAAAATCTAGGATGTCGTCAGTCAGCTCTGGGGGAAGCTTGGGCTCGTCCCGAATTTGTCGTGAAGAATGTGTTTTCTGGGTAGAGTTGTCGCCATGGGAGTTATTGAAGTTCATGCTTGTACAAGTTGTATCTTTGACAGGGTCCCAGGCCTCGACTGTCGCTAGATGTCGAAACTTGAAAGCGTACAGAACAGTACTCGGAGCCGTAAAGATTCAGCAGACAGTAAAAGCACGTTTAACCCACGAGGTTTACCTCAAGTTGAAGAAGTTCAAAATGATCATGACCGTGAGCCATAGATAGCTAATGAACTGATACGACAAGTAGTACTTACTGGGTCTCGGGATGCCAGTCAAGACCTGGCAGTGGCACTCAATATTTGATCAACTTGGGCATTATTCCCTTGAGATGTGGAAATCAAGCCAGAAGTGAAGTTACAATCATGGGCACTGTCAAGGTAAAATACTTACAATGGACCTTGGTGGATAGGGTTCCGTGAGTAATTGCCCAATTCGTAACATATGTTAGAAATTTGTGTTACTAACATGTTACTAACATGTTACTAACATCTGGGCTCCAGCAGGTACCTTTTGGCATGTTAGAAATTGTTAGAAATTGACCACCTATATCTCGAAAGCCTTGAGCCAGAAATTCCGAATTTTCAAGGTTCGAGCATGGCACAAGGCATTTAAAAAAAAATTCGTCTCTTCAAACCCAATACCTTTGGATTCTGACTGTCTGGTTTAATATATAGCTCCCAGAAGCGTTGTTTATGAATGCAGTCAAGTGTATATATGGCTATGGAGTTGTGTCTCGAGCACAAATTGGGAAAAGCCCTGCAGGTATGGCTTGGACTCAGAGATCCATTGGTATCCAAGGGTCAGCACAATGGTTTTTCTGCACAAACTGACGGCCGGGGGAGCTTGCCTTGAATTTGCCTCAATTTCTAACAATTTCTAACATACCTTGATGTTACTAACAAGGTTAGAAAATAATTTCTCACTTGTTAGTAACAAAAATGTTAGAAATGTTAGTAACAGTATGTTAGAAATACCTTGGGACCTCGAATGTTAGTAACATGTGTTAGAAATTCACGGCCAATTACTCACGGAACCCTATTGGTGGAGTTTGAGGGATCTCTTCACAAAAAATTGCATATGTACGAGTACACCAATTGTTGATCCTAATAAGAATATCAAAATAAAAAATGAAAAATGGAAAATGGAAAAATGTTGGAACAGAATAGTAATTAATGCTGAATGCGATGCATCCAAGTGAATGTGGCTAGGGAAAACAGAATCACGACCACAGTAACGAGGTCTCTTTGGTCTCGTGCTGCTTGGTCCTCCCGCCATTGCTGGTGTCGGGATTCCTCCTGCTCCAGCCAACGGCGTTGATCCTCTCGCGCTGCCTGACCTCGCGCTGCTTGGTCCTCAAGCCAAAGGCGTTGATCCTCTCGCGCTGCCTGATCTCGCGCTGCTTGTTCCTCAAGCCAACGGCGTTGATCCTCTCGTGCTGCCTGATCTCGCGCTGCTTGGTCCTCAAGCCAACGGCGTTGATCCTCTCGCGCTGCTTGGTCGTCCCGCCATTGCTGGTATTGAAGGTCCAGCTGCGCAAGCCATTGCTGGCGTAGGGCACGAGCGTGTACGTCCTGTCGGTCCTCCTGTCGGCCTCGTTCCTCCCGCCATAACCGCAATTCCCTTGGTTCTCTTGCGAGTACCTCAAATTGCACCCATGAATCAATAGCTGTACCGCTGTAAGTAGGATACACTTAACATAATGTGGAGATCACAACTCACTTTGTGAGAGAGTTTGTCTGAGAAGATCCTCTGTAGGTGTTGTCGGATGCGGTGGGCTTGGGGCTAGCGGGCTGGATGGCGACAGTGTCCTTCGTCTACCATTGATTCCATTTACACTGGCAAGCTGAGGAGTTGTCGGGCTATGCAGTAAAGAATGTTAAAAGAAGGGTAATATTTGAAATATATAACATACGTAATCCCGTTAATCGTCCTAGTTAAAGACTTTCGTTCAGAATAGGCCACCGAATGGTTTGAAACCTTCACTTACGATGGTCGAGGGTCGCCGTGCTGTGGCTAAACCTCAACGAATCAGTCGCTATGATGTGCTGTAAATAGGGTTAGAGGCACTCACAACGTTAGGCGGCGGTGCCTAAGATCCAAGTAAGACAGTGAGAATATATCACATTTTATAACATTGCTCAACTACTCACTGTAGGCGTGTGAGACGTTTCTGGAATGTCAGGCGGCGGTTGCACTCCAGAGGCACCTCCGGGGCTGACGGTGACAGATGCATGAAAATTCAACTTTAAGAAGAAGACGATCGTAGATATTTACAGGTCGCTGTTGTTGGTAGGACCGGGGGTGAGGGCGTGGGTGAGGGCGGGGGCGACGGCGGGGCGACGGCGGCGGCTATGTGCCAAGCAACAAAAGTTTAAAATCCGAATCCGAAAAGTAGGGAGGCCTTACCGGCGCGTCATTGTCGGTAGGCGTTTGCAGGGGTTAGACATCGATATAGAGTTTGAAGGTATTGCAAAGAGAAGATGGGGATTAAATAGGAAGAAAAGAGGAAGTTGTGACGTACATGATTTCGACTCCTCCTGACCACCAGATACGTTGACGCCTTGTGCTTGGGTTCGGTGATCGTGATTGGCGACGCTGGTCATATAGGTGGGGTACGAGCCTTGGAAGAAAATCGGGATCTTGTGTCATCAGTACAGTAAGTATGTGTTCAAGAAAAAGGAAGAGG
Organism: Galerina marginata; assembly: GCA_023014335.1. NCBI lineage: Eukaryota > Fungi > Basidiomycota > Agaricomycetes > Agaricales > Galerinaceae > Galerina > Galerina marginata. The sequence goes on along the minus strand of JAECYW010000013.1, from coordinate 1,232,114 downwards.
TGTTGGTGGTTCAAGACTTCAAGTGAAACCGTAGAGCCTATTTTGGACGAACGCAGTACTGACCCCCTTATCCGTCAGACAGAAGTCAACTCAGGCAGAAATATGGGCTTGTTTGCCAATTCTCGAGTAAGGTCTGCTGTTTATAATTTCTGTCTGGACACATGTTCGATTATCTTTTTTGCAGGTAAAGCTATAAATTGCAGGGGTCCACAGATCCATTTCTGAAATGTGATCTGGGCATAAAAACCATGAAACGACATAAAATTGGCAGGGTATCTTTATCAAAAAACGTACCAGTACTATCGCTGAGGCGGGGAAGCCCAGCAACATCACTACATCTGTTACTCCAAATGCAAAGGTATATAAAGCAGTAAAAAATTCACCACCCCCTAAACCAACAAACAAAACAACCCGCTCCGCGTCTACACCAAGCGTCAAATGCAAAGAAGAAAAAATAGTAATAAAGATAACTTGTGTGGTGGCGGCAATGATGACGAACCCGGCTCGCTGTGAATCAAACCCAACCTCGGCTCTCGGTCAACGAAGAACCAAGAGCGGTTCAGGAGAAAGAGGGAGAGAGAGGACGGCAGATGAGTCGCAGATCATCGTTTCCGAGTCTTGTCGTGTGCAAGCGCAGAGGCCTTCGCCGTCATCTCCTCCGGGACACCGCCAGCGTATCGTATTGTCGACTAGTCGACAAGTGCATAAAAAGGCGTGAATTCTTCGAAAAAAAAAGAAAGGGAGAAAGAAAGGGAGATAATGGGTATGTGGGGATATAAGGTGGGAAAGATTCCCAGAGATGCTTAGATGCCTCCGTAAGCATCTTCAGCATCGTAGAGAGAGTGCATGCTGCCTTGTTTCTTGTGGAAGGTACTGGAGTTGCTGAGAGGAGACGGCGCAAGTTTCGGGTGGGTCGCTTCTGGGAAGGTGGTTGCCTCGGGCGCAGGCGACGGGAATCCAAAGCTGGACGCCAATGGGCTCGGCGTAGTAGGGAACCTGCTGCCAGTGCCCGTGGTTAAACCAGGGCTCAGACCACCGTCCATCGTCGCTCCGCTGTTCCTAATGACCGGATAATTGCCCACGGAAACACGAGACTCAATGTGGATCTCAGGCAGGGTAGGAGGCATCGAGTCGATGCGGTACCTCGAGGTCACAGTGTGTGCAGGCGAAGGAGGGACGGGGAACTCCAGAGTCTGCGAGGCCGAGCTCTCGCCTGAGGCACGGTGGGACGTCGGCTCGAGTTCGAGGTAACTTCTGTCGATAGCGTACTGGCCTCCAGGGCTGGGAGGGGCAGACCCGGGGTCGGCGAAAGGCGATTTCTCCGGCACGGGGGGCAGATCGCGGTCGATGTCAGCAGTAGGGAGACCTGCAGGTACCTCGGTGTTCAATCTCCTGGAGATCTCGACGTATTGCGCGGCTTGGTAAGGAGAGACGCTGGATCTGCTGAGGTCGACGTAATCGTTGGCCGGCGCGGTTTCACGCTCCAGGGCGGACGGAGACCCGGGCTGGTGGTGCTCCTCTGCGGAGTGCGAGGACCCTTGGCGAGTGAGTACAGGGTAGGCTGCAGGGTAGGCTGCAGCTTCTGGAGAAGCGAAATTATCTTGGGCCGGATATTGCGGAGATACGGGTGAGAATGGAGATTGAGCGTAGGCGGCAGGAGATTGGAACATGGGGTGTGCAGAAGAAGCAGTTATCGGAGAGGGAGCTGCGTTATTCATGTTCATGATCTGACCTGGACCATAAGACTGGAAGGACGATCCATATCCAGCATGATTGTCGGGGTACCCGGCAGGGCCTGCACCGTATGCCTCTTGGTGGTTATAAGCGGGGCCTGGGTGACCGTACTGAGTGCCAAAAGTAGGTGCAGGGGAAGCAAGGTGCCTTTCAATCATGGTGGGTGGGCGAGGATTGAAGCCGTGGTTGACAGTGTCATCGTGGGTAGGCGGGTCGTCAATGAGTCTCGCTCCACCACGGAAGTCACCAGTGTCGAAATCATCCTCACGCTTGCGTGCCCGACGCTGAAGAAAATCAAATAAATATGGTCACTGACAAAGAGATCATTGATAACTCACGATGAAATAGGTAACAGCAAAGCCGACAGCTGCAATGGCCACGATACCAGCACCGATTCCACCAACCACTACACCAGTGTTCGAAGTGGAACTCACACTAGTTGGAGAAGCACTCGCAGCTGAAGACGAGCTGGAGAAGCTGATAGCGGCAGGGGCTGTTACGATAGCTGTTTGTGGGGGTAGGGTGGTGATGCTCTCTGGAGCCTGCTGTAATTATTGTGTGAGCTCATAACGTTGCTAACCAACGAAAGTGCGACTGACAGTGGTCGGAGTAACTATCGACGAGGTGCTGCTAGTAGAGGTCGTGGAAGTGGTCGAGCTAGTTGACGTGGTCGACGGAATGCTGGAAGTCGAGCTAGAACTGGACGACGATGACGACGAGGAGCTCGAAGACGGTGGGTTATTGGTCGCAGGCAGAGGCGGAACTGGCACCAAGAAAGATCGTAAACAGGACAATTCAAATGCAAAGATAGTAAAAAATACAGAAGATACTCACAGAGATTTGTAAAGGGATCCGGGTCGTCTGTGGTAGCTCCTCCCCCGGCTCCTCCTCCAGCGCCGTGGTTAGGATTGCCGCCTGGGAATGGATCAAACGCGAGCTGGGGAAGCGGGGCGGGTGCGCGACGCTGTGCAGCCGCAACGGCTCGACGGTGGCGAAGGTTGTGCGATGCACTCATGTCTTTTTCTTGTTATACAACGAATTCTAGAAAATGTCGTTTGATTTTTACTTTCGAGAGAAGGGGTTACGCTGTCGAGCTAATGAACGAGAGATAAAGGAGGGCGAAGCAAATGAGTGTGAATAACCCGAAGAGAGGGTTGGGGGACACGACAGCGACAGCGGCAACGACAAGAAAGAGAGAAAGAGGTGTTGAACAGAGAGCAAAGGAGGGAGTGGAAAAGGCACAATGTCACAAGGCGGTATCTTCGTTGCCATCACCGGAGAAATCTCCTCTCACGATACCCACCCTATAGTTCATCCGGAAAATGAAGTAAATGAACTCTTGAACCTATTAACCTCCATAGACCCCTTTATTTTAACAATTTTCTGGTCAGAGACCACTCAGGCGATGCCGGAAAGCCTACAAACTGCGTCTCAACCTCGTTTCAACCCCGAGATGGGAAGTATTTTGGGTTGATCCTCCGTCAAGATTCTATCGCGCTTCAACATAAGTAAGCTTCGATTGAGCCGGATTGACAGAGATTGACAGTCCCGCATGGAGTTGGAGTTGTCTTTTCTTAGGCTTGTAAGTATCGCATGCTATCTTCCAGCAGCATTTTACAAGTCGAAGAACAAAGCTCGAACTCCTCTTCGCATCCCTCCAAAGGATGAGACCATTTCGTGGAATATTCAAGAGTTGCCATGGCTAAGCGCTGATTACTTGGCCTGTCCTGGTTCTGCATATGGATCCCGAGTGTAGCCGTAAGACAGGAATATCTTGGCATGCCTTGAGCCAGATGATAGATATCACCGCGAGTAACTTGACTATCCAGGTCGGTTTCATTCCTTTGTACCAATTCCGATATAAGGAGGGTTTCAATCCAGATAGCTTTAAAATGTGCCCCTCAAGACCTTCCCGTGTTCCACAATTCTGAAGGCGCCATCATGATGACGATAACAACCAAACTTGACGAACATAAAATGAAGCATTTCCCTTTAGCTTGTCTCGACGGTAGTTGAATTCTTGGGTTATTGGTTGTCCGTTTTTCTTGGCTACTAACAAAATATTCAACATCCAGGTGAGATTGTCCGCAGGATGAATTAGGTGATTTGATTACACATGAAAAAAAAAACCCGGATCAATTGTTTTGTCGTCCAAGTTTATCCAGAGATTGAACACCCTTCTCAAACCACTCTTCTCTCGTAATCCAAAATTCTTCGCGGTTTTTCATGATATCAGCAAGTACAGCACCACCAAGGAACACCATATGTTTCCGGCGAGGAGGATCTTCAATCTTGATCTTGAATTTCTAGATAATGCAATGATTGAAGGTCAAATCAAGGACGAGTTCGCAGCATAGGAGTAGACGCAGAGGAAGAAGACATACATTCAGCCGTGCTGGGTCGCCATTCAGCAGACGTGTCAAGTAAAGTTGTTTAATCTCCTTCTCTAATCGACTAGGCAGACCGGGGTACATGCTTGAACCTCCTGACAAGACAATATGCTTGTATAGATCGGAACGGATATCGACGGCTGCTGCTTGAATCGTTTGGAAGAGCATTTCTATGAGACAGCAATAAAAATTCAGTCCAATATCAGGACGGTGAAAAGGTCATGACGCACCTGCTACTCCTGGCTGTTCAACGTCGACTAGATGAGGTTGGAACATACATTCGGGAGCTTCGTAGCGCTCCGAACCAACTTTGATGATTCGCCCGTCTGGAAGCTTACAAAGAGAGATATTAGACGCTGGAAGACAGTTAACGGAAGATGCTAACTGTATAACTCTCCACTAGCACGGTGGTTTCCTCAGCAAGCCGTTTGTCGAGTTCGAGATCATAACTAGCGAGTGACCGTTGAACGCGTACAACAGTGAATATAAGGGTTCATACCTGACGTAGCATAACTTCTCCTTGATTTCCCGCACAGTCTCAAAGTCAGCCGTCCGGTTGAAAGCATACCCTCGCATCAGGAGTAACTTGATCAAATATCTCGTCACATCTCGACCAGCAATGTCAAGTCGGCGAGTTAGGTGTGGCAGGGCAAATCCGTCGTACACCGGCACTATGTGCGTCACACCGTCTCCTGAATCGACCACTACGCCCGTCGTCAGACCTGAGGCAGTATTAGAATGATCGGTTCGAACGTCAAGACCGGTTCAAGCAATCGAACACACCCTGAGCGTAGAGAGTCAGAACAGCCTGAATCGCGATGTACACTCCCTGAAATCCGTAGTCCTCGAACATCACTTGACACATTCTCTCCCTGTTGACCTTCGGGTTCATCGGCGGTTCCGTCAACAGGACCTTCTTCCCTTGTGGGTTGATCTTTAGCTTCTCATCGAAAGTATAATCCCACAGATGCTTCATATCCTCCCAGTTCTTCACAATCCCATGCTCCATAGGCTGCGTTACCTGCAGGTAGTTCCGATTCTCCGCGGCCTCGTCCCCGACCATGATGTCCTTAATGATGGCTGATCCAACCCGCTCTTCGGCGCGCAATATCGGCCGGCCGACGATTGAGGCAAAGACTGACGAGAGTAAACGTTAACATCCGGGTGGTCTGCCGCATACGCATATTTATCGTGCACACCATGTTCGGGGAAATTGGATCCTGCGTAGCCCACTTTCACGAACTGCGCGTCGTCGTATCAGATCTGAACAAACCGGACGCGAACGACTAAGATTAAAACGTACACCAGTACCGTTATCCACGACTAGGGGACGTTCTGAGTCCATTCTGCTGATCCTTCGAGAGAAATGGAGGAAAATAAGTGACTGAGAGGCTAATAATCGTTGCGGAACGTGCTTTTGGCAATCTTATTTGTTGAGGTTTGTCTCATGATTGTCTGCCTTAACTGTGATCACATCACATGACGATGCGCAGACGCGCATTGGCGCGCGCCGCGCCGCGGCGCGCGGCGGAGCCGATCGCACGCACCTCATCAAATGTGGTTAGAATGCTTTGGGGAAATTACTGCGGGAAGAATTGAATTGATTCTTTGCTCTGACAAGGTTTATACGATTAAGTCAATTTATAAACGAGTTATGTACTGGAGCGCTGTCGAGTAAGAAACTTTGTGGAATTGTAATACAGTTGCCAAATTGAAAGACGTGTATATGCCAGTCCTTCCTTGACGCCATTCAAATCACAGTGTCTAATACATAAAATACAGAAATTGAATGGATCTCGCCTATTGTCTCGGCGCGAGGAAAATCAATAGAGGCGGAAAGCGATATATATATGAAAACATAGCGGTCACAGAACAACAAAAAGGCCAGATCTTGGCAATCGGGAAAGATGGTATCACTCAACAGTGGGGGAAACGAAAGCATGGAAATGTCGTCCCCGATGAACGGGAACAAAATATTCACGGTAACTAATATTTTCAATGCTGAAATGCAGACAAGACAAGACAATTAGCGATGTAGCATGGAAAGAAGTGCCTGTGTCAATACGTACGATGGATTGTCGGCAACTAGGTTCAGCTTCCTGAAGACAGTACCTAATATCAGGTAAAGCTCGCACCAGGCGAGACTATGATCACTTGGTCAGAGAGTCGTTCTAAAAATTCACCGACGATAAATGACATTACTTTATCCCCAGGCAACTCCGCGGACCTTTCGAAAAGGAGACTAGATATTTCTCTAGTTCGGCGGAGTCCTCTTGGAGCCACCTTTCCGGTTTGAACTCCATCGGGTCAGGGAATATCTCCGCATTTCTGTGGACGATTGTTGCGCCCATGGACACCACAGTCTTAATAAATCGATAATTGTCAACACAATAAGTGCTACAAGAGAGGAAGGACTCACCCCAGCAGGTATAATTTCGCCTGAAATTTCAGCGTCCGTCGGGCCGACGATGCGAGGGAGAGGTGTTACGACACCATGAGCCATCCGCAGCGACTCTTTAATCACGGCAGTCTAGCGGAAATTAATTCGCGTGCTCGTATTCAAATTAAAAATGCTCACAAGATATGGCAGTTTCTCCAGGGTCTCGTAGCTAGCCGGCGCGTCCTTGTCAGGCCACGCTTCCTTCAAGACGTTGAAGAGTTTTTGACTGACGTCCTTATTGTTGAGGATGTGGTACGTCGCAACTGTACAAGTGTTGCCAACGGTGTCACTGCCGGCAAATCGCATGTAAAGACCCTCGTCAAGGAGCCATTCGCGCGTGATCGGTGGGAGGCGCTGGTTCTCGGGTTGAGGCGTCAAGAAATGGTGGTATATCGTCTCATGATCAGCGTTCTGTAGGGAAGAAGGGTCTTTAAGAATTTCGTCTATCTGCGATCCCATTTGTTTGCGTTGCTCCAGAATCCCTTTTGTGCTGGGCTTCAGGACGGAAGCAAAGCATTCAGGCACACCAAGGAGCAAGGATTTAATCAGCGGGAAGTGCTTGAACACCCAGATCATCGGAAGGGTCTGGTCCATGGCAACGAGGACTTCATTCTGGAAGCCCTCCGAGTACAGGGCATTTGAAGAACTTGCAAAGCAGTAGGACGTGATAACCTCCAAGCTCGTAGCACGGAACGCCAGGTCCAAGTTCGCCGGCTTCTTCATAAATTGGTACTCTAGTAGTCGCGAAACCAATAAATCAATCTGCGACGGATTTGAGTTAGCACATCGTTAAATGTTGAATGAACTCCAGTTGCCTTATCCTGGACTGTTCTTTCTAGCTTAAGAATCGCGCGTCGCGAGAAGAATGGCCCGATCAAGTTTCGCCGCTGCATGACCTCATGATGGTCGAACATCGCGAAAACAGAGAGGTCAGTGGCGAAGCAGCTATACATTTCCGGCTGTTTGGTATGTCTAGTGCCCATGCCGTAGATGTCGTTGTAGGCTCGCGGATCACTGAAATGGAGCTGCCGATCAAAAATAAGCGCCGGTGCACAGCTTAAAGAAACGATGACGAACCTCGTTCGGGCCAACCCTGACGATTAGGCCTACAGCACAAATATTTAAACATGAGATACGACGTCGAGATTCAAGTCGCGTACCATATTGACTGTGTAGAAACTCAAGGTGCTCCGCCCATCCACCGTCCTTGATGATGTCATAGTAAGCTTTATACCATAGACTCAGCGATGCGAGAGCGGGGCCGGGATATTTTGAAAGCGGGTGGTTATATAGCCGTTTGAATGCCTGGGCAGCTATTGCAGCAAGGAGGGAAAGAGCGGCGACTGCAGCGAGCGCATTTGAAACAGACATCCTGGCGATTCGGGGGTACGAAAAAGACCAAAACTTAGATTCCCTCTTCCCCAAGCCTCTTTTTGTACTGTCTAGCGAGATCGCATGAACAGCTGAAAGAGGCATGGTCTATAAATGCCAAGCAAACTCTGAACCTACTGAAGACTTGAAGCGGGGAGTAAAGCACGATCGAAGATCATTTCGAGGTACATTCTTCAGGCGGGGAAATGGGATCGTAGAAATGGTCGTCACTTACCTTAACAGCGTTGCTTCGACCCTAGAGGACGAGGGGTGCCACCCCATTACAATGTCCCTGTGGGCTTCACCGCCTGAACACACCATGCTTGTCACCGTTTTCAAGTGGGCGACCATAGAAAGAAACAAGCCGACCTCCCAGATCCGTCTTTCATGGAGTTTAATGTTTACCGTCCCAGACATTCATGCACCCAAAGTAAATAATCCACAACAGTTCTACCAGGGGAAGGCTCGTGGAGGGACCCGTCAAATGATTCTCTGGTAACAGCCCGTTAATCTCATATCCGATCCCCCGAGGAAGTGTCAGTCCAAGTGGGGGCGAAATCGTCCAGTTAGTCATTCAGCTTTCAAGATTTGGTTGTGACAGTAATATTCAGAGGTCTAGTTGTAGCCGAGATGACTTACTTATCCTGAATATGTCTTGACCCATAAAGGCCGCCGCGAAGGGAATGTCACCTTATTTTTAAGTCTAATGGGAATCTCTGTAAAGCCGGCTTGTAACAGTATACATTGGCCGGAAATTCAATTTAGTTCCTCAATTCCTTTGTCAGAGACGCGAGCCGCCGCGCTTACCGCAAAGTTCAGGTTATCATCGCATTACCGCGTCAAATTTATGCAGGGAAGACCACGTAACAATAAAGCTGATTAGTGGCATTTCATGTCCAATGTTTGATAAACCTGACGCAAAGAAACCCTGCGAGCCCGAGCCCCTGCGGCCCGGTTGTCAGTGGCTGGAAGCATTGAATCCCGGGAGATTACACATGTGCCGCCTCCGACAACGGACTCCCATTCACCATTACGCCTGCAGGAACTCGGTAATTTCTCTGGGTCAGAATTTCCCAATAAATCAACTCTCGTCGGGATTGTGGAAGAGGACCAAGAACGCAACTTTCTACACGAAAATTATATTCTCCATCTGACCCAATTTGATGTTTTTCCAATGTTTTTCTAATCTTGGACATTGGAAATGATAGAGCCGCAATCTCGGACAGCAACTGATCTAGGCGTATGTATGTCAATGCACGTAGTTCGATCAGGATCCGAATGCCTCATGTTTTTAATCCTATCCCTCGTGAGTTATCCTAAAGCGCTATACTCAGATACTGTAGCACCAATTACCTATGATTGCCGCAAAGATTTCAGACAATTTAAAGATCCCTATCAAGTACACCTAAAACAGCGAGGACACTAGGGGAGCTTACTTTCTATTTCACGTGGAAGCTGACGTCCTGTTTTGCTCTCCAGAGACGAGCGTCTTGTGAAGTACCTTGTAGAGTTTCGGAATCGATGACAGATACTATGACGGTTTAAATGGATCTAACAATATCTTTCGTTTTCCTTTCATCGACAGAAATTTTCGATCTTCTTATCGACGTGTCCGCGAGATTGTGGAATATGCCCGTGATCCTAAAAGAGTACGTCAGTGGAGAATAAGCTCGCCCAACCGCTTTAATCCGACTACGAGCTTAATTGCCCGGACTTTGGCCAGAGTTATAGGACACCTTATGATTCAAAATACGGGGGGATATTTCATAAAGTGACGTACTTGGACGTCGGATCCCTGCACCGGAGGCCTTACATCGCTATCGCCAAGGGGGGCTGTCTCGGGTGCAAATTTTCTTCATAACTAGAACTATCTTCGATGGAAAAATGTGGCGGTATTCAGAGTCAATGGAATCCCGGAATATAAGGGATAAAGAATTAAGTGCCATTGCATGGTCGTTAGTCAGAGCAGGGAGCAGGCCTATAGATTCGTTTGTGCATTCTACTCCGGCCAATCGCGACAAAAGCTAATAAGTATGCGTTATTTATGCTCGGTCATCTGATAACATTTTAATCCAGTACACCACCTGCCCACAAAAAATGTGTATAGATTGTGGATGCAAAATCGATCCAAAATATGGCGTTCCATTGCATTGCAACTGTGGGCTTGTCAAAAATTTGACGCTCGTGACACGAGCTTCATGGTCATTTAAACAGAGATGACTCCGATGGTTAGAATAACCCGGCTGAATGAGGTATCCCCACGATTAATGTCAAGCATGGTCTAGACGTGAAGCGACCCGGTCGCGCCTTGCAGATAACTGGAGTTCAAAAACTCTCAAAATATTTTAGTTGCGGTGTATCGGAAAAATCTATCTCCGCCGGCAACATGATAGCCAGCTCCGTCAACGGTCAAGGTTCCTTCGTTCTTCAGGAACAAGTGCAGGAGTGGTGGAAGCAAAAATAGACGAGCGGAAGGGCAAAATATTTCTCCAAGACGCATTTACAGTCATCTTCAACGGGGGGGCGAAGCTACTGCGTGTGGTTGGTCTGCAAGTTGACGTGAGAAATGATGTCAAGTACGCTGAGAAGTGCTATCCCCTTTGTCGACAGAATAATCCGACAGAGATCGATTTGGCTAGCCCATTGCGAGTTTTTGTTACTGTCCAAGGTACAGTGTACAGCGGGAGCTCGAGAAAACTCAGCTAGCTTTGATCTTGACAACCTTATCAGCAATGTAGACCAAGCGCTCTGAGTATTGGATCGGGAAAACCACCAGAAATTTCCGATATCGTTATCCAAAGGGAGATTATAAAGAACATTTCATCAGGATCCAGGGATTCGTGCTGCAATCGCAGGGTTTCCAGGCTCGACGGACGCTCACCGTCATACCCAGACAGCTCGGTGTCCAAAGAATGCCTGAGCATTGAAGCGAGGGAGAGGGAATTTCCGAAGGATATATGAGTTAATTCCTTGACGTTCGTCAAAGATACTTAAGACATTGACAATCAAGTCAAGGTCATGGTCATGGTTGCTAGATTGCCGAGTGATGCGGAAGCAAATATCTAAAGGCATTTGGATCCGCGTGACTCGTGATTGATGACATAATACAATGACCACGTGTGGGAATTTGGCGCTCTGTTCTCGTGCTCTCGCCGCCCAGCTTACTGTTCTCCTGCTGTCGTGCCGTCCCTCTTTTCTCTTTTCCAGCAATCCGGACACACAAGGTTGCACCCTTAACGACATTTTTACGACACTCTGTTATTTCGGCCAACAACCTTTCGCGAATCACACATGCTATGGCTCAAGCTTTGTTCGATGAACATCCACTAGAAGAATATCTGAGAGGTCCGTCAGTTTCGTGCGCGCTATGCGGAACCATGCTCATTTATCGACCAATAGGCGCGGGCGAATCGTTGGTGTCGATACCTGGAACCACAACTGAACTGGAACGCGAACTGGACCCCAACTTCGAATTTTTAGACGACAGCTTTGACGGATCTGTGCCTGATTGGCGTCCTCCGTACTTGTTGGAGTTTATTGAAGTAAGATTTCAGATGCTAGTTTTTCCATTATGCACGCCTTTTGAAACCAACCGAATTATCCTTTGGTCTGATGCCCGGCCTCCAAAAATATCACTGACGCTTTCGTCCAGGTCTTCCAGTCGTTGCTGTCCGCTCACACTCCCAGCACTTCAAATCCACTTGTTGAGCGATTCAAGTACAATGTCATCTCCTCCTCTCTGCTAGCGCTCTCCCTTCCGGCCCCGTATCCGACGCGCCCTTCGCGGACATCATTATCCATTCCAGGAAGACTTCATAGCAGAACGCCCAGTGTTGAACTCGAGCACTCAGCGCCTTCTTCCTTGACGTCTCCTTCAGATCCCTCATATGGCCCAATGTCTTTTGCAATCCTCTCAGTCGCTGTTTTTTTTAGCATCGGATACCCTTTCTTCGCCTTCCTTTCCTTTTTGACAACAATCTTCCTGCTGTATCAAGTCTTATATATGACAGAAACGCCTAAGCACGACATGACATCTGTGAGCACTTTTGCTAGCTATATGAAGAAAGCTGCACCTTCAATACTTACTTTCTATTTATCCAGTCTTTTAATGCCCTGGATGACCTAATAGCTGCCAATGAAATGTGGGAGTCTGTTGTTCAGGATGCAGTTACTGTCCTCGACAAAGAGGAGCACAAGTAAGTTCTTGAAGCATAACCCTGGATGATTGCTTATGTTGGGCAACACCAGTCTCCTTCACAGCACTTCAGGTTCATCCCCGCCCTCTCCAATCCGCGTCGCCCTTCATTCTTGTCTGCAGGGGGCCCACACCCAATCTGACAATATTCGTCATCTTTTCTCCGCCCTGACCTCACCAGCAAACTTGTCGCAACTGTCTGAGATGTACGCCCCACCGTCACCCATCTTATCCGGCTTCGCTCTCGAAACAAGTTCTCGCCCTTTTTCATTCCCGTCTCCCCGTTTCCAATCTACTATCTTGCATACACCAACAACCCCGGAAAACAAGCGGTCGACGTGGAACGGCTCATACTCAAGTCTTGCGTATGCCGGCAGCCCTACAAGTAGTCTGCTCAGAAGACGTGACAAACGAGACAAACACCGAGTGAACCTCTCGGATATATTCAAACCCGGTACAAGTAGCGCACCGGCCACCCCTTCGCTACATAATCCCCTCAGCCCTCTCCATGAAATCCCCGAGCATTCGAAGTCGGATGAACCTCCTTCGAGCACCTCAGAGTCTTTCTCACCTTTGCCTTCCCATTTCGGCGCTGCCGCTCTAGATTTGAAACGGAAACAAAGAAGTGGAGGGATGGAAGCTTTCCGCGAATCTAACAATTTTTTTGCATCCGACATCCGAAGCCCGCGCAGTGCTCGCAACAATATGTTCTCGTCGACGATATCGTCGTCCTCTAAATTTACCAGCCCACTTCCGACCCGACACCCTCTATCATATGCTGCTTTGACGGGTTCTCTGAAAGCAGCACTGGCCGCCAAACGATATGCATGCTCTCATCTTCTGGCTCTTAGATTTGCGGACGACGACGATGAAGGGTACTGGGAAGACGTTAGGAGTGTCATGGGTTTGTTGACCGGTGCTCTCACAGATGGTTTCTCGAGGCTATCAGAGGCGCTGGATGAAGTCGAGGAGCAAAATTTGCGGGACCAAAATCCGACCCCGGATACCAGTCTATCTCTCCAACCTGATGAAGTCAAGGTCGAGGTGTCTGAACAGGAAGGCAACACTCGCCGCAAGCACAGGAGCGATGTATCTTTCGCACCGATGCCCAGCCATGTTTCTCGATTCGCTGCCCATGTCGCCGCAATCAGCTCTGCATTGGACGACGCCCGAGATGATTTGGAACAATGCGTCGATGCTCTTAAGTCCGATTCGGCCCCTTCGAATACCTCAGGATCATCAAGACGGTTACGACATTCCAGGTCTTTTTCCAGAGCCGTACCGTCTGCAGCAAGCCAGGAAGGAGAGGAAGAGGAACCACGTGCTCTACAAGCTTATGAGCGTCTCCGTCGTGAACTGGGAGTAGCCCTGCGCGAGTGCGAGCGAGGTCGAGAGCGCCTACTGGAGCTCGTCTACCCACCTCCAATTCTTAGCGACGAGGAAGAGGAATTCGACGACCTGCCTAGTTTAGGTCACGACGGAAGCGACGATTCTGATAAACCTGATCCCAATATTCCTTCATCGGAAGACGAGGCTGATCTTTCAACAAATCCCGCCCGGCTTGCGACGTCAGTTGTAAACAATGAAGGAGCTCCAGTCGACGACGCTTCCCCACATCTTCTTTTAGCCACGTCATCGCTGCACCTGCCCAAGCCAGGCATCGAAGAAGTTTTTGAAGCCGATACTGGCCCCAAAGTTTCGTTCTCCCGTGAGAAATCGAAATTGTCCAGAGAAGAGCGAATCAAGCTTGCTAAAGCGAGGAGGGAGAGTGGACTGGGGTTGGCAAATGGGGTCGGCGCTAGTGATGGTGCTGAACCCGTCAAGATGACTATGGAGAAGTGGGGTCCTGGAGGCGAGGTCGTTCAAGAGCTCAAGGACGTCATCTGGAAGGTTAGCGAAAGGAAGCGGAAGATGACGGGTCAGCCTCAGGCCGACGCAACACCTTCGCCATTGGAGAGCTCATAGCTGCCTCCATTCCGTTCTTCTGTCCGACTGTGAAGCATCCCTACTCTTGCTTCACTAAACAACGCAGATACCCGCCAATTTGTCGGTCACTGGACACATACTTTCCTCTGGGACCGTAAGGAATCAGCACCTGGCGTTCGAGAACAATCCCGTCTTCTTCTAATTATTCCTATTAACATGTGCATATTCACCACTCTCTTTTAGTTTTTTAGAAGTAATATTCAGTCCAGTCTTTACTGTTGTCCATCCACCCACTGTCCATATGTTTAAAACTTATTTTAAGTCAACCATAATTTTCCTGTGACATATTCCGTAATCTTTCTTCTACTTTGTCGTATCTGAAATAGATCCTAAACGCTTTCAAATGTCAAACGTTAAGAAACCCAGATACACACTCGAATGACCTATAAATGCATGGTGAAGAAGGGAAATTTGCTTAGAAAACTCGTTTGGTACGTAGGTTCAAGCGATGACCTCCGCAGCATGCCTAAAAAGCGACCACTGCAACATGACTAGGAGTTACAGGTGAAGTCGTTGATTTAAGTCGTTGATTTCGGTCGTTGTGAGATCTATAACCATCATTCATAATCATGATCCATATTGCGTGGGCCTCACTCGCACCTCAAGGAAGGAAGTGACACTCAAATGACTCAAACCAAATCTTTAATAAGAAACCAGTTACCAGAAACAAGGCCGATCCAAGGAAGAATGTTATAAAAGGGAATCCAGTGGCTACGCAGGTGAAAGTATAGAGCCCAAACGCAACTTGCCCAAGGAGTGAGCACAAATGCAAAGATTGAAGAAGCCAAACCAGAAGTGAGCCTGGTGCATCCACGGAGACTGCATTGGCAAGAAAACCAGATTTCAATCCGATTTCATTGGTCCCGTGTCAAAATCGAGTTTTCCAGACACAGGTTTAAGAGCCTTCAGAAGTAAAAAATTCGAAGGTTTAGGTAGGAAGCGATTAGAATCGAAAGGCAGACTGTTTGGACTGGGCCAATCCCACGTCAAAACCAGGTGGGAATCCCAAGTCTGGTTGCTGTTCCAATGCAAGCCTGAGAAGTCGTTGCAAGATGCTCTCAATCCAGCGACTAGATGAAGGCAGGATGAGCAACGGATGTGAAGTTTCGAGAGGTCTGAGAAAGTTCAATGGTGAGTCATCAACTGAAACACCAAGAGTACTTCCCTGCCCTCGCCGGATGCTCTCCTACCCCTATTGCTTTTCTTCTACCTCTCCCTCCGGACCAAACTTCCTTTCTGTCTGAGTTTGGGGTACCTTGTACGATGAGCCTGTGCGTAACCTTAAGCATCATGCTGGGCAAAGGCATCCACACCCTGTACGGAGATATCAAGAAGAAACATACGACAAAACAGGAGACCAAGAGGCAGCGTCGTAGACACGATCCACGTAGGCCCAGTTCATCTACAGCCGAGTTCTTCAACCTCGAGCGTAGTGATGGTGATACAAGGAGAAGGAGAAGACAAAATGGCCGCCGTCTTGCTGCATTGGACCTAGAGGTACAACCACAACCGCAACCACAGCTCGACCTAGGTATTAGCAGTGAAGCCCGTGCCATCGCACAGGCTCGGGCTTCCCGTACTCCGAGAAATAATCAGAATCATCACCAACGTCTGCTGGACCTTGGAATAGCCTTATCCACGCACCGCACACATAGGACGAACGAGAACCAAAGCAGTGACCACGGGGACGAAGTCGAAGCCCTCCCCGTATACGATGAATCAGCTCCTCGATTACCGACCTACGAACATGCTACACGATCGACATCAGCCTGAGACATTCATAGTGTAGCCCTCCAAGCTTATCAACTTCAGGATGTGGCTAGGCAGATGCAACGCCTACTTGCCAAGATTCGAGTACCAAGGGTTGTTCATCATGAATCGAATACTCCGAGTAGGAGGCCTTTGGAAAACCGGCAAGCACATCCGAATCCAAGCGGCGGTATTCAACGTTTTAGCGTGCAAATTCGACGAGAGCTCAGAGCATGGAGGGCGGAAGTGTTGAAGTTTTGAACGCTTGAGCTGTCTAATCTTATCTGCATCACGGGATATCATGTGATATTTTTCAATTGAAATTCAATTTCAACGTCAATGTCCTGAACCTAAGTGTGGAGCCTTTTCTCTCCAATTTCCACCGGCTTTCATTTTGTTCCTGCTTCTTTTCTTGGAGCTGAATCTGAAGGAGGACACAAACAAATTTACCGAGTTTTACCAGTTTTACCGTCACCAATGACAAGACTCCTTATTCAGGGAAGGAGATCCAAGGCGAGACTGGGAAGCAGCTGAGGTGAGCCGTCATTTTCACTCGTCTTTCACCTCTCATTTGTCATGGATGTTCATAATTGCTCATATGTGTACCAGAGGCCAGACACCTTGTAATCTGGACGATCAAGCTGCAATAAACTGGGTATGCAATGCTGGTGCGTCGCAGATGTCCGTCTGGACCCAATTAGGGTGTTGTTTCATCTGATGGCCGCATAATATATCAAGCTGTCTGAAGCGCCCAAATGAATTAAACTTCTGTTGAAGTTGACTCGTGTCACTTGCCTGGACGGTTCTCTCTTTCATCTGTGAACAGTGGAACATTCGTTTATCTAATTGTTTGTTTGTATCGAAGCGCAGTTTTCATCGGGCTTCGGGGGACCAGAGCAAGGTATTACCCAGAGGATAATCGCCTATGAGATTGCTCTCAATGCTCGTCCACGACCCCTTCTACACCCTATTTTTGTACGAAAGAAATGCGATTGGGTCGGTCCCCAGTCTTCCAATTCTCGAAGTTGTAACTTCCCATATGGACCACACGGTGAAATTTCCCCTCATATTGGCAATTAATAACCACCGTCGGCCGGGCGGCAAATAGATTGTGATCCCGGCGCATCATTTATTCACATAAATGAGGAGTATCTAGCCTATCCGAAGTCGTCAAGCGACAGCCTGAGAAGATGCCGATATTCCCTCAATATTGTACTGACTGCAGGTCAGCCAGGTCTGCACCTCCACCACTTCGGGGTCAACTTTCAACAATGGGTTAGGGATATATTCAAAATAAGTTGACGAAGACATCACCGTCCGGTTCAACCTCATGAATATTAATGCATAATGATTTGTTGATGAAAGCTCGGAGGACATGCGGTTCCCGAGTGCGCTTCGAGATCAACGCATCACAACGATGTTATTTCTCGTCGTTTCTTTCATTATTTCCCCCGAATTGCTAATTATACTTATGGTTGTGTAGTCGATGTGATCCGCTTTCCCTTCATATTCATTGCAACAAGGTCGAGAGTGACTCGCAGGGGAGTACCAAGTTATATCCAAGCATCTGCGAACTTCTACCACGTTTTTGTGAGCCTACCAGGAGGGATTCACATCCCAGAAATGAAATTCTGGTCAGGTTGCCTGAGCTCTCGAGGATGTCCGGCGACACGATTTGGAATTCAAATTGATGAACCGAATAACTAAAAATATAAGCGTTGTATAGGCAGAGGACTGGGAGCTTCCGCCTGTAACTGCAAATCCTCCACCACAGTCGTGGCATATAGCTCTTGGATGTGGGTGAGTATTCAGTCGGTCCTGCCATGTAATTACGTTGATTTTCTTGAACTTTATACTCTAGCTGAAGCTTCGGGATGGGCTCGGAGGACTGCCCTGCCTTCGGCTGCGACGTTGTTGGTAAACCGGAGTTCAAGTTCTGAACGTTTCTGCACATGTCACGGTGCCAATTGCCTGTGGCGTCGTCCATGGGGATATTGTCTTAATTTTGCCTGAAAACGGAAACCAGATCTTGGCAGTCGAACACATTCACGAGTAATTCAATGCAGAGAAAAAGACCCTTTCCTTCGATTTGTTCTCGACTGTCACATATCTTCCACTGTCAACCTTTTCCCGTCCACCAGGTTGACCCACTCTCGTTCAATGTCTTACTGATTACCTTCTTGCCAACATTCGTACCACTCGCGCTCGGTGCCATCCGCAGTGAACTGGGGTCATGCAACCTAATCTCGCTTTCACGACATATAGCCTTGAAGACCTTTACGCTGGGAAGCAGGATATTGTTGAGGGGAGATATGCCATATCTGCGATGCTCTGTCTGCAATTTTATGAGTTAGTAGCCGGGTACGCTTATTGTTTATCACTCGTCATTGATGTTCCTTGGAGCTCACTTGGTCGCGGACGTTTTGAAGGATGGAACAAGAAGTCAGACTGGTGGGTTTCCAAACACTCGGACTATTTACCCGTCGAAACAAGTCTCACTCAAAAACTTTTCCAGATACACAAAGCATCGTGGACAAGTATCAAGACCTTATATCTCTGCTGTCGATATTACCCTCTATGTGTCTGGTTTTTCGTGATGTGGGCATATGTTGGAGACCATGATTGGGAGACGTGTGACCGCACCGCACGCATAGTTCATGCACTGCTGGCGCCATATGTGAGTGACTTTCTATACACCGAGAACCATAAGAAGACTTATCACAACCCGTAGCAATTTTTTTCACAAGGTCAGCATTTCCATTAATCCAGTTGACTGCCTCCGGCTAACATGCATCTAGCTGTGATGGTGATGCGTGCGTTTGCGTTCACGGGACGAAACAGACGGATCTTTATACTGCTAGGGACGTGCTACTTGGGCCTGGTTGGTGTCGATTTGTGGGCATTTTGCACTTATTTCGACACTATCCCCCCCATTGGATACTCGCTTTTGGGTGGTACAGGATGTTTTCCAAACTACGTGGATGCAGTCATAGGTCTTCGAATAGGGGTTAGTGTCGTTAAATTGTCATTTTACCGGGATTCGGTCGCTAACGATCTCTAAACAGTACTCAATGGTGTGTTTAACCAAGGCGACGAAGAATTTGGGACTGATACATTCATAGTTGGCTGCTATATTGATGGATTTGTTGTCTCTGGTTGTTGTAGTCGTGGTATGACGCATACAACACTATTCTCCTCTATTCCAAGCCTCATGCATTATGCTTTAGCATTGTTTTCGATCTAGATGGGATAGGGATGTTCCACTTGCTCGTTATTTTGTCAACCAAGGTACGCTTCTTATATTTTTACATTCGGCCAGATCGTAACAGCGAAATATAGGCCTCACTGCCTTCGCATTTGTAACGGTTGTCAACGTGGCTACCGCCGTTCTTTACTTCAGGTAGAGTGCCCATTAATGCGACAAATGATCGAATGCTGACTTCTTCTGCCAAAAATTATAGGCCTCCTGCATATCACAACGGTATTGGTTTACCAATGATTCTTGTTGTTTCAAACCTTGTAGTAAGCATAATTCGAACTCGATCTAATATTCTCCAGTTTTCTCAACGACATCTTTAGGCGTGCAGGATGTCAGTATCCAAAGAATTTATTTCTAAAATCCAGTTGCTAATCCTTTTCCTGGTTTTGTAGGATTCTTCAGCTCCGAGGGCAAGTAACTCCCACACAGACAGAACTATCAAGGCGACATTCATCAATAGTCCGAAACGCCTTGTTTTCATCTGAAGGAGATTCATGGATCTTCGAGCGAGAAGAATAGACTGTGTACAATAGATTCATGGACATTAAGCAATGTACTCTAGACCTATACCATCATACAACATATCTTTCATTCATTATAATAAGTAGCTTTATCCGAGTTGTGCACTGTGCACTGTCCATTCGAATTCCCATTTGGTATCCCTCCCTGCCTTGCTATCTCGTTTGTCCCTGTTCGGCGGTTAGTAGATACCTCATGAATGGATTTGTGGGTGGGTCGACGAATCGTCTAGTTTACTGAAGGATTCAAGACTGGGACCAATTATTCACTGTCTGTGCGGTTCCAATTCAATTTACATAACTTCCTTCAATATTGCTATTTTTTCGGCAATAGAGGCCATAGTTTAACGACTCGCGGCCGTTCTACCAACATCTCAAGGATGCTGCTACAGACAAATTCTGGGGAATATGAACTGGAGATTTAAAAAGGAAGGGGGTATAAAATCACTAGGTGTACAGGCGAATATTGTTCATTCAAGGACGATGATACGCAAATCTTAAGAAAGCGATGGAGGCGAAAAAAAGAGCGACAGATAAGCTAACCGGGCGTGTAGGTAGGGGGATGTATTTTAGCTTCGGGAGGTCGAGCATGGGATCGCCAGACTTCATTGTCTTTGAGGTCGACTACCATAGCTTGGTCATCTACGATAGAACCAAGGGACGACTTCCTTGACGGAGGAGCACTCGCATAATTGAGTAATGTGGCAGAGCTTCCACTTGAACTCCGAGATGACGAGCCAAACCAAGGTCGAGAAAAGTATGGGCGATAGGTCCGAGAGGAGCTGGCCGTGCTGGATGTCCGTTTAGTTGGCAGTGCGCTCAATTGTGAACTTGTGAATAGGCTGTTTGGGCGAGTAGATATGGATGTAAACCGTTTGGCGAAATTGTAACGGCTTGCACTACTTCTCGTTGTTTGGTGGGCAAGCTGATGAGGCTGCGATCCAACTGCACCAGGAGGAGACAAGGGGTTACGGGAAACATGTGAGAGGTCTTTAGGAGGTGTGTAAGGAGGGGGGCTGTTGGCAGATTCTAATGATCCAACCTTGGTTCTCGAACGTCGAATGAGGAAAAAGAGGATTAACGCAATTAGTAAAACCAAAGACAAGGCGCCTAAGATACTGCCGATGATGTAGGGGAGATCTTTTGACGACCCATGTGAGTTTCCGTTGCCGGAATGACGACCAGAACCAGGATCGATCCTGGAAGATTGAGTATTAGAAGACAGTCCGGCGCTGCTTGATGGGAAACCGGTCGGCGAGGTCGGTAATTCGCTGTTGTCTACAACGAGATAAGAAAGGACGAGTGGCGCTGATTGGATAGTTCCATGATTTGTCACCGTGAGGGTATGATTTCCTTGCGGAAGCGGTGGGGTCTTAAAGAATAATTGGTTGAATTTTGGAGTTTGAGGCCCACGGCGATCTTGTTTTGCAACCACGGTAAAATTGGTAGGATTTTGGCCATCGACGGAAAAGAAACCGGTGGATGGGCTGTTGGGTTCTCCGGGTATGTCCCCGGGTGTCTCTCCGTACCAACTTAAGCTGCTCCCTGCGAGGAAGGGTCGGACTCTGGAAATCAACATGGGAAGTGGAGAACAACTCACCAAAAAATGTGAATGTCATGACGGCTCCTTGAACTACCGATTCATAACCAGTACTCCCGGCTGCTTGCCATCCTGAGCCGTATTGCAAGGCAACATCCGTATCCGAGACGAGAATGGTTGCATTCTTGAGAGCGAGATCAGGAGTAGGGAGGTATATTATTTGATCGAACCAAAATTCCTTGCCCTGGGCTTTGACATTCACAGTGATTTCATGGGATCCGGGGGATAACAAATCCCATTGGCACAAAACAAAATTATTCTCTGTAGAAGAAGGAGGCAGGAAGGTAGGGATGCTGGCGCCGTCGAGGAGACATTCCCAGTTAGGATTACTCGCACTGGAAGAGTTTGAGTCGTCGACGTCGATCGTGCCCATGACCCGACCATTTGAACCTTTTGCCAGGAGTTAGCTTTCGTCATGAATGAGAACGTTGCGTACTTACCGACGAACGAATACGAAAGGCTAGCCTCCCCAGTGGTACCATGTAGGCTGTTGGAGTACGGTTTTCCAAAATCCCCTTTGTTGTCGTAGTCCTTGCCATCCGTCAAGAACCAAGACCCGGTGTACTTGATGGTACCATCATTATCATCGACGATGACCTTTCGAGCGTCTGAATCGTCAGATGACATCTCTGGTGGCGACTTCGGCTTTCAAACGACCGAAAAAGAGCGTAATCCACGCTCGTGGCTTCCAGCGCCACAGCAGTAGAAAGCAGTAGCTTAAGCACGGAGAATCGACTGCCAACCGCAAAGAGGAGAGAGGACGACCAGACTCAACGCTGGCTACAGTAACAAAGAAGAAAATTCCAGACAATCGGGGGCATTCGCTAATCATGACAACGAGAGTGATCAGCAGCCTTGACACCCAGACTCAACGACGACGGCATATTTTGAACGCGTGACATTGTCCTAGGTGTACGTTCTTAGTTCTATGACACCGCCAAGCAACTGACTCGAAGCAACTGTCAATAAGGTTCTGATAATCTAATGACCCTTCACATAATTTCCTAAGCATCCTACAAAAATTGCTTCATTCTTTGAAACCACCGAGATACACCTAGAACATTTACGACCATCGACCCGGAACTCGACCCGGCCTATTGCTAGATGAGTATTCCATCGACAGTCGATGCAGCATTGTTCTGGTTCTGAAGCTCTATGAGAGGCTTCTCTTCATGAATCAAGTTCTTCTAGCACTGTGTAGGGGCTATGCAGGCTAGGCGATACCATGAGCGCTAAGTTGTGGGTGATGTACACTGGCTCCAATCGTCAAAATTGAGATCCAGCTCGACCTGATTATCAAACGATGTTATTTAACAGAACACACTGGAGTAACACACACAACTTACCGAAGAAACGTCTCTCTCGACCTGGATAGAAAGCAACAGCGAAAACGCTTCCATATCTTCGCGAGCCTGCTTGCCGCACTTAGGACAATCGCTAGCCTTCGCGAGTGCCTTCTTATGCAAATCCCATTTTCTTACCGTCTCTCCCCAAGGCTTGGCCTGCAGTTCTTGGGCGATACCCTCTACCCACTCCACCCACCATTTCCGGGCATCTGGAAAAGTATTATTCTGGACATTCCACGCCGCAGGACATCGTTTGCATGTTATCCATGTCCAATGATCGTCATCTTCAGCGAGAGCTGGCTGCAACATTGCTCGTGAGCTGGCTACTTCACCGCACATTCGATGATACTCTTGCAATCTGTATAAAGTCGCTCCTGAAATAAATTCAAGCTCAGAGACGAAAGGGATATCGATGGAATGACGAAGTGTATAACGTGCGGCCTTTCTCGCCTCTGCATCCCAGCCATAGCGGTATGCTATTGCAAACACCCGCAGAGGTTGCGATTCGATGAAACGTGGTGTAACAAGCTCTCCTCGTAAATATTTCAAGACGCCTTCCATCTCAAATTTCAGGGCGGCCTCGGCGACTTTCTGCAAATCCTGCAAAGACGAAAAACGAGGTGTTTCGTGGATGCTGATTGGGAGGCAAAGGCCAAGCAATAGGTGCAACGTCGTGCTATCTTCCGACATTTGCACGACAGGAATGGCTCTACCGGCCCCGTCCAGACGTTCTTCCGACCAAGCCGAAGGTGTATTCGGTTGAGGGAGTGTGAAAACTTCGGCGAAGAAAGGTGACGAAAGGGAAAGCAACAACTTGAACGTTCGGAAGTCGACAGGCTCCTTGTCGGATGATCGCAAGATAACATCTGCGTCTGCATTGTCAAACGGCGGAGGCGCTGGAATAGTTTTCATCATCGGGACTTGCTATAATATTCGGGTTAGCTTTAATGCAACGCAGTGATGCCAAGCACGGGGGTATTTGGATATGCACCCGATGGATGCGCTGATCAGCTTTTGTACGCTGTCAAGATTCAACTCCAGAGTCAGTGCGAACATAGTCCTCGAGGCAAGAGTCCAAAACGGAGCCGATGATACCCACGCCACGCACCTGTGCATTCAATTGCCTAAAATAGCAGCGAAGAACGGCAGACGAATTGAATTCGGAAAATACATTGGGTAGTATAAGTACTTAGGAGCATGAATGTACCGAGTACATAAGGTAAAATACAATGTTTCTTAGTCATAGCTTCACCCGTTCGTTAGAAGATTGGAATGACATACAAGTAGTATGAACTATGACTCTATGAGGCAGGTAGCACGACGCAGCAGTACTGGTCGATCGTCCGCAGGCAACGTAGAAAGGGGTATATGGAAATCGGGATTTCATGCAACTACATTCTCCAATGCTTGTCGCTGGGAAGCGGTAGTTCTCGTTGTCTCGGCTCCGGTAATGTAGACGTCCTTCTGCACGGAAATTAGTTCCGGAGAAGTTGGGGAGTCCGTGATCTTAACTCTTTTCCTGGGTGGAAGGTCAGAGTTGCTCGAAGTTGAAGGCTGGTCCACGGAAGCGCTCCTTTTAGGCGAGCATTGCTTGGGAGATGATTCCTGGCAATTTAAAACGTGGAAAGGAGGTGGGGCGAAGAGAAGAGAATCTGGATCCGGGGTATCAGTAACAATTCCAGAAATCGGGGGGTCTGAGTTCGCTCTCAAGAAACCAGCGAGGGCTACGTCTGAGTATCGAGAGATCCTACGAAAATTCAGTGGACTCAGTTCAATGTGCCTCTCGATAAATTTGTAACGCCGAACCTGTCATCCTCGATCTTGCGCTTGAGTGCATGACAATGCTTCTGAAGCCCGTCTCGTTCGCGGGCCAAAGCAGATGCCTGATCGCGGACCGCGCGCGCAAAATTAAGCAAGCCTAGGTTGGCGTTTCCGTGCATCTCCGCACGTCGTCGCCATAAGGCACAGTTGTTCCTCAGAGCGAGGTTCTCGGCTCGCAGCCGTGAAAGCTCCGACGACTCGGCCAAAGAGCTGGAGGTCTCTGGCTGATTTTCGACATCGACGTCCTCACCAGGAGTCGCCTTGTCAAGAAAAAGCTTGCGGACACTCGGCGTCACGAACGGGCGGAGGTTTGGCGGTATGATGCTTAAGTTGACGGGCGCTACATTCCTTTAGGTTAGGGCGTAATCACACCTTCCATTTTTCGA
Organism: Galerina marginata; assembly: GCA_023014335.1. Taxonomy (NCBI): domain Eukaryota; kingdom Fungi; phylum Basidiomycota; class Agaricomycetes; order Agaricales; family Galerinaceae; genus Galerina; species Galerina marginata. Next base: position 1,207,319 of record JAECYW010000013.1, on the reverse strand, counting down.
TCTATACTGACCGACGTTGTAGATCGATCGGCATATTGGGCATGGATGCATATGGGTGTAAGGCTTTATCGCCTTCACCGTCTCAACAATGCAGTCGCTGCAAAAGACGTGGCCTTTCAACCGGTCAGAATGGTTCCATAGAGAAAATAGCTGGAAGTGAGCTTTACCACAGGGTAGAGCGACTGGTTTTTTCAAATCGTCGAGGCATATTCGGCAGGGAGCAAAAGCCATGATAAGGTAAGGATGCAGTGAAGGGATATTCCGATTATCCGGGAAACAGTTGTATGAGGGTTGGAGGGAAAGAGCCTTTTTATACGATATCGCAGGAGCGCCAAATGTCTAGGAGATGTGACAAGTGCAAGCTTTCACTCACAGTGACTTTATTGGTCTTTAATTCGTCCTCAGGGATCGAACTCTGGAATGACCTCAGCTGGTCATATTTCGGCTGAACCATTTCCGGAAAGGCGTCAAGGGTACAAATAAATCGAGAAGTTTTTTGCACGCGACATGCACGAACTCGTCAATATTAGATCCAATATACAGATGACTGCGTGTTTAAAATGGGCGAGGACAGTCGGAGGCTCTGAAATACCGCGTTCGGCCCATCCAGAACAGGTCAATTTGTGATGATCAATGTGTAGGCAGTTTGCACTTACCTTAGCATCAGGTCGTTTTCAAATCGTTCCATTGGTTGCGAGATGATAAGTCCTTTCCTCGAAATTAAATTGTGAGGTGAAATCATCGGTTTGGCTTGCCATCACGAAATAAATAGACACGACGCGAATTTTTCCCTGAGAGATGGAGTCGTTTCGGGAAATATCACAACGGAGGACATTCAACGCCGACCTCACATTCTCACATGCAGGTTACCCATAACACACGGTGCGTCACCTACTAGGCCATAACAGTTAGTGGTTCCAAGTTGACGTTTTGATGACCAAAATAATGTATTGACCTTATAATAGGAGCAGAATTTTTTTGTAGAACTGAAATCAGGGCTCCTTCCGGCTGAGCAACGCAACCATCCCTCCTGGAATTTTTTTGGTAACTTAGGAGTACGGGCGTCTGTTGATTAGGATCACTTGGTTCGGAATTTAATACTGCGAAACGGTCTCACATGGCAGAATCGCGGCAAGTCGATATCAGCATTGACCAAGTGATATGTTCGCTTAAATCAGTGATTATTACCTGAAGATACTGCAAATAAAATCACGGCCGTTTTAGACGTGGTTGTAAGCAAACACAAACGGAATATGAGCAGACCACTATTGAGCAGTGACCGGTTGACCGTCCGTCCTAAATTGGAGACAGTGGTAGCACTTTGGATGAACCATTCCTCCATGAAAAGGGACAAGGTCCATCCACAGCAAGTCCAGAGTACCGAAACCAAGAATATACCAGGCAGGTATTACAGTAACAACGGCGGATTTTGTTGCGGCGCAAGATGTTCCACTTGAAAGCACACACTTCTAAGCAAGCGTGTATGAACAACCGGAGAAAACCAATCCGGTATGCGAGTTCACCCCCAAGAAGACATGAAGACTAAGCATGAAGGTATGTCAGACCGGAACGAAGGTTGCGGTTTCGCTGAGTAAAACGAGATAGCAAATACATAGCACGGTCACGGTTGCAGCGGAAAATGGGTTCAAATTCAACGAGTTGCGGGTTGACGGAACGGATGCAACGGAATCGGGAACTTATAGCGGAGATCAAATACTTACGGCAGTTTGCGGGTACTGTGCAGGAATCATGAATAAGGTTTCAGCCACCACGGCACCGACGTCCCAAACGAGGACCAAAGTCTTTCAAGCAAGGTAGGAACAGCGACCAACCAACATCCCCTCGACAAAATGGTCAGTTTAGAGACCCATTTCATGACGGCGACGACGATGCTGACCCAAGAGTGTGTAGGCCGACCAAAAAACGACTCCCACTAATGTCATGAAGGAGCCTCGTATCGAGAAGCTCGTGATCAGTGCGTTCCCAATGACTGTATAATCCATGTAACATCCTTGACCGATACCTTGTTGTTAGATATCTCCGTTGGTGAATCAGGAGATCGTCTCACTCGTGCTTCCAAGGTCCTGGAGCAACTTACTGGCCAAACACCCGTCACCTCAAAAGCCCGTTACACTGTCCGCACGTTCGGTATTCGTCGTAACGAAAAGATCGCCGTGCACGTCACCATTCGTGGGCCCAAGGCTGAGGAAATTCTGGAACGTGGATTGAAAGTGAAGGAGTACGAGTTGAGACGCAAGAACTTCTCGGAGACTGGCAACTTCGGGTTCGGTATCCAGGAGCATATCGACTTGGGGGCTCGATACGACCCTGGTATTGGTATCTTCGGAATGGATTTCTACGTCGTGATGGGTCGTCCAGGCGCACGAGTAGCGAGACGGAGGCAACAGAAGTCGAGAATCGGCTTCTCGCACCGTATCAAGAAGGAGGATACGATGGCGTGGTTCAAGCAGAGATTCGACGGTATCATCCTGGTGCGTTTTGGCCGATCTTTTTTTGTTACCAATTAGCTAATGTTTCTACTGTAGAAATAAATCACCAACTTACATTTCATTCGCTTCATCCATGCTGTCTATGTTAGCTATTCTCTATGGCATGTCCTATGTACGCGCATGAACTTTTTTCTTCTGAGAAACCGATAGGAACAGGACCTCTTTTGATCGAAGGCCTCACGAATCCGATGACTTTTAAATAGGTATCATTTTGCAATTTTAACTCTCTACATAGCCATCGGCGGCGGGCAAACTCCAGATAAATAGATAACCATCCAAATAACATCAGACAATCTGGCGGCAAGGCATCGAGCCTAAGGTATCTCATCGTCCAACATGTACAATGGATCTTGGCCCAAGCTGTACGGCTTTAGTTGGGCGTCCTTTCCTGTCGAGGTCGATTGGGAAGCGAGGGAAGATTCCAGGAGTGTGTCTGGAGACATTTACATTGTGCTTTTTCAGCACTCCAGCGTTCGGTTCATTGAGTTGCCAATCTGAAGGGAAATTTGGTGGGGGCATGCCCTCGAAGTCAAGTTTAATGGCGATCTCATTTTCGTCGTTGAAAGAGTGATGCGGTGAACGGGAGGAAGAGCTCGAGATCGCGAAACTGCTATGAATTCGGGATTCTTCATGGGCGGAGAAATCACCATCATATCCCTGTCACAAGTAAGTTACAATTTCATTTCGAAGACTATGTTGGACTCACATGTGTGGCATCGGAAGCGGGTTCCCTCTCTGCAAGACGATGTGACAAGGAAGCAACTTGCTTGGCAAGTTTTTTATTTTTCTCTTTTTGAAGTCGGGCCTACAGAAACATGCGACGGGTCAGAAAGTTTTGGCGATATTTCCAAAATCTTCACTCACACTATCAATGTGTCTCTCCAGTTGGTCTTTGAGGCGTCTGTTGTCTTGATCCAATTCCGCTGCATGTTTTTGCCATTGAGATGATTTTTCGTGAACTTTTCCGAGGTCATCTTTGGCGGCCTCGGCCAGACATAAGGCCTGGTTGGTGTTGTGTTCTGCCTCTCGCAGAGATAAACCTAACCGATCGATTTCGGTTTGGAGGGGTTCTGCTTTCCTCGCCTTGCCTTGGTAATAATCCCGATCGCGGTTGCTTCGGTGAAGTTCTTTTCGCAGAGCATCGATTTCGTGCTTCTGGTTTTCTACCTTCAAGAACATAGGGATGATGCGATCTTGGAAACTTTCGATAGCTTTCAGCAGCGCAGACTTGGTAAATAAAGGAAAAAAGAAACAGATATAAAAAATGTACACGATTAAAGGAGATCCCATAATGCTTACCATTGTATCCTCTTTCTGTCGTCCTCCCTGCAATATCTTTTCCAACTTTTGACTCGCTTTCCTAACACTAATGACTGGTGATTCGGACTTCATCTGATCCAGGCCTTCAATCACGCTTGCAGCGAACGCATCCGAGGAGTCCACAAGCTCCAAATAGACGGGATGACCATCCCTCCGGTGGAGAATAACGCGGCAAGTCGGACATTTGGGTCTCGCTTCACGGAAGAGCTTGTCCGAACAGTCCGTGCAATACCCATGACCTGAAAGCAATCAATGAAAAGAAGTTCAGTGTTCATATAACAAAAGGGTCTCCCGACCTGCTAAGCGTCCGCCGTGATTAACCGCACTCACCGCATGGATAAATAACGACTTCGGGCTTGTCAGCGCCGAGGGGGAAGTGGTTGAAACAAATTGGACAGTGTGCGGAGGGCATTGGTAGGTACGGATCGGTAAAGGAATGAAAATTCGGCTTTGAGGTTATAAGAGGTATGGTGGGTTAAAAACCCTCAAAGGAGTTCGAGGAAGCCTAAAAGGCTCAACAAACGTTCCTTGCCTCGAGTTCGCGACGCGTTCAACACGCGGTATTTGTTCGTAATTACCATCACCTTGGACACGTGTGTATCGCGTCTTCTCTCGGACCGCGCTTTCGACCTGCTGCTGCCCTGCTGCAGCTCATGTTTCCTGTTGCATGACATTGATATTTTGAAACTCGACACACTACCGCCATTCCCATCTGTAAATTCATCAGCTGCATAGCAGACCTAAAAACGCGGATCAAAACGCAGTCATAGCACCTCCCGGGATCGTATCAAATCATTTCTTCCGTCTCACATCAGCTCACATCCTGGTATGGCTCCTAGATGCGATAACGTCGTGTTGGGTCGGCATGCGGAACGAGGTTCAACAATAGCGTTGAAGTCAAGAGGTCGGTATAACAACAAACTGCGAGTCCGTCGGAGAATATGCCACAGGATAAACCGAGTGTTCACCGTTTGATGTCGCAAATTGCTCGTTCAAACGTTGCCTCGCAGAACAAACCTAAGGAGGTAAGTACTCCATATGAAACACCTCGACGGGTCGATACGGGGACGTAATAATGTGTTCCATGCCTGGCAAACCAAGTTTACCCGAAGGGTGTGGTTTCGGAACAGAGTGCGGCTGGGTGCATGTCACACGAGGCCTGGTCGCAAGGCCTTCAAGGCAATGGAAATAGATTTGAGCTTAAGAAACAACGAGGGGGTTACCTGGAAATACGCTGGATTGCACTTGCTTTAAAATATCAGGATTACAGCAGAAAAATCATTTAGATCTCGCCAAAAATCGTACACCTTCCCCGTCAGCAATGGCAATCATCTGAGACCGCCCTGTTTTGGCGAGGATCGCTATCGCCTTCCGTAATAATGGGGTGGGTATGTTTGTTAGAGGTGATTCCACCGGTGGATCCGTGATATCATAAAATGTCAAGATGGTGTTCAGTTGTCCCATAGCAATAACCTTCAAAGATCCGAATCAACCTTGAAAGCGGCAAATCTTGGAATGTGAACATACCCAATCGTACAGAACTTCAGCCCATTCCTCTGGCAATCGCCAGTATACCAGTACCGATCGCGTTTGCCTCGGGGGTTCATAAGAGGCAAGGTTTTTGTCAACCATGGATGCGATTATATTCGACAAATGGTTCTGCAGAATTCTCCCTAGAGAAGCGTAAGAGGCGAAGAGCGCGATGGTCCAGAAAGGTGGCATACGGTTGATGCGCTCGTTCCGCAGGATCTCTTCCCAATCGCTCCCAGTGGTTTCAGCATCCTCAACGCGCAGAATGAAGAGTTTCCTATGACGGGAATAGGTCAAAATCAGACGAATCCATTGCTCAGTAGCAGTCGATTGTGTCGTAGGATTCGGTTGTTCTCTACATGACGTATATTAATTCCAAGCGAGAATGACCGTTGGAGGCACAGCTAACGTGAAGAAGGGCGGCCAGGAGTGTACTGAAGGTAGCAAGAATCCTATGCATCGAGAAGCATAGATCAGGCGGGAACATCGTGGCTGAAGGAGAGAACAAACCACTGGGTGTTGTGTGTGTTGAGAGAGACATCGAACAAACTCCGCACGCGTTGCGCCAAAGCTTATTTATTGACTTTGATAAACGTGATGTCGTTCCTCTGGAAAGGAGAGAATGGTCAACCGTTAGCAAAAAATTATCATTATTCGATCTTTATGTTCCAAAGGCATGGAAGAATATTAATGGTCGTTGAAAAAGACATGTCAGTGATTAAGTATGTACAGTAAAGTTCCCAGATGAAGCAAAACCTCAAGATACTATAAGGGCGGTCACGGAAGAAAGAAACAACGATATCGCTTAGTTACTCATTCCTCGTCGCTTTGGTCCTCCAGAAAAGCCATAATGCTCTTGCGAGCGTTTCTCTGGTCCTAACGAATCAGTTCCGAAGAGGTCAACCACTCAAAAAATACATACCGCTGGTCTCTTGGGTGCTACATCATCGTCTGAATCGTTATCGCTGCCCTCCTTCTCATTATTGTTATCAGAGTCGGGTTCTTCTGTCAGATTCTTCTTTGCCGCAACAACACGACTCGAGGAAGCTCTAGCGATGACCTTCTTTTCGAATTCTCTGACATCCTCTAAAAACAACCGTAATAAGTGATTTTATGAGCACGGTGTATCAAGGCGAGATTACATGCGTACCTAGTTCTTGTGCTAACTCTTTCTTCTCTTTGATAGCTTTGGCCTGCTCCAAGCTAAAACGGCCAGTCATGCCCAATTCAGTGAGCATTTCTTTGAGTTTCTTGATTTGTTGTTGCGGCGTGTCGATATCCTGGAAGAACTTCGACCACACCTTCCTCGTGCCACAGGCGACGACGAGAGACTGACGGCAAATGGAGATTGTGAACAGAAGTAAATTGTGAACGACATGTAGGTCATACTTTTAGACGCTTGATAGTTTCTTCGTCCTTGCTGAGCGACGCCGAAGCCTTTGATTTGGTAGGTTTTTTTTCCTTCGCTTTAGTAACCTTCTGGAATAGTGATCAGAGACGTAGCCGGTGACTGCAAGGAAAACCTACCTTCTCTCCAGTCGAAGATCTTCTCTTTTTCTTTGGGGGTTCGTCGATAAGTACTGAGAGTTCGGATTCACTTTGGTCGGCTGCCTGTCATCATATATAGTCAATTCAATTTCGTACGCCAAGAAGGCGGAGAAAATATACCTCTTCGGTTTTTAGATCCACGGACTTGGAAGTGCTTCCTTTCGCGGGTTCTGGCTTTCGCGGGGTGTCGTCTGTGGATTCGAGCTTGGGCACAGAATTTTTTCCTGACTTGCGTGGGGCAGGAGACTTTTCTTCAGGCTTGGCCGAGGGACCGGCAATAGCTGTAGGGTCAGGTTCGTCTTGCTCCATATCCGACGTTGGAACATGTTCCTGTATAGCGAATGTAATGAGAAACGAGAAGTCGAAAGTGCAGGTTGACTGACAAGAGATTTAAATTTTTTTGCATCCTTC